>ML685812.1:2500587-2537180 GCA_007922175.1 Pelusios castaneus
CCCCCCACCCGCTCTGTGGCCGTGACGAAACTGTCCCCGCCCTGCCCCGAACTTATTCCCGGGATTTTCAAATTTCAAGTCTGTTTCACTTCCTGCTCTCTTCCTCGTGGAGTGTGTTTGTGCTCCGATCATCAGTAGCAATGGCGGCCCGCCGTGGAAGACGCGCACCCCTTTGGAGCACGGCAGAGGTGCTGGACCTGATCAGCATCTGGGGAGAGTCCGCCGTGCAGGCGCAGCTACGCGGCAGCAGGAGGAATTATGACACATTTGGCATAATTTCTCGGGCCATGTCAGAGAGAGGGCATGATAGAGACACAGTGCAGTGTAGATCAAAGGTGAAGGAGCTCAGAATTACCTATCACCGAGCGAAGGAGGGAAACCGCCGTTCTGGATCAGCGCCTGCAACATGCAGGTACTATAAGGAAATAGAAGCCATCCTCAGCGGGGACCCCACAACCACTGCCAAAAGTCCCGTGGACACTTCAGCCCCTCCTCGTCCGGTGATTGCCAGAGCCGAGCAGGATGAGGACATTGTTGAGGAGGAGGAGGAGGAGGAGATGGAGGATGACACGGAGGAAAGCGCAACCGCGTGTAGCCAGGAGCTCTTCAGCAGCCCCGCTGAGACGTCCACCCAAGGCTTGAACTGCAGCTTGTTCTCTGAGGCGGCAGAGGGGGGTTCAGGTAAGTTTCTCCTTCATTCAGCTCTGCTCCTGCTAAAATATCATTGTCTGGGGTGGGGGTGCTTGCGGGTCCCCGCTGTGCACGCTATTTACTCTGCATTCATTAGCAGGGCATCAATACAAGCAGTGATTGTAAAATAATCATCTGCATTTAGGTCAGAAAAGGTTTCCTCGATGTACCTCCAGAGCCTAATACTCAGGTTAGATGGGAGAGCGTTTGTGTCTGCGCTCCCAAAGACGGACACTCTGCCTCTCCAGCTGCAAAGCACAGCCCTGGGAACCATGGCAGCACACAGTGCAGCAGCATACGGTCCCGGCCTGCTACCGGCGGCATGTAGGAGATGTATTCTAGATGGAAGGGGCACTCTGAGGAGAGGGATATTGGGTTCCATCTGTGTGCCCTCTTCCGATTCTTAGCCCCCGGTAAGCCGTCTATTACAATGTACCTTGTCTGCTTCAGCGCAGCGTAGTGTGTTGACCGCCCTGTACCTTCCAGTGGAATGTGCTACTGGAAGGTTACATTGGCTATCTATGCTATGTGTTAACAATGTCTATATTGTTATTTTTGTATTAGAATTGAGCTTCACAAGGCCGGTGTCTACCCCAGCTGACCGAATGAGAAACATTAGGCGGCGTTCTCGAAGAAACAGGGAGGATATGTTTAATGACCTGCTGAAAGCAACACAAGAATCCGCAAGGGAGAATAGAGCCTGGAGAGAGGAATCCCAGCAGAGGAGGCAGAAACACAGGGACGAACTGATAAGCATCATGAAGGAGCAAACAGAACTGCTAAAGAACATGATAGCTTTGCAGTCCCAGGCGATAAATGTCCGGGCTCCACTCCAGACAGTTCAGCCGTGTATGCCTCCCACACACCGCAGTCCCTCAAAGCATTTCTTTGAAGGCCACCCTCCACCCCGGTACAGGACAACATCCAGCCCCCCCCCCCAAGCTACTTTTACGAGACCCGGAGCTACACCAACCTGTAACCCCACCCCCATCTTTCAGGTTTCAATAAAAACAGTAACAAATACTTTGAAGAATGCATTTATTTATACACATTATTGAAATGATCCTAAGGTGCACCTCATGCGTCATGGAACTTAACTAGGGAAGGGCATCATTGAAATGCTCCCTGAGTGCCTCCCTTATGCGAGCAGCTTCTCCTTGTGCCACCCTAATACTCCTAGTGGCTGGCTGCTCGAATGCTTCCTCGAGGCGCTGTGCCTCCGTAGCCCACGTAGGGGAAAACTTTTCTCCCCTACTTTCACAAATGTTATGGAGGACACAACATGACGCAATCACGGCAGGGATCTGGTCCTCCGCCAAGTCCAGCCTCCCATACAAACAGCGCCAGCGCCCTTTTAAACGGCCGAAGGCACACTCCACAGTCATTCTGCAGCGGCTCAATCGGTAACTGAACCGCTCCTTGCTGCGATCAAGGTTCCCAGTGTAGGGTTTCATGAGCCATGGCATCAGTGGGTATGCTGGGTCTCCGAGGATGACTATGGGCATCTCCACCTCCCCCACTGTTATTTTTTGATCAGGGAAAAAGGTGCCCCCTTGCAGCTTCCGGTACAGACCAGTGTTCCTGAAAATGCGGGCATCATGCACCTTTCCCGACCACCCAGCATTGATGTCCGTAAAACGCCCCTTGTGATCCACGAGTGCTTGCAGCACCATGGAGAAGTAGCCCTTCCTGTTTATGTACTCCGTCGCGAGATGGTCTGGAGCCAAAATAGGGATGTGTGTGCCGTCTATGGCTCCCCCGCAGTTAGGGAATCCCATGGCAGCAAAGCCGTCCACAATCTCTCGAACATTGCCCAATGTCACTGTCCTCCGTAGCAGGATGCGATTGATGGCTTGGCACACTTGTGAGAGGGCTAATCCGACGGTGGTCCTCCCGACTCCAAACTGGTTTGCAACGGACCGATAGCAGTCGGGAGTCGCCATCTTCCATACAGCAATCGCAACACGCTTCTCCACAGTTAGGGCTGACCTCATGTTGGTGTCTTTCCGTCGCAGGGCAGGGGCCAACTCTGAGCACAGTTCCAGAAAGGTTGCTTTCCGCATTCGAAAGTTCTGTACCCACTGCTCGTCATCCCACAGCTGCATAACAATGCGATCCCACCACTCGGTGCTCGTCTCTCGCGACCAGAAACGGCGTTGCACCGTGTGCAGATGATCGGTGAAGGAGCTGAGCAACGCGGTGCTGTTGCTCTGCATGGCATCGATCAGCCCCTGCTCCTCGGTGTCCTCATCTGACTCGGAGCTCATTGCGTACTGAGCAACAAGCCGAGATGTATTCAGAATGTTGAAGGCGACAATGGAGATCATAGCAGGATCCATGCTGTCGCTGTAGCGATTGATTGCAAGTGGTGCGTTGCGTCACTGCAATGTTGAAAATAGGCGCGAGTTGCTATTGGCAACGAGGAAGACGCTAGGGGAACACAAAGCACCATGGGAAACTGACACTTTACCCATGGCGCTTTGCGTTCCTTTCCTTCATCCCATGATTCATAGCGCCAACTTAGGGGAAAATGGAACGATGGGATAGGTGCCCAGAAGTCATTGCGCTCAACCGCGATAATGCGTGTAATTTTGTTGCGTTGCAGGGAGCAACGTGTGTACGCGTTGTCCCGCAATAAAGGTCACGTGAGTTTTGTAGCGCGATTGCCTTGTTGCGCTTTAATCTGATCGTGTGTACATAGCCATAGATATAACATCAAATTCCTAACTTCTAATCAAAATAGAATTCCTAGACATAAACTATATAATCATTCCCAGCAAATTACTACCTTTCTATTGATACCAAACATGACATAGTTCCTATGGATTATAGCATTTATGAGATATCCACAGAAAATAATATCATAAATGCTTCCCTAAATCCAGATGGCGTCACACCCTGCCCACATGCCCTACCAGGGTCCCTGTCCCCCTTTGCCCCATTGCACACAAGGGGTGCCCCCCCGCCACCATGGACCTGCCCAAGGTCCCCCTAACCCCAGTGTGGATGCTCTAGGTCGACTTAGTAAGTTCCCCTTTAAGTCAACTTTAATTTTAAGTGTAGACACACTAAGTCGACTTAAATTAACAAGTGTAGACATAGCCATTGTGCTTTTGTTGTTCTGATGCAATGCTTAGACATTCATTCTGCGCTTAGAAGAACTAGCCTGCCCATTCCTCTACCTACTGAGGGTACTGGACTCTGCAGAACCAGCATCACTGTGCCCCAGTTCATGGAAGGAGCTCAAGGGCAAGTCAGGTTAAGCATAGGAGGCTTGGTTTAGAGAATCTGTGACTATGCAGACTCACTATCTTCCTCTCATATAATTTACCCTTCCATAGTCCATTCCTTTCCAAAGTAGCTGTTCCATGGACTGAGAATGGTACTTGGGGATAAGTCACTCTATGGACTGGGGGATTGGGGCTGAATTCCCTTGCAAACTTCAGAGAAACAGTGTAAGAATCCATTTACTTTGGGACAGGATAAGATATGGTATTTTACCCTAAGTTAACTAGCGGAAACAACCACATTAGTTGGCTATGTCTACACTGGCAAGTTAGTTCGGATTAAGGAAGTTTAATTCGAACTAATTTAAGCCTTGGCCACACTAGGCTTTCATTAGTTCGAATTAAAGGCTTCCTTAATTTGAACTAATTCATTCGATTATACCTTTCGAACTAACCCTTAATTCGAACTAGTTAGTTCGAATTAAGTCAATGTGGCCATGTTAGATTGAACTAACTGCTTAGTTCGAACTAACCGGCACATTGAGCGTAATGCAACTGACTAATTCGAACTAAGCAAGTGTCATGCATGGCACTTGCTTAGTTTGAACTAAAATTCCAGTGGGGCCATGCTAGTTCGAATTAAGTTAATTCGAACTAACTAAAATTAGTTCAAATTAGTTAGTTCAAATTAAATAATTCGAACTAACTTTGGTAAGTGTAGACATAGCCATTGTGTTTTGGAAACTATGTATCAATTTAGAGTAAACTCATATTTAAGGTGAAATTTTCAATGACTTAGCAGACATTATGATATAAGGAGTGATGGGTGAAAGCTGTGAATCGTAATATTTATTTTAGCTTTGCATAGGACCAGGATTCATCTTCTTACAGGTATTCATGGAATGAGCCACGTTTACTATAAAATAATGAAGTAAAAAATTGAAGTTCAAACCTGAAATCAGCTACCAGTAATTCTTAGTTACTTTATAGACAAATGTGGAGTGACTAATGGGAACAAAACAGACGCTGACCAATTCGAAAATAGTTCAAAGTAAAAGCCTTAAAAATATAGTTCACAACACCTGTCTACAGGTTACTAGTTATTCCTGCTCAGTACTTATTTCTCTATAATACTCTGCTTATAGATCATATACATATGGTATTTAGCCTGTTTCACAGGTGGCAGACATAACAAGCATGCTAACGTAATTGTGAAGCAAGTGTTACTAATCTTCCCCCAAATTTAAAGGGATTTGTGGTTCTTTTGACCCTATTTAAGAACAAAACTGAGAGTCACTTCACACAGATGTTTCATTTTCTGATTTGTACCCAGAGAACTAAGATGGGACATTATTTGAGGAAACTGTCAGATGCACTTACATGGATAGCTGTGTTTTGCAGTCAGAGTGAAGTTGAAGTTTTAAGGACCTTATTTCTAAGGTAAGAACACACTAATCCACAGGACTCTGTTTTTCTGCAATAGACTAACACAGCTACCCCTTTGGAATCTAATCATCACTGTCAATCCTGCAAACTATGTACGTGTCAACAGGCTGTATAGTGTCTGAACAGGATACTGACCATGCATACAATGCTGAACACCTAGTCTCGGGGGGGCAAAAAAAAGAAAAAAAAAAAAAAAACAACCAATAAGGCAATCACTACTGATTACTTCAAAAAGTAAGTCTAAGAAACGTACTTTTCAGAAAAGTCTCTGACATCTCTCTATGAGAAAAATACTTTATTGTACAAGGCATACATTTTTGTTTCTTAGCAACGGAATTTTTCATATGCAAATAAATGTCAAATGAACACGTCGAAGATACATTAAAAGTAGAGTGTCAGAGAGTAATTAGAATTCTAAGTACGAAGGAAGATATGTAATCACTGCCCTTTAGTTACTTTCAAAAAATAATGAGCTAAGTAGAAGATGTGAAAGGAACCAAATTCTATAATAATATATGTGCACTATACTGCACATTGAGAACACAGGGAAATGGGGATAAAAGTCAGAATCTTCTGCTCTAAATACTCAGACCTCAACCACATGGCCTTAAGGAGAAGTTCAGTGATCAGTAGAATGGCAATGGTGCTCCAGCCAGTTCGTAATGGTATATTTCTGATTTGATTTACTATTACAGTACAGCATCTTTTCACATTTGGCAACAATAACAATAAAACCATTTTAACAGCATATTTCCTTCCAACACAAAACTCCTATTAGCAATACAAAGAATTAAGAGCACAGTGTGGACTATTTTATCAGAGTAGCTCAAAGGAGCGACCACAAACCAAAATACAGCCAAATTAAAAACCAATACCAGGTTGTTCAACCATGGTTAGAAAAAAAATTATTCTCCTAAATGGATAATTAAAGTTATCTACCCCATTCAGTGTTTGGTATACAGCAGATTATTACTCTGACTTGCCTAAATTCACCTGAAAAGAAATCTATAAACTGTTAAATATGTCAAGCAGAGGAAAAAGCTTGTCCTTTCCACAAACATATTTTATGAACACTGTACCATGTATCTAATTTTTGTGGGCAACTGCCCACTTACGACCTCACAAAAAAGTGGAAATTGTCTGCAGTCTGGCACAAACCAGGGGGCTTAGTTAATAAAGCACAGTATTTGAAATTCCAGTTAGCCTGCATTCACAATCCATTCACCTCTCTTTTGATGGACAGCGATTCATTTATCAGGCCCCCAACTCCACTTTTCAAACAGAATACAGGAGTATAAGGACAGAGGACTTCACTCCACTGAATTCCCATTGTTTGCCTGTAGGGAGTGCCTTCCTCCCTGCCTCCCTCCCCCAAAAAGAGGTGTCTAAAAGAAGCATTACTTGTATACCCCTGGTATTTCCTAGGCCACTGGTTGGGGGAATCATTCATCTTCAAATCCTAACCCACTTGTGGGGAGTTTATTAACTGTTAGTATTCTAGGTATTTTGGGGAGATGGAGACCAAAATTTCAGATTAAATCATCACAAGAAATTGCTTACTTTTTTACATCTGTTTTCAACCAAGGAACAAAACAGGTCTTACAGCCTATGCAAATTCATTATTCTTTATACTGACTGACATGTGCCTTTGTGCCCTTGAGGATCTGAATTAGAAACAACAGAGTAATTTCCTGTTTACATTTTTTTTTCAAATGAGGCAAATGTATTTGATCCTTGAAATGTCCTAATACCTTTTCAAACACTGTTCTGACATCTATTGCCTAAAACAAATGTAATACTGCCACTTGGTCAGCTGTTGAACTTGGTCTGCCAGTCATTATGACATTTACAGATGTGTTTACTTCCAGAGTAGAAGATGCTGTATAGTGCCTATTCCCTATCTCTCCAGTAACAACTGCCTGTCTATTGCCAGGGTTCAGAAATGTGTGTCTTGTGATGTGGCACATTTGTTTGTTTCAACAAGAAGTGCCATGATGCAACCCAGAGTCCTAAGGAGATGTAAACTATTTACCATGGTTTTGTGTAAATTATTTTTTCAGGCAGGCAGGCAGGCTTCCACGGAGCTTTGTTTGTTTATAATTCAAGTATGCTAGTGCTCCTTTAGGGGCACTAATAGGAGAGGAAGTCTGAAAGTTTCTATTTGAGGAAAAGCTCTGATTTATATTTCTAGTGTGGAAAATGTCTTGTTTAATTTAAAAATAGTTTTGGAACGTAGAAGTACATCTAAGCACAGCAAGTGTCTGTTTTTCCTGAAGAATTTTACATTACAAACAATAGCATAATATTAATAAGAGGAAAGGTCAGACCTATAATGCAACACACAAGTAAGAGTTTATATAGCAGTTTCCAGGCGCTATACTTTTCTTTAAAATCTTGATAATTTGGTTTTATGTACACTGTATGTGTTGGACCTATCATTCCTAAGGTGGTAGTGCCTAGTGTCCGTTTGAAGTGCTTGAAACCTACTGGATCAACTTAGTATCTGTCCAGATGAGTAGTATTTGTCCCAGGAAGCAAAATGTAAACAAGAATGCAGAAGTTAGGTATCTGCATATATCTGAGAATTTAAAGAGTTGCTCCCATCAATTAATATACCTTCCATAGAACCTAAATTTAAATGTCTATCATCCAAAAAACCACCGTTTAAAATTAGCACAGGAAGACATAGTAATTCACTACAGGGTCTTACGACAAATAAATAAATAAAAATCAGATTGTCATTTAAATCCCACAGATTTATGATACAAATCCACAAAACCCGCACAAATGATCAAACAACATACAGAGTCCCACTGGAAGTATGTCCACTTATTACACTGTCAGTATGCTAAGCAGACACAGTAATGCTTCCAACCATTTCTGATTAGCAAACCCATCTTACCAAAGGGAACTCATGAAGGCGAGTATGACTTCTTTGGAGATGACCTCATATTTTAAAAGAATTTACTGCAAACAAATCTCTCTTCTACATAAATATGATTGCAATTCCAAGTGAACAGTTAACATGGAAGGGTGAAACAAGAATTTCAGCAACACAGAAACACTACAGAGAAAACTCAAAAAAATGTTTTTCCATTATTCCATGGAAGAATATTTGGTAAGAGAAGAGAGCTATATTCTTGTACCCTTTCTTCTGTGGGAAATGATGTCCCTGCCACCAATTAACTGAGCCTTCTGAAAATACCTTAATAGGAGAGAACAACGGAAGTCCTGGGGCACCTTAAAGACTAACAAATTTCTTTGGGCATAAGCTTTCGTGGGCTGCAGCAATCTACTTTGTCTGATGCTTGTGATGAAGTGGGTTGCAGTCCATGAAAGCTTATGCCTGAAGAAATTTGTTAGTCTTTAAAGTGCCACAGGACTTTCATTGTTTTTGCTATATACACAGACTAACACAGCAACCCCTCTGGAACTTGGTAGGGGAAAATTGGCTTTCCTTTTCTTGAATGTATTTATAAAAGGCAGCACAATTGATTCTTTTTAAAGATACATAATCAACATAAAAGTCATATTTATGTAAAAAGTAACCCAATTTCATATAATAGTCTCCTTTTCCCTCTGCATCTCTGCTGGCTGTTCGTGGTCTGCACCATTTCATTCAACTTGCAAATTGATTAGTTAGCTTCACTTTTATTTCTAGGGCAGTTTTACTTTTTGGTTCTCATTCATCAGCACAGACATGGTTAGCACTGGATTCATCATTGCTGAGAAAGCCTGTTCCCAGCTGCCAAACTCTGTGCAGCTGAGTGAGACAATTCATACAAATTACCTAATAAGCTCTTATTTACCAACCCCCCCCCCAAAACCCTGAAACAAATACAAAAATAAAAACAAAAAAATAAAAAAAAAAAACCAACACAACCTATGACAATAAACTTCAGCTTCCAATATTGTGTAGATTTTGTGCTGGTGAAAGGAGAGCAGCAACAGGAAAAGCGCCACATACATAGTGCTCCACAGCAGCATATTTTATCCCTGAACTAGGGAGAATTTTTCAAGGAGAAACAGGAACCAGGAAGAAGACTTCAGTCTCCATGGCCAATGCAGTGTGTGCCCTCTCTGCTGAGTCTGGCAATTAGCCCTGCATGTGGTGATGTGGGAGCTGGAATTAGACCCAATAAACTTAGACTCGGGGAAGACGGCTGCTTGTGGGACCCCCTCCCATCCTGCCCCCACTTCCATAAGCCTCTCCCATTCAGCTAGTTAAATTCTGCTCCTGTCCCATCCTATCCTTCTGTTAGAGGCTGTCTTCATCCTATTCCCCACTAGTTCCCTGTGTCCCTTCTCAGCATGAATTTTTATGCTTCCTACTGTTCCCAACACTCCCATCAGTTCCCCTATCTCAATCTTTCCCTTCTCCTCTTTCCCATTAGTGCCTCATTTCTCCTGCACTGCACCATATTCTGCAGCTACCTCCTTCCCTCGCTGGGCTGGAGAAGTTTACACTGCCCAGGAAGCAATGCAGGGACTGGAGAGCAGCCCCAGAGAGGCTGCCTGCTCAGAAGACATGACAGCAGACCCAGCACACAGCGATCAATGGCAGCCCATGCCCTGCTTACAGCATGGAATCCAACCAACCACAGAACATTCAGCCCAGGCTGTGAGAACTTGGAAGGGGAGCCTGTAGGGTTAAGTGTCATGGGAGAGACATGACACTTGCTAGGTCTGAATATTTAATTTAAAAACATCAATATGTTCAAAAAATATATTCCATCCATAGAGCTTACACCTTTTATAATGTATAGACTACTAACTTTACTCCTTAGGCATCTATTACCCAACCTGTTGAATACGTAAGTCCCTCTTTTATTCTTGCCTGCTGATTTTTCAATTGTTCAATAAGGAAGACAGACTCCCCCACCTAACTCTCTGCCTAAGTAAAAGCCCCAGGTGTTACTGCAAGACTCAAAATGGATGTCTGTCTGCACGGCTCACTGCAGCCCTGTACCCTTTTCATCTATTCCTCTAGCACTCTGATTAGTTTTTATGTTCTTCTCTGAATTGCTTGCAAAAATCTTTCTCATAATGTGCTTCTCAGAACTGAATAGTTCAAATGTGGTCATACATGAAGTATTCTAAAAGGGACATTCTAGCTTCAGAATGTGAAGCCTCCATGTATGCACCACAAAATTACAATGGCCTTTTTCACAGTCTTACCATGTTTCAAATGTATATCCATAGGACATAGCTCAGTATTACCAGCAGATCTCTTACTACTTTCGAGGTTATTTCCTTCCTCTTAATGTTTATTTAACTTTTTTTTTCATGTATCCATTAACTTGCATTTTTCAAAACAATCTTTTTCTTTATTTTTTTTACCTTTCTAGGTACTTTCATAGTATTTTTGTCCTCACTGATGTTCAGAATTCATTCCAATTGAGTGTAATTTCATTAATGTGCTGTTTAACTCTCTGTACCAGATTATTAATAAGGATGCTAAAGAAAACTAGGCTCAACACTAAATTTTGCAGCACCCTACTAGACAACTGCCCTAATATGGCACACTGATGTTAATACCCTTTATTTCTAGTCCTCAGCTACCTTTCAGTCCACATAATACAGTTAATATTCTAGTCCAGATAAAACAATATTAACATAAGGTTTTGTGATATAGTATCAAATGCCGTATTAGGATTGAATGTATTATGTTTCCTGCATTCCTTTCATCCACTCATTTTGGAATTTTATTAGACTCTGAAATACCAGTAGAGCGACACTCTCTCTGTCTAATATGGTATACACCAGTGTTAAATGAAGAACAAAATTCTGAAGCAAGCATGTAAATTTTAGGGCACAAACATGCCAACAAGCACTATTGGACATAGTTCTTTGCTACCCTTCATAGATTTCAAAGCCAGAAAGGACCATTGAGGATCATCTAGTCTGACTTCCTGTATCATCCAGGCCATAGAGCTTCCCCAGAATAACTCCTAGAGAAGACCTTTCAGAAAACATCCAATTTTGATCGGAAAATTGTCAGTGATGCAGAATCCACCGTGACTTGGCAAATTGCTCCAAAGTTAATTACCCTCAGTGCTAAAATGCACGCCTTATTTCCTGTCTGAATTTGTCCAGCTTTAGCTACTAGCTACTGCATAATGTTACATCTTTCTCTTCTAAACTGATGAGCCCATTATTAAATATTTGTTCTCCATGTACTTACAGATTAATCAAGTTACCCCTTAACCTTCTTTTTGTTAAACTAAGACAGAGCTCCTTCAGTCTATCACAAGAGGGCAAGTTTTCTAATCTTTAAACTAAAGCTATGATGAGGAACTCCAATTAAGTCAATAGGGTTTCTTACAGTCACATATTGTACTATTCTCACCAATAAGTGTTTGCTTTTAGTATTGGGCTTTCACTGTGCAAGATTCCTGACTCATTTATGTCAAATTGGTGTGGACATGGATTATGCATTGGTTTATCCTATTAGGAAGAAGTTTTAGGATGACAATGAGAAGAATAGATATACACCTCTCTTTAGTTAATGCCACAGTGTGTTTTAAGTATGAAGTGAACATTACCAGCATGAAAGGTTAAATGGGTTCAGAGAGCTGATACACACAACACATTTACCCACTGCACTACAAACATTAGATCTGCTTCATATTTACTTTAACAAAAGTTGCTTTCTTTAAGATTTGCATAAAACAACTGGGTTCACATGACATTTCCTGGCTGGTATTACAATTTTCTGATTAAACTTGCTCAGACTATAAATGTTTTTGTTTTTACAAACTAGTTAGGTCACCCCTTTTCATTTTATTTTTTGTAAAAGGCACACTGCAAAGAACAATAGCTAAGGTGCAAGAAGGATGGGCTTGGATTAAAGGATTTTATTTTATGGCAGAGAGATTAGTTGGAACTGCTTTGGTGGTAGGATTTTTTCCATGCCATACAGGTCAGAGGTGAAATAGCTGTCAGGATTTTTTTTTTCTCTCTTTCATACCACCTTCTTTCCGTCACTTGAAGCATTCATAAATAAAGAGAAGCATAACTGTGTGGATTTTGGGGCAGAATTCTACTCTCAATTACTTGCTCACAACACAATTAGGGCATGTGTATTTGAGGGCACAATACTGTCCTTTGTGGGGATTTTATACTACAAGAAAGGCATCAGCTTTATGTTTTTATCAAATTTAAATAAAGCATTACACTCTTTTTGGTGAAAAATTTTGAACTGTTGTGTGGGTGGGTGCATTTTATTTCCATGATTTTGGAGTTCCTGTCTTAATATATTGATGGAAGATGAGATCCTCAAATCAAATACCCTTTCCTAATTTCTGAATGTTGTCTGGACACTGTCAGATATGTTGTTGGATATACCGAGGTTTTTAATTGCAGTGCAACAGCCTTACTAGGAGAGCTGCTAAATATACAACTCATTTCTCTGGAATTCCCTTTGGAATGGTTAAAATAACACCACGGTATTAGCAAGTATTATTGTGGTGGAAGAACATATTAGATCCATGGCATATGGACAGTTTTAGACAAATACGCTCTGTTCCTTTATAATTAGACACAACGGGTAGGTCTACACCTAAAAATGCTAAGTCAACTTAGAGCATCTATACCAGAACCCTAAGTCGACCTAGCACATCCACACAGGCACCTGCTAGGTCGACGGAGATCCACGGCTCGAAGGAAGCCACGGCTCCACAGGACAAGGGGAGCCGCAGCCCCCAGGGACAAGGGGAGCCACAGCTCCTCAGCAAGCAGGGAGCCGAGCCGTGGCTCTCTGCAGAAGGGAGCCGCGGCTCCCCACCCCGATCGGGGCTCTCACGGCTGGGTATAGCCCCGCTGCCCCGACATGGGCTCCTGCAGCAGGGGATTCATCCGCCGCCTCAACAGGGCCTCCCAAGACGGGGGATTCCCCTGCTGCCCCAACCGGGGCTCCACTGCTGCCCTGACTGGGGATTCCTTGCCGCTGGGGCTCCTCTGCCACCCAGCCCGCGGGGCTGAAGCCTTAGGGCCATGGGGGTTTCCCCGGACAGGGGAGCCCTGGACAAGGGAGCCGCTGGGGCATGGCTCTCTTGTCCGGGAAGCCCTGGCAGCTCCTTTCTCCCCAAGCTGTGGTTCCCTTTCCTGAGCAGGGGCTCCGCCGAGCCCTGGCTCTCTTCTCCCCAGCCCTAGGTCAATTTAGGGAATTAAATCGACCTAGGGCACCCACATTGGTTTTAGGTAGACTTAATAAGGTCAGCTTAGACCTTAAGTCAACCTAACGACCGATAGATATTAAGTCGACTTAAGGAAGCCCTTAAATCGACTTAATGAAAGGCTGGTGTGGATGTGGATTACTTTAAGTGAACTTAAGTTGCTAGTGTAGACATACCCAATGGGCCTGACTCTCTTTACACTAAGGCCTCTTTACATTACTCTGGCAATAAGACCACTTTGCAAGTCAGAACAGTGTAAAGGGGTCTTAGTGTAAATGAGAATCAGGTCCAGTATTGCTAAAGTCCTCAAACTATTTATTAGCTCTAGATTCAATATTAAGATCAGAACTCTCACTTGGGAGGGCTTTGTCTTATTCTCCAAATAAACCAATACATTTAAATACATATGCCTAAATCCAGATCTCCCTAAGACAGGGGTGGACAAAAAAAGGCTCACAGCCAGGCTACAGCAATTTTATTTTTGGTCGCCAGAAGGCACTTCTCCATTACATTTCTGCAGTCGAGCTAGGCGACAGGCTACTAAAACTGGTCACCACGGCACCCAGAAACACTGATTTGTCGAGGTCTGCCCTAAGGGTCTGTGGGTGAATAGTGCCAGGGGATTAATTCCACACATCCATCGGTTTGCCTCACAAATGTGGATGCTGCAGATCTAGATGAAAGAGTAGTTTCTGCACTGTTAGAACAAGTGGCTCCTGGTCATCCAATAGTTGGCTCATATTAGTGACTAAATTTAACCATGTGTAGATTTGCTGTAAGATGTATCATCTCATCTGGCAGACAGTAACCCACTCACTGTAATTATCCTTCCAACTGATCTGACAAAGAACATAATCCTCATAAGGTCTAACGTTACCTAAAGCACATTTATCTTCATACAAGAAAGCCCAGGATCACACTAATTAATCCATTCTTGTAAAAGCCTCAGGAAAATTAGCAACTAAAACCCCAAAATCTATACATCTACTCATATCAGGAATTCCAAGTGTTAGTCTAGTCTAGCAAAACAAACAAGGAGTCTGGTGGCACTTTTAAAGACTAACAAATTTATTTATCTCATGAGCTTTTGTGGGAGAAAATCCCACTTTGTCTAACTTGTCACCAAAACCAAAAACTACTCATTGAGACAGGCAAACAGATTTTAAGTCTGAATTTGAATCTTTAAAAAAAACCTATATCTTTTACAGAAGTGTCCTTATAAAAGGACTAGAAGAAGAGCAAAACCTTGGAAGAGATAACTGATTTCAGGTGGTTCTTGTTAATGCCTGGCACATCTGGGCTGTTTTGTTCTTTGGAAGGGGAATCCATGAGTCCACTTAGAGAAAGCCTTGTGGGGGAGGAGTCAACTTATTACATAGTCAAGAGATTCCTTGTACCAGAAACAAGATAAGGTTGTACTTGTCTGCTAACTCAGCCAATCATGATACCTTATTCCTCAAGAATCAGTGAGATGAGGGAATCAGATGCTGAAGTCTTGAGTGTCAACAAGAGCAAGATGCCTACCACATATTGAGTGCACTAAGCACATTCCTTTTTAAGACAGTTGAGAATCATTTAGTGGCTGGTCCTCATGGCTGTTCCCGTCATTTCCTTTTTTTAAGTGCAGCGCTCACACACTCTTGAGTGAGCCACTAACTCCAGTCTGACTTCAGAAATGACTGAAAGCCACCAAAATGGCTGCTATGCACATCTTTTACAATGAACATACTGTGCCACCTTTTGTAGACCATCAGGAAGATGTGAATTCTGTCCCGGTTTTCAAAGAAGGAGCAACTGCAATCTTATAACCAAGTCTGCAATACTAAGGGAACTGGCCAGGTGAACTGTGCTTAGAGAAAGCAGAGCTTTCCTCCCACTTCATCAATGTTGCTACTTCATAAACCCTCCAAAATTACTTCCTAGCTTAGGAAACCACAGCTGTAGTTGCCATGTAGCTTAGGACGGGAACACTTTCTTTCTTGGAAGCCAGCAAGGCTAAATGCCGTCATCTCCAGTAAGATTATTGGGAAGTGACCTCTGTCTTTTAGACCATGTTACTGAAGCAAAGTAGAGTGTAGCTGCAAGGTACGTTTCCACAACGGAGGAGAAGAGCATGAAATTACAGCAACACTTAAAGCTGGATGCCTTTTAACTAGCAGCTAGAAGCAGCTGCTCATATTCCTGACTGGTGGGCACCCTGGCTGAAACTGACATTATCCAGGATGCTGTCTTTTTTAAATTAGGATCTTTAACAGATGAATATGGTCAAGAACAGGCACTCCAACCAAACATAGTATTAATGTGTCACTCTGTATAATAAATACATGACTTAGTGTAGAGAGAAATATAGTTGAATGGTTTTGGCCTTGTCCTTGACTTATTTATTACAAGTCTAAATATAAGTCCCTTTGACAATGAATTGTGTAATGTCTACAAGACAGAAAATGGCACACACTACTAGCTACAGAAAGACAGATAGACAGAAGCTTCCACTTACAGCTTTTATTGGCTGCCAGCCATTCTCTAAATGAAGGCAGTTATGGAAAAAAAATGAGCACATGACTTTAATAAGGTTCACTATGGATTACTGTCTGATAAACACAGATTTTGACAATAACCTATACTGGCTCTAGCCCAGGGGTGGACACATTTTTTTTGCCTGTGGGCCACATCTGCCTCTAGGCAGGCCAGAAAGGGTGAGTCTGGAAGAGGAGAGTGGCCGCCATGCTCCAGCCAGGGCACTGCTGCTGGACCCATGTAGTACGAGACGGGCACTTGTTATGCTCCAGCCAGGGCACTGCCAACTGTGTACAATCAGAGGGGATGGAGCTGGGAGTGGCTGCTATGGTCCTGCCAGGCCCGGCTGGATGAAAGGCTCCTGTGGGCTGCAGTTTGACCACTTTGGGTCAGCCCTTTCTAATGGGAATATGTTATTCCAGAAGATGTAAATCACATACTTGTTTTATGTATGTGAAGAAATTAGAGAGAATACTGGCACTGAAAATATATATGATATGAAAACCTCACAAAACATATCATGCTTCCTAAAGTATGGGAGGTATCAACCTACGTCTTGATTCACTTGTCTGCACTTGGGATGGGATTCATACACAGAAAAGAGTAGAGATTCCACCAGGGATCAGAAACTTCAGTATAATCTATGGACGCAGCTTAATAAGAACCTCCAAGAGGAGGCTTTTCAGGCATGCATTTTATTAGTGCAGGGTTTAAAAAAAAAAAAAAAAAAAGAGAGAGAGAGAGAGAGAATGGTGAGATCCTTCAGATCAATGAAACCAACCCCACAGCATGTATTTAAGGCCGACACATTTTAATTTATGTATCTTTCACACTGATGTTGATTTAAAGTATCAGTGGCCTCTGAGTAGTCATTCACTGAAATGAATGGGGGAAAATCACTCACTCAGAACTGTACATGCCTCTAATCCTTTGGTATGCCCTACTATTTGGAAAATACCAAAATAGTGTATCTTCTGATCTTCCTGGAAAGGTTCCTCCAAGGTTAGCAAGTCTGATCTTTTGATCTGTGCTAGCTGGAACTAAGCCTTGTATTTCTCTACCCTTAGTTGTATCAGCCTTTCCATAGAGGCAAAGTTTTTTCTACCAGCATCCTATATTCTCGTTTGGTCAAATTGCATGTAAAGTGGAGGTAATAAATTAATAATCTGCATGGAACTCCATTTTAGAAGTTTTCAAAATTTTTGGCTGCTTGGTAAAATACTCTACCAATTGTAAATTATCATTTAAAAGAGGGTTTCTGCCATTTCCCATTGCTGTGATTGTATTTGTTGCTTGCAACATAAACAGGTGAGTTGCTGGGGCCCTGTTAACTCAGGACTGCAGATGACTTTCCCTAGACAGTCACCAGTATCAGCAAAAATGAAAATTCTCCCCTCCCTTGTCTACCTTGCTTCAGCCCACTTTCAGGTGGTTTGAACTTCAAATCCTACTGACAACTGGAACCATTTAAATTATTTTAAGCACAAGTACTTCCTCCAAGCCCACTTGTTTCAAATAAACAAGGCAATTAAATGCTGTAAACAACATGAATGCCACATTAAGGTAGAAGACTTAGAAATGAGAAAACGTTAAGAAATCCAAAGGAAAGTCCCAGCAGCATGGTTCCTGTTGCATATATTTAGTATTTCCTACCCTTAGTTTCTTTGTGTAGCATAATATGTTTCTACTGCTTGGATACCGTAACACAGGACTTGGGATATGTCACCAAGTTACCAGTACTATCGAAGTTTTTCTTTCTTTCTTTCTTTCTTTCCAAAGGCAGGCCAGATGGCTATAGGAGGCTGATTGAGGGGAGATTTGTCACCCCTACAATGCTGAAGGCCCTGTTTAGAGGGGAGACAGCTTCAGGGCAATTAGGTTATTTGGTAAGAAAGTAAAGTCCATTCTATGAAATGTTTCCAGTGCTACATATAGGGCCAGTTAGACAGGTCTCAATGTGTGGATGAGACAACAGTGTTTAGAGGAGGGATATAGTCTTATTAAGAACTGGGGAATGTTTGGGAAAGGAAGAACCTATATAGGAAGAATGGGCATCATCGAAAGCAAAATGGAACCAGATTGCTGACCTTTAAAATTAAAAAGGTCATAGAAAAGTTTTTAAAGTAAGGACAATTGAGGACCTAAAGGAGCACACTAGAAAGACAGGGTCTATTGCTGAGAAGCTAAATGAATTCTTTGTGTTGGTCTTCACTACAGAGGATGTGAGGGGGATTCCCATGCTTGAGTCATTCTTTGTAAGTGACAAATTTGAGGAACTGTCCCAGACTGAGGCATCAATAGAGGAGATTTTTGAAGAAATTGATAAATTAAACAGTAATCGGTCATTAGAACCAGATCGTACTCACACAAGAGTTCTGAAGGAACTCAGATGTGAAACTATAGAGCTACTACTTGTAATATGTAACCTATTATTTACATCAGCCTCTATACCAGTTCAATCAAGGATAACTAATGCAAGGCCTATCTTTTAAAAAGGCACTGGAGGTAATCCTGGCAACTACAGGCCAGCAAGCCTAATTTCAGTACCAGACAAATTGGTTGAAACTATAGTGAAGAACAGAATTATCAGATAAATATGATGTGTTGGGAGAAAAATCAACATGGCTTTGTAATGACAAATCATGCCTCACTGATTTATTAGAATTCTTGGCGTGTGTCAACAATCATGTGGACATGGGTGATCCAGTCAGTATAGTGTACTTGGACTCCCAGAAAGACTTTGACAAGGTCCCTCACCAAAG
Organism: Pelusios castaneus; assembly: GCA_007922175.1. Lineage (NCBI taxonomy): Eukaryota > Metazoa > Chordata > Testudines > Pelomedusidae > Pelusios > Pelusios castaneus. Next base: position 2,519,407 of record ML685812.1, read on the forward strand.
GCTTTTAAGCAAAGTAAGTGGTCAAGAGATAAGAGAGATCCTCTCATGTATCAGTAACTGATTAAAAGATAGGAAACAAAGGGTAGGAATAAAAATCAGTTTTTACAATGGAAAAGTCCCCCTAGGAGTTCTCCTGGAATTTCACCAGTGCTATACAAAATATTCATAAATGATCTGGGAAAGAGTCAACACTGAGGTGGCAAAGATGATAAAAAAAAAAATTGCTCAAGATAGTGAGGTCAAAAGCTGACTGCAAAACATCAGAAAAAGAACTCACTAAGCTTGGTGACCGGGCAACAAAATGGCAGATGAAATTCAATGCTGACGGATACAAAGTAACGCACACTGGGAAACATATTTCCAACTATACATACAATAATATACAATGGGGAGATAGTAGCAGAAGGGATGTTAAAAGACTCCCAAAAGTGTTTGTTTTGTTTGGGTTGTGGGGTGGGGAGGAGGGTTTAAAATCTAATTTCTGGAAATGAGAGACTGTAGACAATGTTGTTTTGTTTTTCCTTAACTTTGGAGATCAGAAATATCAGTACCAGCAAAGAGCTGGCATAATGAATATGTACTTTATTAGTTGGATTTATTTTTGTCAAATCAGAGATGGATTCATCATTACATTAACTCTGACTTTATGCAAATATAATTCCAGCTGAAAAAAACAATGCTGAAACTAGCCCCATGATTCAATATCCAATTTATCTTGTCAACATTTAGATGATGTTTTTAAAGAAGCACAAAATAACTGTTTTTCCAGACAAAGCAGTTTACAGAATGTCTTTGTTTCTAGAATTTAGATTATTCGGTGCAGTTTACTGGCTTCTGTCTTTGAAAGTTCTTAGTTGCATATGCAATCACCTATTTTTTTAAATGACTGGTGAAAAGTAACATATTAAAGGTCAAAAAAGAAACAAAAGAATTTCTTTAAATAATTTATACAGCAATTTGATCATTCAAATGAGTAAAAGTAAAAGGATGGCAAATAATGGAATTTACTATTTTTTGTTACCTAATAAATGTGAGTATTTATCAGTGTTAACTTCTGTCTTATACCGGATTGCCACCTTGGGCTGTTAGAACTGGGGTATTCTAATTGTCATTTGTTTTTATCTTTATAGATTTTTGGAGGTCTTTATATTAGTAGAGGAACCTCCCATGATGTGCATTGAGGGATGTCTACGCTGGCAGCAACAGTCAACAGGAGATACACAAGCATATCGTAGCTTGTGTATCTCCCATTGACACACTTACACTGAAGCACCATGGAGTCTTCATGGTGTTGCGCTGATAGAAGATGCCCTCCCACCTTTCAGGGAGGTGGACTAACTGAGTCGACCAGAGAGCACACTCTGATTGAGTGAGCAAGTCTAGATAGACCCATTCAATTGATGCAGCTGCATCTCTGATTGCTGCTATGGCAATGTAGACATACATTGGATTGAACTGTTGATTATTTGGGCATGAAGTGAGAGTTACCTTCTTTTAAGTACTATTTTAGTTTTTAAAGAGGAAGGGGCCATCTACCAACAGTAGTCAATTTGTGTGCAGGAAAACAGAAGTTAGTGCAAGATGAGTTGGGGGTGGAGTGGGGACTAGGGAATGGCAATAAAGGGAGTCAAGTCGAACAGAGCTGAGCAAATAGTATTTCTTCTTTACCAATTAAAAAGATGTTACAGTCAGGCGAAGTAAATTTATATAAGAAAAAAAAAGGAAAAAAAAAACAACCAACCCAAAATAATCCCCAGTACAAAACATTTCTTTTGCCTGGAAGAGTTCAAAGAATCAGACGCCATGTGTTTCAAGCTTTGCATAAATGTCTTGAATTTATTTTTGTTATGTGTCTAAAACGTTTCAGTGACTATTCCAAATAGTAAGCTCCTGGTAATCTGTTGGAGGATCTTACAGCAAGGACATTGAAATTCAACCTTATGCTTTGGGAAGAACACACAGGTGTTTCATCGGAACACTTAGCCTAAAAGCTGCATTTTGATTATGCTGGCATTGGACTCTTCCTGGAGAAAGAGATCTGAACAACAGTCCTGGGCTTTGTTTAGAAAATTTAATCCACACTCCCCTAGCTGCTGACAGGAAGAGACCATGTTTTGTTTAACTCCAAATTCCTCACACAGAATCAGAGACAAGCGGGTAGGGAACAGCAGACGGAGCTTTGCCCTTATCTAGCACAGTTAAAAACATTGTACAGATATGAGATGTGTTTAATCCTGAGTTCCCAATCTCCATGACACCAAAAAGTAGCTCTGTTTCTGGTCTACAACATACATCAAAGTCAGAAATCTCTAATAAAACAAATGACGGTCATTACTGAGGTTTTATAGGCATAGAAAAAAAGTAACCAACTGATAGCCTGATCATGTGAGCTACTCAGCATCCTCAACTCTCACTGATATAAATAGGGGTTTGAAGGCACTCAGCACCTTGGAAGACTGGGCCCTTAACCACACTCCAAAGTTTACAAGTCACAAATCATTTTCATGCTGCATTCTAAGGTTTACTTCAACCTTTACAAAAATCGAACATTATTCATTTAAGGCAAATTTTATATGCATCATAAACACATTTTTATGTAGCTCAGATTACTATTACTGTATTGGCACATGCAGATGCTGAGTAGCAGCATTTTCAAGGTACAAAACAAAAGGGGCTTTCTTTAATTAATTATTTAAGATCGGTCACTATCTCTAAGTATATAGCTATCAAATATACTTCAAGTATTATAGGCAGGGCTGGTGCATTGTTTGACAAAAAATTCTGGCAACCTTTTCTTTAAAAATTACCTAGACATCTGTAATTTGGCCCACTTGGGTGTGTGTGTTATAAAACAGTCTTCAATTACATTATCACATATCATTTTTCTACAAGTCCCCTACCTCATTCAGTGCATGAGACAGCACTACTCTAGGGATGAATTGAGGTGATGTAATGAAGGAGGCTATCTGCTTCATTTGTTGCAAAAGTGGGAAAGTGTGTAGTGAATGAGGTAGGGGATTACAGAAAGAGAAGGAAGGATATCTTGACTATAGCAGGTGTATACTGCTCTGGAGAACTGGATTCTATCCCTGCCTCAGAGTTCCCATATGATGCTAGTAAAATAATGTAAGCTTTTCAAGGTAGCCACCAACTGTGTGTTGCTCAATTTCTTACTTTAGTTTGTGCCCTAACCAGTGCTGCTTTTAAAAAAAATATATATATAAAAGGTGCCAGTACTCATCTCTTGATAGTAAATTTGAAAAATGCCTCTCCCTCCCCTCTTCCTCCAGTGTTGCACACCTTTTCCCTGCTGACCCACCCCACAAACTGAGCAGTGAGCCAGCAAAAAAGTTGCCGGCACTCCATACCACTAGGTAGCAACACAAAAAAAGCACTGATCCTAACAAATCAGTTCCTAGGTGACTCAAAATGGGCACCCAAAATTAGTGAATACTTTTTATCTAAATCTCTCCGTGCCTCTGAGAAATGGGTATAATTTCCTCTTCTCACAGGGATGTGGTAAAGGTGAAATAATGTTTACCAAGCACACGGATACTGTAAGGAAGATTGCCATAGAAACACCGCAGAGGAAATGAACAATTCCGTCTTCAGAGCAGGATCTGAATACTGGGAAGAAAATAAGGTCTATGGCCACACATTGAACAATGAGGGGAAAACAAAATAACGACTAACTGTTCATTGAGTGAATATGCACTGAATGAGGCAAGAGGTGTGTGAAATAAATTGCATGCAATTATGTAAAACTTTATCAAAACGTATACCCATAAGGGAGCCAAATTAAAGTTGCATCAGCATTTCCTAATGCTAGATTTTTTTGCGTTTTAACCTGAATAATGTTCTTTTAACTGTGTGTATTAGTAAATAGTTTACTAAAAGATGTGGCAGATTCTATATCACATATGGTGGTTTTTTTTAAAAGATATGCTCTAATTCCATTAAAAGTTATTGGTTTTGGTAAAGAAATCACTTGGTGAAATTCTATGGCTTATAAAATACAGGAGGTCAGATTAGATTATTGTAATAGACTTGTGACCTATCAATCTAGTTTGGACTATTTATGTTGTTAACATAAGTTATGTTGTGTATGTACTGGCAACTTTTTTGCCAGCTCGCTGTTCAGTTTGTGGGGTGGGGTCAGCAGGGAAAAGGAGTGAGCCACTGGAGGAAGAGGGGAGGGAGAGGCATTTTTCAAATTTACTATGTCCTCTGCACTGCTCGCACTGCTCTTGGGATGTCAGCCAGAAGGCTGCTGTCCTCATCTTCCAGATGTGGGTGAGTTCATGGCCAGGACTGGAGGGGGGGATGCTGGTGGTAAGATAAATAACCAAACCTCCCACAGTCTGTAGGGAAAGATTGATTTGATTTTAGAGTGAGCTGCCAGGTTGTTCTTACAAGAAGAGATGGGTGCCTACCAGGAAGCATGAATGGGTTGTCACAAGGTTGCAAAAACCCTTACAAGCAGGTTGGTTCAATTAACTTTATGAGAAATATGGAAAGGAACAGCCCAGTAACTGGGCTATTGTTTATTTTAAATATGGCCCTTGTCACTATAATATGAGAGTGCCACACAGTTAATTTATCTCACAATAATCCTATGAGATCAGGACGTATTTTCTCTGTTTTATAGATGGGGACCTGAAGCAGAGAGCGAGAGAGAGACTTTCATAAAATCTGTAGCAGAACTGCCTTATGCAGATTGAACTGACGGCACCTAATTCCCACTCCAATGACTTAACTGCAAGAGCATCTTTCCAAGGTCACTAGGAGAGCTAGAACAGAAATTCATGCGTCAGGAAGTGAGGCAGCAAGATGATTTATTTCCTTGGATAAAGGCCCTTCTTTATTAATACAGAGAAGGGTAACAATAAACAGGCAAGTAAAATTTGAAAAGCATTATCGTTGCCTGACTTATGACATCTGATTCTTGATGGAAAATGGTTAAAGTAACAGGCATGACATTTCCTTTTTTCCACTTTTTATCATTTTTTAAAAGGCTGCCTCCTATACCAAAAGCAGTAACACATTTAAAACCACAGGAGCATAAAACACAAGGAAATGTTTAAGCCTGACATACAATAAGAAAAAAAACAACAACTTGCCATTTCTACTAACAACATCATAGGCACAAATTGCTGTAAGGCATTCATAGTACATCTTTAATTAGCTCTTAAAACCTTGAAGTATCAAACACAAGCCTTAAAGTTAAACCACAGAATCAAAGAGAACACACTCCCGCAGCTGTTCAAATCCAAAGCCAGGACTTGCACTCCGATTAGAAGTAATGTATAGTTTGGTGAGGTAGTGAAAACAGTACACCATCTATGGTAATTTACTCACTAAAACCACTTGCCAAATATTCATAAACATGTCTACAGCAAGTGCACAATGCTGCCCGGAAATCCACCTATCTAAATCTGCGGATCCAAAATCAATTTACCAAAATAAATAAATAAAATACCTCAAAAATCTGTAGGCATGCTGCAAAGAAAAGGCGTCCAATTAAGAGCGTACTTTTAGCACTAAGAAATAAAATATAAAGGTGCCAGTGCTCTTGCTTGGCAAATTATGCTGTCTAGGGTTTTAGAGCTGCAAATGACATTTCTTGCTTGCACTCTAAATAGTGAGGAGAATTTACAAATTAATCATTTTTATTCTTATAGTACTTGCAGGAAAACAGAATGCTATTTTTCAATTTAAACAAACTTGTTTTAGTAACAGAATGTTGTTGTCTTTCCTCTCTCTGCCTACCAATGCTGTCTTGCCTATAGTACCTAAAACAAAAGCTGAGTTATTTTTGGCACAGAAGGAACTAAATGGTATTTTACTGCATTTTAACTATGTTCATGATTTTTCAGTATCCATACAAGATTCAAGTGAAGTGCATTATGCAGCAACCTGTTAGGACTGTAAAGAGAACTAATTAAACACTGAATTAGTCAATGACATTGATCATGCACTTTATAAGTTATCAGAGCCCAGTAGCATAGTGTTTTATTGTTGATGGGTTTTGCTTTATTGTTCTTTGGTAGTGATACTTGGTTATCTACAGACTACTTAGGCAATACAAGTTCACTACACATCTGCACAGCAAAGAACTGTTTTGTTTTCTAAAGGAACTTTTTGAGCAGTTTATGAAAAAAACACAAAGCCATATTTTAAAATCTAAGGGGAATCATCAAGTCAAAAATCATGGGATGGATCCTCGGCTGGTATAATTTAATGATGTTCCATTGTCTTCAAAGGTATGTCGACATCTATCAACTAAGTATTTGGCCCTACGTGTTTAAAAAATAAGGATGGGATTTTCAAAACCACACAGCATTGGCTTAACTTTGTCCTCACTGAAACAATGAGAACCACTGAAGTCAATGGAAGCAATGTTAGACAATCCTAGGTACCTTTGAAAATTGTATTCTAAGGCTTTGTCTACATGGGAATACTAAAAGGCAGAACTACAATGGTATAATTATGTTGCTATAGCTATGGCAATAAACTTTGCACATAGAGAAGTCCATTCCTGTCGTGGGTCATAAACAAGGCCTTAGACTATTAACAAATGAATAATTGCACTGTTATTATTTACTCTTCACTATTTATATTGCTCGTTTACCTATATAGTTCTCATCTCTTGACTAATAAAACGTTCACCTTTTGTTTATAGTCAGCTTCCAGTCAATTACACATTCTTGTACTCATGAATTGCTAGGGAAATGTATGGATCCTTGGCTGGTATAATTTAAAGATGTTCCATCGTCTTCAGAGGTATGTTGACATCTATCAACTAAGTATTCTATTGTTCCCAAATATGTTCCCATTCCCTTCTCTTCCTTCCACAATAAGAATTATAAAAAGGTTTGGTGATTTTAGGATCATTAAGTTTACAAAAGCTAAAATTTAGGCCAAACTGGACATGATAGTGTCTCACTAATCAGGGCTTGACAAAATCTGGGAGCCAGGTTGCCATGGTGACCAGGGTTGGTAGCCTGGCTCCTAGTTCTGCTGCAGAAATTTAGCAGAGGAGTGCCTGCTGGAGACCAAAAATAAAACTGCTGGCACCTAGGTCCAATTTTGTGGAGCCCTGCTCTAATTTTCTCCAACTGTATTATATACGCATATATATTGGGTCCTCTGACCAATCTAAATGCATCACTGACTTTCAAATATATATAAAAATTACCTAGATGAAGAATGCAAGATCAGAAATAGAAAAGATCTACAGTATAAGACCATCAAGTCCATTCTCATTTACATGTGTTAAACTGCATAAAACTAAACTTCCATAATTTCATTCTATCTTAATGAATGGTAGTTAAAACAATGGGGCATCATTAACTTAGTTTGAATGACTTACTTAGGTGCACAAGTTTCATTGGCACTCCAAGATATTTGCACTACTGAAAGCATCTGAAAACTCAACCCTGATGTTAAACATTAATGAGGGCTAGATACAGCTGAATTTAGTGGGAACCATTTTTATTCTTTAACAATAAGACATTATCAACATTGCCAAGCCCAAGAGTTCAAAACCCACTCATCCATTTTGCCCCCATCCACAAAGTGGACCAAAAAATCATGAAATTATATATATTGCTATTTGGGAGGAGAGGATGCTGTCTAATTTTTGGGCCACTTGGGTCACATTTTCAAGCATATTTATCATCAGAGCAAAATACTTTTTTTAAAAAAAATGACAGTTGAGGTCTTATGTAACTATGTAACTCCAGGATTCAAGAAAAACTTAAAATATTGTGAAAACTGGCAACTCTTCCATGCGATCTGCAAAGGATATGAGTTGATACAGCCTCTCAGGTACGGAGCCTTGCCTTTTTAGATCAAGTAGCAATTCATGCTTTCACTCTGAGGGGCCTCAATGCAACCCATGCTGTGCTGGGCCTGATAGCAGCCTCCACAACAGCACTTTTCTCATTTACAAGAGAAAGCTTCTAATCCGAAGGAGATGGCTGCATTTTTGCATTCTCTCCCACCTTTCAAATCCAAGAAATGTTAAAAACCTTCTGATGATATACCATAATAGCAACAAGTTCCAAAATGGTAGCCATATTAGACTAGTTCACCAAAACAAACAAGGAGTCCTGTGGCACTTTTAAAGACTAACAAATTTATTTATCTCATGAGTTTTGTGGGAGAAAATCCCACTTCGTCAGACTCTTGATTTTCTCCCATGAAAGCTCATGCGATAACTAAATTCATTAGTCTTTAAAAGTGCCACTAGACTCCTTGTTTATAATACCTACAGTATGCCACAAAATGAAAAAGCCCTATATGAATTACTGCAAACTGCTTCTTCCCTGTCCCTTAACTTTTACTGTACATGCTGCTTTTCACTGCATACATTTAGTCAAATAAATATGAAATAATAAGCAGCCCATGTCATAGTAATAAATGCAAATGCTTCTTTAAGTGGCTATTTAGGCCTGAATTCTCAAAGGAATGCAAAGAAAATCCATTTAACAAATAGCGGAAATTGTGAGAATAGAGACTCCAGTCAATCTCTCTGAAAAATGATCCTGAAGAAAATGCTGACCTACTTTGAAACCAAACCTCATTCAAAAAATTCATGCATTAGTGAAAATTTTAAAAGTAGGACAATGCTTTTGCTAGATTTCTGAATCCCTTAGTATTTCATATTATTAGATTTCAATGAGTGGCTTTATCCATTCAGTATGCATCAAAATCTGCTTGACTGCTCAATTTTAAAAGGAAAGAAGGTAATTTATAAAATTATATTGAAATTTCCTCTCTTACCCAATCACACAGGAACCAGAGTATTTATTATAAAGTGAAACTGATTTAAACAATGTGCGCTCTGACTTAAAATAAAAATACAGAAACACTTTGGTTCAGCTTCTACCTGCTAACTTGCATTGTGACAGACTAAATCAGAGCAAATGCTAAGAAATCTCTGTAGTCACTTCATATGGGGTGAATTCAGTCTAACAAAATAGCAAACTTTATGACGTTAGGAGCACCCTACTGAAGTCAGATGCTGCTCTTCTGCAAGAAGGTGCTGTGTACAGTTGGGTCACATTAGCAGGTAGATGGTAACGTCAGCCATATAATAAGGTGGTTAGGAGTACCCATCTGGGCAGATAGAACTATGATAAACTCAAGCAGAAACCAAAACTGTGAAGAAAATTAAGATGATGTTTATGTTTGCTTCCAATAAAGCCAAAACCAGAAAAGGGGTAAATATGGACTATATATATTTTGTGTATATTCTGTTCAGAGTATGGTGGGATCTAGGCCTGATTATATCCAGTATCTTTATTTCTTTAAGTAATGTATTTAATTATAATACAGATAGTAGCATGGGTTTTTTTTAATACTAGGCAGAACATAAAATCAGACGGGTAACACGTTTCAGAAAATGTAGGTTTTGTTAAGCACGACCACTTCCGCTCAAAGTTAGCTAACAAGAACAGCGAACTGGCACGCAGAGATCTTCTTTTCTGTTCAAGGTCTATATGAAGGCTAGGCCAAATGGGTTACTAAAGATTTCTCATCGTTTAATTCACAATACACCATTTCTCCTGTGAACCCTGCAGATGGTCCAATTGCTTAATGGCTGACATTGCTGGTTTCTTTTACCGGCCAGGAAGAGACGCTAACAAGTAGCTATGCTGCTGTTAGGCACAATACAACATTCGCCATGAGAGCTTGACTTTCATCTACTCAGTAAGAGAGAAAGAGAAGCTGAGACACTTGTTCCTGAACCTGAGTCTTATATGCTGAACCTCCCAATGCTGCTGCAAAGCCACCAAGCCAACCAACCAATCCTGCTGTTGGCAAGAAAAACAAATTTGCTAGAAACTCCTTGCAAATGAAAACCAGCTGCTTAAGCAGAATACCAGATGTCTCCTACACTATGTGGCTTTGATAGATTAAATTGAGCATAAGAAAGAGATGAAATATTTATGAAAATTAAATTTGTAGGATGCATGTCTGTAAGCCTGAAAAACACTTTTTCGAATGAAATCAGGAAACCACATTTTTCACCCAAACAGGTTAGGTTATAGCACACGTATTCACAAGCCTCTGAAAGGCTTATGTTTCATAGACACTGCTTAGCTTTTATTCAAGCCATGCAGTCCCCCAAAATACACCAGAAACACAAACTCTGATTCTAGTACATAAAGCGTTTCTAACCTACATGCATAAATGAGAGTTTACACAGATTACCTTTTATTTGTTTATACAAAAGTTGAGCATTTTGGAGTCTGGCATACAATCAATATCATGTTGGGTAGCACTCATGCTGTGATACTGTACATCTGACATCTAGTATTCATGGCATGAAAAATAGAACTACTGTATATTTAAAGGGCCATCATTAGTTAAACAGCTAATCTGATCAAAATTATACTCTTGGCTTTCAGATGCTCTCTTCATCAAATGTCATACAATTTTCATTAAATGTCTTCCTAAAAATATCCATGAAATCAAGAGAAAACACTGGGAATGGGCAGACTGACAAACATACAAAATTAATTTAAATAAATCTAGGACTAAGTGGCTCAGATGATTGCTAATATGATATAAACCTTTTTAACTTCACAGCACCTCTTCAGAGATCAGTGATTTACCACCCAATTGTTTTAGGGTGGCCTTGTTGAGATGATTGTCACGGTATCACACTAGAAAATGTTCACATCAAAGGCCAGCAGCACAACTGGGAGCTAGCTCTACACAGCCTGAATCCTGCTGTCTTAGCACACCTTTTCTACCTATGCTAATTGTTGTCTGTGAAGATGAACTATTGCTCATCTATTAATGGCTCAGATTTCAACTCTTCGGGACATTTTTATTACAAGGTCTTCTATGATGCAATTCATTCTCCCTATTGGATTGACCAAGCACAGAATTTTTGATCTTTGGTCTACGTTGGTTATTTCTTGATTTGGATTTCTGCTTGAGTTCTGGCTTAAGTGAATTAAATATTCACAAAGATTAACTCCCCGAGTATAATATCATCTGATGTTACCTTGGCGAGTTAATTTTTATGAATATTCAGCAATCTGTTATTTTGAAAAGTTTGCTTGGTATAAATGTCCAAGTGAATGGACAGTGGGTGCAGTTTTATAAATAATAAAAAAAGGATATGAAATTAAGAAAAACCAATGTGTGAAAGGAGGAATGTAGACAGGAATATCCTCTCACCTCTGAGTGGTCCTTTATATTTTAGGCACATTAAACAGATAACATGAATAAACATGCACTGATATTAAAACTATTTTGTTAATTAACAGAGGGCTGCAGTTTCCTAGGCTGTCAGTCAGTCAGTCTAGTACTTTTCACAGACCTCAACGAGCTAGAAATACATAAGAATCAAACAGTTCCCACTGAAATTGTAACAACCCTTCACTGTAAAAACTCCTTCTATTGACTTTACTGTGTATCTGGCCATTAGGTGAACCTGGCCAATGGAACAACTGCACCATTCTCTCCCCAAAGAGGTGAACTATTTATATCAAGAAGCACAGTAGGCAACATACTCTGTACATTCCCAATCTCTTTCAAAAGAAAGGTACAAATGTTTAATTTCCTCTTGATGTACTACTTCTATAGAAGGAACAGGATGCATTTATACTGCTAAACCAATAGTGTGTCAGGATTCAGCACAGAAGAATAATATGCATTCATACTACACATTTTCCATTCTATCTGCATTAACATTTTATGGTTGAGGTAATATTGTAATAAATTGCTGATACATCATCAGTGCCATTCTCATGATCTCAAATCAGCACTATCGTTCAATTAAGATGTCACTGCAAACGACGTTAGAAAAGGATGCTTTGTAGCATTGAATACTGAAATCTATTCAACAGTTATGAATGGAAGGCAGCAAGTAACATATTCATCTGACTTCTTTCCCCAAACACAGGAATCTAGAATAAGTAGTAGTACACATTATTCCTATTACTTTTAATGAGAGAAAAAGACTCCAATTCAGCAGGGTACTTAAGCAAGAGAGTAATCCTGTTAGTTTCAATAGCACTACTCACAGACTTAAAGCCACGTATGAACTGAAATATTTTGTGGAAGCAAGGCCTTCATGCAAATCTACAGCAAAAGTACCACATGAAAGCCCAAGACTATGGACAGAAACTCTAATAATTCTTAAAGGCCAGATCCTCAAGGGGCCTTAACCCAGCTTCCTTGTCTGCACTCACAATGTAGAGCATGTAAATCTCACATTTGTTCATGCAGGACTTGAGCTAGCTCTAAATCAGGGGTTCTAAATCTTTTTCTTTCTCAGGCTTCCCCCAACATGCTCTAAAAACTCCAAGGCCCAGTTTGGGGAAGGGGAGGAGTAGGGGGGCAGGGGCCTCGGGCCTCCCAGCTTCACCCACCAGGTGTGGGGACCTTGAGGCTTCAGCTGCAGGGTGGGGAGGCTCAGTGTTTCTGCCCTCTGGAATGCTTGGGCTCCAGTCTAGGGGAGGAGCTCAGAGCTTCAGCCCTGGTGGGCCACTGGGGCTCTGGGCTTTAGACCCATGGGGCCACTGGTACTCAGAGCTTCAGCCCAGCAGCTCTGCCCCCAGCTTCATCCCTGCAGGGATGCCAGAGTTCGCAGGCTTAATCCCATGGGCTATGTCTACATTTGTAAAGTTAAGTTGACTCTGTTATGTCGACTTAACAGTAGACATAGCCATCCACACTGGCTTTAAGTCGACTGAAGAAGTTGACTTAAGGCTTAAGTCGATCTTCAGAGGTGGTGTTATTAAATTGACTTAAGCTGTTAAGTCGATTTAAGGAAGCGCTTATAATTTTTACAACCCTGAAGGGTCACCAATCTTTGCCAGCAGATCCTCTCCATCTCCACTGCAGCCACCCTGGCATCAGGAACGCCGTGTGCTCCACCTGGGTCCATAAGCAGTGGCTCCCTTCTGTGGCCAGGGGTGGGTAGAGGGGGGAGATCAGCACTGCCCTCCTTCAGGCTCCAGCAGGGACTCCAGAACCTAGGGACCAGGAAGAGTGTTTTGCCGTGCTCCTTGCTAGAGCTAGGGGGTGGGGGGTGCTTATCTCCCATCCCCTTCCCTGCAGCAAGTAGCCTGCACTGGCAACACACTTCACCTGGTTCTTTTGGCCTGCAGGTCATGGGTTGGGAACCACTGCTCCAAGGGATTATTCTACTTGCCCAGCTCTGCTGTAATGCAGAATGCTTTGACCCTTCCCCGTCCAGTCCCCATCACATGCCCTCCATTGGGAGGTTTTCACAAGCAAGGCATTACACTACATCGTGGGAATCCCCATGCTGAGTGACAGACTTATATGGATCAGCATGATTAGGTGTTACTAACCAAAGAACACTTCTAAACTGGAGAAAAAGAAAGAAAGAAAATTCTGAGATGCAAAAATTTTGTCATTTTCTTCCCAGGTGAAACATGGTGGAGATCAGATTTCGAGCATCTGTGATGCTCACCACAAGTTGCTTTTACTGCCGATTAATAGCTAGAGATTAATAGCTGGGAATGCCACATAATAGCCGTAGTATAAAACTCTTAAACAGACAACCATGGTTATACATTTAACAGCTGTGTCAGCCGTAACTGTTCAATCTTCCAGTGTATTTTGCCATATGGTAACCAGGATCATTTTACACTTAAAAATTATTACTTTAAATGCATGTTATATAAATATACTGTATATCTACTTCTAAAGCAATATGTTCTAGGGAGCAAATATACTCATGTTCCTTGGTTCATCCTTCACCTGTCTGGTTGCTGAACAAAGTCAACTTGTATACCCTGACTCCAAGAGTTCTTGAGTTCTTACCTGAGAAGTTTTACAATACACTGGCTCTGAGCAAATATCAGAGTTTGGGAGGAGGCGATCTGGAACTTTGCCAAACACCAGCTAGGCCAGCAGGTGAACGTGAATTTTTTTGGATCAGACTGAAGTATGGTACTGCCTACTAAATCCCTTGGGCAGTGAACTGTATGACAAGTAATTATACTGAAGAATTTTGTTGCATCAGGTTTATATATTCACCAGATTGCCTTGTAATTAACAACTGGTTCCCTACTCACAGTCTATGTAGCTTTAACACACATGTCATATAGAACTCTCAGTCTAAAGGTGGCCTCCTTCAGACTACAGGGATAAGTCTAGAACAGGGAGCACTGCAGAGATAAAGCCTGGACTGCCAGTGCCTACAACACACCTGTCTCCTGGGCTTTCATCTCACACTTTTCACAAACATGACATTCTTTGCAATTCATTTTTAAAAACAAAAAAAACCCCAATTTTTCCATGGCTTCCAAATAATGATTCAGGATCAGAGTGTAGTATATTCTGCATGCCCAGACAGAGAAGCAAGGCACTACCATCAGCATGGGCATCAGCATGAGTAAAAACGGTCTTTGCTCAGTCAGTATTCTCCTCACACTCCGCCTAAGTGGCCATGGGAGTGATTGGAGTCTTGGCTTCATTCCCACAGTGTGCTGCAGTTGCAAGAGGTGGGGGGGGGGGGATCATACACTGTGGCAGGTACTGGAGTTATGACAAAGTACATCATCCTTCAGAGCAGAGAGAGACAACCACAACCCAAACTGCAACTCCTGAGTCACAATCAGCTTTTTGGTCGATTCCTGGGAGACTTCAACTCTGCATTGCCTTCTATACACAGTGTTTGTGCCAGAGCGATGATTGAGCTCATAACCTATCTTTCGAACTCAGCCTCCACTGCGGTTATTTCTTACAAAAGCTTTTTTTCTTTCGGGAACAATGAGCTGAGTTTTATAAGGCTAATTGGGTGGCCTATACTTTTCTAAGCTGTTTCAGAGAAGACTTTTCACCATCTTCCCCTTTACAGCACAACCATTCATACAGTCCAGTAAGTATTTTCTCTTCTTGGTGTCCAGTGAGACCAGCTGCATGCCCATTTTACATTCTGGAATTTTCAACCAATGTATTTCTTAAGTCTGTTTCTGAGAAGTGAAACATTATTGACTAAGTAGGCTCCTGAGGTTTAAATGTCTACTCAAATATATGTCTATGAAAGATTTTTATAAAATTTAAATTTTTAAACAAACAAGGAGTCCTGTGGCACTTTTAAAGACTAAACAAGTTTAAAATTGCCACAGGACTCCTTGTTTGTTTCACTGAACTATACTAACACAGCTATCTCTTTGTAACTTAAAATTTTAGGTAGCACTTAATACGAATTTCAAATTCTAGAAAATCAGTTCCGCAATTTGATCCGATGAGCCACTCTGCCTTTCAATTCAAGGAGGCATTTTGGCCCCCTATAAAATTGATTGATTGATTGATTGATTGATTGATTGATTGATTGATTGAAAGAAAGAGCCACCCCCCACCCAGTGGGACTAAGTCTCCTATTAGATTCGTGGCACAACTTGCCTCTAAAATTAGCCAAAGGGGGAAATCAATGGGAGTTGCACAGACATAGTTACAGGTAAAATTCGGGGACAGATCCCAGCCCAAAAAACAGTTGCTTTACATTACTGCAGTTAGCCTTTGCCTTTAAATGTTGAAGCAAAAGACAAGTTTTCACTCTTGGAAGCCTGAAGTTAAGCTCTTAAATCCATATTTAGAGATCTAAATAGAAATTAGTTGATTTTCAAGAGGAAAAACATCTTCAGCTCCCACTGACTATGTTAAATTTTTGGGTGCTCAGCACAGCTGAAAATAAGAACATTTGTCTATATGATTATATTTCTATTTTGGAGCTTAACTTCAGGGACCCAGTTTTGAAGATTTTGGCAGAGACGGAACAATATTTAAATGCTAAAAAGACACTGCAATAGAGTCTAAGTCTTGCACAAGAATGCAAGAAATAAAGAGAAGAAGGCATTGCAGCACGTAAGAACAGATCCTTTGTCATCACAGTAGGCAAGAATGTGCCAGCACCTATGTAATATGACAGTAAGCATGCATCAGGATCCACCCAAGGCATGGCTTGTTGGGCCATTAAACAGATTTGTGGTTAGAAGCTGAGTAGGTGAATGAACATGCTCTAATGAGCATGAGCACTGGCTGACAAAGGGTGAGTCTATACTGAGGGCAGCAAAGATCTTCAGTTTTCGATTGAGGCGCTCAATCGAAAACCCAACCAGAGCTGTAACACCAGCTCCGTAACTGACCTATCACTACGCCGACCGGACGCCATTTCTGATAGGTTTAGTATTAGTGTGTAGTGAGGGTTTAAGAAGTTGGCGAAAGATACACAAAGTGTTTTATGTACCTTGCGTATCTCCCATTGACTGCCGCCGAAAACAGTGGCTAGTGTAGACTAGGGCAAGGATACCCGAAAGCATGCTGCTCTTCCTCAGAGGAAAAGTAACAGCCAACATGCAGCATCTTGAAACAAACAGTCATCCAACAAACCTCCTGTCCTGAGACGACAAGATGCCCCAAGCTAGGCATGCTGCTGTTTACTACACTGTTCACTACAAACACTGTATAAGCATCACCAGTCAAAGCAGAACTTGACTTTTAACTAGCAAGATGTGGAGACAATTTTCAAATGCAACAAGTGGATTCATAAACAGTTGTGCATGATTCGATGGTATAGGTGGTCTCCTGCCAACCTATTTAGTTCAGCTTTTGATAAACTGAATGGCTATGTCTACACTGGCAAGTTGGTTCGAATTAAGGAGGCTTAATTCGAACTAACTAAAGCCATGGCTACACTAGACTTTAGTTAGTTTGAATTAAGGGCTTCCTTAATTCGAACTAATAAATTCAAATAGGGTATTCGAACTAAGGGATTAATTCGAACTAATTAGTTCGAATTAACCAATGTGGCCTTGTTAATTCAAACTAATTTCTTAGTTCGAATTAACCGGCCATCGAAATGAATGGGGATCGCTATTTCGAACTAAGCAAGTGCTTGCTTAGTTCGAACTAACATTCCAGTGTGGCCATGCTACTTCGAATTAAGCTAATTCGAACTAACTAAAATTAGTTTGAATTAGTTAGTTCGAACTATCTAATTCGAACTAATTTTAGCAAGTGTAGACATCGCCAATGAGTCTAGATTTTTATTTTCTTTTGGAGTCATATGAATTGCCCTAATACAACAAGCAAACTGGGACTGTTATGCGAGTTTCCTCTATAAATCTGTCCACCCCACTACTAATGCTTCTATTTCAGAATATATATATTCCTTGAAGGTCAGTCATACCATTAAGGCTTTATAAAATGGCCAAGGATCTGGCCCTGAAACAAGCTCCATGTGTTCAAAACCTATTAGAGGTTGCTTCAGCAAAGTTAAATGCGTTTATTGAAGAAATTCCTATATGTTTTGGTAACCCAAGAACCTCTTCTTTTCCCAAGTTCCAGAGGGGTAGCCGTGTTAGTCTATTGCAGAAAAACAAACAGAGTCCTTTGGCACTTTTAAAGACTAACAGCTTTATTTATCGCATGAGCTTTCATGGGAGAAAATCCCACTTTGTCAGACACTTTGAAGAGCTGGGATTTTCTCCTAAGAAAGTTCATGAGATAAATAAACCTGTTAGTCTTTAAAAGTGCCACAGGACTCTGTTTGTTTTTCTTTTCCCAAGAGTCAGTTAGAGATAAAGAATACGGGGAATTTGCATTTGTATCCCCAAACTTAAAAATAATTGAAAAAAAATAAAATTTCAGACAATTAGAGATATCTCATAATCAACATTCTGTCTCAGTTTGACAAAAATTGATGGAGCCCTTCATGAGAATATACTTAGGCCTTGTACACACTACAAAGTTATTGCGCGATAAAGCCCTTT
>ML685812.1:2537190-2560836 GCA_007922175.1 Pelusios castaneus
AAGAGGATTATTGCGCGTTAAAAATGGTAGTGTGTACATAGCCTTAGAATTGAATTCCATGATCTGGCAGCAGGGTGACTGAAAAACAGAAGTAATATTTCCCTACACAAACATACACTGAATACCAAATGTGACACCTTCAATTTGGTCAGAAGAGTTCAATCCCTCACTCCGGTTCCATATTGGGCTGAGCAGTTTTAACACAATGCTTTTAACTGAGATGCATAACTGGATTTCACCCTAACTTTGCAAGATTTATTCATGTTACTATGCAAAAGTTTAAGAAGATGGCTTCTGTGATTCAGAAATAGCTTCCCCAATATAAACTGGAGATGGACCCAAATCACTAAGTTAAGAACTAGACTCCACAACAGTTTTCAAGAGGGAAGGGTCAGCCCTTGAGCTGAACTTCACCATACTTCAGAGGTGTTGGGATTTAATGTTTTATTTGGCTTATCTCTAACACAGTTCAGACTCATGAAGTTAATTTTCTCCTACCAATTACTATTCCCCTATTACACATTAAATCTTTGCAAGCAAAGCTCCTACTGCTGTTTCTTCAGGCCATTAGGTTTAACTGTATCATGTCCTATTAGGGACCCAGAGTAAGATTCACTAAAACACCAGGAAAAATAATATGTTCAGTATTGAAGGACTGTAGGTGAGGTCACAGAAAGTTTAACTGTTTAATAAAGGGAAATGACTAATATATGGGGAGAAAGAAAAACCTTCCATGCTGTGAATATTTATTTTTCTTTTTAGATGTGATACTCCGCTTGCTAACTGCCACATGATGAAACCAACCAACCAAAGGAAAAAGACCAAGACTCTTCAATAAAATTATTTGCCATCTTTTCTGAAAGTATGCTATTTCAAAAAAAAAAAAAAAAAGTCCCTTGGAAGATTGCATAAAATTTATAAAGAACAACAGTACAGATATAAAACAAATTACTGATAGCACATTTATCTGTTATTAAAGACAGTTTGTAAAATTAGTGCCATTGATTTCAAATGCAATGGTATTGTAAACATGTGAAACTCATGCAGATTCCTTATCACACACACTATAATATACAATGTTATTGTGTCTTTGCTGTCAGACAGTCACAATTCTCCCTTGTTACCATCTCTGCTTATTGCACTTTGTGATTGGCAAATACTGCACTATTATAATTAGCCATTGTCTTTCATCTTTGCCTTTTAAAAGTGAATTGTGAAACTTACCAGTAATCTTATTAAACAAGCAAAACGTGTACTAATCCTTGGCTATTGATAAATCCCAGTTGTTAAAGTGACTGACATTAACTGAGTCGGTTAACATTATGAAATGTCCAGAGATAAAAATAATAACTCTATATTTAGTAATCTTTAACCAGTTTAATAGTATGCATTTGTTTAAAATGCTCTTCGTTTTAACCTGTGCAATAAACTGCACAAATAACTGCATCAAAATGCTAATACAAAACATCACTTGGCTCTGATATGTACTGCATTCCTAAACACACTGGCTGATTCTACAAACTGTGTCTATCAAGAGCATCAATTGCATATTCAGAGCTAAATAAAGTAATTCAGACAATTGAAGGCTCAGTAAAAAACCTGCTACTGTATTTCTCTGTAACTAAACTTCTGTACCTCTTCTCTCCAACCACCCTTTGAAATTCTGTTTCCAACTCAGGCATGCACCTACATATGCCATACAGGCAGTTCAACCACTGTACTTCCACAGACTGCACTGTGGTTCGGAAATTCTTAAGCTGTTATTCTCCATGCTAAGCTCTTCCTTTCATGATAAAATTGAACAGTTAGTTGCTATCTTTCAGCTCATCACCCTGTCATAATTACATTGCAGAACACTTTTTCTTCTTACCCCTGGGATGCATGGATAGTAGCACGATCAAGGAAATGTGAAGCTGCCAGTTTGATTCTTCTAGCCAGCCCATTGCTGCAGGAGAGTAGTGCTTCTGATTTGCCTGTGTAAGACTTCTGTTTCTTTTCTTTTCTTATTTCACTGATAGTCCTTTGCTTCGCCTCTGTCAGATCCTCGGACAAGTCTGCCAGCAAGCCTGAGATGAGAATGTGAAAGACAAGCCTGTTACAAACTGGTTCTGTCACCACATAGACCTCAATTGATCACCTCGTGGGGAGGACAACAAAAGGGCAGTAAGGATCCCAAGCTGGACTGGATTCCTGAGACAGGAGCATGGATTGACTGCCCACACAGGGATTTGTGTAAACTTAGAAGCTGCAGCCGGAGTCTTTAACTCCCTCTTTACTTCACACATACAAAAAACAAAGCCTTGAAATTTCATGTATTGCATTTTTCAACTGGATGTGAGCAAACCCTTCTTGTCAAACTACTTATAAACTGTTTCTTTGATAAACTGAGCACTGCCTTTGGTTTTTTTTCTTTTTTTAAAGTCACACCAGAGTTTTCCTGTGCATTTCCAATACTAAGGGAGAAATAAGGTTTGCTCTGAAGCAAAGCTGAAGACAGCTAAAAAAGATAAAGAGATAGGGAATCAATGTCTGTGTCTGCACCCTGTGTTATTCAAGATGAAATTTTATTCTCCCCCGCCCCCCCGAACAGTATTTATTGGAACATTTCATTAAGAAGAATTTTTAAGTGTCAGTGGGTTCCTCATGTAACTGGACTTTTTAAATTTTTTATAAGTCACATGGAACTACTGTAAGTATACTAATTAATTAGACATGCCTATGCAGATTTTATTAAATCTATTGATTGTGTATTATTGGCCACAGTTTCAATACATGCTTTTTGTATTCTGACAGAGCTACATAGGTTACTGTATGCATCAGCGTTCTAAATTATGACTTTCTCCATTTTTATACAGATAAATGTTTATTTCAGTTTATTTGTTTTCTATTTATATTTGACTGCAGTCCAAGGGACATATCTTCTGCTAAATAACATAGCTCCAATAGACAGATTGTACCTGCTAATGATCTGCTGCCTGATTTTTGTAGATGGCAACAGGAAGCACATGTACAAATAAGCAATGGTACAGTATCAAATATTAAAAGTTTGCAGTCTTCACTTATGAATAAAATTCATTAAAACACTAAGTATTGAAAAGAGAATGCCACAGGACCTCACTAATCCACACACAACAAAATGATTTGATAGTCTCTCACCATCTTTGAGCAATGATTTAAAAGCAAAGTGAGGGTTTGTGTTGTTCACGTAGATATTTACAAATATACCACAGTACTGTACAATTCTGAGTACATATTGATGTATTATCATTAATAATTAAAAATAGTCTAAATAAATGAGCCAAGTACTTTCTGTGATGCATTAGCCTTGCTTTTTTATAATCTTTGTTCACTTAAGACTTGATAGTGTCTCACTGAAGTCAATGGGACTTTTCCCATTGATCTCCAAGGGTCGGATTCTGTCACTCATACTTGAATAGTATCTTACTCCACAAGTCATCCCACTGAAGCTCTTCAGAGCAGGAACCATCTTTTTGTTGTGTCTTTGTACCTCACCTGGTCCATGATTGGGGCCCCTAAGTATTACCACTATACAAATAAACATTCAACAACAACAGTGCAATAAAGTATTGCTCAGTGTAAGAAAGAATAATCTGGCTCAATGCTGGCAGAAAAGACTCCCACCAGCCAATTAAAAATGTGAGTAATAATATTGTCTGCTACCCAGATATTAATGTGAATTAGTGAAATCCCACTTCACTGCATTTATTTTTTTCTTTTCTTTTTTCTTTTTCTTCTTTAGTGACTAAATAGATGATTCCCAAATACTCTTAGGACATTCTAGCCATTTCCTTCATTTTCCTTCATATAGCACTGGAAATAAAGAAACATGTATGTTCCCAGCCTCATCACTGTCTGCTTTGAGCTCTAAGTGCAGATTTGCTGTATATTTTACACTATTTTTCATGGGAAAAAACATGATCCTACCTCCTAATTTATTTTTAATACATATTTTGCTTCAAAGGCATCTTTCAAGTTTCTCTCCAGAGTTCACACATCAGCACAAGTGGAGCTTGGAATAATGGTTTATCAACTGCTGACATTTTAAGCTTATTTCTTTTACTGAAAAGCAAACCAACTCATGAATATACTATCAAAAGTCTATAGAACAGTTAGTTAGAACAGTAAGTGCACAGATGAAAGAGGAGATCCAAGTTCAAAATTTCCATTGGTACACTGCCCCCAAATGGAGTGACTTGAGCTGTTCTGTACCAACCTTATGGGCTCGCAGTGCTGCAGAGAGTTGTTGGATTTGGGTTTAGGGGTGTCGGTGCTTTTGGTCGCTAGGATATAAGTTTCTGTGAGTGAAGAGGATGTCAATGGGGGGAGGGAGGAATGGAAGATAAGAGCTATGACATTATACTGTCATTAGCAATAAATGCTCCATTAATCTGCAGCCATGTCAGTCTTAGAAGTATAGCTGTGAATCTGAAAGACAGCTATAAAATGGGGGCAGGGAAGCTAATTTGAACACTTTCGAATCCAAAAGGGACACATTTTGTCCTCAAGCCCACTAACATCCAAAGAAGTTCTACACGCAGACCAAAGGGAGCTTGTATCCCTTCAACGTTTTAAATCATGTTGATGTCCATATATACATAAGGATACTTGGGCTCATGGGATATGGTTGAAGCAATCTTGAATGAAGCACCAACCCTGAGCCACAGATGGGGTTGCAGTGGCCAGTTGAGTGCTGCTGACAACCTGTTGGGATTGGCTTCAGGTAGCTAGCTGGTCTGTGTGAGCAACAAGATCAAAGACGCAGAAATAAGGAAAATACAAAAGTTTAGAGTGGTGAAGGACTATGAGGAAGAGGCTGCCTGGGATACCCCTCAAAATTCTGATGTCTCCAAGTACCATTAAGCACTAACTTACTCTTGCCAATTTCCTTTCTGTATGATTAAACATCATAGAGGTTGTTAGTTGTCCGAGAAGGGTGGATTCCTTTTGTGGCTAATACACAGGATGCGGTGTCAATAGACCTCTGTCTAAATCTGGCATTGCTAGAGTAATCATTCCTATATCATGTGAATTATATTCCTGACTCTGCTACTGACTCACCTTGTGACCATAAGGATCTAGGTAAGTGGCTCTGATGTGTGAAATACAAGTAATATCATACCATAACTCAAAGAGGAGTTACCATAACTGAGCTACAGGATGCAGATGTGGGGAGAGCTCTGCTGGAGACCTGAATTTTCTTTGAATTTTTGCTGTTTCAGGATATTGGTTATTAACAGTAGCTGAGGAATCTGTTTATTTCACTACATGTTTTTAATGAGTCTCAAGGACGTTCTTTTTCATAGTAGTTGCATATCAAAATGAATAGATTAATAAATTATAGTAGTTACAAGATTTGTAGATAGACTCTAGGGTTTATGGATCTTCCATTCAATATCGGAGATTTATCAGGCATTACACAGTTACCCGATTGTACAACACTGAAGCAAGCAAAAGCTCTGCAAAATGCTGTGTGGGTGGGGTCATTATATATCCAAGAATGGAAAGAAACTTTTCAAGATATCACAAATGTGGAAAAAATCTCAATTATTTCCACAGCTTGAAGAATGACATCATTGTTTCCATAGTTGTTAATGTCATCAGTGGTCTAACTCTAGATTTGATTTCTCTGCTTCTAATTACCCTATTATGTATACATATTCTTATTTCTAAAAGCCCTTTCCCATAAAATAAAATTCCTTTCTAAGTGAAACCACCAACCAAATGTGCCACAGTTGCAACATTTCATAGAAAGCGACAGGAAAACATTTCCCCCCCTTCCAGCTGAAGGAAACAACCAAGCAACTAAACTAGAGCAACCAGGCAACATCCACATAGCTAGACAGACATGATTTCCTACATTAAACCTTGTTTTGTTTCATTAGAAAAAGACTAAATTGTTGAAATCAATCTTTTCATTTGTATTGGGATACCACCCAGAAACCCCAGCCACGGACCAGATTCCGTCCAAACACAGAACAAGAAGATGGTCCTTGTCCCAAAAAATCTTACAACTTATGTAATGGGCTCTCCTAAATCCTATGTTAAAAATTCTACCAGAACAATGTGAACAGACTTGGAAAATACTTTCAGACATATAGTTAACTATTGACAAGGTACTAGCAGTGGACAGTGGTAATATAGGTAGCTAGCCAGCTGGCTACATAAGTTTTAGCAGTGAACAGAATTTTCACCGTAATTTGAAAATAAAAAATGAGGAAGGGTAACTCTGAATGAAATCTGTTCTTCCAGAGCCTGTGTTTAATTCCTGAGCAATCTTATTTTTTTTTTTTTAATTTTAAAATTCAGTCATTAAAAGTTGTGAAGCACTCAACAATTTCTGGAGGGTTTGGGAGAGTTTTAAAAAACACAGTATTAGTGAGTTTGATGTATTGCCCCTCGTTTCTTTTCTTCCCACTCCATTCCCAGCTTGCAGCATTCCACATCATTGGACATCATCATTGGACATCAAAGAAGAGAAGCTCACTTCAGCCACTCAGTGAAAAGACTATCACTTTGTTACAAATAAACAATTCCCATCCCCCCACTCATTTGAATGAGTGGTATCATATTCTGAGCACGTATTCCTTGGGCTTTCAGAGCTCTGCCAAGTTTCCCCCTCCTTCCCCTGTGCCCCTGAACAGAAAGGGGTAAAAGGGGAGAAGGGAGAAAATCCTATAACTTGCCCAAAGCATGCAGAGGATGATTTGTGTTCTCACTTATGGGGTATGACTGTCACTGTTGATCTCTTTCAGGCCTAGATTACATGTGATAAGGGCTGACCTTATTTGAGTATTCACACATTATGCACTCATGGAGAGCAAGCTGGACACAAAAGTTCCTCACATGTTCTGGCCATCAATCAAGCTCACAGCATGGAGGCTGCCAAACTTTTCTTCTATTTAACTCAGGAGAGGAAAGCATAGTTTAAGACAGACTTAATAAAGTTTAAAGCTGTGCCACAGTACATTTGGGGGCCACTGTCTTCTAAAAGTGGGCTTTTTGATAAATTCTCAGCAGTTACTATTGACAATGACTCGTTTTTAAACAATTTGGGGAGGGGAGTATAGTCTAGGAGGGATAAAAGCAGACCCAGATTCTTAAAAAACAAGAACTAAAGAAAAATGTCTTATAGCCAACTTTTTACAAACAACTAAATAATTTCTTGATGTATGAATAGATTGTTCATTACATAGGATTTTAATCCCAAATTTGTAGCCTTTTCCTGGAAACCACTGAATGCTTTAGGGAAAGAACATACCATGTTCAGAACTGATCTTAACATTAAAACCTTTTATTGCAGGAAAGACTGACACCTAACACAACACATTTTCTTATTTTCACAAGGACTACAAAAATTTGATTAAGTCCTTCACTTTTAGTGCTCACATTCAGCCTAAAATTAACGACACACAAATAGGAGGCAATAGGTTGCACACAGTATAAGGAAATATGTGTGTATTTATAGAATGCACACGTCAGCAGGGCTCAAAGTGAGTCTAAAGAGGCCAGAAAGCTGTTCAAGTACTTCTATTACAGCTACAATCAGTTCTACAGAATTTAAGCTTTCATTAAAAAAAAAAAAATTAAAAAAAAAAAGTTATAGCCCTTATACACAGTTAATTTTCAGATTCAGGCAACCAGACACAATAACTTAATGAGAAGATATGAACTGCTCTGCTGACCACACATTGTTGACTCTGGAGTGTAATTATGACAATGGGTCAAACCCTGTTTTCTCGTCCTCTGGAAATCATTTTAACAATAACCTACAGGTAATGGGCTTTTCTGGCATAGATGGAAATAAAGTAAATTAGAAATGAATAATACTTCTCCCCTAGAGTCTTTGCTGGATTGTTTTATATAGTATATTTTCCCATGCTTTGTCCTGTCTAGTTTTAAATGTCTTGCATTATGGAACTTCCACTACTTCGCTTGGGAGACTAGTCTACAGCCTGATAGATTTCATCATGAAAAAGTTTTTCTGCTTTTCCCATGCTTATCTTTTCTTAATTAAATCTCGTTATCTCACAGTTATTACCCGAAGACTCAGAGTTAGCAATGAGAGAAGGAAAAGATGCTGGAAAGAGCGGGAGGGGAAAGAGCAAGCAACCAAGCGGAGTCAATAGACCACTATGGTAGTTGCCCCAAGAAGTGCACAAAGAAAAGAAGCTATCAGGTACAAGGAGATCCAGTAGCCTCCAAAGAAGATGAGGAACCAAATAAGAGGGCAGTCTCCAACCAGAGGAGGAGTGGCAAAGTGAAAGAGGAGGAAGTGGGTATCAAGATAAAAGTTCCACCAGAGTACTTCATGCGACCAACACAGCCTACAAACATATATTTACATAAGACACATGACCATAAATTCAGAAGTATAAATGTCATAGCATCTATAATGGCGTTAGCGTTGTACTTGGCATGACTCAGTTAAGTTACCAGAACTAACCATAAACAGTAAGAAAACATCAGGGTTTTATACATGCACATGCTCTTTTGCACTTGCTTTCCTCCTCCACCCCTTAGTTTTGACCCTAACTTGCAAGATTGGGACACTTTTTGTTCAGAAATCTTCTCTTATGAACAATACTGAAAACCTTCTATCACATGCGTAAGAACAATTCTGTAAGTAGATATATTTTAGGCAAGTGTAAGCCAAGAATGAAACAAGGTTCAATTATGGGTCTGAAACGGAGTCATACGTAGTCATTGCAATTAAACTGTTTTCAGCACTAATTCAACCGCTGACACCCACTGTCAGCAACAGATATGTTTTCTATTGTAGACACACCATGTCTGTGTATCATGTGCTGCATAGCATTCTTTCCCAAAAGTAATCCATCACTCTCATCACATCTTTTTTTAAAGTCAGAGATGGTAGGTTAGCATGCTAATGAAAGATTAAGAATTCAGTCTGAGTGTTCTGCCTTGAATAACGTACTCTTTTGAAAGCATTAACTGTATGACATTTGGATCGTGAGAATAAAGAAATGTTGGGTCCAAAAAGGGTACATCAACACTGAAATAAAAGATTTGAGGTATGGATGCAGCTGCCTCTGGTCAACTGACTTGGGCTCAGGGGCCTTGGGCTGGAAGGCTAACTACTGTTATGTGTAGACCTTTGGGATCGAGGCCCCCCCATAAGATCCCAGCCCAACCCCGAATGCCTACATTGCAATTTTACAGTCCTGTGAGCCTGAGTTAGCTGACTCAGGGTAAATGCAGGTGTTTAATTGCTGTGTAGACGTATCCTAAAAGGGCCTGAAGCCCAATGTGCCTTTGTTTCTGGTGTGAGACAAATGTATCAAACATCATTTGAAATTTCAGTTTGTACTTGCTATATTTGTTATTACAAACATCCAACCCCCACCCCCAGCATTACAAATTCATTTGTCAGCTTCAAAGGCATGACCATTTCACAAAAGGCTTAACCACAATCTAAACTTGCAAAGGAAGAATTTATGTTCAGCTTTGTAAAACTAAAGCTCTTCACTGGGCTCTCTGCATTTCAACGAGAAATTAACATAATAAAAAAAAATCCCTGTTTAGAAATGTTAAAAGTTTCTCAGAAATGTGTTTGAATTAAGAACCCACAGCCATGACTGTTAGAGCATTTTATACTCTTTCCCCAAATCATCAAGCATATGAATAATCAGTGACGGCTGGGACCTGCAATGAGATTTTTCCTGCACAGAGCTCAGGGTAGGATTAGGATTTATGTTTGTAATTGTTCTGACCAGAATTTAGGGGGAAACAATTCCCTTTGAACTTGGCCTCATAAAAGTTGCTAACCTGAGTGACTTGAGAAGGTCACCCTCACTCTGTCCACAGATTTCCCTCCAGAGCTATGCCAATATGCTTCCATACACACCACAAGAAGTCCTTCTGTTGGGGTAAATGGATAATTCAGTCACCTTCCCCATTCACTCCTTGGCCAACAGCAGTTAAAGTAGATTGAACAGGATGGATAATTCACTGCTCCAGCCAAGGAGGAGGATGAGTTATTGTGGTGTGTTGCTTGCTCAACCCAAGGAGAACACCCAGAGCTTTTAGCAGAGGAAAAGGAGTTGTTCTCCCATACCTACCACTTAGTTTAATAGCTGCTGTTGACACTGCCAATAAGAGTACAAGTTGTGGTGGTACTTATGTTGATTTTTGCAATACGGGATCTGAACTGAGACCAAGAAAAGCCAAATTTCAATCATTTCCAACCTGATTCGGGAATCAGTTCAAATTCATCTTGGTTTGGTAGCCAATTAGGTCCCTGTTTCTGGATGAGCATATCCTATGTGATCATAAAGACTAGCGAAAGACTTTCTGAATCACATTCTGAACATATTACTACATTTTTTGTGTTAGCTCTGAACTAACTGGAAAAAACTGTGAGCAGCAAAAGCAAAGAGTGGTTGTATGTTTCTCTGCAATGAAAGATGGCCAAGAGAGCTGGAAGCTTCGAAAGAAGGATGGTCTCTAAAGGATAAGGTACTGGATAATGGAACTGAGTTAATTTCACAGCTCAATCACAGATCATGTTACCTTAGGAAAATCACTTAATCTGCTTTCCTTGTGTCTCAGTTCCCCACCTGAAAAATGGGGATAATGCTTCCATACCTCATAGGGGGCAAAAATCCGGTAATAATTGCGAGGAATTCAGATACCACAATAATAAGGGCCATGTAAATATTTAGATAGACTGGAATTTGGGAACCGACATACTAACTCAGAGCAACTGCTTCTGGCTCTAACAAAAGATATTCCCTTTTATAAATCTCAAATGTGTTGCTTTTAATTTTCAGCATAATGGCTCCTGCTTTTGTGTTACATGAAAGATTAAAGAGGAGAACCCGGTTTACCCTCTCTTCATGCAGAAATTTGCTTACTTCTATCATGGCCCTTCTCATTCATTTCCTCTCTAAACAGTCCCAGGATTTAATACTCCCCTCTACACGCACGCCCTGCTCCCCCGGCCCCCACCCCACACAACAGTCATTCCATATTTCATTTTAGTCACTCATCTCATTTTTTTTTTCTATATCTGGTGTATCATTTTTGGAATGGTGAGACCAGAAATGAACACAGTGTTTCAAGACAGGGTGGACACTGATCTATACAGTGGCATTTAGGTATGTGCAATATCTATCCCATAGTTTATAAAGTTTAACATTTTGTTTGTCTTTTGACTGTGCTGCACATAGAGCAGAGGTTTTCCCTGAACTGTCCACAATGACACCAAAGTATTTTTTATATGTTTACAGCTCATTTCAAACTCATGAACGTGCATGATAATTTAATATTATTCTTCCAACATATATTACCTGGATTTATCAAGAAAGAGTTTCATTTGCCTGTTCACTTAACAAAGCTAAGTCCCTCAGAAGTTCACATGGTTCACCCTCTGTCTAAACTAACTTTAATAACTTTGGTCATCTGTAGATTATTTCCATCTGTCTTATCACCCCATTTTCAAGCCCATTAATAAGCATATCAGACAGTAGCAGAAGTTGCTTCTGATTCCCTTCCTGAATAAATATCCACAATTTGTGCGGGGCAGTATTCCTACAGAGTACAAGCCCTCTCCTTACCACCCTGAATATACCAAAGAGGAGGGCAAGACCTCTACCAGACACTATAAGGGACTCAAAGGGAAAGGAGCATCAGGCAATAACAGTAGGTAGATGTGAGTGAGTTAGTAAGGGGGAACAGAGGTCTGTAACCAGGCCTATTAGGTGGAAGTAGATTACGCAGGATCACTGGCCCATATAGTTTGGGTGATATAGCTTGTTTAATCACCCAAAATTAGATTTTTTTGAGGTTTCCCCCTTATAAGATCTATAGTTTAGTCACGGTCAGGATAGTTTTCTGCTTACATGTATATGTGGTTGGCGTATATTAATGCTGAGGTTTTCACTCCAATCATCTGCATTGTTAGCTTTAGGGTGTCCGTCTAGCTGGACACCAGCAGGAAGGGCTGACTCATGCCGAGGAGCCAGAATTCTTAGTGGTTCAATACTTGCTCCTGCTGAGTGAAAGCAGCCCTAAAATGACAACATTATTTTGATCTTTGATACCACTTGCTTTCATGCAGCAGGGAAATTTGGCAGCTACTCTCCACTCCCCATTCCTCTTTCAACTCTCACCATCTGGGTGCTTCAGTTTTGCCTTCTGCCCTGGTCAGAAGAAAGGGTAAAAGCTCTAGGGCACAGAACCCAGTGCCACATTTGGAGGTGTCACCAGAATCCATATGTCCCCGAGAACTTTCAACCCTGTCCTACCCTGCGCACATGCTACTCTAGCCCAGCAGTTCTCAGCCACTGTATCAGGACACATTTCTTACAGCGGTAAGTGTGTTGCAGAGATCCGGGGTGGGGCTGAGGGGCTGGATTTGGCCTGGGGGAGGTGGGCTGGTGTGTCCTGTGGGTCACACTCACTGCCAAGTGTGTCGTAACCCCCAAAAGGTTGAGAACTACTGCTCTAGTGTTCTGATAAAGATAGCTGGAGTATGACTTTGGCTTGTGAGATTTGAAATATTGTGACAATCTTTTATAAATATTGAAACTTTTGGAGAAACAACAATTGAGGGGTGTGAAAAATATGTAGAGACAAATTAGTGAAAGGTTTTTGAAAATAATTTAACCACTTGCAGCAATTTGTTAATTGCAGTTTGGCGGTGGATTTTACAATATTTGACAGCATGTTTCCAAATTTAATGAAATCCTCTCATCACAATTTACATGTCAGTGTTAATTTATTATTCTGTTTAATACAGCAAGGTGAGAAAATCCAATCAGTTCTATATGACACCTTTACTCATTACCCTCTTCTAATGAAATTAAAGTACTTACCTATTTACAATGTTAAGATAGCTTTATTTTGAAGTACCTGAAGAAGAGGTTTGTGAAGCTTAAGAGCTTGTCTCTTCACCAACAGATGTCAGTTCAGTAAAAGATACAACCTCATCCATCTTATATCTATCACTAAAGTAGTCCCAGAATGTAACTTCCTTTCATAGGGCTGTTGCTTTCTGGTTAACATTTTCCCACTTTTAAATCATTTTTTTTAAACTATGTACAACAGTCCAGTGACTCCATTTGCAATCAGAATTACTCTATGGCCCAGATTATATAAAAAATTAGATTTCAGGACTTTAGTGGTCCCCCTTTTTTGCCTCAGTAATCTATGACTCTCTAGAAATCAGCTATGTAACATGCAAAGATTTGTTCATGGCTCTGCTGTAATATTGAGAACACAATACAGATAGAAATTAAAAATGGTATCCAACCAAACAAGGGGGCAAATGGAAGCTATGAACTACCAAGGGCAAAAACAGTGTTTAGCCTGACTCAAGTAAATATTTCTGTTGTGTTTTCAGATGTTATGATGTTGCAGATGTTATTCAAAGACAATTTTTCCTCCACCGTTGGGAAAGACTTTTGTATTATAACTGGAGGTGGGACAAAATCAAAACCTCAACTCAATCAATCCTTAATTTGATCTGGACCTTAACACTAACTGTTTGGCCCACCTCTAACGAATATATTCAACTTTGAAGCAAATTAAACTATTACTATCTGCTGGGCTAGCAGATGCCAAAATAAGAATCTCAGTACCACCGCTCTACAGCATAAATGGGCAGAGAAAGTAATATATCAAATGTCAAGTAACATTGGTGTAGTTCTGGTAGATTAAAATGAATTTTAACAAAAAAAAATTGACTGTCTCTTTAAAAAAATAGTCTTTATTTCTTCAAATTCCTTCACCTGTCCCCAGTTAAACGCACAGCTGCTTGGGGCTTTTGAGATTTTTTGTGTGAAGTAACAGTTCATGATAATCTCATTAAATCCTTTCTAACACTTTCCAGTTCATACAGGATTTCCTCAGCCTGGTTGACTGCAGCATGATTGGTTGTTTAAACAATCTCCTTGCAAAAGAAAGTAAAACAAAACCCTACTTGCAGAACAAACCATGGCAGTGACTGACACAGTGCAGAGAAAACAGAGCTTAGTTGAAAGTGTGAAACTAAAACAAACACTGAGATGCAGAAGCGCTCTTCACTGGACCAGCTATAATACAGAATTAAAGACATAATCCCCGCTATCTCCTGTGTGTGAAACAAATCAAGTAAAAATCAGAGATTCCTTTATCTATAAATAACTTGGTTTTAAAAGAGGAAAAACCTGACTTGTTAGTTTATAAAGGACTGATCTCAAAGTAGCAATGGGTAAATTTTGTGGCAAAAACCACAACTATACTCCTTGTTCACAGAAACAGGCCATACATATTAAACAGAGCAAGAGAGAAACATGTTGAAGAGATGGTGAAACCAGAGAGTTTAAAGTGTTCCTTAACAGACTTTAATAGACATGCCCTGCATCAACCTCAAAGACAGCCTCAGGAACTCCAACAGATTTTTTTCAAGGAGGGAATTCTAGAGGCAGGATCCATAGGCCCTGAAAGGCCTTGTCTGTGACCATATTCAAAAGAAGACATTTGAAAAGACATTCTATCAATTGCTCCAAAGAGACAATTTGTCCAAGGGATAATTTTCAGAATTCATTACAAAATAATGTTTGAGGTACTACTTCTATAGCTGCTGTACATGTTGACCACCCAATTGTTGCATAGTCTCATCCACCTAACAGTTTAGTGTGAATAAAGCTTTCTTCATGTAGATGTACTTTAATGGCAAATCCACATTCCCTGTTCTAATTGCCAAGACATGTTTTTTTTTTCCTGTTTGTGTGTCTAAACAAATCCGAAAGAACAACACACATATACACACAATCAGATTAAAGCACAACATGGCAATTGCGCTACAAAAAACACGTGACCTTTATTGAGGGATAGCGCGTACACACGTCGCTCCTTGTAACGCAACAGAATTCTTTGCAATATCACGGTGTAGCGCAATGAATTCTGGACACCTATTCCACAGTTCAATTTTCCCTCAATCTGCGCTTGGAATCATGGGATGAAGGAAAGGAACGCAAAGCGCCATGGGTAAAATCTCAGTTTCCCGTGGTGCACTGTGTTCCCCTTGCGTCTTCCTCGTTG
Source organism: Pelusios castaneus (assembly GCA_007922175.1). Lineage (NCBI taxonomy): Eukaryota > Metazoa > Chordata > Testudines > Pelomedusidae > Pelusios > Pelusios castaneus. The sequence continues at coordinate 2,552,257 of ML685812.1, forward strand.
CCAATAGCAACTCGCGCCTATTTTCAACAGTGCAGTGACACACTACTTGCGAGCAATCACAACAGCAACAGCATGGATCCTGCTCTGATCTCCACTGTCGCCTTCAGCATTCTAAATACATCTCGGCTGGTTGCTCAGTACGCAATGAGCTCCGAGTCAGACGAGGATGCTGAGGAGCAGGGGCTGATCAATGCCATGCAGAGCAACAGCACCGCGTTGCTCAGCTCCTTCACTGATGGAGCTCCTTCATCTACACATGGTGCAACGCCGTTTCTGGTCGCGAGAGATGAGCACCGAGTGGTGGGATCGCATTGTTATGCAGCTGTGGGATGACGAGCAGTGGGTACAGAACTTTTGAATGCGGAAAGCAACCTTTCTGGAACTGTGTTCAGAGTTGGCCCCTGCCCTGCGACGTAAAGACACCAATATGAGGTCAGCCCTAACCGTGGAGAAGCATGTTGCGATTGCTGTCTGGAAGATGGCGACTCCTGACTGCTACCGGTCAGTTGCAAACCAGTTTGGAGTCGGGAGGTCCACTGTCGGATTAGCCCTCTCACAAGTTTGCCGAGCCATCAATCACATTCTGCTATGGAGGACGGTGACGTTGGGCAATGTTCGTGAGATTGTGAACGGCTTTCCTGCTATGGGATTCCCTAACTGCTGGGGAGCCATAGATGGCACACACATCCCTCTTTTGGCTCCAGACCATCTCGCGACCGGGTACATCAACAGGAAGGGCTACTTCTCCATGGTGCTGCAAGCACTCGTGGATCACAAGGGGCGTTTTACGGACATCAGTGCTGGGTGGTCGGGAAAGGTGCATGATGCCCACATTTTCAGGAACACTGGTCTGTACCGGACGCTGCAAGGGGGTACCTTCTTCCCAGATCAAAAATTTACTGTGGGGGATGTGGAGATGCCCATAGTCATCCTCGGAGACCCAGCATACCCACTGATGCCATGGCTCATGAAGCCGTACACCGGGAACCTAGATCGCAGCAAGGAGCGGTTCAATTACAGATTGAGCCGCTGCAGAATGACTGTGGAGTGTGCCTTCGGCTGTTTAAAAGGGCGCTGGCGATGTTTGTATGGGAGGCTGGACTTGGCGGAGGACAACATCCCTGCTGTGATTGCGTCGTGCTGTGTCCTTCATAACATTTGTGAAAGTAGGGGAGAAAAGTTTTCCGCGGGGTGGGCTATGGAGGCACAGCGCCTCGAGGAAGCATACGAACAGCCAGCCACTAGGAGTATTAGGGGGGCCCAAGGAGAAGCTGCTCCCATAAAGGTGGCACTCAAGGACCATTTCAATGATGCCCTCCCCTAGTTAACTTCCAGGACGTATCAGGTGCACCTTATGAGATTTTCAATGTGTACAAATAAAGCCACTCTTCAAATGATTTGTCACTGTTTTTATTAAAACCTAAAGGGGGGGGCTACAGGTGGGTGTAGCTGCGGGTCTCTAAAAAGTAGCTCTGGGGGGGACTGGATGTTGCAGTGTACCAGGGGGACGGGTGGCCTTCAAAGAAATTCTTTGAAGGACTACGGGGTGTGGGAGGCAGACACGGCTGAACTGTATGGAGTGGAGCCCGTACATTAATCACCTGGGTCTGCAAACCAATCATGCTCTTGAGCAGTTCTGTTTGCTCCTTCATCACGCTTATCAGTTCGTCCCTGTGTTTCTGCCTCCTCTGTTGGGATTCCTCTCTCCAGGCTCGATTCTCCCTCGCGGATTCCTGTGCTGTTTTCAGCAGGTCCTGAAACATATCCTCCCTGTTTCTTCAAGCACACCGCCGAATGTTTCTCATGCGGTCATCTGGGGTAGACACCGGCCTTGTGAAGGTCGAATCTAAAAAAAATAATAATAATAAAGCTGTTGTTAACACAGAGCCTAGATAACCAATGTAACCTTCCAGCAGCACATTCCACTGGAAGGTGCAGGGCAGTCAACATCCTATGCTTCGCTGAAGCGGACAAGGTACGTCCTATTAGAAAGCTTACTGGGGGCTAACGTTCTGCACAGGGCACACAGATGGAACCCGATATCTCTCTCCTCAGAGTGCCTCTACTAGCTAGAATACATATCCTACATGCCACCGACTGCAAGCCAGGATCGTATGCTGCTGCACTGTGTGCTGCCATGGTTCCCAGGGCTGTGCTTTGCAGCTGGCGAGGCAGAGTATCCGTCTTTGGGAGCGTAGACACAAGCGCTCTCCCATCTAACCTGAGTAGTAGGCTCTGGAGGTACATCGAGGAAACCTTTACTGACCTAAATACAGATGATTTTTTGACAATCACTGCTTGTGTTGATGCACTTCTAATGAATGCAGAGTAAAGAGTGTGCACAGCGGGGACTGAGACAGCAAGCACCCCCACCCCGCACAATGATATTTTAGCAGGAGCCATAGCTGCACGAAAGAGAAACTTACCGGAACCCCCCCTCTGCCGCCTCAGAGGACACGCTTCAATTCATGTCTTGGGTGGACGTCTCAGCAGGGGTGCAGAAGAGCTCCTGGCTACACGCTGTTGCGCTTTCCTCCAGGTCATCCTCCATCTCCTCCTCCTCATCGATCACGTCCTCATCCTGCTCGGGTCTGGCATTCACTGGATGAGGCGGGGCCGATGTGTCCACGGGACTCTTTGCAGTGGTTGTGGGGTCCCCACTGAGGATGGCTTCTATCTCCTTATAGTACCTGCATGTAGCAGGCGCTGATCCCGAATGGTGGTTTGCCTCCTTCGCTTGGTAATAGGTTATTCTTAGCTCCTTCACCTTTGATCAGCACTGCACAGTGTCTCTATCATAACCTCTCTCTGACATGGCCCGAGAAATTATGCCAAATGTATCATAATTTTGCCTGCTGCCACGTAGCTGCGTCTGCACAGCGGACTCTCCCCAGATGCTGATCAGGTCCAGCACCTCTGCCGTGCTCCAAAGGGGTGCGCGTCTTCCACGACAGGCCGCCATTGCTACTGATGATCGGAGCGGCACTCCACTCCACGAGGAAGAGAACAGGAAGTGAAACAGACGAGAAATTCGAAAATCCCGGGAATATGAGCAGGGCGGGGACTGTTTCGTCAAAGCCACAGAGCGGGTGGGGGGAAGACCAGAGAGGACGACTTTGGAATGCTGGGACAGTTCCGGAGACCAATCATTGCACGGTAAGTGTACACACGAGTGGAAAGGCGCAACAGCTGTTCCGCGTTAACTGCTACCACCCTCGTCGAGGTGGTTTTTGTTTTGCACTACAAGGCAGTTAACGCGCAACAGCCCTATTGCACGTGTGTACGCTGTTGTTGGTATCGCACGGTTATGATTGTTAATGTGCGATAAAGTGATCGTGTGTACAAGGCCATAGTTTCATGCTTAAAATATACAAAGGTGAAGGAGGCTGGACAGCTCAGGGATATGGTCACAGGATATAGAACTTTTCACCGGCTCAATCCCATAACGAATGAAAGTTATTTCTCTCCAGTGGCATTCTGGCAGCAATACAAAATGAGTTGGTAGTTTTTAGTGGCCACTTTTCACATCCGCAGTCAGGGGCAGCAAAACTGGCAGTCTAAGTAAAGAGGTCAAGGGCATCGATTGGGTATGTAGACCCAAACCCCTACATGAGGACTGATTCAAAATGCTAATGCAATGCACAGGAGCTTTTCTCCGCTATCTGTTCCCTTCATAATTCTAAGCAATTAATGTTCAGGGCTGTCTATCCAATATCTTTTGCCAGCTCTGTGTGAAGTTTCTGAAAGTTACGAAGTGTGCCTTCTGAAGGAGTATTCAGTTGGAAAATATATACTTCAAAGTTGTACAAAATCAAGCCTGCCAACTAACTCCTCCTCTCTTACCTGATGAGGTGGGTAAGTCATCCCTATAGCCTAACTACAAAGAAACATACACCCATGGCTTCATTTGTTTGTTCACCATTCAAAAGAATTTTGCTGACAGATTTCACAGATGCAATGTGGCCTTGCCTCCTATATAGAACTACAACTAACACAAGACAGACTTGGAACCAAACCCCTGCTACTGAAATTCTGGCAATCTTCCGTCCCATCTCCTCTACCACAGGCCCTCAGCAGACAACTCTGACATGTTTGGATACGGCTGAAGAGGAGGAAATCAATAGGTTACTATACTGAGTCTCAAAACTAAAAAGGTTATGATGTCTTATGAGGCTGCTGCTTTAAATTGTCTGTTGGCTGAACATTATTCCTCAGAATCATCTCAAACACAACTGGTTGTATAAATCTCCAAGCATAGTGCAATAAAAATATGTCGTCACCCATTTATCTCATGATAGCACATTAGCTAGATATATTCTATATATTTACCCAATGTGTATCACTGATGTGTTGGAGGAGACTCCTGGGAGCTTCCTGCTATAATTCCAGCATCGAATATAGGGAAAGGTGGAATTATTTTTCTGCTTCCAGTGAATTCAACCCATTTCTGGCTTTTGCTAAATCTTCCATAACAGACAGGGATGCCTGAGCATCATAAAATATACTTCTCAAGAACAATGTACATAAATGCTGCTTGACTTGGATGATTCATCCACATACCCTTGTAGCTAGATCCTCAGTTGCTGTAAATCAGAATAGCTCCACAGACTGTCTATTGGCCTTTCACTTCCATTGGACTGTGATACTTGTCATCCTGTTACCCATACCACAACCTCAACAAGACTAGAAACTCACTAATCTAAAGTAGTCGAAACAATTGGACACAGCAACATTGCTTTTATTCTAAAAGTTACTCTTTAGTAATAAGGGTCCCTGATTCTACAAGAAACAAAGTGTTTTCTGTTCTCAACTTCTATGAGTTTAATGGAAGTTTTAAGTTGATGAGTACCTCATGAGATTAGATCCAATGTTTCTGTTTTCTACTTCAGTCTTGGCTAGTGTATGTGCAACAGCGTATGCGTGAGAGTTTGTTTAAATGTGCCAATCCAGTGCTCTGAATGCAAGATCAACAAAAAGAAATACACTAATCTATGCATTTGCAAATATGCAGATGTGAAACAAGGAGTAAATGTAAGAAATTGAAAGCAATCAGGTTACTTTAAAAATGCAGCTGGAGAGTGTCACCGTGACATAAAATTATTAGATTAAAATTAAACCTTTAATTATATAATATCATCAAGTAAAGAGCATTGCAAATAAAAGGAAACAACATGTTTCCATAGGAATATGAGTGGTATCCAAGTAACAATTCCATAATAATATATTTTCAATTAAAGAATTACAATAGACCCTTCTTATTTTTCTATCCAATGCTAGGTGGAAATTAATTACTGTTCAGGCAGCTGAACATTATTAACTTAAAGCTTCTGTTCTTCGTCTTCATAGTAATTAGGAAACATTTGGAAGATCAAACTCTGATTGTATTAAAAAAGTATCTACAAACCAAATTTCAAAAGTCGAATTTGTCTTGTGGCTCTTTTATTTGGTCATGTAAACTGAAATTAGTTCCATGATACAGCAATACTGTTAGCAACATTTGCCAGCTTACCCTTGGTGCAGTAGAAAACATTAATAACAGAGACGCAAAAATTGTTCTTGATTATCTTGTTGCAAAATCACAACAGGTTCCATTGCTATAAAAATGATGAAATTTGCAAGATTTAGGAGACAAGCAAAGATATATCAAGCTTGAGCACCTGCATTAGGCACCTAAATCCATATTTTTTGGCACCTGACTAAGACTTTTGGGGTAACATTCTGTGCTACACGACACGCAGCCCACAACTCACAGTCCCAAGTAAGGAGGGGGTCTACGTTGGTTTTAAGTCACCCTGCCTCCTTCCAACAAGGGGCTGTAGCGCCTGGTGCAAGATACAGTCCTAAAGTCTGTCTAAGTTATGCCTGCCGCCTGTCCCTGGCTGCCTGTGGGTCACATCACTTCAGTCTCCACAGAACTGTATGATGTGGTCCTGTCCTTGTCACATCCTTTCTATGTCAGCTCACATTCAGGAGGCAAAGCTATGTTCTACAGGGCCTCCAATGGTAGAAACTTCCTGCTATATTCAAGGGCTTTGAGAACCTCTTTCTGCTACTTCAGCCCTTTTACTCAGGGTTTTTAGTAATGGCGTTAAAGATGCCAAGCAATCATAATTTTCACTAATTTCAATGATGAGCTGAATTCCTCTGAAAATCAGGCCCCTTTTATGTAGGGGTTAAATGAGGCCTCCACGAAGAGTAGGCAGGGAAGGGAGCTGGCAGTGGAGTCGGCGGGGGGGGCGGGGGGAGGCCTCAGGGGCGGCAGTGAAGGGTCCTGAAATAACAAAGAAACAAAGAAAAAGCAGATTGATCATTGACAATATTCTCCCTTATAAATTCTTAGGGTAAACGTAACACAGCGGTTTCTACTCCTTTTTGCTGCAAAATGGCATCACCATCAAAAGCAATCTCTTCTCCTTTCACAGGCTATGTTACATTGCCAAAAAACACTTAATCACAATGCACTGCGTCCCTTAACGCAAGTTCTGTTATTGACTACATTGGAAACAGAATTGGGCCCAGTTTGAATTAAGTACTCGGTTCCATTTTCATTTTCTGATCAAACCCAATCAAAAAGACTTGATGGAAAAAAGGAGCCTGGGATTAGAACCATAATGTGCAATGCCTTATAAGAGAGAAGAATAAATTTGTAGCCTATCTGCAAGCCCTGTATTCCAACAGTCTACCATGTGAGCAAATTCAGGTTGCAATTATTTTTTCCTGGGAGCAATTAAATGTTGCAACCAGTGTTAAGAATAAACACAATTCCAGTAATAGGGCAACACTCAGATGAGCAGTTCAGGTTCAAGGGTTCACTGCACATGAATATCCATCCATACTACTGACAGCCTGAGCAGTATAAGGAACCGTGCAGGATCCCAGGCAGGCAAGCTATGCAAAGCATGGACACGCTGCCTGACTCACAGCAAGTCACATCTAGCAAGCAATTCTGAGCAACTGTTATGGCTCATGCAGGCCTGTATTTAAGAACTATTTACAAAATTAGCCCTACTGTGTCTTTAAAATGTTTAGATCTGCTTCATTAGTGTGTTTATGCATTCTGGAAACAATTGTGGAAACACACTATAAAAATCAATGATATGTATTGTATGTGGTAATCAAATTGCCAGGCTAATTAACCAGTTATTTTTACATGAGTTAATTCAAGTGTGAGCCATACAAATGAAATCCTCTTCCCCTTTTAAACAAATGCATACTATTTTACTATCTGTAGGAATGTTTACTTGTATTTTTAAACTTTGGACCACTGGCATCACTGCTGCGGATTCCCTCTTTTACAGCATAATTTTTGGCACTCCCAGCTGCAGAACCATATATTTCTTAAAGAGATGCTGTCAGTCTGAAATCTAGTCATTATTTTTCAAAATTAATTTTGTGTACTACCTCATCCCTGAATTCAGAGGTCAAAATTAATGGCTTTACAATTCTTTATTCCTATTTTAAAAGGGGTTTTCCTTTTCCCTGTTTCTCTGTGAAAGACACACACAGACAAACAACAGAGGAAACTGTTTAAATGACTATATGACCTATTGGGTTAGGGCTCAGAAGACCTGGGTTCTGCTCCTGGCTCTGATGTTGGTCTAGCGGGCGATTTTGGTCAAATCACTTGCCCCCTCTGTACCTCCATTTCCCCATCTGTAAAATGGAGATAATGAGGCTGATCTCTTCTATACAAAGCGTTGAGATCTACTGATGTAAAGTGCTATAGAAGAGATAAGTATTATAATTAAAATGAAATTGACTATTCAAAAGAGTTGCGTCACATGCACAAAGCAAGCAAACTGAGAAAACTATTTTTTCAATACTCTCAGTGCAATAAGTTTACTTGAAACAAGTTGTAAATTCAGACAGAAGGAGGTTTTTAAGTTAATGGTGTTACTTTAAGGTACATCTTTAAAGATGGTCCTTAAGTTATTCAACATATATTTTTGCTGTTATCTTGACTAACGTATCCTTATATTGTCCTGTTCAACACTGCAAACAGCTGAATATTATTCTTCATGTGTGCGTCTACACTTGTAAATTAAGTCGACTTAAGCCTGCTTAAGTCGATTTAAGGAAAAGTAAAGTCGACTTTGTAAAACCTAGTTTTACATCATCTTTACTGCTTAAGTCGACTTCTTAAGTCGACTTCAGGAGTGTGGACGCCCTAAGTCGACTTGGTCGACTTAGGGCAGGGGGGACAAGGGAGCATCACATGGCTCCCTGGCAGAAGGGAGCCACTGTGGCTCCCTGGTCCTGGGGAGCCCCTGCTCCCTTTTCCCCAGACCTGCGGCTTCCCCGCCAGGGGAGCCACGGTCCTGGGGAGAAGGGCTCCCCAGCCAGGGCTCCAGCGGGAGGGGATCCCCCGCTGGAACCCTGGCTGGAGAACCGGGGAGGCTGGTGGCTGGTCCCGGCAGAGCCAGCTGGCACACAGCTGGCTCTGCCAGGACGAGGAGGGGTGGGCGGCTCTCCTGGCTCCCTCCTTGCTGGAACCACTCGGTCCCGGCTAGAAGGGAGCGCGGGACTCCCTTTGGCCAGGACCGCCCGGTTCTCGGCTAGGAGGGAGCCCCATGCTCCCTC
>ML685812.1:2561236-2673071 GCA_007922175.1 Pelusios castaneus
AGCTCCCGGGAAGCCTCCAGAGGCTTCCCGGGAGCTGAAGGGCAGCCGTGCCGGCAATTGCTAGCTGGGACCCGAGCAGTCCTAGCTGAAGGGAGCCCCATGCTCCCGCCTAGCCGGGACCGAGCGGTCCCGACCAGGAGGGAGCGTGGGAGACCCGCGCTTCAGCTGCCAGCTGCTCGGCAGCTGGAGCGCGGGTCTCCTACGCTCCATCCTGGTTGGGACCACACGGTCCCGGCTAGGAGGGAGCGTAGGGCTCCCTTCTCCCCGGGACCCAAGCGGTCCTGGCTAGGAGGGTTCCCTTCTGCCCGGGACCTGAGAAGTCCCGAGCAGAAGGGAGCTGAGTGGTCCAGGGCAGAAGGAAGCTCCCTTCCCCCCCGGACCACTCCAGGGCTTGCTGCCTGGGGAGAGCCAGCCCTGTGCGGGGCTGGCTCTCCCCAGGACAAGCCCTCTAGCCTGGGGAGCCGAGGCTCCAAAGGAGCCTCACCTCTCCCTGGACCTAACTATTCGACTTAGAGAATCTAGTGTAGACTCTCTAAGTCGACTTAGTATGGCGCACCTTAAGTCGACTTATTTAAGTCGACCTAAATCAGTAAGTGTAGATATAGTCCATATGTTTAGCACAGACTAGGAATCCCAGTCTCAAGGGAAAGCATTGACCAATGTTCATTTGTTCACACAATATTTCACCAATAATTTTCATTATTTTGCTTTAACATGTACACAGAAGTATTATCATGATTAACTTGTATTGCCGCTGACAGTTATCTGTAAACTGATCTCAACAGATCTAAAATAGGAAAATAAAAAGTTTGTCTTCTGGGAAGTCTGAAGAAAGTTTTATCATAAATACTGCTTTATTCTTTGCCCCATAATATAATGTATTAGGAAAGAGAACTTTGATTCAAAACTCAAAACCAAACATTCAAACTGCAGTCCCTGAAATCTGAGGCCATACATATGTACAAGATCTGTACACAATAAATTCTATCCAAGGCACTCTGCTGGCACTAAGATAATGTGGATCACTGGGCTGCCCTTTGCATTTTGTTTTAAAAACTAAACAATAATAGAGCATTTTAAGGTAATACTTCCAATAGCTAGCGTGAAACACCTCGCGTTTCAAAGGAAAAAGAACTCAAGCAATTTCCGTGTACTCAGTCAGAAGGATGGAATAGGAGTTAAGTGAACAGAACTATTTTAATTCCTTTTCAGACCAAAAAGGGAAAGAATACAGGACCACAGTTAATGTAAGTATATTGTGTCTATAGATTTCTGAGCAGGACTAGGACCTCCAAGGGGAAACAGCTATCCAGAATAGAAAAGAAAATCAATCATTGTGTAGGTGCAGCAAGGTATATCCAGAGTGACACTGACACGCTCAGAGGGGTTTATTGTTTTGCCTGATGTCTTTAAGTCATGAAAGGGAGAACCAGTACAGCTGGCCATCCCATGGGCCTGAACATGCAATTCTCTTAGCTTGCTCTTCCTGCCGGAGAATTTTCACCAGTTTCTCACAATGGAAATTATAATATAATTATAATATAATAATATAATTCTTAGATTAGACAAATTAGACTTTCAAAAAAACAAAAAAGCCCTAAAAAAACCAAAATCAAAACAGTCCTATCTTCAAACTACTTTAATTATTTATGGGGACTCTAATATTAAGGGCGGTTACTTGGGACCATTTGAAATTCTCATCTGATGCTATAAGATGTCTGACACCAGTAAAAGATTTCTTATTTTCAAATAAGTAAAGTGTGTTGATATCATTTGCATATAATTTTTATAAGGCATTCTACAAGGACAGGGTCAGTATTTTTCAGCTGTGGAAGGCCTTTTTGCAGGCTACCTTTAATCTGAATCTCTGTCTATGTGAGATGGGTTAAATAACTGTAGTCAGAGCATTCCTTTGTTTTTATACCACTCTCTCATCACAGCAAGATGCTTCTTGCTGTTCTGCAATGTGTTTTGACAAGGTGGTGAGAAGGGATTTTTGCTGTTTGAAGTTTATAGCGGCTTCATACTCACACATGGGTCATGTCATCCAAGAAATTAATAAAAAAGGAAGAGAGCAAATACCAGACTTGACTTAACTAAGTTTAAGGCTTGATCTTCAAGCCATTAATATAAGTTTTAAAATGGGTAATGTATAAAACATGAGAAGAAAAAGCTGATTACATTTCTAAAATAAATAGAGAAGCACATTTCTTTAGAATGTTGGTCTCCAGAAGTTGTCCAACCAAGTCATGGGGACAACAATTAGCAATGGCCTGCAGAATTCTAGAAATACCTTTAGAGACTACTGAGCTTAAGTTATTTAATTCATGCAGTTAAAAGATCCTTCTCTCAGGGAGATGCTCAGATACTTTGGGAAGCAGTGTGGTCTTGGGATATAGCATTGGAATGGGACTCATAACTACCGCTAGCCTGATGGGTGACATGGGGCTAGTCACGGCAACACTGTCTCAGTTTCCCTATATATAAAGTGGGGATAGTAATACTTTGTGAAGCGCTTGAGATCTACAATTGAAAAACAAAATAAAAACTAGCTGTTACTGTTCTCTCACAAAATGCACTCACCTGACAGCAAAAGGGTACAAAAAGTTTTCCTTTCTTTCAGAAGTGTGATTAGAGGTCCCATTTCAGCTAATACTCTTCTAGCTAATGAAAAAAAAACAGTCCTTTAAAAAGCTATATGGTCCCTAGCAGTACAAGTTTGATTAGAAAATGTACTCAAAAGTTACTAAGTTTGCTGAGACTGTGAATACCTGCTCACTGGAGAAGGTAAAGTTACCCTTCACTACAACACTGCTCTTCATCAGCCTCATTCATCAATGCTTATTTTAACTAAGTGTATTTCTGGAAAGAGTTAGGACTCTATTTATGATATAGCACAGAAGTCCCCGTAAATTCAACGTTCTCATGCATCAGTCTCTTTTCTTTAGGCTTCATCCTAAAAGGGGTTCAAGACTTGGACTTGCTCCTCGAGACATCCATTCAACATCTCAGTGCTGCATTTTTTTTTTCCACTGAAATCAGCACATCATCCTTAAAAATTCAATCATGGAGGTATTTGTAAATACAGACTCATCTTAAACTATTGTCATTTGTTGCTTCTGTACAACTATTGTTTGGGAATCCATGAATTGCTAATTTGAAATCATACCCCTGACATAAAGCATTCTCATACCACTTCTTTTTAGAAGGTATCATCAAGTAGCTCAATTTTTTTTTTTTTACTAAGAACAAAAGTATTTAAATACAAAAAGCCATGTAGCTCATCTTCAAGATGACTGAACTACAAACCTTCAGCTGTATTCCCCACCTTCCTCCTTCCCCGCCAGTATTTATTTCCATCATTTGTGTTACGCCAGATCTTCATCAGTGGCCAAATTGTACAAACACAACTACCCATGGCAGCAAGCACAGTAGCATATGCTGTCAGGATCCAGGTCTTACAGAATATCCTCTTCGGGGGGGTTTATTTGTCTATGAAGAATCAAGCATCTTTATGCCACTATATAAACAAACAACAACAACTACTATATGGAATACAACAGGAAGAACCAAATCTAATCTTGGGCTTGTGCCATGCTAATAGCTGTAGTATCTGAGCCCCTTTCCCACAGCAGAGTCCCTGTAAACAGACAGTAAAGGTTTCTAGACACAGTATTCTGAGTTTAAATTATAGCAAATTAGTAAACGATTCTTCAAGAGCCTCAATTGTATGTAATTACTCTAGTATGTCATAAGAACGGATACTGTAAAAGCCTGCAAACATACCTAAGCTCTTGGGAAAAAACAGGAAACTGTTCTACACATTAATGCACATACATATCCTGGTCACACAGCATTTTATTAATGAAAGGAAAATATTTTTTCCTATCTGACATATTTCGGGGAGTTACATGAACACAGTTATTATGCGGAGTTACTTGAATTAATAACGCTTTCACATGACTTCTCAGTTCCTGCCTCCACCTCATCCCCTCAGATGAGTAGCTGGTCCCCTCTCATTTATGTATAAAACCAGCAGGAGGAAGGGGTGGAGTGATTTTAAAAAGAGGTATTGTAAATACATTATATACACATTAGATCTGAAAATTCATAGAAAAATGTAGCATAAACAGTAATCATTTCAACACTCACATAAAACATGCATGTCATCTGACCCTTTCTTCCACTAGACTATTTGAGTCAGTAATATACACACCAATGATCCTTAAATCAGGGGTACACGTACCCATGGGGGTACACAGAGGTCTTCCAGGGGGGTACGTCAACCCCTTTAGATAGTTACCTAGTTTTACAACAGGCTAGATGAAAAGCACTTATGAAGCCAGTACAAACTAAAATTTCATACAGACAATGACTTATTTATTCTTTATCGGTGTTTCTCAAGCTGAGGGGGTCACAATTTATTTTATAATTAAATGCTAAAAATGAGAAAGTAAGCTTTTTTTCAGTAATAGTGTGCTGTGACACTACTGAATTTTTATATCTGATTTTGTATGCAAGGAGTTGTTAAGTAGGGTGAAACTTGAGATATGCAAGACAAATTGGCCTCCTGAAAAGTGTAAGTAGTCTGAAAAGATCGAGAACCACTGAGGTATACAGCATGTCACAGTGCTATAACCCCAAGATATGAAGCACCCTTCAATCATCTTACCATACTGATGTGAATTTTTTTATAACCATCATCTATGAAGAACGACATTCAAAGTGCATGTGTTTAATGTCTTTATTCTAAACATTATTTACGCAAAGTATTAATTGCTCAAGTTGACTAACTCCCTCTCTTTATTACTAAACATCTTATTATACAATAAAATTGAAATAATTATAAAAATCAAATTTACTTTTCACCATTTATACTATTAAGCCTCCATTCTGCAAAATGTTATGCACAGAGTAGTCACACCAATGCTTTGCAAGTGAGAAGTGCTTGGATTTTTGTTTTGTTTTTCAGTTTTCAGTAACACTTTTCTTGTAGCATCAAAGCTTGAACACCATAAACCTAATTTCATGGGCAGTCAAATAAAAACAAACCAATGTGCACATTCTGAAAGCCCATCCCCCAAAGTACTTGCGGAGTAGATCTCTTTTAGTAAATAGAGTCTTTTCAACTCCAAATTTCAGGGTTCAGTTAAGATATTTTTTGTTTTTAAACAAAGTAATTCACTGTTGGAACAACAGAATCAAATTCAGCCTTAAAGGTCAGCACCACACTAAAACAGAAAGGCTCAGAAGTTCACCTTTACTTATAAGTCTATATTTATAAAAGATAATTTTACTTGGTTAGTGCACAAATGAAATGTGAACATTTTGAATAAATTATCTCTACTTACTTTTAATCCCCATCTAAAATCTTCCTCTCAGAGAAAACATTACAGTACTATATCTCAACTATTAAATTCTTTGCTTTTAAAGTAAATTTTAATTTTCAATGACAACTTCTTTTTAAAAGCAGGGGGAAAAAATATTTTACTCTTTGAGGGGGACATGATAAAGAACTGTCTATATAAAGTAGGAGTCATTCCTCAAATTAACGGCATACATTTTTTTAGGATGTTTTAATGAGTCAGGTCATACGAAGAGAAGTGCTAGACGGGAAACAGTATATAGGTGGTGGAAGTGCAAGGGCAGAACTGCCCTGGCGAGGGCAATCCTACTGAAACAAAACAAAACAAAAACAAAATAAAACAAAAATCTGTCAAAAGTTCATGCACCCCTTTTACACATTCATTTTAATTAAACAAAGATTACACAGAGGCTGCTGACAAGGATTATCAAAAAAGAATGGCGCCACCTGCCCTTTACAACTCCATTAATTAGTACAGAATCTGAGGTGCCAATTAACACAAAGAAACATGGAGGGATCAGTAAACACCCATCCAGTCTAACTTGAGAATTAACTCTTACAGCTAAAACTCCACTTCATGCACAGCTCTGAGGCATTTGCTATTATATTTTTAAAAGGCTTTCACATAAAAACAAGAAATTACGGTCTACTGCTGCATGCTTCCTTTGATTTTCTGAAGGATGACAACAGCTGTTGCATTTTAAAACAACTCATGCAGTGCTACATGGTTAAAAAATGTATCGTGCTCAGAGGTTTAACATAATATTTCTTGTGCTTAGGTTTACACAGGACTGAAGCACAGGATAAGGAGTAAAGGCAATTCAGATTTATTCCTTGCTCTGTCATGGAATGTGTGCCATCTTAAGCAAGGCACTTAAGTCTGATTCAAACCACTCTGAAGTCAGTAGAAAAACTCTCATTGACTTCATTGGAAGTTGAATCAGGCCCTTAACCTCTCCTGTGTTTTAGTATACCCCGATACAAAGTAAGGATAATGAGCTTGATTCAAATATGTTGGTAGATCCCAGGTGGTAGACCTCCAGCAGTGAGAAATCCACCTGAGGGGAAAAAAAAGTACAACAGTCAAGTTGCTGGAAAACCCACTCTGTTGGGGACAGTGTGTGTGTGTGTGCGTGCACATGTGTGTGGGCGCATCTGCGGGGGTGCGTCTGCGTGTACAACCTGACGTCTGACAGAGCATTCCAAAGTATTGGCAAGCCTGACAATGGAGGGGCAGGGCACTTGGAAGCCTCCCAATGTGGAGCACCCACAGGGACACTCCTCGAAGGAGAAAGGAAGGTTACCCACCTTGTGCAGTAAATGGAGTTCTTCGAGATGGGTGTCCCTGTGGGTGCTGCACATTGGGATGCAGCGAGAGGCTGTCTCGCAGCCACTTTGGCGTGCTCTCGGGGCACGCGCAGCCCGACCCCCCTCAGTTCCTTCTCCACCTAGGAGTGGAAGATGTGTACTCCGAAGTAGAGAGGGGAAGAGGGCAGGTTGTGGAGCACCCACAGGGACACCCCTCTCGAAGAACTCCAGTTGCTGCACAAGGTGGGTAACCTTCCTTTCTCCTTCGAGGAGTGTCCCTGTGGGTGCTCCACATTGGGAGCCTTCCAAGCAGTGTCCGTATTAGGATGGAGGGACTTCAGAGTCCTTGTTTTGTGTGGTAGATAGTACGGATAGTCCCAGTCTAGCATCAGAACATGAGGCCTTGTCGATAGCGTAATGATTTGTGAATGTATGAGTAGAAGCCCAAGTGGCTGCTTTGCAGATACCTGTGAGAGGAACGTCATGTAGGAAAGCAGTTGTGTTGGATACTGCTCTGGTGGAGTGTGCGGTTATCTGATCAGGTGGGGTAGTCTCTGTGATGGTGTAGCAGAGGCTAATGCAATTAGAGATCCATTTTGACAGTCATTGGTTTGATATGGCATTATCCTTGGATCTGTCTAATGTGGAAACAAATAGTCTATTTGTTTTCCTGAAAGTTTTTGTTCTATCCAGGTAGAAGGCTAATGCACAACATACATCGAGAGTATGGAGGATGGCCTCGTGTGGTGTGGAGTTTGGTTTTGGCATGAATACAGGTAAGTGGAATGTTTGATTTCCATGGAAGGATGATGATATTTTGGGAATGAATTTGGGGTGAGGTTTGAGTGTCACTTTGTCCTTATGAAAGACTGTGTATGGTGGTGTGGCCATTATAGCTGCGAGTTCACTAACCAGATGTGTGGATGTAATAACTACAAGGAATGCAGCCTTCATGGACATGTGTAGGAGACAACAGATTGCTAGTGGTTCAAATGGAGTCTTAGTTATTGTTCGGAGGACCAGGTTGACGGGCGAACATTGGGATATAGATTTTGTATGCCTATCAGGAACCTTTTTATGGTCAGATGTGAGAAGAGTGAGTGTTTGTTATGGAGAGCTGCAATGGCGGCAAGATATACTTTCATAGAGTGAGAGAGAGACCCATTTGTTTTATGGAGAGTAAGTATTCGAGGATCATTGGAATGGATGCTGAAGTGGGGATTGCGTTGTGTTGATTACACCGTTTTTGAAAACTGGTCCATTTTTGTAGATATGATTTATGGGTAGAGGGTTTTCAGCTGTTCAGTAGAATGTGCTTTACTTCTTCAGAGCACAGTAGCTCTTCTTGTTGGAACCATTGAGGAATCATGCTGTTAGGTATAATTTTTTGGGATCCGGATGGTTCATTAGACCCCTGTGTTGGCTAAGTATGTTCTTCCATATAGGAAGCGCTAGGGGTTGCTTTGTGGCCATCTCCATGAGGTAGGTGTACCATGACTGTCTGGGCCATGCAGGAGCTATCATTATGACAGTTGCTCACTCGCATCAGATTTTCAGTAGAGTCCAGTGGATTAGGGGGGAATGCAAATAGTAGGCCCCTGTTCCAGAGGTGTATAAGAGTGTCTCTGAGGGAGCCCTGGCCAATCCTGGCTCTCGAACAGTATTTCGGGCACACGAGATTCTTTTGTGTGGCAAAAAGGTCCGTAGTTGTGGAGCACCTGTGGATGGATTTCCCATTCGTTGTCCTGCATAAAAGACCTGCTGAGGATATCCGCGATGCTATTGTGAGTGCTGGGGAGGTACGTAGCAGAGATAACAATGTCATTTTGTAGGCACCAGTTCCATAGTGCCATGACCTCTATGTATAGATGTTTCGATTGTGCTCCACCTTGCCTGTTTATATAAAACATGCAGGCAATGTTGTCTGTCATGATCCTTATGTGTTGGTGTGTGATGGAGCCTCTGAAGTGTTGGCAGGCATACAGCACTGCACGGAGCTCTAACACATTTATGTGGAGCTGTGTTTCTGTTAGTGACCATTTGGCCTGGATGGTCTTGGATCAGAAGTGTGCTCCCCATCCTATGAGGAATGCATCTGTTGATATAGAGATTGCGGGACTGTGAGAGCTCGAATGGTACACCCATCGTTAGATTTTGAGTGTTTGTCCACCGTCTCAATGACTATTTTACTATGTTTGGTATGGAGATTATCTTGTATATTGAGTGGTAAGATGGTCTGTAAACTCGTTAGGTGGAATTGCATTGGTCGCATGTGGAATCTTGCATTTGCCACCACTGCGGTAGTCGTGGCCATATGGCCGACGAGTTGCAGGCATGTATGCACGGAAATTGTGGGTGCATTTACTACCAAGTTGGTTAGATCTAAGATGGCATTGATTCTTGGATCTGGAAGGAAGGCTCTTGCTTTTGTGGAGTCCAGTCAAGCACCGATGAATTTGATTATTTGTGTTGGGTGTAGCCTGGACTTGTTCAAGTTTACTAGGAGTCCGAGAGACTCGAAAAGTGCTAAGGTAAGGTCGATGGCATTGAGAGTCTCATGTAGTGAAAGTCATCCAGGTATGGAAAAAAGGTTACTTCTTTTCTCCGTAGATGGACTGCGACCACCACTAGCGTTTTTTAAAACACTCGTGGAGCTGTGGAAAGACCAAAAGGTAAAACTGTGTATTGGTAATGGTTGTTGTTAGTGATAAATCTGAGGTACTTTCTATGGGCTGGGTGAATCAATATATGAAAGTATGCATCCTGAAGGTCAAGGGCCGCAAATCAATCATTGTGTTCTAGAGCCAGAATAATAGTAGATAGAGTGATCATTTTGAACTTTTTGTGGTTTTATGTTTGTTCAGTTTCCTTAGGTCGAGGATAGGTCACCACCCACCAGATTTTTTCTTGGTCAAGACGTATGGCGAGTAGAATCCATTGCCATGGTACTGCAGTGGGACCCTTTCTATTGCTACTAGCGAGAGGAGATGAGAGACCTCTTGCTGTAGTTGTTCTTAAGAAGTGTCCCTGAAGAGGGATGGGGAAGGATATAGGGTAGGTGGTCTGGATGCAAAGGGGGAATAGTGTACCCTAACCTAACTGTATCCAAGGCCCATTTATCTGATGTTATAGATGCCCATGAATTGAAGAATAGGTGTAGCCCATCTGAAAATAGGGGTAACAGATCTGGCTCAAGAATGGTTTTGGCGGTCCTCGACCAAACCCTAAAAATTGTTGTTTGGCGGGTGGTGGTTGGGATGCTGATGTCTGGCTAGGTGGTTTTCTGCGTCTTTGTGTTCGGTGTCTCGGGCGTGGAGGTTGGTCTTGTTGCTTGTAATGGGGTCTTCTCTGGTATTGGAATGAGTACCTGGAGTTGTATGGTTGATAGCAGTAGGGCCTGCATCTGGTAATGGGTGTTTAGATACCGAAGTTTCGCAGGCTTACTCTTGAATCTTTCGAAGCGTGCATTATTTCATCTGTCTTTTCTGAAAATAATTTCTTTTTATCAAAAGGAAGGTCCTCGATTGTCACCTGGAGCTGCTTGGGGAGGTCAGTGGAATGAAGCCAGAAAGCTCTGCGAATCACCACACCAGTGGTGATGGAGCGGGCTGCTGCGTTGGCGACATCCAAAGCTGCTTGAAGAGCTGTTCTGGAGATTAACTGGCCTTCTTTTATGACTGTGCAGAACTGTTGTTTCTTATTGTCTGGAATGTATTCAATAAAGTCTGCCAATTTGAGACAGTTATCAAGGTCGTAATTTGCAAGTAATGCAGAGTACTTTGCAACCCTTAACTGCAGGGTGGATGAGGTGTAAACTTTTCTGCCGAGTAGATCCATTTTTTTATCCTCCTTATCATGCGGGGTTGATCTATTGTAAAATTGTTTATGTCTGCAGCTGGCTGCTTCCACCACCAGTGAGTTGGGTGGGGGGGGGAGGTGACTGAAGAGGTATTCTGATCCCTTACTCGGGATATAGTATTTTTTGTCCACTCTCTTACAGGTGGGAGCAATGGTGTCTGCCAGATGTCATCAGTGGGATCAGTGAGTGAACTGTACATGGGTAGTGCAATTCTTGTGGATTATTTTGCTTGTAAGATTCTCAGGAGTTTATGTTGAGATTCCTGTACATCTTGCATCGCTATTTCCTGTGATTTAGCCACATGTCTCAACAAGTCCTGAAATTGTTTTAAATCGTCTGCTGTAGATGGTGGAGAGGGGACGATTGCTTTCTCTGGAGATGACGAATTATGTGCTGGAGATCTCTCTTCTGGATCCTCCTCTTCATCCTCTGGTTCTTCCAATTGTTGTTCAGTAGGGACTGTATCCCTGGATTGGGAACGGTGTTTGCCCAAGGTGGATGGTCTGGTAGAGTATTGAGACCAAGATTCCCAGTGGGGCCATTTTGTTGTATGGGCTGATGAGGGGCCATACCATGGGAACGGTGGGTAAATATATGGATGTGCCGTAGGCCCCTTGAAGTTGTTGATGGCAGTTGGGGAGAGAATAATGGTCTGTGGTCATCTGCTTCATCATCACTGGAGAATGGAATAGGCGATGGTGAGTTTGCGTGCGACTGTGGTTCCAGAGAACTACCCACATGAGAGAAGTGTGATACTGGAGAGGTATGCATGTCTTCCTCCATAACCTGGTGTTTAGTCTTTCTTGCATGTTTTCTGGGCACTGTTCAGGGCAAAGAGTGGCACGGTGCCGGTGAAGTTGATCTCGGTGCTGATTGTGGTTTGGCACGTGTCTCAGTCGGCACAGAAGTGACTGTCAGTGCCAGCGTCTCGGCTGACAGCGCCGATGGTTTCAGTGCCCATGTTTGCATGGTTGTCGGTGCCGAGGCGGATGTCAGTACCGAGAGAGGCATCGGTGCCATTGAAGTGGTGGTTTTAGAGAGTGTTTACCTTCCATTGTTATCGGTTGTAGACTATCTTTGTGCCTATGGTCTGAAGGAGTGGAAGCAGACCTATCACGGCTTTTGTCGTACCTGAGGAGCCTACTGACTCTTTGGTACACACAACTTTATGAGGCAGTGAAGTTGATTGTGTTCTCTTGATTGAAGTTTGGGAAGGAGTTAAGCGCCTCTTAGGAGAGTGAGGGAGCATTGAGGCTTTCTCCGTCTGATCCGGGTCTCAGTGAATGCTCCATTAAGAGCAATTTTAGCTGGAAGTCTCTATCATGGCATGCTCTTGTGTTGAGATTTTTACAGTGGGGGCATTTCTGAGAGATGTGCCCCTCACTTAAACATGTTCCAAAGTGGCAGCCGTGTTAGTCTATTGCAGAAAAACAAACGAGTCCTGTGGCACTTTTAAAGACTAACAGATTTATTTATCACATGAGCTTTTGTGGGAAGCGTCTGACAAAGTGGGATTTTTTCCCTCGAGAGCCCATGTGATAAATAAATCTGTTAGTCTTTAAAAGTGCCACAGGACTCTGTAGTTTTTCACGTAAATACTTTATGCATAAACTGTGCCCGTCTGACACCGGAATGGCATCACGGCACTGTTCACATCTCTTGAACCCCGGAGAGCCCTGCATGGGGAACAGTTGGGATAAAATAATAGAAAAAAAAGTTTTGTTAGGTTGGGGTTTTTGTTTCGTTTTGTTTTTTGCTAAGAAGCTGAGGTGAAAAAAGAACAAAATAAAGGAAAAGGGGAAACATTGTAAGTCGTTTGAAGAAGACAGGTTTGATGAGCTGAGGGGAGAATTGAAACTCCGTCTGAGACGGTGAGCGGTTGAGAAGGAACTGAAGGGGGGGGGGGGTCACGCAGTTACGATTAGCATGCCTTGAAGTTCCTCTGGTCCAGATGTGGAGTGTGCCTGAATCCCAATGAGGAGCACCCACAGGGACACTCCTCGAAGGAAAAGTAGCAGCCCTTACTGTTTTTTCATCTTCTCCGGTGATGAATCCACCTCATCCCCTTCAGCAGAGCTGCTCCTCCTTGTGCAAGAGAGTCAAAACTGCATCTCTTCTAGGCCCATGGGGAAGAATCAAGCACTCAGGGTGTTGCACAGCTTAATTCACTACCATTTGGATGGATGCAATTGCTACACATTTGTGGTACTATTATTGTAGTGTGAATTTATTGACCAAATGGAGAAACACTAGCTTCTTTGGGGGAAAACTATTAGTATGCATTTCACAATCACCCAGCTAAAATGCAAGCCCACCGCACGGTTTCCAGAAAGTCATTTGGCACACGTGAAATGAAAAAGTAACTGCTTGCTTACATTTGCCCAGTTAAGTTCTGCCTTAATGCTGCCTTTGCCAGCATCAATAGTTACTGCCTTGAAGGATGACTTATTTCAGAGAACGTTAATTTCTCTCTCCCCACATTACAGTCAATACTTGATTACTTTAATAGAAGTCAGAGTGTGACATGGAATAAAAAAACTGATGACCATTTATTTCTATTAAAATATATAGGCAACTTGAGTGAAATTTTGCTCTTAGTTTCAGACTGATATACAGTCAATGTCGCTGCATTGTCTTCTCAAGAGTGACTCCAGAGTCACATTGCAGTTACTGGGAATAGAATTTGGTCCTTAATCTCATCCAATTCCTTTTCTGTAAACACTAATAATGTGTCTGGGAAAAAAAGTACTTTGCATCAGAATGCAGTAATATTTTGGCTGAAGTGGCAGAAGGAAGTTCTATTGATCATCATCATTTGCACTCTGACAATTCCATTACCATTTTCAGCAGCATACAACAGAAAAGCCTTCAAACGGAAACCAAGAACTTTACTCTGGAACTTGTATGTTTAGACACATAATAACAATGCAGTTACATGAGTCAATTACATTTCAATTTCTGTTTCAAGCATTGCTGTGCAAATACAGAACTAATCCTGAGAGGTTTTACTGAGTGTAAAGTCCAACAGGACAGTTTTTAAAAGTGTATTTACTTGTAACTACAAAATGCTCGGTCTAGGAGGCAACATTCAACTGCTTTTATTGTTTGGCAAACAGATAGGAAGACGTTTAAGCAACAGGTTCTCAGGCTACAGGACTTCTCTCTTTTGTACAAAGCTCAGAAAAAGGCAGTGAACTAAAGAGGGAACATTGGCATTTAATTCATTACACCAAATAACTGGCAACGCGCTAGCAGTACTTATAAGTGCTGAAATAACTAGTCATAACAGTTAACTGTGCGAAGTGTGAATAGGCCAGTATAGCTCATCATTGCGCATCAGGATTGAGTTCATCTCATCAAACGGGTCTTTGAGAGTATTGTTAAGTAATTTACCAACTGAAAAAATTATTACTATTTTCCACATCATTTACTTCACCAGTAGCTATTTGATGTCAATAGTTTTAAACATTTAATTAGACACACCACGTGTTTTATGCTCTGCTAATTAAATAAAATGGTGCCCAATAATTTTCTTCCTGTTTTAACAAACTTTAAGCAGCTGTTAAAGCTCTAATTGGGCAAAGACTTTCACACATTGCATCTGAGTTGATGCCAAGTACGTTTTCCCCCCAATGGTGAGCAGAGTTTTTCCAATATTCATAATGGAACTGTAAACACATGTCAAACTGTACACTGCAGTTGAACCAAGGAATGAATTCAAAACATTTATTTTGGCTGTTGTCTTTAAAAGCCAACATAATGTGTAAAATGCAACACTTTAGAAAAATGTTAAATTATATTAGGCTTTTAATTTTCCTATTCCAGTTTCTATGTGTAAAATGCAACACTTTAGAAAAATGTTAAATTATATTAGACTTAATTTTCCTATTCCATTTTCTACTCCTCCCAGAAAGGGCTTGAATGTGTTACAGAGTGTTCAAGGCACCAGTTCAGATCCTTTAGACTCTGATCATTTAGCCTCACAGGCCAGAGGGGATCATCATGATAATCTGGTCTGACAACCTGCATAGCACAGGCCACAGAACCCTACTCATGCAAGAGGCCCATAACCTCTGGCTGAGTTACTGAGGTCCTCAAATCTTGATTTAAAGACTTCTAACTTACATTTACATATACCATTTATTTTGGTTCAAACCAGAAAGGGACCCACGTTGCACACTGCAGTGGAAAGTGAAAAACGTCCCAGGTCTCTGATGAGCTAACCTGGGGGAAAATTCTTTCCCAACCTCACATATTCAATACATTTTACTACATCCGACCTTCACTGCAAAGCATAACAGGAGATAGATGTAAACTTCAGAATATTTTCCCAAGTTTACCTGTGCAACTCATCAGGTGGTCTAGGACTGTTACTGATTGTCTGTTTTATGTTTAAAATGCTCAGCTGTTTTCAAATATGTGTTTTATAGTGTGGACTCTAAATTTAAGCATCAGAGTTATGTATGTGTGGATGGGAGTTATGAGAGAGAGAAGTGTGGGGCACTTTTTTCTACGCACTATGATCAAAAGGCATCTCCCCCTTCTTCTCTCCCGCCCCGGACTATACGTTACAGAGAAGTTATTTTCATCCCTAGGTAACACAAAATTATTACCATACTCATAGAGATCCATAAATAACTCCCATTGACTTCAGACAGAGTTAGATTAAGGCTTCTGAGGTAAATAATAAGCATCATGTTTAAGTTTAATCTAGAGCAACTTCATCGATTTCAATGAAATTACACCACGGATGCATTTGGTCGCCACAGTCAGTATCCATGGGTGCACAACTGATGGCCAAATGCTGCAGTTCGTATGAGGAATGGGTTCTGGTAATGAACAAGACAAAAGGCATGTCAGCAGAATTTGCTAACTTTTCTGATGTGAGCAATCCCAGGATTTGGCCCCAATTCCCATATCTTAAAAAATACCTTCCCCTGAACTGTAATTTTATTAATGATTTTTCCAGATTCATATTTGGGATTTTTGTCAGGAGAATTATTTTTTCCTTGATATTATTCTCTGCATAAAATATCCATCTTAAACTGAAAAGGGAAGTGCCATGATAGAATACATCACAGAGAAATTGTCAGTTTTCTGCTTAACATAATCTCCTCTATGGGGTTATTATTTATATGGCATCACAAGAATACTTGGCACTTTGCAAACAGTTTGTCACATTTTTAATTTACTAATATTAAAACTTGCTGAAGTATATTTAGCACAATAAAATTTTCAACACCTCACGTGTAGAATTACTCAGTTGCATAATGGGCCCTTAAAATGCAATAAATTTGCTTATTCTCCAAACTACTTTAATTAATTAATTTGATTATTAATTACAGTTAGAAGAATTATTTCCTTTGTTTATCTTAGGTCCATTTTTATATAGCAATTAACCCCTAATTAATTTGCACATTCTTTGACATGTTAATGTATAAAGAAAAGCACAATTTCTCTAAGAATTTCTTGTAATATCAATGAGAAACCCACATGAAGGCCTTTGATTTACTTAAAAGCGCGGACACTGTAATGCACATAACTATAGATTTGCTTCAGAGACTGGATATAAACTGACCATGTAGCGAAACTGAAGCAGAAACAACTCCACAAAAGCCTCTAAGTTACTACTTTCCTTTGTGTGATTATCTCAGTTTACAATACATTATTTGTGAAGACTTGGCTCTGAAAGGCAACCAATTACGCAATTCTCCACTAAGATCTATCCGAAGGAGGAAAACTCCTGTGGGAAACTTTCCAGAGAATCTCTACAGTGGACAGGGTAAACGTCTGAACTCCTTTATCCAGTGTCGTAGTCATCTAGGCCAACATAGTACATACTTGTATATATTTAATCTGGCTGCCTAAGAGTTAGGCACTTCTAACCACATTTAGGCACCTAAATAAAAGTGGCCTGATTTTCTCCCAGAAATCCCTTTCAGTCAGTGAGAATCGTAGATATTTAGCACTTACAAAAAGCAATCTGCTTGTCAAATGCGCTGCATGCCTGGAGTTCCCCCCACTTCAGTGGTAGAGTTTGTGGATGGAAAGCAGGCCCAAGAACAGACACACACATGAAATATGTACCAAGGAGTTTAAATGCAGACACTCAGGTTCAGAAAAATTTGCCATGATGCTTAAGTTCAGGGACATTTCATTATTATTTTTGTGTGTGTTTGTTTCTTTGTTTGTTTGGTAGTAAAGGGTGCTGAAATGTTTTTATTTGATGCCTGGGCAACTGTAATATTCTGGCATTCCTAACTTCTGAATGTTTGACTTGACACCCTTATTGTTCTTTTAAACACAGGGTTTTTAAAATGGAATTTAACAGTATATAGCAAAAAAGTACTAGAAAATATAGTTAAACACAGAAAATAAGATATTACAACCACACTTTAAAAACTGCAGTTTATACAAACATCACACACTTCTTTATAAGTCTAAACTTACACACTGATTTGAGTATTTCATGTTATCTGCACACATGAATAAAAGCAAAGCATGATTCTATTAAATAAAAACAAACCAAAAAAACAAACAAACCAAGAGAGGATGGTTTAAATAAGAAATGTGATAGTTATTCAAATGTAGAAGGGCAAATGCAGTTCAATCTACAAGGACTCAAGTCAATAAAATTATGTCCTGCTTGTCTTTAGTGAAAAATCTATGCAAGGTTATAGAGTACATGGAAGATATTAATTGGTGATGAACTTTCTTGGCTTTGAACTGTATATGTGTTTTTTCTATTTTTTTTTTTTTTTTTTTAAAGTATGAGACACTGCTTTTTTCCATATTGTGTTCTGGTCTGTGGCATAATGTGCTTTGAGTAGAGAAAACAGAACAATTTGTGGTCTGACTTGATTATTAAAAAAGAAGGTTAATAAGCAACAACTAGCATACAATGTGGCCTCAAAACAGGGTTAGCCAATCATAACTAGTATGGCAAGTGTTGTCTGTCTCTCTATGAATTTTTGTAGTGTCCTTCTAGTAGTGTAAGGAAGCCTGGTGCATATATCCATGAATCTCACATCCATTAGCCTAAAGGAAGGGAGGATGGAGACGAAATCATTGAAGAAATGTACATAATGTCGAACAGTGGGTAAAAGATATGTGAAAAACGAACCCTGGAACACACAGCATTTAGCAAAAGCAGATAAAAAGCAAATGCAAAAGCAAATCACCACTCACAGTAGTACATCTACATACCAGCGATCTCCTTTGCCTTTATATAAAAAAAACTTTGAATATGCAAATACTTCAAGGTGCTTCCTGTTAACAAAAAATATGAGAACTACCACAGGCATATAGATAGATATCTGCATATTTGCAGAGCTCTAGCCCTGCACAGATAAAAATAAGTGGATCTGTATCTGATTTGCATCTGCAAGAAATGGTCAGATATCCACGGATTTGCAGGCTCTACAGATGTGGTACAGCTGTTCCACTGCAGTACTGTACATATCATGGCCATAGAGAGAGAATTTTTTTTATGGAGCAACTTCTTTTGGTGAGAGAAATCAGCTATTGAGCTTACTCAGAGCTCTTCTTCAGCTCTGGGAAACTTAATCAGAGTGTCACAGCTAAATACAAGATGGAATACTCAGATTGTTTATCCTAAGTAGTTCATGAACATTTCAAGGCACCATTCAAGGTGAAGTGGTGAGGTAACACCTCTCCCATCCCCCCCCCCCCCCCCCCATCACAGGGAGGAAAGGACATGTGTGCATGTTGGATGGTGAGAGAAAGCAGCTGGGGAAGTGGCTAGTGGGTTATAGGTTGTTATAATAAGCCATAAATCCAGTGTCTTAATTCGATTTTCAGTGTCTAGGAAATTTAAGAATTTAGATCCCAGGTTCATCTTTTCAAAGTGTTGTGCAAGTTTCCTTTGAGGACAAAGACTGAAAGGCCAGATACAGAGAGAGGGGGCTTTGTGAACCATGTTCACCCACAGGTGACATGATTGATTTTATCTTTTATCGTTTCCCTGTATGAGTTCATCTGAGAGCATAGTGATTGTCTGGTTTCACCCACATAGCTGCTGTTTGGGCATTTGTGCACTGGGTGAAGTATACCACATGTTGAGATAGGCTTGTGTAGGACCTATAGATCCTGAAAAGTGAGTTGTGGGGTGGATTGATGATGTAGCAGTGTGAAATACATTGCCTCACTTACTTTGTCTCTCTGATATTGCGGGGCTGACATGCAGCAACACTGCATTTTTAAGTCTTCTAATTTACTGCACATATATTTTCCATATAGCATTCCCCACTCTTCAACTGAACGGCTATCATTCCATGCAGGATGTCCATGAGATGCTAGAGACCACATATCCATTCTCCATTTTCAAGTTTCTCTACTGCTTCCTATTTACTAGAGGAAAGTTCCCCTATCAGCCATATTAAGTCTTATAAATGTGTTCTTGGCAACTGCACAAGCATCAATAATTTCCATAGGATGACTTCCTACTTATAGGAGTTGTGGGGTCAATGACCCAAATCCTACAATCATTAAAAAAATATTTTTTCTCACAGAAATTTAATTATGCTGCTTTTTTTCCCGCAGGAGCAGAGACAGCATCTTATTATAAACGGTTATATTTTTGCCCACACAAAAAATTCTGCATTTAAAGTATACTAAATGAGGGACAGATGTTTAAAATAGTGGTCCTACAATGAAGTATTAAATATTGTTGGCATACCAAACTCTTTGGTACAGTTTTTGCAATCAGCATGTTTTCACAGCTGTAAAAGCACTAAAAACTACTGTCTCTGTTCCAATATTAATACAAAATCAATGAAAATATATGCCGGACTGCTGAATAGATTGGACTATTGTTCACATACTGTATTAAAATATTTTACTTTTAAAAATTAATTCTCAGCAAGAACTATTAAGCAGCTAAATGCTTTCAGGCTGCTCAAGAACACTGTCACTAAAAGGAGTCTATATATTTCCTCCATAAACATTACAATACAACTCTTTGTTGAAACAAAATGGCGACCCACTTCCAACAAACTAAATCAAATATAACAAGTTTTGTGCTGCTGCTAAATTTAGATATTCCTCCCTCCAAAGCCTGTATAAAAAAAACTTTGTGATGGGAAAAGTCAAGCTTTTTTCCACCAGTCTCTCTTTTTCCTTTTAAATGCCACTGAGTAGTTGCAGCATTCCACATTTCAGGAGAGGGCATATAAAAATTTAGCCCTGCACAGTCTTTTCAAAAGAAAAATGTTTCATGGCCACAGTCTGGGTAAAATTTTCAGCCAAAACTTTTTTTTTGAAAAAGGCAGACACAGCCACACTGAAAAGTTTTGTGAATTTGTGTTAATTTTGCCTAATTGTTTCAAACAGAAAAAAAAAGTTAGAAATTCACCAAAAAAATGATACTTTTCCTATCAACATTTTCTAAACAAAGCACTTCGATTTTTTTATTCAAAACCATTTTTTTTTATTCTGGAGTTTCCTTCAATCTAATTAAAATAAACTAAAGTATTACCATTGTTTGAAGTTGAAATAAAACTTGGTTTGTTTGACCTGAAATTATTTTTTTTCAACTTTTCAATTAGCAAAAAAAATCATTTTCAAATCAATCCAGAACTGTTTTCCCCACTGCCAGTGACCTGAAAAATCTGTTATTGGCCCAGTCCTATGCTGCAACTCCATTGGACTGTTTCTGTTACAGGCTCTGATGTCGCATGAAAATGCAGATTCTGTGGCAACAAGCAGAGTGCCCCACAGCTGTCCATCACCTCCCATATCACCTGCTACCAAAAGAGGGAGCAGAGAGAGAGGATCATCATCGCCTATTTCCTTTTCAGCTCTTCCACTATATCAAAGTTTCTGTGACTGAGCACAATTCTGAGGTTCAGAATCAACATAGAAGCTATTGTCCAACTTACACCACTTAGGCAACTCCATTTATTTCAATAAGGTTGAAAAGGTTAGTTGAGAGAAGTCTGGAGAGACCTTTCAATTTCTCTCCAGAGTCTTAGCTTTCATTTGATTTTAAAATAAGTCTCCAGATGTTATGGTTGTGAAAGGCACCTTGGAAACATGACTCCAATGTAGCTGAGGAAGCAATGTTTATTTGAGTTTGCAAAGAGCCTGAAACAATTGCTCTGAGATGTCAAGTGGCCCATTTTGTTTCAGTGGGTTCTAACTCAAATGCCAATGACAGTTAATGTTGATATTTGAAAGTATTTCACTGTATGAAAAGAGAGCAAGTAGTAAGTTATGAAAATCCATACCAGTGTTACATCCAATGTGGAGTGTAAAAAACTAGCTTGGGTCTGGGTGGGACAATAAAGGAAGTGGTGATTATGTATAAATTAGGATGTTTAGGAACCTTCAAAAATATGGTGGTGTTATAATGGTGGTTGTGGAGTTGAAGGATGTGGGGGATATGGTTTAAGGGGACCTAAGCTTTTGTAAGTTTGTGAAATGCTGTGTTAAGAGCACCAACACTGAAAGTGAGTACAGTAAGCCTCTACAGAAGAAGGTAGATGAAGGGAACCCAAGAAAGAGCTCTGCACCATCTGCAGGAATTCAATGTGTCCTAAAGTAAGGGGAGGATTTGAACACCTGAATTTTCTAGTAAGATGGATAAGGGTTTTGGGGGACCAGGCACCAGAGGAACTACTGCAGCCCTGAGGCTATGTTGCTGCTTCTGCTCCATGGCCTGACTAGCACATTCTCCAAACACTTATACAGATCATTTACTCAGACTGTGGCTGGAGAAGATTATTTTTCTTTTGAAAAAAGTGTGCATGGCTGAATTTTTATATGCCCTCTCCTGAAATGTGGAATGCTGCAATTATTCAATGGCATTTAACAGGAAAAAGAGACACTCTTTATGTTGTTTTATTAACTTATAATTGTAATAAATGTATATAATTCTACAGATAGAATTCTAAGTAAAATATTCATTTTCATTGTCTACAAACTATTTTCTTTTTCAGCCTCAAGTCAGATTTGTTGGTCAGTGAGTGAATCCAGGTTTTTTATGTTAAGGTTCTATTAGGTGAACCGTTTGTTCTTCGTTTAAAGGAGGCATCACAGGGAATATCCACAATAAAATGGAAATACTGAAGACCTTGAACCTATAACTGACTCTGCACAGATGCACTCCTGCCTTTATGCAGAACCATACTAAGGCAGGACTGGCCCGCAAAGAAATGCATGGATTTCAAAGGGCTGCGCATAGGGACATGCACACAGGCACTCAGTGGTAGGTGAGTGAGGGATGTCATTATTTTTTAGCAACCAGCACAACACAATTCATGTAAAAAAACAAAGAAAGTGCATTCTTCTTTTGACAATGGAAAAAATAAGAACAGCCATTAACATGAATAATTAAACATGGAAAAATCAAAAATCAAAATCTGCAAGTATTTTCTGAGTAGAAAATAGGCTAAATTCACTGAATAAATTATTCATTAGAATTATTTATTTAGCTTCAGTGACACGCTAACCATCTCTATCCACCATCTGCATTAAATTATATTTAAAAAGTCCTCTATTAGTTTCACCAGTGAATACTGTAACTTGGTTTGCTGTCTGCCGATTCACTACAATATACTGATTCAAAAACCAAAATCCTGACACTGAAACCTTTTCCTGAAGTTAAACTTGTGCAAATGTAACTAGATGGTATCTTGTTCTAAGAAGGTTGGTAACCACTGCTGAAATTAATCCAGATACAAGCACTCTCGACAAGCTAGACCAATCCTGAAAAACAGAGATCCTGCCAATCCAGATAATTATAGAGGCATTCGATTATTATCAGCACCAGCAAAAGTCATGATAAAAATAATTTGTCAGGAGATTAGGCCAGATTTAGAGGAAGTAGTAGGTGAAGAGCAGTATGAACATGAATACCTGATGGAAGAATTTGGCAAGAAAATTCTTACAAGGACTCAAACCCACTACAGTTTGACATGAAAAACAAAGCTTTAAGGGCTTAGTAACATCCCTGAGATTACCCCTGCTTCAGAGATTCAACACAGCATGGGCTCAGCTATCTTGAAGAGCTTCAAAAAGTATTTGTCTACCAGGGAAGTAGTAAATAAAACATTAAACCAAAAATATAAAACACATACTCAAATACAAAAACACACATATTTTACTCTAAAACGTTTAAAATAATGATCCCAATTCTTGACCATGTCAGAGATGCCCTCTAAGTAGATTGTGGTAGATGCAACGGTAGCTTTAAGTAACCTTTAGGACTCTCAACCTAACACCAGTTCATTCCCTCAGGGCTGCTTAAATTTACAATCAGAAGCTCAAAGCACCAATTGGCTATGCTGGCACCTGAGAACTGCCAAAGCCCAAGGATGTTCCAGCTACAGGCTGAAGATCAAGGTGGGATGGATCAGGGCTAATAGAAAGAACATAACAGTGAAAACTTCAATAAAAAGCTGTCCACATGCTTCAAGGAGCTGAAAACACCATAAAGTCTTTCAGTTTGGATCTTGTAGTTAACCAGTTATCATCAGAATCCCAGGTATTTTGTCTGTATCTCAGAACGACAGAGACTAACTAAAGTGTACTTTCTTATTATTCAGAATGTTAAACGGAAGTAGGACTGAGCTTGATTTTTCTTTTTCTGACATGGACAAAGTCTCTCTATTTAAAAGTGCTTCTATGATCCTGAGAAAGATTTACCCCATTTTCTATGTACAGTTTTATTGCTGATCTTTACTGTTATTAAAAGACTGCTCAGATAATTCAAAAGCTGCATGTTTAGCTAGTTACCAGAACCAGTATTATGTGGATAAGCCTAAAATATTTCTGTTCCCTAGCCTATCAGAAACCAATTTACAGAATCTAATAAATTTTAAATTAGATGTCTTCAGCAACCACATATTTCACAATAAACTGTACGGTCTTTGATCACAAATGACTGCACTATGTTCTAATTAATTTTTGTAGACTAACTTTGTTATTGCTTCTAAATAGATTTTTTTACACAAGATTAGTCAGCTAACACTTTTAGCTTTGCCTTTTGTCTTTTCACCTCATATCCAAGTTAAAAATTTACAGCATTCTAATATTTATGGCATACCATTCTTCATATATGCCATTTAACTTCATGGGAGGAAAACCTGTATTTCTTTGCTTTCTTCTTTCTAACAGACACAATATGAAGAAACAGGCATCAACATAGTTTTCATGTTAATGATTGGTCTCTAAACCAACAAGTTGTGCAATCAAGTCACACACCAGATCTCAATTAACATCTTACCCAGTGAAGAGCAGTGCCATGGACTTTTATAGTATTAGACTTGCTATATCAGTGAGGCAGGATGGAACAGGTACTGTACGTCCTCCACCAAAATGTTTTGAGACATGGACAGGCAATGCAATCATATACATCAGCATGCTGGTATTTCTTTTGTTGAAGGTGGGTGTTGGAATGATTCTTCATATAAAAAAGGGACATCTCTCCTTTGCCCATTCAGCTACATCTCCCTTCCCTGAAAGCCTCTCTATGTCACCTTTAGTATAAAGTAACTTTGTTTCATTCCACCATTAGCTGAGAAATTTCTGCCTACCAGTCTAAAGCTCAGCCTTCTAGCAGTTCTCAAACTGCTGTTCGTGTATCACCAGTGGAATGCAGGCCGCCTCCCAATGGTATGCATCCACCTGCTTTCGGAGGACTGGCCAGGAGCCACTCCAGCATCACTCTCCACCCAAGCAACACAGTGGCTGCTCCCCTCTCCCGATCCCAGCTGCCCCTACAGGTGGTGGGGTTTTATGTTAGTGGTATGCAACATGGTAGAGTTTGGGAACTGCTGTTCTAGACAGATGTTCAAATGTCCATGTTGCTTTCCCAGAAATGAATACCTACCTGCCCTATGGTGTCTAGGACCTTTAAGTCTTTGCACCAGATTTAAAGAAAATAACAGGAGTAGGGTGGGCATAAGAAGATAAGAATGGCCAAACAGTGCGGTGGTCATAAGAACATAAGAATGGTTGTTCTGAGTTAGACCAATGGTCCATCTAGTCCAGTATTCTGTCTTCAGACAGTGGCCACTGTCAGATGCTTCATAGGAAATTAACAGACTAGGGTAATTATAGAGCAAATCATCTCCTGTCACCCAGCCCCAGCATTTAGTAGTTACAGACTTAGGAACACTCAGAACATGGATTACATCCGTGACTATTTTGGCTAAGAGCCATTGATAGACCTGTCTTCCATGAACTTATCTAATTTTTTTTAACCCAGTTATACTTTTGGCCTTCTCAACATCCCCTAGCGATGAATTTGACAGGCTGACTGTGTGCTGTCTGAAGAAGTAATTCCTTTTGTTTATTTTAAAGCTGTTACCTGGCTCTTGAATTATATGAAGGGGTACATTACACTTCCCTATTCCCTTTCTCCACACCAGTCATGATGTCATAGACTTCTATCATAACCATCCTTAGTCATCTCTTTTCCAAGCTGAAAAGTAATAACACTTCTTAAACTTCCTCATATAGAAGTTGTTCCTAATCTCTAATCATTTTTGTTGCCTTTTTTGGTACCTTTTCGAATTCCTATGTATCTCTTTTGAGATTAGGTAACCAGAACTGTACACAGTATACAAGGTGGGGGCATACCACAGATTTATACAGTGGCATTATGATATTTTCTGTCTTATCCATTCCTTTCTTACTGGTTCCTAATATTTGGTTAGCTTTTTTGACTGCTGCTGTACACTGAGCAGCCGTTTTGAGAGAATTATCCCACAATAATTACAAGAACTCTTTCTTAAGTGGTAATATTTAATTTAAACCATATCATTTAGTATATATATAGTTTGGATTCTGTTTTCCAATATGTATTACTTGGCATTTATCTGAATTGAATTACATCTGCTAGATCATCGGGCTCAGCGGGAAGGAATCAATGGCTCAAAGTCTAGTTGGCAACCAGTAACGAGTGGAGTGCCCCAGGGGCCAGTCCTGGGGCCAGTTCTGTTCAACATCTTCATTAATTATCTGGATGATGGGCTAGATTACATGCTCAGTAAGTTTGCAGATGACACCAAGCTGGAGGGAATGGTAGACACACTGGAAGGCAGGGACAGGATTTAGGGAGACCTAGACCAATTGGAGCATTGGGCCAAAAGAAATCTCATGAGGTTCAACAAAGACAAGTGCAAAGTCCTGCATTTAGGATGGAAAAATCCCATGTTCTGCTATTGGGGACTGATTGGCTAGGTAGCAGCACTTTAGAAAAGGACCTAGGGGTTATGGTGGACGGAAAGCTGGATATAAGTCAACAGTGTGCTCTTGTTGCCAAAAAGGCCAATGGCATATTAGGCTGCACCAGTAGGAGCGTTGCCAGCAGATCAAGGGATGTGAATATTCCCCACTATTCAGCACTGGTGAGGCCGCATCTGGAATAGTGTGTCCAGTTTTGGGCTCCCCACTACAGAAAAGATGCTGGCAAATTAGAAAGAGTCCAGCAGAGGGCAACAAAAATGATTAGGGGGCTGGGGCACATGACTTACGAGGAGAGACTGAAGGAACTAGGCTTATTTATTTATAGAAGAGAAGACTGAGGGGGGATTTGATAGCAACCTTCAACTACTTGAAGGGGTGCTCTAAAGAGGAGGGAGCTAAGCTGTTCTCAGTAGTAACAGAGGACAGAACAAAGAGCAATGGTTTCAAGTTGCAGCTGGGGAGGTCGAGGTTGGATATTAGGAAAAACTTTCTCACTGGGAGGATGCTGAAGCATTGGAATGGGTTACCTAGAGAGCTGGTGCTTTTAGCAGGGGGTTGGACTAGATGAGGTCCCTTCCAACCGTAAGATTCTATGATTAACCTATCAACCAGTTTTGTGAAAGCACTTTATAACTCTTTGCAATCTGCTTTAAGACTTAACAATCTTGAGTAATTTTGAATCATCTGCAAACTTTGCCACCTCAATGTTTAGCCCTTTTCCCAGATCACTTATGAATTTCCTGAACAGTACTGGTCCCAGTACAGACCACAAAGGGACCCTGCTATTTACCTATCTCCACTATGAAAACTGACCATTTATTCCTTTCCTTCGTCGCCAGTATTTTAACCAGTTACTGATTCATGAGAGAACCTTCCCTCCTATCCCATGACTACTTATTTTGCTTAAGAGTCTTTCATGAGGTCAAAGGCTTTCTAAAACTTCAAGTACACTATGTCCACTGAATTGCCCTTGTCCACATGCTTGTTGACTCCCCAAAGAATTCTAATAGATTGGTAAGATATGATTTCCCTTTACAAAAGTCATATTGTCTCTTACCCAAAAATCATGTTTTTCAACGTGTCTGGTAATTCTGTTCTTTACTATACTTTCAACAAATCTGCCTAGTACTGAAGTTTGGTTTACTAGCCTGTTCCCCCCAAACGATACCGCAAGGGGTAGGTTCATGTGGATTCACCAGACGTGGTCAAAGACCATTGAAAAAATGGATGATTTTTATTGAATGCCTGGGTGAATACCCTCAGGGAAGCAAAGCAAAGCAATAAGTGGCGAGAATTTACGTCCCTTCAGCAGCCGGTGACCCCTGACGACTGCGGACAACCCCGAGGAGGTTCCCGAGGCACTTTGGTCCTACATTACCGAGGCAGTCTGGTCCATGGTCCTACAGCGAAGTCCACAGATTCTCAGGGACTATGCTAACATATAGCATTTCAGGAGAAGGCGGGGTGATCAAGCCCGCTTTCCCTTCACACACTCAGGCTCAAGGCTGAGGTAACTTGAAGGAACAAATTAAAAAAAAAAATCACAGCCAACCCTTGCAAAACAGAAAAAACAGCAAAACACCTTATATCAGGCCCCAGCCAGTTCCCACAGGAGACTGGGTCCAGCTGGTGCTTTGGGCATGAAGCCCAGCAACAGTACATGGTCGGGGCACTCATGGGGGGAGAGGATGCGAGTGCCAACTAGCTACCTGTCCATCACCAAATCTTCCGCTTTATCCCTACACAGCCTGTAGTTGCTAGGATAACCTCTGGAGCCTTTTTAAATAATTGGAATTACACTAACCATCCAGTACAGAGACTGATTTAATTGACAGGTTACATACAATAGATAAACAAACAGAGTCCTGTGGCACTTTTAAAGACTAACAGATTTATTTATCACATGAGCTTTCGTGGGAGAAAATCCCACTTCGCCAGATGCTTTGAAGATGGGAAACTTACAGAATGGGAGGAAATTAAATGCAGGGAAGTGTATGACATAGGATCAGGTCAGGCTGTAACAGCAAATCAAAATAGATGTTAGGATTCAAACACTGAGAAACAGCATATAGAGGAAGGTTAGGTGAAATCACCTGTTGTAATGAGAAAAAAATCTGTAGTCCCAAGGCAACAGAGTCTAATTTGGAAATAAATTCGAGTTCTGCAGTTTCTCTTCGAAGCTGTGATTTGTTATTCATCTGTTTCAGCACAGCTATTAACAAGTTGTCAATGGAGTGAGCAGGGAGATTGAAGTGTTCCCGTATTGGTTTTTGAATGTTGTGATTTCTGATGTCAGATTTGTGTCCATTTATTCTTTTGTGTAGAGACTGTCCTGCTTGTCCAATATATAAGGCAGGGAGGCATTTCCGGCACATGATGGCATAAATCACTTTGCTGGATGAGCAGGTGAATGAGTCCTTGATGGAGTAGGTGGCTTAATTTGGCCCTGTGATGGTGTTTTTTGTGTAGATATGAGGGCAAAGCTGGCAGCGTGGTCTGTTGCAAGGATATGTTCTTGCTTTCATGTTTCTGCTTTCATGTTTCTGTTGTTTGATCTGTAGTTGCTGGTGAGTATCCAATTAAGGTTGGGGGGGGGGGGGGAGAAGCTGTCTGTAAGCAAGGAGAGGTCTGTCTCCCAAGGCTTTAGAGAGCAAGGGATCATCTTGTAGAATAGGCTGCAGATCTTTGATGATGTGCTGAAGAGGTCTGACTTGAGGGTTGTAGCTGATGATCAGTGGTGTTCTGTTGTTTTTTTCTTGGGCTTCTCCTGTGGTAGACGACTTCTGAGTACTTGTCTGGCTCTCAATCTGTTTCTTCACTTCTATGGGTGGGTATTGTAGTTTTAAGAATGCTTGATAGAGATCCTGAAGGTGTCTGTCTCTGTCTGAAGGATCGGAGCAAATGCAGTTATATCCTAGGGCTTGACTGTAGACAATGGATTGTGTGGTATGTCTTGGATGAAAGCTCGAGGGATTTAGGTAACTATAGCGATTAGTAGGTTTTCTACATAGAGTGGTGTTTATGTGCCCATCACTAATTTGCACTGTAGTGTCCAGAAAGTGGATCTCCTGTGTGGAGTGTTCCAGGCTAAGTTTAATTGTGGAGTGGAAATTGTTGAAATCTCTATGGAAATCTTCAAGAGCATCCTTACAGTGGACCCATATGATGATGATATTATCAATATAGTGTAAGTAAAGTAGAGGTGCTTTGGGATGAGACATGAGGAAGCTTTGTTCTAAATCGGCCATAAAGATGTTGACATGTTGTGGGGCCATGCGAGTACCCGTAGCAGTGCTGCTGACTTGAAGGTATAAATTATCTTCAAATCTGAAATGGTTGTGGGGGAGTACAAAGTCACAAAGTTCAGCCACAAGTTTAGCTGTGGCATCATCTTGGATAGTTCTTCTAATGGCTTGTAATCCGTCTTTGTGTGCGATGTTGGTGTAAAGAGCCTCTACATCCACAGTGCCCAGGATGGTGTTTTCTGGAAGTTCATCAATGGATTGGATTTTTCTCAGGAAGTTCATAGTGTCTCTCAGATAGCTAGTCATGTTGATAGCATAGGGTCTGAGGAAAGAGTCCACATAACCAGATAATCCTGCTGTAAGCGTGCCAATAGCTGAGATGATGGGGTGTCCGGTGTTTCCTTTTTTATGGATTTTCAGTAGTAGACAGAATATCCCTGGTCGGGGTTCTGGTGGTGTGTCTGTCTTGATTTGTTCCTGTGGTGCTTCAGGGAATTCCTTGAGTAGGTAGTTCCTTTTGGTATTCCGCAGTGGGGTCAGAGAGGAGTGGTTTGTAGAACATTGTGTTGGAGAGTTGTTTATAAGCCTCCTGATCACAATCCGATTTATTCATGATAACAACGGCGCCTCCTTTGTTAGCCTCCTTAATAATAATGTCAGAGTTATTCTGAGGCTCTGGATGGCATTGCGTTCTGCATGGCTGAGGTTATGATGTAAAGGATATTGTTTGTCCACAATTTCAGCCTTTGCAATCGACATACAATAGATAGTAATTCTGCAATTTCACATCTGAGTTCCTTCAGAACTCTTAAGTGACTATCATCTATTGCTGGTCTCTTATTACTGTTTAATTTATCGATTTATTCTAAAACATCCTCTATTGACACCTCATTCTGGGACAGTTCCTCAGTCATACCACCTAAAAAGAATGGCACAGGTGTGGGAATCTCCCTCAGATCCTCTCTAGTGAAGAACAATGCAAAGAATTCAATTACCTTCTCTGTGATGAACTTGTCTTCCCTGAGTGCTCCTTTAGCTCCTCGGTCAAGTGACCCCACTGATTGTCTGGCAGGCTTCTTGCTTCTGATGTACTTTTTTTTTTTTTAAAAATGCTGTTAATTTTTGTGTCTTTTGCTAGTTGCTCTTCCAATTCCTTGTTTGCCTGCCTAATTATACTTTTACAAAGAATTAGTCTGGATAGGAAGAAAAAGTGAGGAAGAAATAGTAAGGAAGCTGGAGATCAAAATGGGTATTAGATGGGCAATTTCCCACTATACATAAATACACTTCACGGGAGTGGTATTTTGCACTCAGTTTTGTTCTTGTGATGTCCATTTTGACCACTTTTGCTGCTGCCCAGTTGTGAAATAAAGGATCTAATTGAAGAGCATGAAATAGAATATTAGTTTCCTAGCCAGTATTCTCTTTCCTTCATTTATAAAGAAAAGTATGTTCAAGGTTGCTTGCAAACAACAGCATACCAAATAATGTTCTCTGTATTTGCCTACCATCAATGAAGGGCTCATATCGACCTCATTACTTTGTAAAGGGTTTTAAGATACAAGTACTTGAAGTATGAAAGCCTCAGTGCATTTTCTTAACAACCTCTGGTATATCTGCTTAGAGAGATAACTAGACACACCTAAAACCAATTGAAATAAATGTAAAAGCTAAACTCTACTGTATTCTTCATAAGAGAAAACAGCACATTTACCTTTAACACAAGGCAACACCTTTCCACACACATACATAAAAGCAATTACATAAATTCTTCTTCAACAGCATGGTCTAGAAAAGTCATAAAAAGCATATCAAGGAGGTTTTTTTGATGGGGAGGAGTGGGACAGTGTGTTGCATGCTGTGTGGAAGCACTACTAGTATTCTGCAACTCTTGACACTTGGCCTGCTGAAGGCTAGTGTCTCAAAAAAATAAGTGGGGATGCATGAAAAAAGGAGCAATAAACTTTTTATTTTAGACTGTGGATATAAAGGATCGTGAAAGTTAAAATCTCAAATATTAAAATCAATTTTGTACTGCACACAGGAAATCTTTACAATGAGAACCAAATGGGAGTAATGTGGCCCAGCTGGTTGGAATAGGTACAAAAAAACACACAGACAGCTGCGTACAAATTAAGCCTTGAGAGGATTATATCGGCAACTCTCCAAAATAAAGCAGGGCTGAAAACTAGTATAAAAGAGTAAATGGCATCAATCAAAATATCTGAGCATCTGAGGCGTTAAGAAAAAGGAACAATTTAATTTACTAGTACATTCTGAAGTGCTCACACTGTACATACATCCCAGTTAGGAATATCTAAGTGTAACAGAGGACATATACTAATATTTTTAATCTTGATTTAGACAAAATCTGAACAGAATGGAAATGGTTCTCTTCTCGCACCAGTTTTCCATGGGCACAGCTCCACTGAGTACATTTGAATTGACTTTGGATTTACAGGGGAGTGGGAAAGAGAATGGGCTCAACTTCTCTCTTGCCCATCTGCATTATTCTGTAACAGGAAAGTTGGTGAAAGAGTGACAGTTACCTTTAATATCTCAAAACCCGACACAAAGGGGAGCCAATCTTCCTACAATTTAAGTAGGGATAAGTACACCCAGATGAAAAGCTTTCACTCTGCATAAGAAGCAAGGACAAATATGCTTAAATGTCAGCATTATTATTTTGTTTGGGTCACTGCCATCCAGCTTTTTAAAAGAGAGTATCGCTAAGCAAACCCCCCCACAAATGAAAAGTATACATGGCATGCATAAAACACTTTCTCGTGAAAGAAAAAACACATTTAAAAAAGCGTGAACATGCATGCATCACTGAAGTTTAGAGGTGGCAGCAACTAAATTACTATTAGCAAGTTCCTGAAAGGATATTATTTCCTTGAACTTCTAACACTGGACATATAAACTCACTAACAGGCTGGAATCTTGCAAAGATTTATGCACATGCTTAACTTTATATACTGTGAGTAGCCACAACTACTTCAGTGACGCTGCTCACAGTGGGTAAAATACATACCCAACATCTCTGCACAATATGGGCTTTAGAATGTCATCCAGCAGTACGTATGACACCACAATAGTGTCCTGGTATCACAGAGCCTGAAAGTTATTTTAGGACTCTAACATCCTGA
The DNA here is from genome assembly GCA_007922175.1 of Pelusios castaneus. Taxonomy (NCBI): domain Eukaryota; kingdom Metazoa; phylum Chordata; order Testudines; family Pelomedusidae; genus Pelusios; species Pelusios castaneus. The sequence goes on from ML685812.1 coordinate 2,593,376, forward strand.
AGAAATATTGGGAAGAGAGGTTAATCATTTCAGAGACTGCTGCTCCTTTAGGATTCTGTTTTTTTTCTTGTTTTAGGAGTCAAACTAGGAGAGAAACTGCTCTTGTATAGCCCATCCCTGACAGTCATCATCAAGGGTTAGCGTGAAACTCTTACATAAAAGAATATATTGTCATCTCGTGCATTTTAAAAGCACTGCATGGATTTTAGCCATCTAGATTTCTTTACAAGGAATAATGGACCAGAAATTAATTAAATAATTAGGAACACAAACAGGCCCAATTAATGGAAAATTCTTTAATCTCTTCAATTCTGGGTAGTCATTTAAAAAAAAAAATAAAAGGTCAGACACACCATCACTGATACCAGAAAACAATTTTAAAGACCGAAGTTATCCCTTTTTTTTAAATAAAAAAAAATTCCATTTGGGGTTTTCTGGCCATTTGTTTCATACTGCCTTGTTTGTTAATTTTTAAAATTTTATTAAGGTGACCTGAAGCTTTTGGGACATGTGGCATAAACATATATATTGTGAAGGAATAGAAAACCATTTGCAAACCACATGGAAATTTCACAGAGCTAGCTGCAGATGTGAAAGGAAACAGCCTAGGGAGCAAACTAAGTATTCAAAGACTGGTTGCTGAAAAAACACAGTTTTAAGACTGTAATAGAAACAGGGCAATAACACTTTTATGTCAACATCACGGTACAAGCAAAGACAGAAGAAATACAATGAAGCTCAGGAAGAGTTGATCTTTGGGAATACTTAAAAAAAATTTCCCTATTAAACAAGAGCAACTTACAATACAGGAGATCTCCAGATAAGTTATATATAGCAGACACCAGCCAGCAAAAGGGAGTGTGACTCAACTCATCTCCTAAGTTGAAACACATCCTAATACAGAGGCTCGTTAGACATAAGTTATTATGTGACCAACAAAAAAGGGAAGAAATACTACATATAAGTATTATAGTTTCAGAAATTTAAGGTATGCTAATTAAAATGCAACTGAAATCCTGCAGGTTGGAGGTATATTTTGTTAGCTGTAACAAAAGGTAGTCATCTGCATATCCAAAAAGAAAACCTGCTGTGGAGAAAAGTCTGTGGAACTTTGCTGCTACTGCTCCTGCTGTTCTGAGGATGAACTGGCATTTTCAGAAGTTATAACTTCCAGAGGCAAAATACAAACAGGCATTCAGAAGTGAAGTTATAGCTCAGTTACTTAGTGCACTAATAAGTTTTGTCTTTCTGAACAGTTATCATGCACATCAAGGTCATTACAAAAAATAGCAACTGTAGTATCTGATGTTTAGGTGAACATGAGAAACTAGATCATGGAGTATAGTGGATATTTTGGAGCAAATCTTCATCGAAGGAAAACAAAACATCCAATGACATAAATAAGAGTCAGAATTTCCAAAGCAGTTCAGCACTCATAAATGGGCCAGATTTTCAAAAGTAATCAGCTAGCTAATTTTTCTTTCAGGTGCCTAAATGGGAGATAAAAAGCTTTGAAAAGCTAGCCCTAGAGTGAGTGGGTACATAGCACTGGAGCTGGTTGGGGTTTGGAAGTCTTTGAAGAAACAGTCCAAGATGGGAGAAAGAAGGGAAAATATATCCCTGCACCCCTGAATAGCCTGGTCTTCAGGGCACTTACCTGGATGGGAGAGCCCCAGGTTAAAAATCCTGATATGAATCAGGCAAAGCAGAAACCTTCTGGGCTTCCCACACCCCAGGTGAATGCTCTAGCTGCCAGGCTACTGGATAAACTGGGGTGAGGCCCCTCTCATTTTTCAGCAAAAAAATTCACAAGATCTGTTTCCTCCATTTAGCAGGATGGAAAAACCATTTCCTGCCCAGCTCTTGTGAGCACCTTTGAAAATCTGGCTCCACATGATTTGCCAAGTCTTTCCTACCTCAGTTTCAGTTTCTATTATTCAGTTCAATTTTCCAATTTTAAAATGGACATACTACTATGTTTCTATCTCACAGGTGTATTAGCTAAAGCTTGCAAGGTGCTTTAAAGGTTCAAATTGTTATCTAAGTGCTAGATATTAAATTACTTTAAAAATTTATAGGTATCAAGATAGTAGAGATATTGTATCACACAAAATTTCCAAAAACCACTACCAAGGAAGCAAGACAATTTTTTCTAAAAGTGAACATTTTACTCTGAAAAGTGGCTTGGTATATAAATGACAAAAGGAAGTTCAACATTTGTCTTTCGATGACTCTAGTGTAAATTTTCTCAGTTTACATGGGAAAACATTCTTCTACTTGCCTGCTGTATAAACTTGACCTGAAATCAAGCTGTAGTCCTTCTACCTAACAGTTAGTTTAGTTAATAATTTCTATTGATGATCTACAAACCCGAATAGGATCCAGCTCATTATCTCACAGCACTCCAGAGCCAATAAGAATAAAAAGTCATTAACATTTATTTTTGAACTAAATAAGCAGATATGTCTTAGACTATAGAGTACAGCGCCGTGGAGGAGAAAACCAAAGGTTACTTACCTGTAACTGAGGTTTCTCAAGACAGATTCTGTATATTCACGCTATTGGGATGTGTGCCAATTAATGTTGAATGGCACGGCGTTTTAGTATAAAGGAGTGCTAAACAGTACTGAACTGTTCAGCCAGTAGGTGGCATTATTTGTAACATACTTTATACATACTAACCACATCCATCCCTGGCAGAACATTAAAGGATCTTATAGTTAACACATCTGATGAATATCTCTCTGAGAAGGAAGCTTTGTGGCTAGTCCGTATCTGGTATAGAAGCCTGAAACTGCTAGTCACAGCCCTGCAACTTATCACGTGCAAGTGGTACACGACCACTAGCAGTGTTTATTCAAAGGCTCACATGCCCCTCCCCATAATATTTGAGAAGGGGGCCATAAAAGGGGACACAGCAGCTGTTGCAGCCTCAGCTCCTTCCACTGCTCATGCAGAGCCCCGCAAAGTTAGGATTTCACAGAAGAGGAAAAGGAATATACAACATCTGTCTCAAAGAAACTTGGTTACAGGTAAATAACTTTCATTTCCTCTTGGAGTCTCCTCTGCATACTCCCACCCTTGGGACAACTTAGTCAGCAGCATGTATAATCAAGATGATCTAACTAAGAAAGCACCGACAAACTGATCTATCAAACTGAGCATCTGGTTTAGTTACAATATCTAATGCCTAATGTTTAGTAAAGGTATGTATTAAACTCCATATGGCCTGTCTACAAATTTCAATTATTGGGACCGGACTTAGACACGTTACAGTTGCAGCCATCACTCAAAAAGAGTGTACTCTAAATGTACCAAGGGGAGATTGGGAGGCATTCTTGTAAGTTTCTGCTGTGCATAGTTTGACCCGTCTAAACAATGTTTGTGCTGAAATGGGATTTCCTTTATTGTTGCCTGAATACGAAGCAAACAATTGGCATAGTCCTTTATTTATTTCCTTTATAGTTCTCTGCATGTGAAACAAACAATCCACATGGATATATCTACATAGAACAATAAATCTCTTTAGCATCCAAACAATGCAACTTCACTTGACCCGTATTTGAATGTGACTGCGAGGGGGGAAAATACTGATAGAGTAATGGACTGGTTAACATGGAAATCTAAAATTAATTTTTGGTGAAAACTTTGGTTAAAAATGAAGAATTAGTTTATCTGCATGAAAAACTATATATGGAGGGTCAGCCATCAAGGTGAGAAATTCACTAATCTTTCTAGTTGATGTTATTGATATAATAAATGCAGTTTCAGCAGAAAGTTGTTAAAATCATATTTAAGAACTTGTCTTCCTGAACTAAACCTTCATTATCCTAGAGTCTAGAACTACTCCTATGATAGAGATACTTTGTGAAGGTGTTAAGAGATTTCTTTTCATTGATCTAAAAACCCAAACTCTGAAACAGAAAGCATGTGAATGGAGAGTCCATTTCCAGCTCATGTTTGGAAGCCACTTTTAGAAGCCAACCATGTAAAAATAGAAATGTGAAAATCCCTTGTCTTCTCAGAAAAGCTGCCGCTAAGGTAACCATTTTGTGAAGACTGGCTACAGTGGAAAGGCCACAGGGAAGAACCTCGCATTGGAAATGGTCCTGCCCTATGGCAAAATGCAGGTACTTCCTGTGTGATGGTCTTATCAAAATATGAAAGCTTCTTTAAGGTAAAGTGTAGTAAACCAAAAGAGATAGGAAATAGAGGCATGATGGAATACAGAGTTAATGTTCTGAAGTGAAACCTTTGAATATGACTGTTTAGCTTCCTCAGATCCAGGACTGGATGAAGAATTCTCTTTTCTTCGAATTATGAAATGAAAAGAGTAGAAAAGAAACGGTTACTTACCTGTAACTGGTGTTCTTCGAGATGTGTTGCTCATGTACATTCCAACTCAGGTGTGCGCGCACCGCGTGCACGGATCACCGGAAAGTTTTCCCCTAGCACACCTGCAGGGCCGGCTCCCGCCACCAGGGGGCGCCCAACCGCCCCTGCATATATATCCCCGCCGGCCCTGCTTCCCTCCAGTTCCTTCTAGCGGAATTCCCTTGAGGGGAGGAGGGTGGGTGTTGGAATGTACATGAGCAACACATCTCGAAGAACACCAGTTACAGGTAAGTAACCGTTTCTTCTTCTTCGAGTGATTGCTCATGTCAATTCCAACTCAGGTGATTCCCAAGCCTTACCTTGGAGGAGGGAGGAATTCTATAACTTGGCCGACTGCAGTACCGCTCTGCCGACCGCCGCGTCCTCCCTTGCTTGCTGGGTGAGCGCATAATGGGCAGAAAAGGTGTGTACAGAGGACCACGTAGCTGCCCTGCAAATGTCCAGGATAGGTACTTGCGCTAGGAAGGCCGCCGAGGACGCCTGCGCTCGCGTGGAGTGGGCCGTCAGCTTCGGTGGCAGCACTTCCGCTATCTGGTAGCATTGCCTAATACATGCCGTGATCCAGGACGAGAGGCACTGGGTGGATATCGGCTCCCCTTTCATTCTCTCCGCCACTGATACAAAGAGCTGAGATGATTTCCTGAACGGTTTTGTTCTGTCTATATAGAAGGCAAGGGCCCCCCTAACGTCCAGGGTATGCAAGCGCCTCTCTCTTTCTGACGCGTGTGGCTTATGGTAGAACACTGGAAGAAAAATGTCCTGTGAGGTATGGAAGGGGGACACTACTTTTGGCAAAAAGGCCGGGTGCGGCCGCAGCTGCACCTTGTCCTTAAAGAAGAGCGTGTAAGGAGGTTCCGACGTTAAGGCACGCAACTCGGACACTCTTCTAGCCGACGTGATCGCCACTAGGAAGGCCGTCTTCCAGGAGAGACAGAGAAGGGAGCAGGACGCCATGGGCTCGAATGGAGCTCCCGACAGTCTGGAAAGGACCAGGTTCAAATCTCACTGGGCCATAGGAGGCCTGGTGCACGGAAAGGCTCTATCCAGGCCCTTCAGAAACCGCTTCACCATCGGGTCCGAAAACAGTGGCTCCTTGGGACCTCTTTCCTGGAAGGCTGAGATGGCGGCTAAATGTACTCTAATCGTGGAGCTAGCCAGCCCCGACCGCCTCAGGATCAGGAGGTAATCCAGCACCGTTGGGATGGAGGCCGAGGCCGCCTGCACCTCATTTGCTTTAGCCCATTCCGTGAATCTTTTCCACTTAGCCTGATACGTGAGCCGTGTTGAGGGCTTTCTGCTACTTAGCAAAATCTCTTGCACCTGCTCTGAGCATTGGCGCTCATCCTTACTCAGCCACTGAGCAGCCACGCCTTGAGATGCAGCACCTCGGGGTTGGGGTGTCTCAAGGCTCCCTGGTTCTGTGATATCAAGTCTGGGAAGAGGGGCAGGGGAATGGGGGACACTAGTGACATGTCCCTCATCATCGAGAACCAATGCTGGCGGGGCCATTCTGGTGCTATCAGAATGACCTTCGCCTTGTCCTGTTTCACCTTGAGCAGCACCTTGTGAATGAGGGGCGTTGGCGGAAAGGCGTAGTGCAGGCGGTACGACCAACTGATTGCAAACGCATCCGCTCGCGATCCGGGGTCGCGGTTCCTGAAGGAGCAGAAAGTTTCGCACTTCCTGTTGGCCGCTGATGCAAAGAGGTCTATTTGGGGAATTCCCCATCTGCAGAAGATGTCCGCAGCCACATCTTCCCGCAGAGACCACTCGTGCGTCGCGAAACGCCTGCTGAGGCCGTCCGCAATCGAGTTCTGGCGGCCAGGTAAGTATGCTGCCACCAAGTGGATCGAATGCATTATGCAGAAGTTCCACAAGTCGAGGGCTTCCCCGCATAGGGGCGAGGAGCGGGCCCCGCCCTGCCTGTTCACGTAATACATGGCGGTGGTATTGTCCGTTTGAACCATCACCGTCCTGCCCCTCAGCTCGTTCTGGAATGCCTGGCAGGCCAGGCGTACCGCTCTCAACTCCTTCAAGTTGATGTGCAATTGGACCTCTGACTGGTCCCATTTCCCCTGGGTTTTGAGCGTGCCCAGGTGAGCGCCCCACCCCAAGTCCGATGCATCTGTCACCAGGGTCACCGATGGGGTAGGTTCCTGGAAGGGGAGACCTTCGCAAGCGTTGTCCTGGTTGCACCACCAAGGAAGTGTATCCTGAACGTGTCGGGGAACACACACTATGGCATCTAGGGAGTCTCTGGCCGGGCGGTATACTTGAGCCAGCCAAGCCTGGAATGGCCTCATCCGGAGGCGGGCATATCTCACCACATAAGTACACGAGGCCATGTGGCCTAGAAGCCTCAAGCAAGCCCTGACCGAGGTCAGGGGGTGGTCGGATAAGTCCCGGACTAGCTCCCGTATCCTGAGGAATCAAGACCGTGGCAAGAAGGCCCTTGCCTTCCCCGAGTCCAGCAGCGCCCCTATAAATTCTATGCGCTGGGATGGGATCAGGGTGGATTTTTCCTCGTTGATCATGAGGCCCAGGCTGTCGAATGTTGCTTGGACCACCTCGAGGTGCGACTTGGTTTCTTGCGGGGAGCGGCCTCTCAAGAGCCAGTCGTCCAGGTACGGGAACACTCGGATGTCGTGTCTCCTCAGGTGGGCTGCTACCACCGCTAGGCACTTCGTAAAGACCCGAGGAGCTGCAGCTAGCCCGAAGGGTAGGACCGCAAACTGAAAATGGCGGTGGCCCACCTGGAAACGGAGGAACCGTCTGTGCCGTGGCAGGATCGCAATGTGGAAGTACGCATCCTGTAAATCGAGGGCGGCGTACCAATCTCCCGGATCCAGGGACGGGATGATGGAGGCTAGCGAGGTCATTCGGAATTTCCTCTTCTGGAGGAACTTGTTTAGGCCTCGGAGATCTAGAATAGGGCGCAGTCCCCCTTTTGGTTTTGGGATCAGGAAATAACGGGAGTAGAACCCTTTCCTCCTTCTGTCTCTTGGAACCTCCTCTATCGCGCCCAATGTCAGAAGGCGCTCCACCTCGGTGTTGAGGAGGTGTTCGTGAGAGGGGTCCCCGAAGGGGGGCCGGGAAGGGAGGGGAGGGCGGGATGGCGGCATAGCCGAAAACTGGAGCGAGTAACCATGTCTGACCGTGCGTAACACCCATTGGTCCGATGTAATGCGGGACCATGCACGGTAAAACCGGGCTAATCTGTCGCCAAACGGTTGTGGAAGGGGGTGGATCCGTCTTTTTATTGTCACGCCGTCCTCTGGCGTACCCTCAAAAGTTCTTTCTAGGACCCTGCTGGTTACGTGAGTGGTTCCTAGAATTGTCCTGTCTCTGGCCAGAGCGTCGGTTGCTGCGGTTCCCGCGTCTGGCCATGTCACCCCTGGACTGAAAGGGTCTCTGTGGGGGTTGAGGGCGGAACGGCCGTCGTTGCGGAGCTGGGGTATGCAGGCCCAAAGACTTTAACATGGCCCGTGAATCCTTTAGGGTCTGTAATTTAGCGTCGGTTTGAGATGAAAATAAGTCCTGCCCCTCGAAGGGAAGGTCCTGAATAGTCATCTGAACCTCATGTGGCAGACCCGACGCCTGGAGCCATGCGCTCCTTCGCATAGTGACCCCTGACGCCATGGCTCTGGTAGCGGCGTCCGCCGCGTCTAAAGCTGACTGCAGGAGGGCTCTGGATACCACCTTGCCCTCCTTCACCATTGCAGACAGAGCATCCCTCGAATCTTGAGGGACTGCCGCTGAGAGCTTCTCTAGGGCAGCCCAGGAGTTAAAGGTGTATCGGCTAAGGATAGCCTGCTGGTTTGCTATCCTTAGCTGTAGGCCCCCAGTCGAGTAGACCTTTCTCCCAAACAAGTCTAATTTTTTGGTGTCCTTTGATTTTGGGGAGGGCCCCTGGTGCCCCTGCCGTTCCCTTTCGTTTGCTGCCGCTACCACCAACGAGCCCGGTGGCGGGTGAGTGTAGAAGTGCTCATGACCCTTAGCAGGCACAAAGTACTTCCGTTCTACTCTCTTAGCGGTGGGTGGAATCGAGGCGGGGGTTTGCCAAAGGGTTTTTGTGGTATCCCTTATAGTCTTTATCAAGGGTAAAGCCACTCTAGCGGGGCCTTCGGGAGTGAGAATGTCCACCATCGGGTCTTCCTCCTCGGTTATCTCCTCGGCTTGCAGGCCCATATTTCTTGCCACTCTTCTGAGTAGCTCCTGGTGGATCCTGCTATCATCGGGACGCGACGCCGGAGCGGCGCCCGCAACCGCCTCATCCGGTGGGGAGGAGGAGGATTCCCCTTGAGCCTCTCCGGGGGACTGGCGTGCTGCTACCGAGTCCGTGGCCCCCTCTGTTACGTGGCTCCGAGCCCCTACTGACTCTTCGTCAGAGCCTAGATCCCGGGGAGCACTCATCGACTGCGAGGGCCGAGCCCGGGTACCCCTCGAGGATGAGCGGCCTGCCCATGAGCCTTGTGACTGGTGGTACGCCCACCGGGTCCAAAAGGGCCATTGAGGGGGCATTTGCCACTGGGGCCACTTCTGGGCGGGGCCCCGCCCTTCCCTCTTGCTGGCCTGAAAAGTCTCTGAGCCTTCCTCGGACCCCGAGGAAAAGTGGCTCTGTGGGGACCAAGGTGGAGCGGAGCCTAGCGGTGCCGGAGAGCGGTGCCGTGGCTTGCCCGGCACGGTGCGCTTCCCGCTCACTCCAGACAGCTTGCGGTGCCGTGGGGAGTGGTACGGCGGAGCCCCTGCTGCTGCCACAACCATGGGCGGTACCGGGGTGTGGCGCGGCGGTGAGCTTCCGGGTCGCGTGCGGAGGTCCCCAGGCGACCGGGCCCCCTGCTTTGTGGATGCCGGTGCCTGTGCTGGTGCCGGCGTTGACGGTGCCGGTGTCGCCGGTGCCGGAGAGCGCTGCTGCACCGGGGAGCGGTGCCGGCCCGGAGAGCGGTGCCATGCCGGGGAGCGGTGCCGGGACGGGGGGATCAGCGGCGTCGGTTTCCCCCTCGAGGAGACAGAGGATCTTGGGGACGGCAACGGTGCCCGCGCTTCACTGTGGGTCGGCGGTACCGTGTCCTCGATGAGCTCCCTGGCCGCCTCAAAGGTTTCTGGCGTGGAGGGAAGTTGAAGGTCCTCCTCCAGTATATCCCGCGTCGGGGATGGCTCAGACACCGGACTCGACGGCCGTTGCGCAGGTGCCGGAATCGACGGTGCCGCTGTGCGTGCCGCCTGGGTCGAGTGCCCCGCCTCGGGCCGCACTTTAGACCCCGCCTTGGGCTGCTTGCGGGGTGGCGAAGCGTCCCCTTCCCCCTTCTTCCTCTTCCCCGGTACCGGGGAGCGCGAGCGGTGCCGGCGGTGCCCCGCCGTCGGGGCCGGCGGTGCCGCTAGATGGCGGTGCCGTGGCTCTTTTTCAGAGTCCTTACGCTCAGCCCTACCGGAGCTGGGTTCCCCGGTTTCCGCCGGACGGAGGGCCTCCTCCATCATCAGGAGCTTAAGCCTCTGCTCCCTCTCCTTCTGCGTGCGGGACTTGAAGCTCTTACAAATCCTGCACTTGTCCCTCAGATGGGACTCGCCCAGACACCTCAAGCACGAGGAGTGTGGGTCGTCCTTGGGCATAAACTTACTGCATGCAAGGCAGGCTTTAAAGCCAGGCATGCCCCGGTTCGGGCCCCTTGGCCCGTGCTATTTCCTAACTCTCTACACTAAATAACTAATCTACACTAAGTAGCTAAGGGAAACAAATGCTGGCTACACGAGCGAGCGAGCTGTTCCAGTGACCGTCAGGGCGGTAAGAAGGAACTGGAGGGAAGCAGGGCTAGCGGGGATATATATGCAGGGGCGGTTGGGCGCCCCCTGGTGGCGGGAGCCGGCCCTGCAGGTGTGCTAGGGGAAAACTTTCCGGTGATCCGTGCACGCGGCGCGCGCACACCTGAGTTGGAATTGACATGAGCAATCACTCGAAGAAGAATCCTATTTCTGAAATTTACAAAAACTTTATTAATTACTCCTCCCTTAGTAGTTAGTTAATTTCTGTTCTTAACATCGTCTTGTGAGAGGGATTCCTGAAGAGGAAGCAAGGGAAGGAGGGTCTCGAACCGGAAGGTAATATCTTTTATAGTATCCAAAACTCACTTTTTCGAGGTGAGTTTTTGCCACTTGCTGTTAAATTGGTATAAATGGTCTTCAAACAAAAGGAGAACAGAATTCAAAGTTGATCTGGTGCTCTTGAACCTCATGTCAAACTTGATAAATTATTTTGTCTTAACTGAGGCTTAAAGGGATGTACTCTATCATGGTGCTGAGAAAAAAACAAAGATTGCTGTTATTGATAGTGTAGTCTACCTTTGTGGGAACAGGAAGAAGAATAAGGTGGATAATACTATCTCTGATATCTGAAGGTGAGTGTAGGAATTCTTCTCTTATAAGATTGCAGGCTCCAGGAATTTGGCTGTTGATCTCATCTCTTTAATTTTCTATAACTCATCCATTTTTTAACTCAATAGTCCATCCAGTTCAAAGGGACCTTGTTTCTTGGGAAAGAGAAGAGGTGTGCAGCCATCCATGTCTTCAAATAGTTACTGCTCCAGCTATTGATCTTGACGATGCATCCAAAACATTGAAATACACTCAATGCATGTTTCGCAACATTTTGATCCACTTGAATAATGGCATTCATCAGTCTGCAGTGTTCCTCAGAAAGATTCTTTGTAAAGAGAGAGATTTTGCCCCAGAAGTGAAACTGATACATAGCCAAGACAGGTAGCTAGTTTGCTATTCTCATGTTTAGAAAAGCTAAAAAGAATACGTTTCTTCTCAAACAATCTATTTTTTTTTTAACATCTCTGTCACTGTCAAGAACACCTTACTACAGAAGTATTCTACAGAATTTCAAAAACAGGATGAGGAGTTTCCTTCTGTCTCAGGATGAAAATGTCTCACTGATAGTACACTGAGAAGGAAAATGCTGTTCTCCTAAGCATTTTAGGCCTCAAACATGTGTTAGATGCTAGAAAAACTGCAGGATGCAATGCATATCACTTAATCCACGTTTCTTGTTCTTCAGATCTGCCATAGGCTGACTAACAGTAACACTAAAGCTAACCCAATTATGAGAACTTTGCTTATTTACAGAAAAGCAAGGCTGATCTGATTTGCTAAGGATCTTGAATCCTGAAGAAGGCTCACTCTGCTCATGGTAGCAGCTAGAAAGAGTAGAAAGAAACTACTGCTGCGCCCTTTTTATAACCTACCCTTAGGACATGCTTGAAAGCTGAGGGGAGGGAAAGGGAAGTGTATGTGAGTGTCCCAATAGGCACTGCTAATAGAAAGCTGTACTGATCAACAGAACCGGTCCAACATATCACAAGAGAGAAATATATAGTGGATAGAGTAGATAACATTTTTACATAGTCCCTTTTCTGACAAAAATTACACTTCAAGGGGAGTTCCCCTATTCCACAATAACTGAACTGAACTAGTTCAGTACCAGAAAAACTACTACATCTCCATAACAGTGTCCCTTTACTTTCAGCACACAGGACAATATGCCCTTTTCCTTCCTAAAAATGTCTAAGAGTGATTGCGAGAGACAAATAGCCCTCAGGTTGTATATCATCATCAGAGGAGGGCTGGAGAGAGAGTCAATTACTAACACCTATGCCCATTTACGGTACTCACAATAAAATAAAAACTATTTCCCCTTTAAGTATGTAAGACGAGTAACAAGGAACTTTTACACACCTGTGAGAACACATCTCTATCTCCTCACAATATACAACTCTAGATGTTAACAGTGACAATACTGCTGCTGAGGCCCGTATGGCTGTCCCGTCGTTCCTCTTTACTCCTCTCTTGGTTCTCTACCACAACTACGTTGTGTTCAGCAGAAAGGGCAGTGGGCCAAAAGTAGCAGAGCAGGGTAATAATCCCAGAGACATACACCAGGGAAGTATATGCACAGCACTTTGTGAAGAGGGCTAAGATTAGCACTAGGTTGGTGGCTGATGTTAGAAACCACTTGGAGCATGGTAACCCGAAAGCACTTAAAATGCAGGTAACCCTGCCAGTTAGGTATCAGAGTGCTGCCAGACAGAGGTCTACGTTAGCTCCATCCCCGAACCAGCAGTGACTCAGTGCACAGGCAATGTACTCATTGAGGGAGAGGGAAGAAGGAATAGGATTGAACACTTTGCATCATTTGAGTGATCCCATTGGTACCAGTCGCTTGCACGTGCTGTAACTAAATCAGAACTAAGATTCTACCTGCATAGTAAGCAGATTTCGACAATAGCTTGAGGAAAAGTGGGGGAGGGAAGATTAAACAAGCACCTCTCCATTCTTACTGTTTGGGATCAAGAGTGGAGTTAAGCAGGTGAAAGGGAAAATTAAGAGTAAAAGGCACCATAGGCTGCACGGTCTCCTCTGTCTCTATTAAGAGATTAGGATTCCTGAATAGAGGTGTTATAGATCCTTCTTGGTATAATGACATACAGGTGACATAGTTATTATTCTGTTTCTTTCTAACTTGCTAATCTGTCAAGTGAAGGCACAGTTTAACATTTCAGCCTCAACACACTCCTTAAATACAAAAGGCCTGTTGCTGATTCTTAATACCTTGTCTCAAGCTACAAAGATAAGCAAGAGAGAATGCAGAATGGCTCTTAACTTCTCACTGGCCACTAGAGGGTGCATACAGAATAAGTTTACTCCCCAGCAAACACTGATTTCTACTATGTTATCATAACAGAGGGTCAAATCAATCTTTTAAATTGCAGCTGTTTTAGTCAAGAGACAATGAAGACCAGAAGAAAGAATGTTTCAAAAATAAAAATATGCCATTCCTTAGCAAAAGAAAGTTACAAGCCCCAAAATTCACTGGTTCCACATTAATGATTAGCTAACAAAACTAGCCTCTCGGTTTGTAATTTGAGTCTCTCCAAAAGAAGTATTCCAAGAGCCTTGAAAGATTTTAGCAGAACTGTGTGTCCTAGGTCACTCTGCTTTCCTCAGCCTTCCCTTCTGATTGTCAAGATCAATTTGCCAGCAGAGTTCTGACAATAAACGTAGAAATATCTTTCAAGGCTAGCAGACAGAACTGCTACTGGATGTAATGACAGATCATGGGAGTGATGAAGTTAAGGAGATGAGGTGATGGAAAATAAAAATGGCTTTTGCACAGAGAATTGCATAGCTGTATTCAATTATTGCCAGTCATTTATTGTACCTTGGCCATTAATACTGAACATGTATCTACAATTCTGAAAAGTGAGGAAACAGAATAGAACATGGCTGGGAAGCAGAAGGATATTATTTATAGCTACATGTTCTGATACGCAGTTTTCTAAGTCAAAGCTCTGGGAGATGTGTTTGTTAATTAAAAATCATACTTTACACTTGAGCTTTCTGGAGTGGGATAAAATACAGTAACTGAACTACAATTTATTGGTTTATTTCAAGTTCCACTTGTCCTGCTTCAGTGCTCTGGCACACAGAGCAAAGTGTAAGCAAAGGCTATGCTGACCCTAGAAAAAGATTTTAAACATATGGCCAGTGGGGTCAAGAATCATATTCCAGACCACTAAGGATTAAGAAACTGTGTATTTTGTCCCCTCCTGAGAGGGAATGATTTCTAGAGTTCCAGCTCAAGATGGTAGGCAGCAGGCCTTTCATTGTCATATTTATGGCTTAGAAAACTGGGTAGCTGGCTCGCTCTTCCTAGAAGCAGTTAATTTCTATAGTGTCATGCGTGCTCCGGTTGCTGAGTAACCCTCTACTTTCCTATCTGCTCAAATCCAGAAATCAGCAGATAGGAGGTACACCATCTCAAACTCAAGGGCTGTTCAGAGGATCCAGCCACTTCCCCAAACACATCTTTCTGAGAATTCAAACAAGTTTTTTGTAACTCCTGTTCATTCATGAGATATATCAGAGCTTATATCTACATCAGATTTCCACTGCTGCTTTGGGGTACACTGATCTTAGTATTATTAGCACTGGTGTGGCACAGACACCGATTTCTGACATATGTGATTTTCCATAGAGGAATGTTATTTTAGAAAAATTTCAGGGTGGGGTTCCAAAGTTCTGTCAGCATATAGACCATTATATGTGATTCTGTATATCCTGCAAAGTCAGAGGGGGTATATAGGAGGGCAAAAGTGGATCATATAGATCTCTAAAAAGTCTGGAAGAGGGAACCAAGGCCAGGGGTAAACACCTGCTTTGACCCATTGCAAAAAAAAAAAAAAAAAAAAAAGCCTGTTTCAGTGTGTAATGGAAAGGGCACTTGAGTGCCTCCTGGAACTGCATGCAGTACTGATGTTCTTTTCTCGCTTCTGGTGCCCCCTCTGTAAGTTGTTGACTTTGCTTGGCAGCTCTTCAGTGGCTCAGCCGTCTGGCCAGGTCCCACAGTCATACGTGAACCCCTTCCGTGGAGCAAAGAGCTCAACAAACTGTCTGCCTGGTCTCACCAGGGCCCTCAGCTCCAGCTGCATACTCTGCCCTTTGCTCGGTTAAATGAGTCTTGTCTTTCCTTCTCAGAATTTACACCACTTTGCCAGTGGCTGGTGGGGAATTGTGGCCCTACCCACTACTGTGTCTTCCAGCCCAGGGATCCAATAAGCAGCACTCATGTACCGCTCACTGCAATTCGCTCCTGTTATTTCCTTGGGATTCATACCACCCACTCCCTTATCTTTGACCCTTACCATAAGGTTATTCTCAGTTCTGCTCTCTCTCAGCTTAAGCTAATCCAGCCAGTCAAGGTCCTGTGGTAAGAAAGGATCACACTTGCTTGTCTCTCTGGTCTCAGCCAGGAACTGACCTGTTAAGGGCCACAAGCTCCTTTTATCAGAGTCTGCTGAACTCTGACTGGTTGCTCTCTAGGAAGGCCTGAAGGACCCACATTCATTGCTACTTTCCTGGGAGGGGTAGGACTCCAGCAAGGGGCCATGAAAAGACCTAATACAAACAATCTCTCAAATAAACAAACCAGAATCATCAATAAAACAATTTTTGTACTGCTCTACAGCAGCCTGAAAGTTTGAGATAATCATATTGACCAGACCACTAGATGTTCATGGAAAAGCCTGAATAAAAGGCAATGGGATATTTGACACTGCATACATTATTTCTAAACCAAGAAGCATTAAAGAGCAGGCAGGCAGGCAGGCAGGCATAATTTTTTCCATCCTTGATGAGCATTACTTCAACCACTGGTTAAGCGAACAAGGCTTAGTCACATAAGACTGATTTCTTACGTGAAAAGAAAAGGATTAATGTCAATGATCAAGGTAACTTGGTGCCCACAAATCTGCATTCTGCCAAGAGACAGTCCATTAAATACATACCTGCATGCATGCTGAATAGTCTCTTACTCAGCTATTAAGGCCTCTTATGGTATCTACATATTATGTTGCTGTTATAGAAACTGAAGTTTTTATATCAGAAGGATAGCACTGTGATCAGAGAGACTGTGTAATGATGTCTAAATGCAAGTCTGATGGCCAAATACCCTTACTTTTCCCTTTCAAAATAATTTCCAATGTTAATTCAAGATGCTGTAGTCTGTAATGCCACACGACATGTGTATACCACAGCAAGGGACACTTACCGACACTGGCTAACAACCCAGAACAACTACACCCAGTCAAAGCAGGGCTCTATGCTCCTGATGGGAAAAGAAGTTCTGAAAGAGAAGAGCACTTCTGGACCATATGGCCAGCTGGGTGGAAGTAAGGGAACACATAAGCAAAACCACTAAACCACTGTCTTGGTGGCTGCTGCTTGGGGCTCATATGCCACCTAGGAGCATAACACTGAATCCACAAGGTAAATTCCTCTTCCCTGGTACACATGCATGAGTTCTCTTTAATGTGCTTCACCATTTGCTTCCAGCTGGTCTCACAGTCCCCATAGTGAAAATGCTCCCAACGTCATAGGAAGGCAAACTGAGGAGACAGAAAGAGGCAGGTGCACAGATATTTCTCTGGAGTTAGGCAGCACTCAGATTTATGTGGCATTTTGGTAAAAGGGAAAATTACACAGCCATTTGTTCAGATGCTTTACAGAACATGCCTAAGGCTAAACTGCAGGTCCAATGATGTAGACTGACCTGAAGATAGAGACAATGGCATAAATACTAAGAATATTGAAATAAATTGCTCAGATCATTAGTGTTGTGGCAAAAGAAATTTGAACAGAGAAGGCCTGATTGTCCTTTTCTATAGATGCCACTGAACCCACCGAGTGTGGGATTCCACTCCGCATCAACAAGTGAGCTTCTTTCTAAGTTCCTGGTTCTTTCAAGAATGGGGATTTAGGGAGATTGTTTTATGAAGGATCAAAATTTATATAAAGCATACAGTATAATTAGATAAATTTTGAGTTAGTTGATCATTGCAGTTTCAGGAAAGGACAAAATCAAAATAGGAAAACGAAATCAATAACCAAAACATAGTTTCCTTTAATTACATGCCCCACAACACCATCGTGAGGGTTTTTCTCGCAAGTACTCACAGTAATAATAAAGAAGTCTCCCCCCTACTGACTTTGACTGTTGCAATTCAGTAGTACCACAGTATTTCTCTTATCTACAAAAGATGCACGAGAACTTGCCAAAAAGAGCAAGTCTTTTGTATAAATTGAGGTGCCAGAAATAAACACAATCACTCAAAAAAATAAAAATAAAAAATGAAGAGGTGATCAATTCAACATTCTGGCCACAAGGGCCCACATATATTATTTGCTCTGAATACTTTGTAAAGGATCCCAAAAGCTCCAATAAAAAATAATAAAAATATGAATAATGCTTAAGTGTAAACCTGTAAGCACATGCACGCACACACATTTGGATACTCTGACTGTATCCCCTTCTCCCTTTCAGATGTTACTTTTGTTGAACTGTAAGTTCTTCAAGGTAGAGATTGCATCTTGTTTTGTGTTTCAACAGTGTCTATCTCACTGAGTTCCAGCCGTGTTAGTCTAGGTCAGCAAAACAAACAGGGAATCCCATGGCACTCCCCATCTTCAAAGCGTCTGATGAAGTAGGATTTTCTCCCAGGAAAGCTCATGCAATAAATAAATTTGTTAGTCTTTAAAAGTGCCACAAGATTTCTTCTTTGTATTATCTTACTGAGGATGCTAATGGAATACAAATACTACTAATGTACCACTTTGTGGATTGAATCCCAACTCCAGGATATGTTTAAAAAAAGAACCACATTGTGCCTGTGCAGTTTTAAGCTAATTAAAACAAAGCACAAAATTATCAGCCATCACAGTCATTTGCCATGAGGCTCTGCATTTAGCAGTAACTGGCAGTGAGGTAAATAACCACACAGATAACCACTGACACAAAAAAGCAGCTTTAGGAAAACAAGGAGAAGAAAACTCTCAGCAGAAAATAGTAAAACTGTTGAAACATGTCACTTAACATTTCACGTCGTAACTGTAGACAGACCTAACACACAGCCAAGAACAAAAGGCAAAGTTCCAGTGAGAATTACTGAGAGAAAAGTATTTTTCTGCTGTGTACCCACTATCTGCACAATTAGAAGCTTCGATGGACCTGCCATTTCCTTCCCGACTAGCTAGTTACATGGAATGGCAGTGTACTGCAGTGGTTTTCAAACTTCTTTCCTCAAGACCCAGTTGAAATAAATCATTTATGCCTGTGACTCAGCAATAACATCTTTGAGCAATGCATTCCAGTCTTTCGGCGGCAGCAGCAGGCGGCACCACGACCTGAAGGTCTATGACCCAGTACTGGGTCTTGATCTATGGCTGAAAACCACTGGTTTACTGCACAAATGGAACATGATGGTAAGGGAAACAAATCACCTGAATTTCACACAATTCTGGCACACACAAGTGCTTTGAAGCTACCTAGGTTGCCTGAGCTCCCACATGACCAAGCCAGAGACCAGGATTCTGTGACAGTCAAGAAGAAATAAATAATTTAGATCTAAGCCCAAGCACTAGAGAGCTGTAAAGAAACATTGCAACTGCCAGTGCTGCCAACTCTCAATTTTATTTCAAGTCTCAAGATATTTTTTCATAAACTCTCAGCTACTGGAGTCAGGTGATTGTGTGAAAATCTGTTTTCATTACAAATGGAACTCTCTCACGCTCATGTTTGCAGAGAAAAGCCTGAAAATATGAACTTGAAAGGCTAAAAAGAAACAGAAAACAAATATCAGGATTTTAAACCAAATCTTATGATTTTGAGAAGACGACAGTGCTATCACTTGAGTAATCTCATACACAGGACTAGCATGGAACAAGCAGAACGAGAACCCGACTCCTTTCTCTTTCCCAATGTTGGCAGCTTGGTGAAGTCGTGGGAGGAACACTTTAATCTGACTGGCCCCTTCCCTTACATCTGTTAACGGGAAGCAGCCCCTCCAAGAGTCCTCTCAGAAGTACTGACATCAGTAAGTTAGGCAAAAAACTGACCCCTCCAATACCTCATTATTTCTACAGTCAGTCAATGTGGAATTTGTGACTCTCCCAACCACAGGAGAAAGTTAGACTTAGGTGATTGTGTACAGATGAAATGGGCTTTACTTGACTGGTCCTGACTACCTGAAAGAGAGTCTCTCCCTTCACTTCCAGACAGCAATATTTCAGTGAAACCACTGACCAATAGGCTACCTTGGTTCCTCCCTCCTTGAGAATAAAGCAGCTATACATGGGCTTATGAAACTTAGGATAGTGAACGTCATTACAATGAAAAAGTTTTACTGATGAAGTTTACACCTCATACATGATTGACACACTTGGCTATACCAACATCTACGTGAATACGTGAAAAAGTGATGTGACACCATGTTTTATTAAGCCCGTAAATGATCAGACAGATTTTTCACACACTTATTGGTAATACCCATCTTCTGTAATAACTTCCACATTGAGAGGTGTTTACTTCTGCGTACATACTAATCAGTTTTGCTATTGTTAATTGTCTTTGTACCATTCATTTCTTCTCTGCTGGATTTTCCAATACAGCCTCTCAATGTTTCTAGTATCTATGATGTCAACAAGTGTTCTAAGAGTTTAGACTTAAGAGACTCAGAGCATCATTATTAACTATATATCTTCCTCCCCGCCCCTCCCGCCCCCCACTCTTTATCTGGAATTCTTGAAAATCATTGCAGTTGATAGCTAACTGAAAAAATTCAGTAAGATTTTAATTAATTTTTTCTTTTCTAATTTCCCTTCTCCCACAACCAACTGATTTTTACATCACAATAAAAAAAAATAAAGCATCATAAAGGCTAAAGATCCAAAGAGTTCCAACAAACCAAATACAGACTCATTGCTACTGAATCGTTAACTCACTTTGATATCCTTAGCAGTCTCAACACAGCAGATGGTAGATGATGTTACATACTTTATGTGCTGCAAAAAGCTGGTGTTGGCAGATTATGTTAAAGATATAGTGTGAGCTCTAACCCTGAAGTTCCTTGTATTTGTTAGCTTGTAGCTCAACCTTAAAATTATTTTAATACACTTTTGTTTTTAGCCTATATTCACAGTGTGTATGTCTAAAACCCTCTAGAGCTGCAAGTTCCTTTCCCAACCAGACAGCCAAAATCTTAAACCAGTGCCAAAGTCTGTATTTTGTTAACTTTAAAAAAAAAAAATCAGGGTTGTCAACTGATAAATTCATTCAGGAAAACACCATGTTCTTTAAGCAACATATTAATCTTCACCGAGCTATGAATGATAAACATATATACACAGATTTTACATGTTGCTGCCAGGAAAGAGGTTTGGAAGAATTATCCCCTTTTTAGGTAACCCAGCTTTTAAAATGACACCTTGGAATACGCAAACAAAAAAGACTAATGAATTCAGCAGCTCATATGCATGGTGGAAGCTGCTGAAAATTTATTGAGTGTAATGGAAACAGACTCATTTTTCAAATGTTGTATGTAGCTGCTTGTGTGAGGGTAGCATGGGAGAATCTTTCTTCCACCTGGATATAACAGTTTGTTATGAAAACTCATTTCCTTTCTATTATCAGAGAACATCCTATAAAGGATGCATGTTCTATATCCCCTTGTAAGCATCCAAGCCACCAGCAAGAGTTTCTCTCTCCTTCTAATTACATTACATGAGCTGTCTGAACATTGGTATTCCCTACCGTCCTACTCTTCCTGCATAGCCATCGCAGCAGTGACTGTCAGCTTAAAAAGAAGTTCACTCTGTGGGCTACCCAATATTTTCATTTTGCTTTCAGCTATTAAAAAGAACACAGCATATACATATGAAAGGCTTATGGTGCAAATGCAAGCATCTAGATACTGCAAGCCATAGATGCCTTAAAACCAGCAATTTATAAATTACTAACAGTGTTCTTATTCCCAGGTTCTGACTTTTTGCTCCGAGATGAGGGTACACACACCAATGCCAATTGCCAATGCAATTTTCAAGCACATTACCAAATGAAGAATGAAAACGACATTTTCCTGTAACTATACACAAAATAAACACATTCCCAAACACATCCTAAAACAGCAGGCAGTATTACTTATTAGCCAGAATACATACCCCAGGTCTTGCTTATTGATGCAGTGCCCTCAAAGGGCAGCACATAGGCAAGGACACAAAAGAAACACTGAACTAGCTAATTACTTACCTTCACACTTCTTGTTTTAACTCTGTTTTCCCCTAGTCATAGTTTGGAAGTAGACTGTTAGGATTTGCTAATAGGTGATTAAAGCTGATATTGAAAAAAATATATATTTTAAAGCAAAAATCTGAAATAAAATTCCCTACAATTCAACCAATTGATTTCCCTTTCACTCCTTTCTGGCTCACTCTCCCCTCCCTCTCTCTCCAGGGCGGCTACGTAGTGGTCTATAAATATTGGCCCCGACACTTGCTCAGTGCTTTACTTGATCATGGCACAGGTCTGTGTTACTGTATACTGTGGTATTACTCGGGTGAAGTTCTCAGCTGCTCAGACAAAAGCCATGGATTGGCTCTATACCCTGCAGCACTCTCTCTGCCTGGAAATACCATTTTGCTGCCAGCTTTACAGATGCTGTGGGCCTTTCCTGGAGGCCCAAATCAGGCACAGAATGGTACTTATGAGGCTTGTCTGAAGAAATAGAGCTTTCTGCAAGCAGGTAGAAAAAAGGGGAGGGGGAAAAAGGAAGGAAACTTTTGTTTAGGATGAACGGCATAATCTCATACCCCCTTAATAGTGCTTTTTATCTAAATATTATTCAGCTAGGATCATTGTATTTTCCATAGCCTTAAACGTGTGCAGAGCTTTCATAATTGGCAGTAGAGCACCAAAAGAACAGTGAGTATATTTTCAGTGGGATGGAAATATTAATCTGTAAGGGACCTCTCAAAATATTTGCCAACCCAAGTCAGATGCTCAGTACTTAAAACTCAGCTATATTAATAGACAGCATGAAAGAATTAACAAAAGATACCAATGAAGATACCACCCCAAAAGCTGAGTGAAGAATAGTGCTTTCATTCCAGGGAGGATTTCAAAATCTGGCTCCATTCTGATTAGGAAAACAGACTTCTAAATGCTCTGTCGCATGCATTTTCTTCTCTCCACCTGCTCTAAATCAGAATCTTTTGATTTTAATGATCTGGCAAATTCCAATGAAAAAAATGTTTTGACTATCTGTTGCTGCCCAGCTCAAGTACATACTTGTGGGTATTGGGGATTTTTTTTTAAAGTAAAATCAACATTAATTGTGCTACATTGTTTAACTTTACTGCCACATTATCTACTATTTCATACAAGACCAGGATTCCTTTGCCCTGGTGTGCAGAGGTGTGTGGAAGATTTGTGGAGCCCCTTATGGTGAGGCATCCACCACTTCCTGAGCTCTGGAGATGAGGTTTACTGCAGACCTCAAAGGCACGAAGACGTAGAAGGCTGGGGGTGGGGACAGGAAACTACCGAGGAACATCTGCTAGGATGTGGAGGCAAACATAAGAAAACACGTTATGCCTGAAGGGCATAAAGGCCTACTTCAGTACCCCCAGAGGCATTATGCCTACCTTTACCACTGCAGGTATGTTTCCAGTCACTACAGGTTGAATGCTACACATCTGACCACACGCCTCCAGGAATATGTAGCCAGAACTTAATGGGAAACATTACAGGAAAGTTTAAGCAGCATGTGTGATGGTGATTGATTTCCATTATAAATATACTCTCCATTCTGAATAGGGAGACTTTTCCATGGGCTAAGAACGTCTTCATTGTGACAAACCCTCCCCTACTTTTTTTTTTTTTTTTAAAAAACCACAATGGTATCAACTAATGTCAATTGAAATATTGCCTACAGAAGAAGTAATGCCTTGCACAATGGGCCCAATTTGATTGGGACTCTACGTAGTAATAGACTATAAATAATAATAGTCTGCAGGAGTTTGGTTCAGCTTGCAAACATGTTTAATATAACTTATGAACAAGGCATTTAAATCATTCCACACCCTCACACCACATTCATTTTCCTTAGATACAGCTCACAGCATTGATATTTTTGTCTTTTTTTATTATTATTATTACGTATGCATGAAAAATTAGACTTCTCATTAGTCACTTGCTGGTACAGTATAGCTATTGCTTGTTCCTCAGAAAATCTTGTTTTAGAAAGCTCTTCATTGATACTGTGGCCCATTTTCCTTTTAAAAACATGAACTGTGCTTTCATGAGTAATCACTAACCTTTGGTGAACTGCCAGATGGAAGCTCTTCAAACTAATTTTCTTGTTATAAGTGTCTCAGTGCTAAAACTCCTGCACAGAGCACTCATCCTAAATGCATTTAACTGAACATGATGGTATCATTATATAATACAGTCAAACTTTATGCAGCCACAAATAACTCACTGGATAACCAGAAAAAACAAACAAAATCGCTTCATAAAATCAAGCAAGCTACTAAACTACTTAGCACAGCTTGCTGCGTAGTGTAAGACTGAAAACATATTCTGTAGCCTTAAAATGATATTCTTGAACATCTATAGCTTTAGAATGATGTATTTTTTTAGGGACTGATATAGGGCAAGCCAATACTCCCACAACAAAAAGCACCCAAGACATCCATTCTCCGTCACTGGAAACCAAAACACAGGATTATTAACCATTAACATGTCATTCAACAGATAAAACTGAGACACTGGAACAAAAATTAAGAGGAGGAAACCACAAAGGCGATGGAAATAAATTGTGTTAGAAAAGCTTGGTTCTTAATAATACATTACATAGCACTTCCCATTCTGAAGGGTCCTAAGGCAGTTTATGAACCCCATACAAATAGCACCACTGTTGGTTAACCCATTACTGAAGGCACGCAGCCAAGCGGACAAGAAGGGTATGGAATTCTGCATAGAGTGTGATGTGTTGAGGTGTGATAAGGTCTTAGGTGTTATTTTGGCCAGAAGTACTGGGGTAAACTCCTAATTCTTTTATTAAAATGCAATGGGACCAGTAAAATTCATGCAGAGTATGCAAAACCTCAAAAGGCTTGTCCAACCCATGGTTTTTTCCCCACCACTATGTGGAGCAGTTGATATTGAGCTTGAGATCAAGGCTTTATTTACTTAATCCTCCTATCCCCATCTGGCACTCATAGTGCTGGTTATCCTGCTCCTTGTCAGAGAATTGTGGAACAGAGATTTAAGTACTGTGTCCCACAGAGGAATAAGTGGGTGTTACTGTTCCACTCTGCAAAATATCATGGCTGCCCTTTCTTATTTAATTAGAGCAATAGGAGAAATGATTTGCCTCATTAAGAAAAGCAATATAAGGAAAAATCACTTTCAATAATATTATAAAACTATAAGAATGTAACAGATAATAAGAACTAGTTTTAGCCAATGAGCCAGGATTTGAAAAATAAAAACTAGCTAACACACTAAAAATATTCAAATATTCTAAATATTTTTGAAACATCTTATTTCACTTTATTTTATTACCTTTGTTAGCATACAGTAAATCTATGCTAAAAGTGCTAATACCTTGAAAAAACAGTCCAGAATTTGGCAAGAACAAAAGCACCTTTACTAGCCACTGAAAACTGTCTTTACAAACTCTACTTCTGTAGGGAAATTAAATCACCCTAAAGGAAAAACCCCTTTCTATATGCACATCTGCCTTTCAGGGTGCACACTATTACCTGGGTCTTCTCATTCTCTGTAATGAAGTAAGAAAGAGACTAAATTTTTAGCTGCATTTAATGAAGAATCCCACCCACCAAAGAAGATTCATTTCAAAGAGAAAGAATATTCCTGATGGGAAACCACATAGAGATTATGGACCTAATCCTGCAAAATAATTGGAATTTATTTGGAATTATTTAATGTATAGACATTTACAGCCATGTGAAAAAACTACCTTTCAACATTTTATTATAAACTGATAATTTAACAAGTTGACTTTGTTTAAGTTATCTTAAATTCATTTGTTTCTTTTTTTACATTTGTAGAAGCCAAAATGCATGAAGTGACACCCTCCCCGCCTCCCCCCCCCCAAGAAAAGCATTCCAAAGGGGTAGCCATGTTAGTTTAGCCCAGCAAAACAAACAAGGAGTCCAAGTGGCACTTTTAAAGACTAACACATTTATTTATTGCATGAGCTTCCGGGGGAGAAAATCTCACTTTGTTAGATGTTTGAAGATGGAGAATTTACAGATTGGGAGCAAAATAAATGCAGAAGTGTAAGTCATAGGTCTGTTACTTCACAAGACTGGGGCTTACCTGTAACATTCAGTAGCCATATTTTTTTGTTTTAAACTATGAGGCTAACCAAAGATGTTTGTGTACAATTTGTTCATTAAGCAGGATGTGCTGTACAAGAGACCTGTTCCCTAACATCTATAAATCCAAGATATTAATCTTCCACAAGACATTTTGCTGTTTTCCCCTCATTCATACATGTTGTAGAACCTACAGTGGAAACGCCAGGAAAGTTCCTTGAACAGACTATTGAAGCAAAATGACCAACCACTATGATATTCCATCGTGTTACTTTGCAATAGGCCAAGAAAAATAAGAAAATAAGTGCCCCTCAGTTTTTTCGCAATCTAGCAGAAAATTTAGGAGAATGTGTTTTAACCACACAAGCAATCTGTCATCTAGAATGGATGCATGCTCAAATGGAGAGGGTGTATAATTGTGGTTAGTCAGAATTCTTACAGTCTTTATCATGGGCCTACTCTTGTGCTTATATTTATTGGTGAAAAAGAACTGAACCAGCTGTGCAAGACATTCAAGGAACACGAGTACATTTTGTGTGTGAGGTTTGTGGAATTTAAGGACAAAACCCAAGGATCAGTTATCATACAATTGATACAAATAGTCAATATTTTCACCGTTTCAGTGGCACAGGGAAAGCAGTCCTTCAGTGTAATGAATTATGCACCATCTCCAGAAAGTCAATGATGTATCTTTGTTAAATTACTATTTTTTATTTATCCAACTTGTTGGTCCAAGATCAAAGAAGTTGAACTCTGAAAACAAGTTTTAGTATCAGTAGGTACAAATCTCTCTCCAGTCACTGGGTTGCTAAACACCTAGAAGAGGAGGAGAAAGAAACTTATGGAAGTCATGATCTGGTTGTCTGGTAATCATGGGCCTAACCTTGCCAGCCTTGCCCAAGGAAAACATGCTCATGACTCAGTGGCGCTGAATGAGGCCTCAGTGCTTTGCGTGAGGCCTACAAAAAGCAAAATCCAGCCGCTATAACTAAAAATCTGCTTTCATCTCACAAAAGACTTAAATTTTAAAGTTTTAAATTATTCTTAATGGTATTTTTTGTTTTACTTGAATTAAAGACCTACCATACCCTAGCTTAAAGTTGTATATTAATATATTACACACACACGCACACACACACACAATACAGGTTCATGGTTCTGTGTTAGCAAGGAAGGGAGGGGAGAACATTGAGAGAAAAGAACAGTAAGTCATAGAAAAACAGCATGTGGGAGATTGAAGGGGGAAAATAATTTAAAAATGGAAAAAAGGAGTAAAGCAAAAGAGGATCAGTAAAATATAACTTTATTCATTCCTACACCTACATTTTATCCAACTTTACTGGTACAGAGAAGGCATTTAAAGAAAATGGAGGTGCAACGTCTATTATGATAGGTTCAAATGATCATGATCTCTTGAACACAGTACAAAATATTTAAATCACATAATTATCAACCAACATGTCATGAAAGCATTGAAAGGGACATAAACACTTTAGAAAATGTTTCTCAATCCAAAACAAACACCAAACCCTGTGCTGCCCCAAAATATCAATCGCCAAACCTCCTCTAAAGCTTGTAAGAGCTTACACCAAATCATCACAGAGGGAGCAGCAGTAAAGAAGTGGTTTTTTTCAACCAACCAGAACCCAAGCCATTTAGGGCTTCATATGCTGAAGAGGGTCACGGCATGAATTCTGATGCATTATTTTAGCAATGTATACTAGCAGGGCCGGCCCACAACATTTTGGTACCTGAGGTGGGGAGCTCAAATGATGCCCCCAAGCCCCTTCGCTTGGGCCAAAACTTTGAAAGGTCTCAATTCTGCCTTCTTCCTGTTCTACACCTTTCATGGTACTGCTCTGCTACCTACCCCAATAAAGGAGAACTAATAACTTAAAACATCCCAAATATACTGCTGTGCTCCTTGAGCTGCATGAAACGTTCTTCAACTGACTGCATTGCACAATCTAGCCACCTGGTTAAAGAATTCAACTTTGAATTGTTGTTTGGGATCTCTTATGGGATTATCCCATGCCTCATAATCAAAATGTCGTCTTCTTCAGTGACTCTTGTATTCTTGAATGGGTGGCAAAATAGCTTCAGTGTGAAATTCCTCTGCCAACTTCTGAGCACTCTTCAGAACATTTTGAAATCCCTCATCTGACCGCTAAGACTGTAGGTATGACTTTGTTTTGTTTGTTTTGTCCAGTTGTTCCATTGCTCCAGATATATCAAGGTCAACACCTTGGAGCCTCTTGCTTACAACATTTATTTCAAACAGTATGTCATGCCACAACACTAAGCCACACAGAAATTTGAAATTATGTATGTTTCTGGTGATTCCATTTCCTTCTGCCACTGTTCTCCCACAAACAGTTCCTGTCCATAACATTATCCTCCATCATGGCAACTATGGCATCATCTATCTTCCCAATTTAGTGTTTGATAGGCTTTATCGCCTCCACTCGATTTTCCCATCATATGGCACTCAGTGGTTTCAGTGTCAGAGAGGATGTTCCCAGAAGTTCCTTCAATATTTGCCATCAATGAGTTGATGCAGAAAAAAATACATTAAAAATTCAGCAGTCTCACTAGAAGCTGATGCTGCATCACTCACCACCAAGTTCAATGAATGAGAACTGCATGGGACAAAAAAAAGCTCAAGGGTTTAACTCTCAGATCCGTGTCTGCACTCTTCTGTTCTTTCCTGTCATGCTGGCACCATTATCGTAGCCCTGACCTCTCATGTCAGCTATCGCAAATCCCCTATCTTCCAGCTTTTTTAAGAAGCGCATTTGTCATACCAGCTCCTGTAGTATCATCAATGTCAATAAATTCTAGAAAATGTTCTCTGACAATCATCATTGCAGGGACATTTTCACTAGGTTCTGTTGTTACAAAACACACCATTAAAGTAATTTTTCCGTATGGCTGATGTCAGGTGTGCAGTCCAGAATCACAGAGTAATATCTTGCTGACTTCAGATCTGCCACAATCTTCTGTACGACTTTGGTTGCCAGTAACTGTATGATCTTATTTTGAATTGTTTTTCCAAGGTAGTGATTTCTTGTGGGGTGACTCTTCTTAGATGCTCCTGGAGTACAGCATCAAACTCAGCCATCAGCTCCACAATTTTAAGGAAGTTTCTATTGCTTGCAACATACAGCTGATGTGAAGTGCCACGCAGTGCTAGGTTTTGAGTGGCAAGCACTCTCACAAAGGCCTTTTCAGAACATTTTGCCAGTAAAGAGACTCTGATGCAATGTTATCTTGATGCTGATCATCTATGGTGTAATTTAACCTTAGCCTCATCTCAAGCTCTTTCCAGCTATGGAATGCTCTCTGGTGATTTGCTGCCTTCTCATGGCATGCCAGATTTCTAGCCTGATTTTTCTAGTCCTTTGTTCCTGTAGAACACAATGTGGCTGGAACATTAGACTGGAAGAATTTGCAACAAAAACAGTATGCAGCATTCTAGGTTTTTGAGTACATAAAGCCATGGCTTCTCCACTTTGTCATCATTGGGGATTTCATGCCAGTAATGTGTTGGATGGAAACTTCTATTTTCATCGTCTTTGGGGAACATGAAGTTTTTTACTTGCTGTGGCCCATGCAGTACAAGGAAGTCCTCAGGCTACTGCTCAAGTGGGTCCTGGATCATCTAAACTTAAGGAACTAAACTCAACAGCAGCGGTTTCTTGCACCTCTACCACAATCTTCTCTGATCTACACTTTTCTTCAGGAATGTGCATGTTTACATCCATTTGAGATGGAGATATGGATGCTGCAGTAGCTGCCAGGTCACCTGCACTCTCGGATACGTGTCTGGAAGATCAGGTATCTCCTCAACACTCACATCCTCACTGGGGCCGGAAAGCTCACCATGAACATTTGTGTCTCTGCATCTCAGGAGAGCTCCTTTCTGCTTAGATAGAAAAGCTTCCTTTGCTTTCTTTCTTTTTCTGAATGCTGCCCCAGTGAGACATTTTCTTCTTTCACTCATGACCACTGTTCTGTGCCAGCTATAGTGACTCTCAACACTGCTGTCAAGTAGGTTCAGGGAAGCAGCAGGAAACAGGAAGCTCCCTGAGAAGTTGGTTTTAATCAGTCCAGGCTCCTGAGGGTGCTAAAGAGGTATATAAGAGGCTGGTCCTCCTCCTCCCTCTCCCTCTCCCTCTCTCTCCTGCTGCTTTCTGTTACTCCCTCTCACCTTCTCTTCTGCCTGCCTTCTGTTATGTCTGTTGTGCCCTCCTTCCTCCAGTACAGCACTCCACCTTCTCTATGCACCTAGAGCAGAGAGAATACATATGGACCAGCAGACGACAATTTTCTACACTCTGGGTCCTAGTGGTGCCCCTCCCCCTCTTCTGATGACTGTCTTCCATGGCTACAACCACTGTTATGAGTTACCACTTTCACTATAAATTGCATCACTGCTATAGTATAAACCTTAGCCTTTGAAATAACTACATATTTCATATAAACATGGGAATAGTTCTAAGCAGGCATGCAAGCAGAGCTAGACACTGGAGGGAAGAGGGAACCATGTAACAAATATACAAAAATCTGTTTTTAAATCGAAAGCAGAGCTTGACAAATCTAATGGAAAACTCATTGTATTTACTTCATCCTTGGTTTTGTTGAATTGTTTTCTTATTTACTATAATGAAGTGTCAACCAGGTGCTTCCAAAAACCAACAAAAAATCCTAAAATCCAAATGTAAGTTATGCATATCTTCAGATGATCTTGAAGTGAGATTCATAACTAAATCCAATAAAGACAAGAAAAATATCTTGATTTATCCCTTAAAATAATCCCTCACTGCCACTTTTTCCTTCACTATATTCTAAAATTCAACATTACATGTTTCTCTGCCATTAACTAAAGAAGCAGACATTAATATCTCATTTATGTCACTTCAATACAGTCCCATTTGCTCCATTACTTCCTAGTTAATCCATGAAAATGTATTGCCCACTACTATTTGTTTTGTGTCTCTTTGTTAAAAGATATTTTTCATCCTAAAATCTCATGACTGCTTGATTAGGGTTTTCTTTTAAACACTACTAGCATTATTGGCTTGCTCCTGCATCAATGAAATCAATAGGGGTTTTGCCACTGTTTTGAATGGGAGGAGGGGTCATATATGAGTCACTTTAGCTACTAATCTCCTTAAGCTCTGTAATAATCACCATCACTGTGAACACAAAATATGCTTGATTCTAAAGAAGAGTGCAAAAGTGCAACTTCTCAAAATGCAACTACTTCCAGGAAACACAGAAGTTGAAAGGAGAAACATATTCAGTACAATGCATTTATTTGGCCTCTGGTATAAGACGCATACATGAGCTTTTATGGCCTGAGGTCAAACATAACGAATAGTTAACACAACTCACAATAACACGGCCAGCTCTTTCCACTTTTCAAAAATTATTTCCTTATCTGTTAAAATTTCCAAAAACCAAAGGAAAGGTTGCTGTGTAAGGACTAGCAGGTCAATGGTTTAATGATAGTTCAATGTAATTACGTTTCCTGATGTATTTACTCGCTGAATGTTCTTGGACAGACAAATACATAAAAATCAAGTTAGTCAAAACATATAGTACTGAACTTTCCTTTAATCCAAAATTAATTTAACTGCTTAATAAAAGATGTATTCTGAGTAATTTAAAAGTAGTATCTCAGTCACAACACTGTGCTTCCAACACAAAATTGCACCAGGGAGTAAGATATAACTGTAGCAAAACAGGCAAATCAGTACCTCATTAGATCGGAACATAGTTCATTTGCTGAATCATTGCCTATAAAATGTAAAGTTTTTAAATAATTTCAGCTATTAAGACTAAATTTCAATATTGTATCCATTGTCACCAATTATCCTCTGCACTTTTCCTTTGGTGCCCTTTACCTTTTGTCTGGCAATATCAGAAGCAAATGACATACATTTTCACAAACAACATTCTGTTTCAAACTGTAATGTGGAAGATGGTAAGCTCACACAATGGAGCAGGGGTGTCAAACATGCAGCCCACAGGCCGAATGCAGCCCGTAAACCTCTTTATCTGGCTCATGACTGCGCTCTGCAGGATCACACTCTCTCCCTAGCAGGCAGAGAGAGAGAGAGAGAGAGAGAGAGAGGTATTGCGGAGTGCAGTTTTGCATACTCAGCATACCGTGATGCCACGAGAGTGCCATAGTATTTCAATTTATGGTATGTACGGGACACTTGCAGTACATTTAAGTCAAATCTGGCCCGCCACAGCAAATGAGTTTAACACTCCTGCAATAGAGGACTAGCTGATTCTCCCCTAGTTAAAAATCAAATCCCCAGTGCCAGATTTTACAGAAGTGACTGAATCTCAGTCATTTATTTACTGAAAACTGCTGCAGAATTAATATCATAGGCTATGTCTACACTTAGTAAAGTTATTTCGAATTAGTGAACTAACTAATTCAAACTAATTTTAGTTAGTTCGAATTAACTTAATTCGAACTAGCAAAATTTAGTTCAAACTAAGCAAGTACCATTCATGGCACTTGCTTAGTTCGAATTAGTGAATTGCTTTGAGTTCAATGGGCTGGTTAGTTCGAACTAACATGGCCACATTGGTTAATTCGAACTAACTGGTTCGAATTAACCCTTAGTTCGAATACCCTATTCGAATTTATTAGTTCGAATTAAGGAAGCCCTTAATTCGAACTAATGAAAGCCTAGTGTAGCCATGGCTTTAGTTAGTTCAAATTAAGCTTTCTTAATTCAAACTTACTTGCCAGTGTAGACATAGCCATACATGCTACTATTCACTAATGAGCTCTTCTAATAAAAAGAGGTTCCAGATGCCATGGGACCAAGCACTGAAATAAAAAGCCAACAGCTCCTCTAGATGATTTTAGGTTTTTAAAGTTGAATTTATCCACTGTCTCCTAACTTCCTGTACAAGATTAAAAGTAATTACTTTAGAAACTGGGGAAAGAAATGGGTTGTGACAGGCTCCTTACAGAAACGTATATGTACAAATCATGCTATTGGTACAGCACATTTTCTACACACTATATGTGCATGGCATATCCTTGCATACCCCATACATCTTCTGAGCATACTATGTGTACCATAGCTACATAGTTGAAAACCAGAGGCAGAGAGTAGTAGCTTTATTAGAATATCATACAGCAGAGTTTATTTATTCATGCCTCAATACTGGTGATGTAGCAAAATTTTTAAAAGCCATCTTAATCTATTACTTAGTTCAACACTCAGTAGATAACTTCCCAGTGAAAACTACCCAATCCGTCTTCTTGCTGGCTGCACCCTACTATGATGACCTGCCCCCATTCCTTCCACGGTCATTTTCTCAAGGCTATTTCCATCTCTAAGCCTGATCTGACCAAAGTGAATAAGTTGGCACCTGTTGATTTCTGGTAACAGAATCTATTTCCCTCCCGTAATATTTCTAACATAAGCATTCATATTCTATTCTGTCCAAGAGATTCACAAGAGTCTTCCCACCAGCATATCTAAAAGGTTTCAATTTTCAATTTGTCAGGAGTATTTTCAGGGTCCTTGATTCAAGGGTCCAAAATCCAAGGAAAGGCTGCTGTGGAAGGACATTTCTGGTGCAGTTACCTCTGTACACATCCTCCTCCAACCCACCAATGGAAAACAGCTGATCCCTCCCACATTAAGGTTTATAAAATCATCTAGGCACACAAACAGACTTCTGGCTGATGAACTCATCTACACTTCAAATACAACTAAATCAATTACAATACAGTTACACTTTTGTTGTGTGGGTGGGACGAAACCTATGTCCAAGATTCCAGTCAATAAAAGAAGAAATGGCTAGATTTTACCTACACTATAAAATGTAACTCTCTTGCAACAAAGTGCCCTGGACCAGGTATATTTACAGGGCAGATTGATCAACAGAGGAGTTTATAAATATAAGCACTTGCCAGATTTAAAATTCAAAATAAGTTATTCCAGCCAATACAGAGTATCTATTGTCTCCAATGCATAGAGACATTTACTCTGATCAACCAAAAGCTAAGGGGGGAAGGAGGGTTAAATGAGATTTACAGAATAGTATGATCCACTTTTGTTCTGTAGTTTTGTTGTCTAATGTCAAGGAGTGTTACTATTTCATTCAGCTGACTGCTCAATTTGAACTCAACATCACTGCCTTTTTACTAGATATTGATTTGTAGATAAACTAGATGTTGTATATAGGAGTACTACCACTTTTTAAGAAACAGCTTAGTCCATGATGTAGTCCCTTGAAAGGAAAAACACTTCTCCAGAGGGAAACATCAACTGTTGTTAACAACAATCTGAGCTTAACAAACAATAGTCAGTTTTAGGAACCCTTCCTGTGTTCCTCCCAAACACAGAAATGAATTTTACTGAACATTTTGGTAGCTTAGAACATCAGATTTTTTATAGGCTATAGCATGTATTCTGGACTGGGCACCACAATAAGCTTCACCGAACACTACAATAAGTTTACAAGCACAGTACCATTAAAAAGCAGCTATCGCTGGGGTGAATAGCTACAACTTACTTGTGCAGCGGGAGAGGGAGAAAATTTGTGGCCAGTACCACCAGGGCAAGACACTTATCTTATGGATAGGATCAGGGGATTTTAGTTTCCCTTCAAACAAGTGTTATGGGTCTAACAATGTAATTTAAAAGTAAACAGCATAGAAGCAATTAATTCATCTGTTCCAGAAGATGAACATCTGAGTAAAACTTGGGGAAATCTGCACTTGGTGGTTCTCAAGATTCTAGTTATTTTGAAACTGTCGGGCTGTTCTCCATTAAATCCTTGTCCTCCTGAGGCCCCTTCTTACAACTATGCTGATTATAAATGTAATTAGATGTTCTGTTTGTACTGAGCATACAGCTCAACCCTGAAAAGGGGATTCTGAAAGGAAGATGGTCTCACACCATTGTCAATACATTTGATTTTACAAAGAGTTTTAATTAAACACATCTCAAAAAAGTACATCTGTTTAAGCAACAAAGGAAAGAGCAAGTATGTTTGTCTCTTTCTTCAGCTTTCAGGATAGGCACTCTAACCAAGTGTTATCTGCTGCAGGAGGGTTTATAGTGTTTCATCCATTCTCACACCAAGGCTCAGTCTTACAATTTTAACTCATTCAAGCCAATAGTATATAGCCAGTAGCATATCCAACATCATCTTCATGTGGAAATCTTATATCAGGTTCAGTGAGTCCCTGTAAACTCTGCATTGCAATATCTGTACCCTTCTAATTATAGAGTTAATGCATATAGAAAGCTACATTGCATTCATAAAATTGGGGGAAATGTTCTCTGTTTAAAACTCTCCCTGGTCATGAAGCAGATCAATATCTCCTTCTCCACAGCAGACTATGATGAATTAATATTTAAAATGTGTAGCATGACAATCTATGCTTATTCTTATAGTGTTACTAGTCTCCAATATAGATGAATTATCTTGTAAAACATTTTACTGTTCACACTCTAAATGCACCTAGAGGTCCCAAATGGGGGTAGGGCCCCATTGTGCTAGACACAAAGGAAAACAGTCCCTGCCAAAGAGTTTATAATCAAATATGAAAAGATACAACAAGTGACTATAACGAAGAATGAACAGAGGGAGGAACATTAGAATAACAAAAATAAGAACTCATGGGTACAGGAGTTGCACCACTTGAGGGCACCATACGGGTAGTAATCATAGATGGGCATATGCCCAAACCATCATCAGATGGCTGGGCTGCTGTAGGCTTTACAATAGAGTTAGGACATGAGGAGAAATGTGAACACAGGAAGTGTTCTGTGCACAAGATACAGCACTGAAAAAAGAGCTGAGACGGCTGGAAAAGAAGCTAATAGCAAAGCTTGTGTGTTAAATGAAAACTTCAAAAGGTTGTGTATAGGCTTTCAACCAGATACAAATTAAGGTCCCAAATCCACAAAGCAGTGGGTCTATTCCCAGTTATTAAATCTATTTGTTTGGCCAAAATGATCATGACACTGTGTTACATCCCTTGCAGACTAGTGAACACGCGTAGAATATATACATTGAATAAACTCGCTCTATGAACATGACCACAGAAAACTATGACTTTTAGGTGAAATGGCTTAGGTGGGAATGGGAAGGAGAAAAACACTGAGAATACAGTGGACCCTGCTAGAGAGCCATTATTAACTGTTTTCTCCCATGCTCCAATTTACGGGCATGCCATTGCTCTTTCAGCACACAGTGGTTTTACCTTTGACTCTAAGGTTCTTTCTTTCCAAGTAATAAATACTTTGGGCTTCTGGGACTAGACAGGAAGATCATACATGACTCCAAAAAACCTTGACTGTTGACAGATTATTGTAAGTGCTTATTCATTAATAGCTGAAATGGTGTTGACTGAACACTTAATAAATAGGCCATTTGTTCTTTTCAACTGGAGCGATACTGTAACATAACTACTGAAGAAACAAAAACATTTTAAAAACAAATACACCAGAGGAAATCATCTGTGGAATGCATTTTCAGTTTTCCATTCATTCTAGCTAAATTAATAAATAGCATGCTAAATGAAACTGAGTTATTAATAAACCAAGAGAAATAAGTGTGTGCAGGACATGCATAATCACAAGTGATCTATGATGAAAATGAGGCTTGAATGTAATTATACGTGTCTAGGTTCAGTGTTATGGGTAATGTGGTATAAAGAAGTGTACTCCACTGGAGTTAATATCAACAGCTTCCTCCTTCCAAGAGAACAACCTCAGCCCCTGAACTTGATGAGGCACAGTAGTGCAGCACCTTCATTACCACTTTTCCTTTATTGCTCTGCTCTTCTTTTTGGGGGGGGGGGGGGAGAGGAAGGAGGGATGCACAGCAGACTGTCCCTGGTCCAGACCAGAGCAAGACCTCCTAGCCTTCTCCATAAGGTGCTTTTTAAATCTAAGTTCATGAGTTCAAGAGTAACAGGAACTGCATTCTGCAGCAATACCCATCCTTCCCAACCAGCAGAGACAGAGTTGGTGATCATAGGTCGCAGAGAAAGAATGAGGGCAGGAGACGCTATTCTTGAAACCTGGGTCCGTAGGCACAGTCCCAGACTGTGGGACAGGAGTCCCCAGTTTGGGAAAAACTATACCAAAAGCTCTAACTATGAAAATATAAACTATTTACAAATGTATTTACTGAGTACAAGGATAAAAGCTGGAGAGATCTCTGGACACAAGGGCTATGGCTACACTAAAAAAAGTTAGGTCGACTTTGTTAAGTCAACTTAATAAGGTCAACTTTAAGTCGACTTAAAATCGACCTTATTAAATTGACAAAGTGGTTTCCCTTAACCGGGACTTAGTAATTTGACCTAACTGCGCTTAGGTCGACCTAAGAAAGTTGACTTAAGCATCCACATTGTGCTTAGGTCGATCTAAACAGGGTTAGTTAGAATACCCTGCGGTTCTTATTAAGTCGACCTAAGTGTTCATTACGTCGACTTAAGGAAACCCCTTAAGTCAACCTAATGAAAGCCTAGTGTGGACATGGATTAAGTTAGGTCGACTAAAGCCTCCTTAAGTCGATCTAACTTGCCAGTGTAGACATACCCAAGGATTCCAACTCAGGCCATGCAACTGTGAGAAGGAACTGGACAGGCATTGGTCCTCACTGCTTCTTACGTCCTACATTCATGAGCATGAGGTTAACTACTGTGCATGTATGGGTCAATGGACTCTGATGGTTAGAACTTCCGAACTCAGTCCCGTGGCACATGTGCACACCCAGATGTGGAATACACATAGGGAACAACACTCCAAGAACATATCACTTTCTTGTGTTTTCATTTGGGTTTTGTGTTTATTTTGGGAGGGGGGTTTGGAGGGGATAGACAATCCCAGAAATGGTAAAGGATGGTCCAGTGGTTAGGCTTCTAGCCTGGGATTTAGGAGACCCAGCTACAATTCACTTGTTGATCTTAGACAAACCACTTAGGACAATTCTATACTGCAATGATGGAATATGATTGCAACACATGCAGAAATACCTGAGCTAACTTTAATTTAGCTAGCTTTGAAACCAGCAGCCGCATGGATTTCAATGTGGGCTAGTCCCTGGGTCCCAGACAGGCTTATACAGCCCAGCTGAAGCCCACTAATACAGGTACCTGAGGAAGCTACATTCAATCTTGCTTTCATATGCCTACATGAGCTCCAATCAAACCCGTGACTGTAGCCCAGATGTACCCTTAGTCTGTTGGTGCCTCAGTTGTCCATCTGTAAAATGGGGACAATAGTACTTCTCTACTTCAGTGTGTAAATAAATGTGTGAGTATGAGGATAAATACATTGAAGTCTCTGTGTTTCTTAGCTGCTAGGGTAATGGTAACCATGTAAGTACATACGATAAATACATGGGGTGGGAGTCGCCTGAAAAACAAATAAATTACAGAAATAATGCTAGTGATGAATACTACTATAGTATTTGCTAACATAAGTATGCATGTATCACTGAACACAAGGGCTTGTCTACACAGGAGTTTCAAGCTTGTTCAGGTCAAGTTTCTGCTTCTAAAACAGCAGGGTGTCCTCAACACACTACACCACAGTGCATTAAATCGACACTTATCATGAACTCTGGAGTCCTCCTGCAAAGTGGACTAAGTTTGCTGCAAATTAAATTAGTTCAGTCTGGTTGTATCACTCAACAGCTGCACATGATTGTTTGGATGCCTCAAATTGCTATTCTGCACTGCTTTGCAGTCAACCATTACTGACATGCCTTCCTGTGCGCCTTGCTTTGGTGTCAAATTCCCCGGAGGACCTGTCTCCAGTTAAAAAGCAGGAGCAGGGCAAGATTTTGCCATGTGTTCCTTAATTTAAGTCTATCAGCATTCTCATGCTACTATCCATGATTCTCCTCCACAAACCCCACAACATGCTTTGTGCTGCTGTTTGGAGCTCCACTGAGAGCCTGGATCTCCATTGTTAGCTAAGAAGATGTAACACTGCAGGGAGTTCTTGTGGTCAGCCATCATAATGAAGACCTGTTCGAGGACACTACAATGAAGATGTCTGCAAGTGGTCATGACTAGAACACCAGTTAATGTCTGATAAAGAGCAAGTAGCTCAGGAGGGTCTACATTAAAAGGAGGAATGCAATGAAAACATCAGGCAGGGACCTTTGACCTGTCCATTTTATGAAGAACTGGACAGGATTTTTAACAATCATATGGTCACTCAACCCAGATAGTTTGTGAATCCTGCTGTCCCCCCCCCCCCCCGACAACCAGCAATACTCATTGGAGGCTGAACAGGACAGGACCAGAGAAGAATTGTTCCATTAAAGCCAGGATCTGCATGGGACTGAGGACTCTGAGGCAAACCAAGCTGAAAGCCAATCCCATGTGCAACAATGTGGCCCAACTCCTGCCCTGCACCGGCCAAGTCAAAGTCCTAGCCAGCAACCCAGGCCAGGATTGAAAAGGAAGATCATCTGGAGGGAACTTCAGCATGTAAGTAACTATCTTTACAATTTATTATTATATTGGGTCAACTATGCTACCTTCTGATCTATGTGCCTTATAGCCACAGCCATTTTACGTGGCTGTGATCTCAGAGATGTCTGAAGTCTCCAGCCTCCACCACCATTCACTCTCCACTGAGCTTCCACATCCATGTTTCCAAAATGGTGGCTGCTCTTTCTGGTCACTCAATCTCTTTTACATGCTAAAGACCTAACCACTGGCTGTTCTCAGGACCACGGCACAGAAAATACATAACCAACTACCCATTCTCCTTTCCTCTTTCCTCTGCTGCCTTGCCTGGTGACTTTCTCCACTCTGACCTTACCAGCACCCATTCACTGTCTCAAAATGGAAGGTGGCGGCATGGCACATCTGCAACTTCTAATGTTCTCTCCTGAAGTATAAATCCTCGGTATCACACATTCTACCATTCAATTAGTGCAGGACGCTATCCATTTTTCTCTCTATTTTCTCCATGGCTGCAGGGCAGATACAACAAAACTTAAGGCTATGAAATTGTTGTTTTGGGACTCACATTATAGGGGACAGCCACACAGTCTTTTCCCCTGATTTAGCTCACAGTTCCCTTCTATTCCTGCAGCACTTCTGTGGAGACCATCTTACTGAATAACTTGACGGCATGTTTCACTAGTCTACTCCCTGCTTTTTGAACAAAACCATTCTTTGGCCCCTAGTCAACCACCTCTGTGTAATTTCATCAAGAGTCAGGACAGGCTAAAGAAGATGTAGAGGGGATTGCTACTAACTTGCCCTTCAACGTTCACCCCAATCCCTCCAACAGTATATAACACACAAACAAACCTGCAAAGCCATGTAATGTCTGAGGCCTTGTTTTTTAGCTAAGCTTAGGCCTTGTTCTGGGCTAAGCAGTAAGCAGCCATATTAGGAGAGACAGCAGCCATCAGCTAAGTAGCACATAGTCACATCTTCACATTTCTGAAAATTACAATTACAATCAAGACAATGTAATATTGGGCTTCTTCTTAATAGGGCCTATCACCACCAGATAAAGAAACATATTTTAAAAGGTGTAAAGAAAACTATTTTAACTAGCAATATGGTTAATAGCATTCTGTCTGGCAATGAATCACTTTTCAATAGCTGTGGTTGTAAAATCTTACAGTTCTTATTGTTTTGTGTTTATTCTTACTGTTTTGTCGTTATGGTACCCAATTTTCTGTTGCTTATCTAAATGATTTGTTTAGTTCTTCGATTGTTTCATAACTAGGTGTGCAATATTTAAATCAATTAAGGTGATTGGGTATGATGGATTGAAGAGTTATCTTCCAATATGTTAGGACTGGTGTAAGAATTATTTTGTAGTATGATTGGTTAAGCTATAGCTAAGCAGGACTCAAGTTTCAGTATAAAAACTGGGATCCAAGAGGGAGAGGAGCTGGACAAAAAGGGGAACAAGAAGGATAAGAAGGAAAGAACTGACAGAAGAAGAATCTAACTCTAAGACACAGCCGAAGATCAGAGCTGCTAAAATCCTCTGCACGACCGTGACGTGCAGCAACCAGAACCTGGAGGAGACTGACCTTGCTTAGCCAA
Organism: Pelusios castaneus; assembly: GCA_007922175.1. NCBI lineage: Eukaryota > Metazoa > Chordata > Testudines > Pelomedusidae > Pelusios > Pelusios castaneus. Next base: position 2,633,598 of record ML685812.1, read on the forward strand.
CCATGAAAGTCCATCTGCTTGATCAGGATTGGTGAGCATAGCATTGTATGCTTAGCATCTGTATTATGTTTGAGAATTATTAATAAATGGAAGCTTAAGGTACTACTATGTAGGACTCTCTCACTGGTAAAAGATCCTGAAAACCAACAGCAGTACACACCTGGAGCCCTACGAACTGGAAAATGGTGTGGATACTTAAATTAATCATGTTAGTTTCACCCTGAGTCCTACAAACTGGATATGGATGATCCTGAGACCTATAGTGTGATTTGGATAAGGGTAGCACTCGTAGCACTCCAAGGCATAACAGTATAGCAAGATAGCACCTACGGTACACCCCAAAATCCAAAAGCACCCAGTACCTTTCCCATACACATACACCTTCTGAGGGGAACCTCAGAAAAAAGAATCTTAGGGAAGAAAAGTCACAAATATATATATTACAGAAATGCGATCATGGCCAGTCCAATTAATTAATAACTATTTTTTTCATATTCCCATAGTCATGCCATGTGCATTGGCCAGATGGTCAAGCACAGGGTCTCTATCAACAGCAGAATGCCTGGCCAATCTGTGGGGGAGAAAAAGGAAGACAGAGGAGGTGTCTGCAGCATTCAGAAAGAAAAATCCAAAATGAGTGAGAGGTGGAAACAGTACTTGAAGATCCAGAGGAGGAAAAAAATGGAACTCCCAGACAACACTGTGGCAGTGGCTGAGTTGTTAAGGAAAGTACTTTCAGAGCCAAAGACAGCATGGAAAAGGACAAGGAGGTGCAGAGACAGCTCATGGAGGCTATATTATGCCAAAATACATGGCTTTGTTGCACACTGCTGCTGCTCCTAGGACAGCAAACACTGCAGCCTTGTGCATGAGGACCCAGCCATATTCTTCAACTCCTAGACAATACAAGCTACTGTGATGACCAGCAATTTCTCCCTGTTGTACCCATTCAACCATTCCCCTTGCAGTGAACCTCTGGGCATGGAGGACATTTACAGCTGGGAACCCAGGTCTTTTGAGCCTTCCAACACCTCTGACCAGTTTGTGTCATGCCACTCCATCTCAAAAGCCCCATGAACAAGATGGGAAGAGTGGAAGAATATACTTGTCTCTGACTTTAACCTCCTCTTAACTACCCTGCTTTGACTTCTGAGTTTTGGCTGTGCTTTGGTTTTTTAATGTTTCTTCCACAGTGGGTGGTTAGTAACTTGATTTGTTAAATATATTTGGAAACAAAGTTGTTTTAATATTGTTTCCAACTGTACTTTTGATTTGGTACGTTGTTGTCATGATAACAACCATTTAAAATTAATCTATTATAGCTCATTACTGTATAGAAGCCAGCAATCCCCTGATATAAAGATGAAATAATTCATGAAGTTATTAAGAAGTACACAAGCAAGATCCCATGTCCAAACATCCATAGGCTCACAATGAACCTCAAGCCTTCCATCCACTGGCTGATAGCCAGATGTACAGCCATACATTTTCAGGTATGTAGCTCAGAGTAAGAACAACAGACTTCCTTAACAATATACTTTAAAGAGATAGGCTAGCAGTCTATCCCTCTAGATCTGTTTGAATTAACCTTGCAACCCACCCTTTTCTGTATCTGTATATTTACAGCTAACATGCTATATTTTCCATTTCATTCATCTGAAAGCTTGTGCGATAAATAAATTGTTAGTCTTTAAAAGTGCCACAGGACTCCTTGTTTGTTTTGGTAATATCTCCTTGGGTATTTCAGTTTTCTATGGGACTCTGTTGGCTGCTCAAATTGCCAAGCAAGGGTCTGTACTTCAGCCACCTCTTGCTGGGAGTTTCTCCCTTAGTTTTTCATATATTGGACACAATGCAACATGCATCTATTATAGCTGCATATTTTCTTCTCCTGTTTCCCACATATTCTACAAACAGTGGCAACTATCTCCATTTCAATGGCCAAATGCACACTCCATTATCATTGTGAATTTGCAGAATAGATAGTTTAAAAGTTTCTTCTCTCTGTCCAAGTGGCCTGTGAATGTCTTAAGTAACCAGGGAAGCAGGGAATAAGTTGAGTCTCCCAGAATAATTGGAGAAACCCCAACACTGTTAATCTCCATACCTGGGAGCAATTAGCTCTTTTTCCATTACTGCAAATACACCTGTGTTCTGAACAATTCTAGCACCGTGAACTCCTCCTAACCAGCCTGTATTGATATTGATTAGCCTCTCACACAGTCAACCACTTTGGAACACAAGGGAGAAAAATACTTTCACTTTATAAATTCTGAACCCTACTGTGGGTGGGACAAATGGTAGGCACCTGGGTTTCATGAATAACCACAATACAGTCTGAAAACCCTATGTATGCAAAGCCAACAATAACTGCCGGAACATAACTCAGCTTTATAACCTGGTGCAACTGTACCTTTTCCAAGGCATGACACACCAGCATGATAATGGCACTAACAGTCAGTCAGTCTCACAATACCAGACTGGTGGCATTCTGGACTCGCTAGCTCCTAGATGGTAAAGAAAATCCACTTCTCCATGGGCATGGAGATACCGCATGTAGTATACTGGTCCTCCAGGCTCAGTTCAATAGATCTCTCTCAAAAAAAGAAAGCCCTTCTGTTCCAGAAATTCTCACGCCACTGCTAGTCACCCTGGATCCACAGAACAAGCCTTTCCCACTGGTCCATAGTGGCGCCCTGAGCCCAGAAATAACACTGCACATTATAAGCGATCTAGGACTAGTACCAAATGCTTGCTACTTCATCACCCTTATCTCACTTCTGCAGCCATTGCCATATCATATGGTTGGTGGTATAAATGGCAGTGTCAGGAACTCAGCTTGCTCCAGCTGTGGTCACCAGGCAACCCAATAAGTCCAGCTGGGCCAATAAGCTCTCACGAAGTAATTGGGCTCCTTGACTGGAGAGAAGAGCAAATGGACCTTCATTTAAGTACAGGGGCTGCTCAATGCATTCCCATGCCCACAGCTGTGCCAAACCTGCTGCTTCTCCCAGTTCTGGCTCCAGTCCAAGGCTATTCCTACTCCAGCCTCAGTCTCTGCTTTCATCCTGACTTCTGGCTCTGACCATAAGCAGGGCTCCATTTTTGCCCCGACTCTGACCATTGGTTTGTCTCCCAATCACTCTCCTGGTTCTGCCTTCCAGCTCCTCTCCAACCATTAGGTATGATTCCTGTTCTGACCATTAAGTTGCACTGCCTACACCCTGGTGTGACAGGTGGTTGCGAAAGCCAAATTTTCCCACCTTTTAAGTGTGAAGTATATCCCAAGTAGCCTCTGTATATTCACCACTGCCACCATAGTGGAGCAGAGCATTGCTGGGTCCATGTTGGCTGACAGCAATTCAAAATTAGCGCTAGCCCACCCAGAAAGTAAATAGTTGTTGGACCCGTGGAATTTAGTCAGCTGGCTTACTCTAATTCAGAGCTAAAACAATCCCAAAACGGACACTGCTCTGCAGTGAAGCAAAGGACCATGGGATATCCTCTGAGACAGCAACAAGCCTTCATAACACCGCAAAGGAATTTCAGCCACCTAACTCTCATGTCAGTGGCAGGGAGGTCCCAAAATATCCTTGAGGTTCTGGAGCTACAGGCTTGTCTAAATGAACATTTAGGGCAGGCCTATACTAGAAGTGCTACATCAGTGCATATCTCATGAAGACACTATGCCGATGGGAGAGCGCTCTCCCATCAGCATAATTACTCAACCTGCACAAGAGGCAGAAGCTATGTTTGCAGGAAACACTCTCCTGCTGATGTCCTGCCATTGTGAACAATGCTTATGTTACCATAACTTGCCTTGTCTTTTTCACACCTCTGAGTGACATAAGTTAGTTCGACTTAGATGGTAGTATAGACTTTCCCTTAGTGTGCAGAAATCTGGGGTGTAAGTTTACAGTGAACCAGCATGCCTCCCCCTAAATGTTAATGTGAAACCTGCTGCTGCACATTAAAAGTTCCCCATGTGCACTTTGACCTTCTACTGTCTGACGATCTGCACAAACCATCGTCAGCAAGTGCCATTTGGTAATATCTGATCTTAGGCAGTTTTCCAGTGCTGCATGGAACATTCTTCATTTGAACTGGTACATCACTGTTACCAAATGAAAGAACGGTATTTGGACTCTAAGGGCTCGTATAGACAAATACTTGTGTGGACTCTGCTTCTGACTCAAGTTCCCTAATGCACTTTGTGTACTGCTGTTCTGGGTAATTTAGCACACATCAGCAGTGTCCATGTAGACAGTTCGTTAGTGACATTTACACTCCAGCTTGTAGTGAATTGAATGTTCTTGTACACATGGCCGAAGTTCCAGAAAACTGGGGAAAAATAGCTAACCTTGTGCCAATATTTAAGAAAGGTGGATGGGATGACTCAGGTAAATATAGACCTATCATACTGACATTGATCCTGGGCAAGACAATGGAGTGGTTGATATAGGGCATGATTAATAAAGAATTAAAGGAGAGTAATACAGATAATGCCAGTCAACATGGGCTTATGAAAACCAGATCCTGTCAAAAAGACGATATCTTTTTTTTTTTTTAATGAGATTACAAGTTTAGTTGATAAAGGTAATAGGACGGACATAATATACTTAGACTTCTGTAAGGCACTTGACTTGGCACCACACAACATTTTGATTAAAATTAGAACAATACAACATTGACATAGTACATGTTAAACAGATGAAAGACTGGCTAACGAATAGGTTTAAAATGTAAACTAAACAGAGAACCATCATCAAGTGGGCGTACTGTGTGGTACCGATATCCCATTTAACATTTTCATCATGACCTGAAGGAAAACATAAAATCATCACTAATAAAGTTTGCTGATAACACAAAAATTGGAGAGTTGTAAATAATGAAGAAGGCAGGTCATTGATTCAGAGTGGTCAGGACTATTTCATAAGCTGGGTGCAAGCAATGTGCATTTTTAATATGGCTAAATGTATACATCTCCATCACCTGCAGTTTTTAAATTAAGACCACACATTTCTCTAAAAGATGTGCTCCAGGAATTATTTTGGGCAAGTTCTATAGCCTGTGTTATACTGGAGGTCAGGTTAGATTATCACAAGGTCCCTTCCGGCATTGGAACATATAAATCCAAAAGATTAGTACTGTACTAATAAAAATCTATCATAGTCTTATATTGATGAAGTGCCTTTCTGAAAGATCTGAAATATGCACACCATACACAGGAGTCATTTCACTCACCTCGAAGTACAGCCACATCTAGGGCATAGCATAGCTACTATTTAACAGTGCACTGCAATACTAAAAATAGTAATTTAGGAAAAGACAGTATCCAACTAGAGAAGTAATATCTAGATATAAATGGAGGATAAACTTTAGTTTTCTCTCTGAATACCTTCTACAAGTAAAAAGCCGCACTGATCATCTTTCTTCCTTTCATTTTGCCACACAATTGTCCAATGCTGTTTGTAAGAACCGCAGGAATTAAAATAAATAAAATAGCTGGCACATTAGCAATACCTATTTCCTTACCACTTTGTATAAGAGCTACACCACAGTCTGAGTGATGAGCACTATCACCAGCTAACTAAATGATATAAATCAAGCACCGTGCTTTGAATGCTTCTGTTTATTTAGATTTTACTATTTAACACACCATTCATCTCATCTCAACTAAATTATTCTAAGCAATGATGCTTCCAACTATGTTAAACTGTATTCAAGCTAAAAGGCAGCATAAATTGTAGTTATACTTATTTTATAGAGGTTAATTTTTTTAAAACTTTACTACAAAGTAGCAAATAGGTTTAGAACCCAGATATGTTTTCAACAGTAAAAGACCACTGCCAGCTATGTGTGTGACTTACGTCAGATATATAAAGATACTCAAGCCTCGCACAGGTAGCTCATTTTATTTCTGAGATCTAACTTTCCTGAACAGCTGCTTGCCTGCCCTCCCACCTGGATGAATACTGCTGGATAGCTATAGTGCTCATAGCTGAGGGAAAAACAGAAGTAATGAAATGCAGTGAATGGGGTTGACTTCAAGCAGACTAAACATTTGGGTTAGAGTCAAATTCCTTCTAAAAACACACATTGCCAGCATATGTACCGACAGTCAGAAGATAGGTTCATTGGAGGGAAAGAATAAAATAAAGCCCTACTTAACAGCCCAACTCCTGGAAAAGGCAAATTAACTATATATGGTACTGCACCTTCTTAAATACATTTAATTGACTGACTTCTTGCTGCAGTTCTACAATAATGAGGTTTCAAATAGCTTTAGCTGTTCTAGCCTCGTATCACTCCAACATACATGTATTGCCAGGCACAACCCATACAGAAAATGTTTCTCCAGATATACTCTACCTGCTTGTCTCTTTTTCTGCCATTCTTAAAATTCCACAAGCTAACAATAATTGTAATACATTGAAGAGTGATTGAATGACCTGAGTTTAGGATTAAGAGCCTCTGGAACAGATTCTATCCTTACTTATGCTAGCATAAATCCAGAGTTATTCTGATGCTGAAGATGCAGGTAAAGTTACTCTCTACAGCTAAATCTGGCACAGAAGCTCCCATGTTCTAGTCTTAACCCGCACACTGCCTCTGTCTTGCAGCTGTAGGCAAGTCACTTTATTTTTTCAGTTTCCCCATGTGTAACATGGGAATAACACTCACAGGGATATTGGGAGGGTTAAATTAAAGATGAATAAGCACTATCAAAGAAGTTTCAAAATCCATACAGTGTCACCCACTTCTATCACAATACTGCTCTACGCTACTATCCAAGTGATATTTATATATAGTTTAGATGAGTAACGTGCTCCCAGAAAGAACACTGCTTTCTAAACAACAGAGCATTATTATTTTATTAATCCAATCTGCCAAAGCAATGAACGTATTCAGTCACAGAGCAAGGGGAAATGATGAATTCACCATACACCACACTGGAAGCTGTCCACAATCCAATAAGATCTAATGCCATTTTAATTACTCTTTAAAGATCAAAACAAAAAGTTTTTAAACAATGACACATACGTAAATTCATTAAAGTCTGCTGGTATTGGTTATATTTTTTAAATTAATATAAAGGGACATTTGAACACTTATTGGTTGGTGAGCAAATCTGAAGATGGCTCATATAAGGGAGCTCCTTACAATTCAGAAAGATAACTGTATTAGCCCCACGAATTGTTCAACCAATCTCAGCGATAAATATAGCAGCAGTCCTTGTACATGAAACAATCAGCCTGAGCTGCTTGCTAATTGATTTCCTTTTTCAACTTTTCTACTTGCGGAGAGGATTATCCCTCAGATTAACTACATATAATACAAACGACTAAATTCATCTAAGTGCTGATGCAGAGTCATTTTACAACAGACACATCTATTAATCAATCATAAATCTTACTCAAAGAGAGAAAGCAAGACCATAGCAGCTTTGGTATTTTGAAACCTTTTGTGGCTATTGATTAGCTCTTTCGCAGACCTGTGATGAAATCTAGAATAGGGAGTTAGGCACTAACAGTGCTTTTTTTCTATATAAAGTGCCAGAAAGCCGGCAGGAACGGGGCGGGGGGGTTGGGGGGGGACCCTCCACCACTGCCACCCCCCCCAACGGGCCGTTTCCAACACCCCCCCCCCCCGCTGGCTCCCCGAACCTCTTCTCCTCCCCGCTCCTCTCAGCCCCCCCCCGGCCCCCTTCCCCACTCCTCTCGGCCCCCCAACTGGCCCCCCGCCCGTGGTTCCCCGACCCCCCCCAAACCCTTCCCCACCACTCCCTGACCCTCCCAGACCCCTCCCCCTTACCTGGACAGAGCTGCATGGGCAGCCAGAGTTGCTCCCTAGCCCGGCTGCTCCTGCCCTGAGCCACCCATCTTCTGAGCATGCTGTAGCCTGGCCGCAGCTCCCAGGCGTCCGCAGGCTGGATTCCAGCCCTGGTGGGCCGGATTCTGGCCTGTGGCCGCCCTCCTGACCCCTGCTGGCCCAGTTGGAGGCTGGGGTCAGCAGGGGAAAGGAGACCCACTCCTTTCCCTGCCCTGCTGACCCCAGCCCGTAGCTGAGCAGCAGGGCCGGCCAGGGAAAAATAGGTGCCAGTATGCTGTACTGACTCAAAAAAAACCCTGGGCACTAATGAAACTATCAAAAGTAAACATAAGAGCCCATGAATTTATTTGTCCAAACCCACATACTGAAGAGGCCAGGCAGTGGAATAAAAGAGAGCAGCAAGTAAAAATATTAGGAAATGCAGGGAAAAGATTTTAAGTGGGACTGGCAATTCTTTAATCAAAGAACATAATTTCCTCAGCGTCAAGTCGGATTGTTTCCACACTCTTTCACAGCATTACAGTCCGTATAGATCTTTTTCTGTCACTCTTTGCAGGAAGTCCTTTGGAAAATGCTAATATTTAATGAGAAAGAGCCCTTATAACACAGTGCAAAGTTTAAAATAAATCTTCAAAGTTTGAGAAACCACTGGTCATTTCCTTTAAAAATAACCTTTTGTTGAAAACTTTCCTGCTCTATGCCTAAATTGCTACTAAATCTTTGATCTGGTGGCTAGTAGATGGAAAGAAAACAAAAAAGGAAAGTATGTTCAGAACTCTGCTCCATGCAGTTGCAAACTGATTTTATGACTGCACAGCGAGGGCACACAACGTGTGGCCAGAAAGCCAATTATGGTCCACAGGGTTATAAAATGAAGCCTTCGGCCATCTCTCTCCCTGAAACTGCATAACTAATTAAAAGCTGATTAACTGCAGGTTAACACAAATAAGCAAGTTCTACTCAGCTATCAAGGAAGTCAGATGTCCAGGGAAGTATAGTTCTGCGGCTCTCTTGTGATTTTAAAAAAACGTAAATGTAAAGGGAAATGAGGGGCTTGATTCAGCTAGTCCTTTATGTGTGGCATTCCCAGTGACATCAATCGAATACTTCTATGCTTCGAAGGCTTTCAGGTTCAGGGACTCAGAAATCTGCCATTACAGTATTTGGGATCACAAGGCTAAGGACCTCTTATAATCAGCTTTCCTTGTCTCTTTCACTCTGAATGTTTTATGTTCTCTTTAATAAGAGAAATAAACAAATATAATATCTGTAAATATGCAATTTTTTGCCATACTCCATAAGTCCACTAGGGACTTACTATTGATTTTACACAGAAGGCACTCAGATAGTATAGTGACAAGAAGCAGTATAAAACCTTAACATAGATAACACTGAGTAAACCATACTATTTCCAAAAATAGTATCAGCAGTAAATCTACTCAGGTCTTTAAAGAGTTTGTTTATAGTCTTTCTTTCTATGAAAAGCATGGCTGTGATGAATATCTGCTGTGTTAGATGAAGATTTAAAATTGTACAAGGTTTTACATGGGGGGAGGGAGGACTTCCATCCTGAGCTCTGAAACTGGTGATCTTCTAGCTTGAAGCATGAGATTTGATAAGCTGGATCCTATGCTGATGATAATAACTGGGTCCAGTCTAGCAGCTTATACTCAGGAAAAATTTAAAGCTACAGAGAGTTTTGCCTGAACATCGACTTACAGGGTTCAGTCTATTATTTAGTTTTTTATAAACAAGACATGACCACAAAGGAACAACATTCTAAATGCACACAGAAGCCAAGCCTGGAGCATTTCTTTTAGCCCTTCTTTACTCTCCAAGGTTATAAATTAAACCAACAATGCCCAAAGGAAACACTTAGGAAAGCTCCTAGTGTAAAACTCCATTCATTTTTTTTCAAAATCAGGCTGGGCCTAATTGGCTTGTCACATATACCAGTGTAAATCAGGAGAAACTGCAGAAATTAATCCAATTACTCTGGGATAAGTGAGAAGAGAATCAGCCCTGTTGTATCATGACTTGTGTAGAATAGGAAAATACACTCACAAATGGTCATTTTCTTTTGGATGGTCATCCTTTCCAACCCAATCAGAACCATCCTCCCTCCTCCCCCAATAATTATTAATCTAGGAGAGCTCCCTTCTTCCCACCAGCTAGGATGTAAGGGAATTCCCACAACAGATTCACTCAAGACCACTTTTCATATGCTGCCATTAAGAGGAAGATGCCCCTTCTCATCTATGTGCGGAGCAATCAAGTTCAGAGCTGCAAGGTAAGGAAGGAAGGGTAACATTTAACTGCCGGCTAGCACAGGAACAATAGCATGAACAGTGCTTCATTTAATTTGTGCTAAGGACATGGGGGTCATCTAAGGAAAAGCAGCCATGTCCCCTTGTGCTACAGGAGGTGGTGGCAGGGTCCTGAGTCTCACCATAGGACAACATCTACAGATATGGAGAGCCTGTTGGAGCAGGTGAGTTTCGGAGGCCTTCTGTGTGCATGTGCATATGCATACATGGTTTGAGAGAGGGAAAGAGGTACTCTTTCTTAAGTTGGGGGGGGGGCAACTTATTCAAAGTCTAGAGATTTTGAGATGCTGGATTAAGATATTCATGTTAAAATAACCTAAAACTCACCAAGATTCACTGCAGGTGACTTACAGTAGACTCCAGACCACTAATTTATTTGAAGAAATTATTCCTGAAAGAAAATAAAGATAAATATTGTCAATTATGGGGAAATGATTGTACAGAGGATACTCACTTCAGTGTAAGACAATACTAAATTTATAACTATGGATTGAAAAATTAAAAGCCATTTGGTGCTAGAAAGTCCCTCCAGAAAAGCCAACAAATTATATTTCCATTGCATTTGCTGAAGAGAACACACTCACAAAGTTTCATTTCTGTTATAAAAACATTCAGAAAAGCTGATCTCTAATAAAAGGTGTCACGACATTGCAGATGGCAGGCTTATTTTACCTTCCAACTTAATGCCCTTTCCATTTCCCAAGGAACATTTTATAATTAGCACTGAAAACCAGAAACTTAAGAGTAAAAGTTACTTGTATTAATTGAAAGCACATTGTTTATATTGTAATACTATTAGAGTGACCAGATGCCCTGATTTTATTGAGACAGTCCTGATATACAGGGCTTTTTTTATATGCTCATCTATTACTTCCCAGGCTGATTTTTTACACTTGCCATCTGGTCACCCTACTTCAGACTAGCCTTAGAAGAATGTTGGAGAGTTATAGGTCAGGATAGGTAGGCATCATCTGGCAGATCTCTTAGACGTTAAGTTTGCTCAGAATCTGCCTGCCTGGTTCTGGCCAGCGCTATCAGTCTGTGAATGCCACACCTACCCCCAATTTTTAATTAAGATAAATATGAAGCTTTAAAAAGATTCCATAAGACATCTAATGAAATCAAGATTCTTCCTCTTGATGCTTACTTGTTAAAAATATATCTTTTGCTTTTACTCTCAAAGGCTTATTTAACTAATATAACTTCTCCACCAAAAGTATCCAAACCCCAAGCTTCTGACTTTGGGGGTGGGGAGGAGTGTCAGATAGTCTCTTTAATACAATTTTCTAAAACCAAGTCAAGAAGGAGGCAGCACATTCTGTCTTTGCATAGATTCACATATTCTGGTTACCTCGTTTTGACCCTGTGACACCCCCCCTCCCACCTCCATCTGTTCCTATTTTTCATTAATTGTCACTCAGACTTCCTTGGCGCTGTGCTCAGTCACCCATAGGCTGGGGGAGGAGATCTTGCTTTTTTGCTTGCGGTGCTGAGTGGGCACGTGCCCGCCCGTACACCTCAGTTTACCAAATAGATGCATGCATTTAAAGGCTGCCCTTGACAGCAGGCAGCCACATGTGACCATCCAATGGCAGAATTTGTCCTTATAAAATACCAAAAAAAAAAAAAAACCCCTGGAAGGTATTCAGGAGAAGAAGATAGTAATGGATAGTGAAGCACCCACTAAACACAGACAAAAACTCAGCCAGAGGTGCACTTGTGGAAGGGGAGGTCTGTAATCCAGTTATATGTGTTTTAAGGAAAAAGGAATGCATACAGGGGCCATCTTAAGAAGTCATGTGTGTGTCATGAGTGAGTGAAGCTAAGTTACTCGTGTAGAGTAACTTAAATAAAGATTTTGCTTTAATCCTGACTGACTGTCTCCTTCTACCAACATACTGCAAATAATTTAAATTCGAAGGGCCAGCTTCTGATCTCAGTGCAAAACACCATCAGTGCAAAACATTGCTCATTATTATTTCATTACAGTAGTCAAAAGTTAGCAGGTCCACAGAGCACGTTAAGCGTAGTAGTGAGTTGGGGGGAATTCCTGTCTTCCAGCCTTCTCTAGCTGTGACTCACAATAACTCAAAGTCTCTTACCTTCACTCACGCCCGTGTAATTTACACATAACCTCTTAAGATGGCCCCTGTATGCAATCCTTCTTATTTTTTTTTAAAGCACATATAACTAGATTACAGACCTCCCCTTCCACAAGTGCACCTCTGGCTGAGTTTTTGTCTGTGTTTACTGGGTGCTCCACCTGCACAGATCACACAATTTTTCTGCTTTCGCTCTTATCCATTTACAACTCCAATGAAGTTCCATCCAGTCCCAGCTGTTACTTTGCTCTTCAGTCTTTCTCCATTTTCTTTATCTCTTGGCCTCACATGATGGATGCCTCTTTATGGTGCTCCTACAGTCTTATTCTAAAATCTTCCACTACCTGGCCCTGCTTCTTTCTATTTCAGTTCCCAAATACTTCTCCAGGCTTCTAATTTAATTCTCTGCACCTTCCCTGAACTTCTTCCTCAGTTTTAAGCAGTGGGCAACAATGGGCCTTCACCTAGGGCCCCAGATAGCCTAAGGCCACCTCTCCAAGTGCCATAAACTTCTGTAAAATCTAACCTTCCTTGGGGTTGCAAAGACAACCTTCCAAATAGAGAAGAGACTAGAGAATAAACAGCATAGCGTGAGCTTCCCAAATTCAACAGACAACTCCAATGTCTCTTCAGCCCTACGTAGCTTGCCAAACTTCAGCAAAGCACTGTTGCTATTAAAAATCCTGTGGGAAGCAATGAAACCAATAAGCGTCAGGTTGATTTCACGCTGCTGCTGCTTGGCAAAGCTATTCATTAGGCAGGAATCCTCAAAATTTGAAACTGTAGGAAAAGTACCCAAAAGACACCATGCTGAAAAAATAGAGAGAACACTTCTTCTATCATCAGACGTGGTTAGCAGTTTCAAATGTATGAATAACTTGCTAGCCAGAAGCTGATATGGAAGACTGAACTCTTGCTCCCAGCATGGCCTAGCGAGAGCATGCCAATAGAAACCCGAACACTTCCTTTGCCGGTTATGACACACATAGGCTTTTCACATAGATATTAGCCTATGAATAGTTTCCCTCTCCCATTTTTTGTGTAGGAGCCTTAGTCCTCTGGCCATTAGCTGTCAGGTATATCTTCCAAACCCCATATGGAGGAGTGGGATAGGAGAGAGAGATTTGGGAGGCAAGGAGAAGAATGGAGAGACAAAAAGTACAGAGGAATAGCTAAGAACCTAGAGTTGGGGTAAGTATTCCAATAAGTCGAAGGTAAGAGAGAAAAAAAGGAAACAAATGCTGATGACAAGACCACCAGAAAAGATGTACAGGGGCGGGGGGAAGTGGAGTGAAGCCTAGAAGGACAAGCAGGAATATTTTAACAGGTGAGTCACTACATTCTATGAAAGTGTACAAAAGAAAAATCTGGCTGACATATCACAATTGGATACAGTAGAGCATGCAGCTTTTTATTCTTTACCTTTCCAGGGACATGGCTCCTGGAAGGATGGCAATGCATGTATTTTTCAGCCTGGCTATTTGGAATTGGGTATGTTTTTCAAGCCCTGGCTTGAACTTCACAGAGTTCTTCTGCTCCAGCTCCTCAGAAAGTCATGAGAGCTCATTCTCACCTCATTCTGCAATGTGCTGAGGGAACTGTTTGTTCTCTTGCTGCAACAGCACAAAAGGCTGAACTATTCAGGACTCTACTGTAGCCCTCAATTTACAGCTATAATCTAGTGCAATAGCCTGGCACTAACATACAGAACTAAAACCAGAGAAGAAAACAAAAGAAAAGGAATGAGACAAAGCAGTAGGCTCGCTATTGGATTTCATTACTTGAGTACTATTCGTTTCTCCACAAGGCCTAATGGATTCCAGTTTCACCCTACACCTCCCTGGTTCAGCCCATGGCAGAAAGAAGCAATCCTATTACACATTAAGCAAATAATGGGCAAATGTAGTGAAAGAATTTAAAACAACTTGGTGATGGTGCTATCTCCTCGCTGCCACCAGCCTGCACGAAGCTAACGTGTTTTGCACCAGGATCTATGAAGGGTTTGGTGGAGGTGGGAAGGAAGTCTCTGTGCAGTTGTACCTCTGTGGCTACTACAGCACGCATACCTGGCTGTCTGCAACTGCATTAGGCCACCCACCCAACGTTCCCGCAAGAGTCCCTTCCGTGAGTGAAATGCAGCACAAAGCACAACTCCTCTGCTGCATACGGTGAATCTACATTGTCCTTTGTGTGGCCTCTTCACAACTTGCCTACCCCTGCGTCAGAACTACAGCCATTTCACTAGATTTAGGCCCTCGCGATAGGGACTCAGAACAACATTTGGCCCTTAATAGGCAGCAAATGAAAGCTGTGTATTCCCTACACAAGTCCTTTGCTCCCTGTGGCAGAGAGACTTTTGTTAATAATAATTTGATAATCAACCTGCACAAAAAATGTCCTAGTTCCTGAAAGCCATTCAATGAACTGTTTTCCTTCAGTCTGTAGTAATAAAACTATACAACACTATAAACATTTTCCACATTTGACTCCAAGATATTTGGCCCTCTGGTGAGAAACACTACTTCTTTTGTTTCTAAGTTACAACAGACCCCTTCAGATCTAATTTACCTCAGGATGCCAAATATTTTTGTCTTCTGTTTTGCAATATTACAAATGTTTCTAAAAACCGACAGACTCCAACACACATTGGACTAGGGCCATTCATTTGAGCAAGTCACATCACATATCAGATATAGGAGAAAAAATAAAGAGATGCCCAGAGAACGAACTTCCTTTATAAATGCCTCTCAATACACAAAAATAAGATAAGCAGTAAGAGAAAGTATGCTCCTAATTCTCCCAAGCAGAGAGAGAGAAATAGGTCCCACTGAGAATAAAACTTACTTTTCGTGGAAAGATCAGTTTAAAGCTAATCAGGGGGCTAAGAGAATGGTCAAAGGAAGTCAGCGTTTTAGGTAATCTATACTGCAGGATCTATTTTGGGGACTGCAGAGGTGTAACTGTTGGCCTTCCATCCAGTCATCTTCGCCTTGGAAGACGCACACATCCCCCAGACCAAGATGCTAAAGCACCACGCACGGTTATGCTAATTTTATCCTTCTTGCTAAGGCTGCCAAAGAGAATGCTAAAGTTTCAGTTATGATGGTGATTTGTGATGTAGACTTTTCTTCTCTAGCAACTGGACCAAAAACTATCAATGTATTTCACATAATGGAGGCTACTCATATTAATGTCAGCAACTGGTAATAAATTGTGCTCACTACTAAGCTGAGGAAGCTTGAACCTGTCTCAGGTTGGTAGACGTGAACAGCTTCCATTCTCATTTACCTGAGCCATGAGTATCCCTTCCAAACACTACATCATTAAGAAACATAAGCAGGACACAAATTCTCAAAAAGTTAACAAAAATGTGAAAAAGCAAACTTTGATTAGGACTAATAAAGAAAATATCTGTTTCATCAAATAAATGCTATGGCTATGGTAACACGCAATAGCATTTCTGCCAGGCTGATATATAATGATGTTTGCAAGTGCTGTTACAATATAGATGGAAGAAAAAAAGCTTTGTTTTGTTAATCTACAGGCTGCCTGTATTGTAAGTGATTTATCAAGGGGGATGTGGATTTATAGTTTTGGGTAAAACACATACTGAGGTAAACATAGCTTTCTGGAACGTGTGATCTCAGGAATGTGTCTACATCATTGGTATAATTTGCTGTGCTGATTTATTGGCTATAGTTAAGTATAATTGACTGAACAGTTTGTAGCATGCGTCTGCTTAGACATCAGAGCTAAAAAAAATGGGATAAATATTTGAAAACACACTCTCAGTTAAATGTTGTATTAACAACATTTCTTAATCAGCAGGCCTGGTGAAAAATATGCACAATTTAATTTAAAAGGTTTACTATACAAAGTCTTGGTGTGATTTTGAAGTGCCCTAATGTTAAATCTCTTCCAAATTCCTTTTTGATGTTTACAGTGTTGTGTTGCAAATCACACATTCATGGTTGATCTAAGCAATGGTCTGTCCAGCAGTCATATGGTACCTCTCATAGCTCACGTAATAGGGACATGAGTACTACCATGGGCTCTGACGATGACAGTCAAGAAGATGCCAGTGTTGAGAAAATGGATGTTTCCAAGTGGTTTTATATTTGTCCCTCTCTAAATATGGTGTTTCTGACAAGCAAATCATGCTCCAAACATTTACTGAGAAGAGTGCTATTAAGGCCAACTTTCCCCATTCCTTTGGATGTCACCCAACTCTTGCATTGACTTCACCCACGAAGATAAGCTTGTCCTCCTTGACTGTTGCAATGATAACAGCATTAAGAGCACAGAAGAACTGCTGCTTGTTGTCTTATCATCAAGTGTGGGAGCATACGCACTGATGGCATACTGTGGTATACTGGTTGTTACTAAGCTTAAAATGCAGAGTCATGAGACATTCATTAGTACCCATAGTAAGTTCTAAAAGCTTGCTAGCAATCTTGTTCTTGATGGCTTAACCAACCTCATGAATACACCACTCTTCAGATAGCTTTCCTTGTCTCACAAGTCTCACACCCACTCCCTGTGTGAAGATAAGTGACTCAGGACTCTCAGAGATCATTGATCTGGTTTCCATTAACACTTATCCATCCCCACAGGACTTCATTAGTTGGAGATGTTAACACCCATATCAAAGATCTACGTGAGAAATCTTTCAACATGGGGAGACAGTGCACAGACAGTAACCGCAAGGAACATGACAGGGAGGTGGCAGGGAAGTCCAAGAGACCCGGAGATCTTCAGCTTGCTGCTGCCCTCATCTATCTTCATAGCCACAGAGAACTGACAAGTCATCAAATACATCTGTTCCGCCATTGCGGATCTTAAATGTTTGGACCGCGCTTCGTCTGGAACCTCACCTCAGAACTGTTCAACAAGGGTGACCCTACCAGGAGGAGTACAGAACTCTGGACAACATAGTTCTCAGGGTCATTGAAACACACAATGCCTCTCCACCACAACCAAGTAGTGGTCCAAGGAGAAGGCACTTCAAAATCACGCTAGTCAAGAGAACATTTCAAAATCATGCTAGTCTTCAACAATGTTTCATTGAGAGGCCTCAAGAGTCTTACTGACTTGCCAAAGGACTCACAAGAACTCTATGATGGAGCTGGATATTGAACCTAGGTTTCCCAAGTCTGCTAACATCATATTCCCTTCATATTTTCACCATGGGGAACAAAAAACCCACAAAGACTGATCCTGTCAGTAGAAGTACAAACAAAAGTCAAGTTAGGCTCTTTTGAGTTAAGACTTTAACATAAGAAATAAATACAAAGGAATCATTCCGCATTTGGAAACAAGAACAAGGCACTTTGAGGGGGGAAAACACAGGTAGAACTGTGGTGGATTGTTCATGCACAAGAATTTGGGAAAAGAACCAAAAGCAGGAAGTAAATAAGATCCCCAAAATGAAAGAATTTTGCCCAATATATCATAGAACCATAGGGTTAGCAGGGACTTCCAGGGGTCAATATTCTAACCTCCTGCAAAGATGCAGGGTTTTTTGTGTCTAAACCTTCCAAGACAGATGGTGATCTAGCCTTCTTTAGAAAACCTCCAGTGAGGAAGCTTCCTCCTGAGGCAGTCTGTTCCATTGTCCTACTGTTCTTAGAGTTAGGAAGATTTTCTGAGATAATCTCAATCTGCTATGTTGTAGTTTGAACCCACTGCCTCTTGTCCTGCCCTCTGTGGCAAAAGAGAACACATTTTCTTAGTCTTTTTTACAGCAGACTTTCAAGTATCTGAGGACTGCTATCATATCCCCCCTTAATCACTTATTTTCCAAACTAACCATACCCTTTGCTCATATTGCTTGTATTCCATCCCTTTGATCATCTTTGTCACTCACCTCTAGATCCTTTCCAGTTTCTCGATATCTTTTCTGTACATTGGTGACCAAAATTTGACACAGTACTCAGGCTGAAGCCTAACCAGCACTGAGCAGAGAGGAACTATCATCTCTTGTGACTTATACACTGTGCCTCTGTTAATGCACCTAAAATTGTATTTGCTTTTTTGCAATAGCATCATAGTGTTGATCATGTTGAGGTCATGATCCACCACAACTCCCAGATCTTTTCAGCAGTGTTGTTGCCAAGCCAGTTTTCCTCCATTCTGTATTTATACATTTAGTTTTTCTTCCCTAAGTGTAGCACTTTACATCTGTCTTTTTTGAATTTCACATTTTTGTTTAAAGCCCAGTTCTCCGATTTATCAAGAACCCTCTGAATTTTAGCTCTATCCTCCAAAGTATTGGCCACCCACCCAAATTTCTGTCTTCTGCAAACTTGCTCTCTATATGTACATCCAGTTCATTAAGATGTTAAACAACACTGGACTCAGAGCATATCCCTTTAAAAACCCACTTGAGACCTCCCTCCAATGAACATCATCCCATTATTAACAGTCTTTGTTTGCTGTTCTTTAACCAATTATGCATTCATTTAGTGATGGGTCTGTCAAGCCTGCGTTTTTCCAGCTTACTTATCAAAATGTCATGTGGGACTGTGTCACAAACCTTCCAGAAGTACAGGTATGTTATGTTCACCATATTCCCCCAATCCACCAAATCAGTTACTCTGCCAAAGGAGGAAAGCCATGTAGAAATAAAGAAAGAAAGTTTCCATGGATTGCACTACAGAGCTTCATGGAACTGGCTATCTATGATAATATTGCAAAAACCACAGCCAAATTATTCAAGTGAATTACCCATCTGTGCCAAAATCCTGATTACAATATTGTGTTCATCTTTTTAAATCATGCTCAGTTTAGTGAAGGGGGGGGAGATGAGAGAACAGGACTAGCTTTTAACCAGTGTGACAACTGACTCTGTAGTTCTATAAGTTATCCCCCACTGCATTATGAAATGCTTCATACATGGGGACCTGTTTCATTACAGGTCTGTTAACAGCTTCACAGCTCTGAGTCTGGCTTCATTCACTTTGTTTTGCATCGAGCTGGCCTATCACCATCATTTGTGAGGAACTGAAATGCTGCTACAGTTTGTAACCTAAAACATAGGGGAAAAAAGTACACAGCAGCTGTTCATATTTTCAAGGAAGTCTGTTATAATAATGATGTCATGGAAAAAGGCTGGAATCTAGTAAAACATGTCAGACAGGCAGGTCATTCAAGCCATTTAAACAATACGTGTACACATGTTGCACCATGCACATTACAGTATGGCATAAAAAGGCAAAGACTGGAGCACTTTAAAATATTATTGAGGATAGGCAATTAGGGTCTTTTCATAGTTTGACTTTAATAAACTCAGTTTACTAGTGGAACCACCCAATAAAGCAACATGCAAAGGCTACAGTACTAGTTCCACATCTATCAAAACCATTTTGACCCAACAAACCATTTTAAACTATTTTTACACCACTAGCTAGCTGGAACTATATGGGAATTCAGAAAATTTCTTATAGAAAGATTCAGTACATAAAAGTACAAGAAAGAAATTAAACACAAAGCATTAACCTGAACATTACTTAAGCAGTCATAAGGGTTGTGGTTTAAATTTTGCCTTTACACATATCAGTGCAGCTCTCACTGCAGTCAACAGAAGCTCCACATGTGAATCCAATTTGAGCTACTGTTAGCAAACAGACTTTCTAAAACCACATGTGCTCAGCTATTTCATCTCCTGCAGCATCCTGTTCATATGCTACTTTCTGAACACAAGCAGTCCACACAGCATTGCAAAAGCATTGGATAAACTAGAGGACTGAAACAAAAGAAATCTGATGAGGTTCAACAAGGACAAGTGCAGTCCTTCACTTAGAATGGAAGAATCCCATGCACTGCTACAGACTGGGGACCAACTGGTTAAACAGCTGTTCTGCAGGACTTAGGGGTTACATTGGTCAAGAAGCTGGATATAAGTCAACATTGTGCCCTTGTTGCCAAGAAGGCTAATGGTATATTGGGCTGCATTAGTAGGAACATGCCATGAGATTGAGGGAAGTGATTATTCATCTCTCCTTGGCACTGGTGAGGCCACACCAGTACTGAACTGTATCCAGCTTTGGGCCTCCCACTACGGAACAGATGTGGACAAATTGGAGAGAGTTCAGCAGAAGGCAACCAAAATTATTAGGGGTTAGGGCAAATGATTTATGAGGAGCGGCTGAGGGAACTGGGCTTGTTTAGTCTGTAGAAGAGAAGAGTGAGTGGGGACTGGATAGCAGCCTTCAGCTACCTGAAGGGAGGTTCCCAAGAGGATGGAACTAGGCTGTTCTCAGCAGTACCAAATGACAGAACTAGGAGCAGTGGTCTCAAATTGCAGTGGGGGAAGTCTAAGTTGGATATTAGGAAAATCTTTTTCACTAGGATGGTGGTGAAGCACTGAAATGGGAGGTAGTGGAATCTCCATCCTTAAAGATTTTTAATGTCTGGCTTGATAAAGTCCTGCCTGGAATGATTTAAATTCCAAAGGGGTAGCCATGTTAGTCTATTGTAGAAAGACAACAGAGTCCTGTGGCACTTTTAAAAACTAACAGATTTATTTATCGCATGACGAAGTGGGATTTTCTCCCATGAAAGCTCATGCGATAAATAAAATCTGTTAGTCTTTAAAAGTGCCACAGGACTCTGTTGTCTTTCTGGAATGATTTAGTTGGAGTTGGTCTTGCTTTAAGCAAGGAGTTCGATTACTTGACCTCCTGGGTCCCTTCCAACCCTAATCTTCTATGATTCTATGCTTACTCTTTATGGATCTTCTAACAGAATTAAAAAGGGTGGCTCTGTAATGGAATATGGGGTTATCAGAAGCAAAAAGGAGGTAACTGCACATATTTTACAGTCACCCGAGAGCCTACAGTAGTATTTATGTTGCCTCATAGTGGTCTTGACAAATTTTTTTCTGCAGAGGATCTAAAGATGTTTACATCATATTAATGTGGTGTTGGGCAGGATAACTGCATTTCTGATTAGATGAGAGCATATTTTGTTTCTAAATTTACTGACAGAATTTAAACATTCAAACGGACTCTTTTGCATATTCAGCAGCTGGGAAAGTAAAACAAGGCTGACCCTGTTTAACACTTGTAGCCACAACGTTAAAACATAGACCTAAAGGACCCATACTCTTCTATGTATGGACTCAAGATACATATGATACATATCCTGGAATGCACTCAATAACTGGAATATAAAATGAAATAAATGTGATATAAATTAAACATAAATCCTGGATCTAACATCCTTAAATGTGTTGTTCCTGCTGGGGAAGGAAGGTCAAGAATCCAAACCTGGAACCAGATCATAATACATAACTGGTCCAAATTTTTATAACAGGCTAAGCCAAAACCTCAAGACCAGACTCCCTTTCAACTTTGGGAGATTCAAAACACAGATACAGATTTTGTAACCTAAACCCCAACCAAGTAAAAAACAAAATCCCCACACAAACAAAGGCACACAAGAAAATCAAGCAAATATTCCTTATAACACTGTTGGGTTTCTTCCCATCCTAATTATGACTCTAGGAAAAATATATTTGAATTAGCTGCTGCGGAGCATCTCTTCTTAGTGCTATATTGTCTGCAACCACAACCAGCAGCCACAGTTTACAAAGATACTTACAGGACTGGTGTCTAAGTGTTCACAAAACTAAACCCCCAGTGAGGAAAGCCTTCACAGAATGTAGAAACATTGATACTACTGCTTATGTAATACAGACTAGCTTAGAAATGTCTAGCTACCATACATCTGGAGTAACTTCACTGATTTCAAAGGAATTAACTGAACGTATACCAGCATAAATAAGACTAAAATCGGCTCTATGATTTGTAGCAAAGCAATTTTCTTATGTAAAGTTCCAGAAGGGTAGCCATGTTAGTCTGTGTACAGCATAAACAACAAGAGTCCCGTGGTACCATGAAGATTAACAAATTTCTTCATCTTTAAGGTATCACAGGACTCTTGTTTTTACTTCTGTAATTTTCGTAAGACAGTGGAAAAGAAGTTCAAGGACAGTAACTCAACAAAAATATCTCAGCAATGCTATCAAGATCAGTAACACGAGCCCATCGAGTGACACTTGCCATTTATTTGAGTGGCACGTTTCCTAATTTGTCTGTTAATGAATTGGCTTATTACTCCTGTACTACCTTTATGATTCTTGCTGGCTTCTCTTCTCTTGTAGGACTTAGTTAGCCCATATACGCGCTAAAACATTGCATAACTTAATACCTGATTGATGAACTGTGTTCAAAAGAATTGTATTACATCCTCCGAGCATTTGATATACAATCCTTGTGTCGTAAATGCTGCAGAATAGAGTTTTAGTTGTGGGTGGAGAGGATGGATGTGTAAATGGGGTGAAGTAATGAGCAGGCAAGACCGAACAGTTATCACCCTGCTCAGAGCTTCCTACTTATCCGTTAGTGACATCTTCCATCTAGTTCACCAGCACTAAGACCATAAACAGAATGTTAGGAACCATTAGGAAAGGAATAGATTATAAAACAGAAAATATGGAAATACCACTATATAAATCCAAGGTACACCCATCCACGTCTGGAATACTGCATGCAGCTCTAGTCATCCAATCTCATTAAAAATATATTGGAATTGGAAAAGATAGAGAGAAAAGCAACAAAACTGATTAGGGGTCTGGAACAGCTTCCAGTTGAGGAGAAATTAAAAAGACTGGATTGTTCCACTTGGAAAACAGGTCTATAAATATGATAGAGGTCTATAAAAATCACAACTAATGTGGAGAAAGTGAATAAGGAGTTGCTAGTTATCCCTTCACATATCCCAAGAACCATGGAACACCCAATTAAATTAATGGGCAGAAGGTTTAAAACAAATATAGAGAAGTACTTTTTGCACAATGCTCAGTAAGCCTTTGCAATTCATTGTTAGGAGATGTTATGAAGCCCAACAGTATAACTGGGTTCAAAACAGAATTGGATAAATTCATAGAGGATATGTCCATCAATAGCTATTAGCTGGGATAGTCAAAGATGCAACCTGAGGCTCTGGATGGCCCTATACCTGTAAGTGCCGAAGCTGGGACTGGATGACATGAGATGAATCACTATAATTGGCTTGTTCTAGTCATTCCTTCTGAACATCTGGTACTGGCCACTGTCAGGGACGGGATACTGAGCCAGTGTTCGGTCCCAGTGTGCCCATTCTTATGTACACATGTGAGTAAATCTGTGAATATGCCTAAGAGTGTTCAGGACTGGGAGCCAGTTAGGTGCCCAATACAATTTGGGCAACATACCATATGGTTTGATACCATAAGATATCAGGCAACTTTAGGCACCCATTTTTGAAAGAACTGACCTATGACTTTAAATTGCTGTGCACAATGAAACAGTTAACATTTCAGTGGAAGTTGCATAATAATTACCTAACATTTCAGTGATTAATCCCATTTGTTTCACGTTTTCAATTTTCAGTGCCACTGACATCCCACAGAATGATGTCAGCTAGAATCTGGCTCTCTCAAGTAAATCTAATTTAAATTTGTATCATCAAACCATACGGCATATTGCACAAATTAGTTTTCCCTTTGCCACTCTGTAGATTTCACATCATAGATTTATTCACAGACTAAACAAAAAAAATTAAGGACTGTGTTGATGTGTATAAACCAGAAGTATAGATTGGAGCCAAAAGGATTCATCTGTTCTATGTTCAGAAGCAACACCACAATTGTCTGCCCTGAATCCAGGGATTTTCAGTGTAGCAGGGCTGGCACAGCTATGGGGAAGACATTAATTCCTTCCAGCAGAATACAAGAGGAATGTGCTGTGAGAAGCTGAGGAATGAAAATGGTAACAGGGAGTCAGCAAGGATCTTTACAAAGAGGACTCCCGTAGGAAAGAGACCCAGGGATCTCCTTGTTTGAATTTCATCTGAAAAGAGTTGTACTTCACAGCCATGCTTCTGTCACAGCTGAAGCAAGCCAAACATTATACCTTTTGCTTTACGAAAGTCCTGTCTTACTGTTTTGGGGATTTTAAGTGTCAAGATACTCTCTTGTTTTACAATAATGTTCACCACAAAGATGTCTGTTCTCCATTTAGAGGAGTGCAGCCATTTGCTACTCTAGCTAGCAAGTCACAAAGTGAGTCTTGATCTTTACAGCCCCTCAAATCTGCATTATGTCCGCGGCTATCCGGAGACCAGTTCTTGCAGATGCAGATCGGATACAGATCCACATATTTTTATCCATGCATTGATCCTACCAAAATTAACCAATGAGAATTGTCTGACATCATAAAATGCTAAAGTAGAATGGAATTTACACCTTAATTTAACTGCATCATCAGTGGGATGACAAGGCAGATTAAGGATAAATGGTCAACAGACTGAAAACAGCTCTATTTAATATATCCTTGTTTTGTTATTGTATATTACAATCCTAAGGCCTAATTCTGCACAACTTACTCAGGCAACTCTTCCCAACTTCTACTGACTCTACTACAGGGGTGGACAAAATTGGGTCATAGCTAGGTGCCAGCAATTTTACTTTTGGTTGCCAAAGAGAGCTCCTCCATTATATTTCTGCAGCGGAGCTAGGTGACAAGCTACTAAACCTGGTCACCATGGTGACCAGAAACATAGATTTGTCAAGGCCAGCTCTACTAGAAGTTATGCTGGATGGCTCGTCTACACAGAAACTGGAACAAAAAAAACCCCAAACTATACTGGTAGTAATTCTTACTTTTAGTTATTTGGGTGGAAGTCTATGTAGAGATCTGTACAGAAATAGGCCACTTATTCTTATATAATTTGAATTGGTATGAAATAAAAAATTAAAATTATACATGTCCCTTTCTTCGTATAAATATGTAAATTTTTAATCCCTCTAAATCTTGATCTGAAACTATCTTGTGGTAATGAGTTCCATAGTTTTTGCCAGCTTTACATTTATCTTTTACTTTTATTGGAAGGTTCCATTTCCTTTTATCGCGAGAGAAGGTAAATGGCATCACTTGATCTACCTTCACCATACCATACTTTTTAGGCCTCAATCATATCCACTCTTGTCATCTCTGGAACTGAACATGCTAATCAAGGTTAAATTGTATAACAGCACAGTATTTTCTATTCGATTCATTAGACATCCTAACAAACAGATTGCTTTATTTTTGACTATCACTGCACACTGAGCAGATGTATTCATCAAACTGTCAACAGTTATATCCAGGCTTTTTTCCTGAGAGGCTATATTTAGTTTAGAACTCAGCAATACATATCAGTAGTTCATATTATTCCCTTTAGATGTCCTCCTCTAGTAGAGTCACAAATTATTGCATATTTTTCTCAGCAGCTCAGACATCATCACTCTGAGTTTCTTCATCCTCACTGTCACCAGTGAGGCAATATATTAGGCATCCACAACTTGATCTTGCACCATTCAAGTTAATCAAAGCTTTTACCATTGACCTGATTGGGAGTAGGATCAAGCCCTAACTGTGCAACACCTGCCTAAAACCAATTCACTAAATATTACCAGTGTAACCTGGTTGCAATCAGTGGGTTCATACTAAAGAAACTGATTGGTCATATAACTGGAACTGAGTAAACAATTCTGCCAAAGAATAGAGGAGTCCAACACACTCACTCTCAGATGCACTTATTTTAGTTGCTGACATCAGCAAGTCTGGCCCTGAGTTCACACCAGGAAAATATCCTTCAAGTAAGAGGTATCTCTGAAGTCGCATTTCTGAAGTCTCTTTTCAAACCAGAGCCAAAGTTTAAATGGAACTTTCAGATGTGCAAAGAATTCAGATCAGGTCCATATCATTTTCCCCAGTAATAAATGGTAGGCAGATACACAGTGCAACGTCTACATAAAGTATGTAAACTATAACGTTTCCTGTGTTGGAAAAAACAATGGTCTTCTGGAGCAGTCAGCAAAAGCCAGTAGACCCACTTCAAAAACCAATGAGGGTTATTGTAAAATTTGAGTAGCCGATAACACTTCAGAGAAAACTTTGGTCTGCATTGTATTACCTTATCTAATATGATAAGGCTGGGGAATTGCCTGTGACATTTTATAGGCTGAATCCTGCATGGTATTGTATGCTTTTGCTATTAGATATAAATAAAATAACTTTAAACGAATTTAAAAAAACCTGTGTGAAAATTATATATACATATACATATTAATTATTTATTTTTCTATTTGGAGGATTTTAAAACCATTGCACTAGTTCAGAATATAATATAAATTGCCCACACAATTTAGGGTCTGGATCAGCAAAGTGCTTTCAGCATGCAATGAATCCAATTCATTTCAGTGAAACAAACACATGCTTAAGTGATTTGTTGAATAGGTGATAACTCTTGAGTTGATTTATCTGGACAAGTCACTTGATTTCTTTATGAAGTCTTCTGTCCAGTTTAAGAAACCGAGTGAAGAGCAGGACTTTCTAATTTAGTTTCCCCAGAAATATAGATATTTATTAGGTCAGCAATGTTCTCTCAACAATATTTTTTTACTGCTTTCACAAGTTTAATTAGAAGTGCTATACTAGAGCATCTCTTTGCTTGAGAAAATGTAATCTCTAAAGGTATCTTGCGCTTTACGGTCTCAATCCTGCTCCCATATCAAAGTAGATGGCAAAACACCCACTGATCTTAATGGTGCAGGATGAAACCCTATTTCTCTTAATATCACACACCGAATAGGCTAGATGACATTTGTATGTGTATACTGAGTGGAGACTTACATTGGTAGGCTGACTCTTGCAACACTTGTGGATGGAAGATGATGGAAGACTTTGTCTCCAGGATATCAGCGGACCTCAGAGACAATCTATATAACAGCCCGCATACGATCATCAGTTCTGGAAGAAGGCTATAAAACTTGCTGACCTCGAACAGCAAAGTGGCAAGAAAGAGCCTGCAATCAGCACCATGCAGGAAAACCCATATCCCTATGTAGCATTCGCTGTAGGACTGGGACCAGTAATACCACTTTGTAACAGCCTAAGCAGTAGCTTTCCTTCTTTAATATTTACACACTTCAAATACGTGTACACTGTTAACATGGTTTTTCCTTGAGTAAACAAACTGAGGGGAAAAAACTAATACAAAAATGACAAAAATAAATGCTTCTTTAGATAAAAAGAACTGTAAATCCGAGGACGTTTCTTCCGAAGTATTTTATGGTAGCTCAAATTTTGAAAGTATCTACTATTTGTGCTGTGTGAATTTCAAAAGATAACACTTACTGTCAAGTGACTACTCGCCTTTTCCCCTCTACTTCTTTACTCATTCTGTCTAGGCAGATCTCAGGAGGGGTTCTTTTAAACATTACTTTTGACAACAACAATTATGCTGTACACTGAGAAAGAGAAGTAGTAAATGAGCAGTATGGCCAGATTGCCTGTCACATGACCAGAAATCCAGACCAACCCAGTGGGCCTGATTCTCCAGTGTTTTGCATCTTGTGTGGTCATTTATATCAGTGTAAAGTGAGCGTAAAACCTCTATCAAATCAGAACTTGCTACCCAATTTGGTAGTAGCATTCCATACTTGCTGCAGAGGTAAATGAATATATAAGGATCAAAGTAGTAGAGAATCCGGCCCAACATTTGCTCTCAGTTTTGGGGTGCCTGGGACTGTCTATAAGTAGAAAACTTTTCAAAGGTATTTAGGTTTATAAGCTGTAGATTCAAAACCAATGGCATTGGGGGGAGGGAGCGGGGGGAGTTTTCCTAGAAGAGATGTGAGATGATGATTTTGGAAAGAGAAGAGAAAATAAACTGCTGTTTTAATTATCTCAGAAATGTCTTTTACACTAGATTTATATACAATAGGGTATAAAGTTGCAAAACACCCTCTTAAAAATAACACTGTACACATTCTATTTACTTACAAAGGAAGATTCTCAAGACAGGAACTGTCCTATGTCCTTGAAAAGCTCCAAGCACAGCATCAACATTTAAATAACAACATGCCTCTTTTTATAAGGGAACATTACAATTTTATTTTAAACTTAATAGACATCCAATTTTCCCTTTTCAAAACCTGGGCCTAGGTAACAAAGCACCAGAGTCTTATAAACTTTCTAGCACCAAATGCAAATTAAGCAGTGAAATTGCTCTAGGAAAGGTTCCAAGAACGCAAGCCCAGTGGAGTCTCAACATAATTTCTATATCTTAAGCTCTGATTTTTCATGACACCAAACAACATAAGAAAAGATCATATTGTCACGAGTTATTACTTCGCTATCTAAGATTTTCAGTTATTTCCCCAGTTGCAAAAAACACATGGCCCTCAGCATGTAACTCGCAGATTAAATGTACTATAAGAAAAGAAATGGAAACAACGGTAGAGACTCTGATGATACAGTAGCTCAAAAACGTATGCTTTGCCTGAGATGAGAGACCCTAAGATTCATATGCTTTAAACTATTGTGATGCTTAAACTATTGTGAAATTTGTCACTGCATATGCTCTTTGCTAAGAAAGTGTGTATGTTAGTTACTGGTACTGTTTCTATTTACATAGGAAAATGTCAGTATTGCTAGTGTAAAAAAAAGACAGGATTCGGTTTTGCTTTCTGTGCCAGCTGTCATTACTGGAGTTTATAACAGCATCTCCAGTGAGTACAAGACCTTCTTAGCAGCATTCTCAAGTAATTATTTTATCTTTCAGCAAACCCACCGAAAAGCTCAAAATCCTTCCATCCTTGCGCAAGTTAGGATTTTAACTGTTTAAACAAAGTACTGGAGGTTTTTCCAGTACAGAGCTACTGTTTGTTTATCTGATGGGGAAGGTCAAAAAAACGGCAATCTAGTTCTGTACAAATGCTATTATTCAGCAATTCAAGAAAAGAGGAGGAAGAATGTTTCCTGAATGCAAAGTGTAGATCCACCTGTTTCTGTTTGAAAATCTAAAATGGACAGCGACAGCCAGGTTAAGTCAAGCAAGTGCAATGCTAACTACAGAGCTACAGTACTGCTATTTACTCTTCGAAGATTTAAAAGTGTAACTTCTCAGTTTTTTCCAATTATTATATCTGAACACAACATCTACCCTTAACGCTTTGGATGGCAGCCTAGCTATGTGAACAGAAATCACCTTTCCCTGCACATTTTCATTCCATGCTAAAGTGGCATATTTTCAATGACTCTTGTCCAGTTTTTCTTACTACAACTCATGAACTGTAATTCTTCTGTGTTTATTTCATGCTGGTGCTCAATAATAGCAGTTGCTATTCCTTATATAAAAGAAATGATAGATTAAATTAAATCATTATAAGCCTTACCTGCAGAATTCCTAATGTTCAAGAATTCTAGTCACTTTTGTGTTTGACGTAAAACAAGAACTTTCCCTAGTGGGTGACCTACAGTAGAACAGAAAGACATATCAAAGACCATATAATACGGTACATTTAACATGAGCATTAAATTACACTTTAATGAGAAAATTAACAGTTAAACAGTTAGCTATTATCTTGCTGTAGCATGCCTTTTACTTGTGCCAAATAGTAAATTTTTGGCAGGAATCATGCAACATGACATGCACATATTAATAAGCGGTACCTTTCCCCTCTTGCAACATGTACATTCAGACACAGCGATGTTTTGATTGCCTTCCACTCGCTACTTATAAAGCTCATGTTGCAGTTATATAAATTAAAAACATGCTGACACTAAATCAGAATATTTTTACAAAACAACCCAATCAATAAAACTAGACACTTCAGTAAGACCTGTATGATTGACACCAAAAAGCATTCTAAACTGCTGTCAATTTCTAATGAGCCTTGTCACCCTCCCCCCATTCCCCCCAAATCCTTCTGGTTTTAAACTTATCTTTGATTACATTTTATTGAAACCTAAATACTAAGGTGACTAAAGCCTAAATATTATTTCACAAACTGAAATGCAGCTAAACAAAATAGTATTAGTGCCAATTTTGTTAATGCACAAAAACCAGTAATCACGCTATGAACAATAGATTTTCAAATTCAGGTACAAGATAGAGATTTAAGTGTGGAATCCTCTATTAAGAACAGAAGCTGAGCGTTTAATCCTTCACTTGTTTTACTGGACATGTTCCTAGGTATTTCAGCCAGTTTCCTTGACTGCTATTAAAATATATATATATATATATAAGTGCTGCTCCTGTGTAATATAAATTTCCATAGATTTTTCAATGATAATTTACCGTTACATAATGGACATTTTAGTTTACTTGACTATTAATGGAGTCACAAGGGACTTGATTGTGATTCTTATATTGTGACGATAGTTTTGTTTTAGTACTCCTCTTACCGCAAAACTCAGACCACCCATCATGCTCCATTTTTTAAAAACATGTTTTCCAGACACAAGAAAGTAACACACACAACACTTAGGACCAAATGATAGCTGCTCCAGTGTGATGGGAAAAAAGCCCTGACAGCCCCTTTCACACTAATAAAATCACACTTGATACATCCATAATGAGGCCTCTAATACCACCTGAGGGCCCCGTTCTGCCATCCTATTAGTCTTGAGTAGAAGCTTAGATCTGGATCTTGTAAACACTTCCTCACATGCCCAAGTTTAGCAAAGTGGGATTTTCTCCTATGAAGTGTGATTTTCTCCCATGAAAGTTCATGCGATAAATAAATTCGTTAGTCTTTAAAAGTGCCACAAGACTCCTTTTTTGTTTTGCTGAACTAGACTAACATGGCTACCTTCTCCCTCTGGAACTTGACAGCTTTAGCAATGTAAGTAGTCCCATTGAAGAAGCTATGTGAGACTCTTTGCAGAATAAAGGCCTTATTCTGCAAGAGGTCCCCTGAAGACTCATCATTTAATTCAAATGTAAGCTGGTAACAATTTTATTTATAGTGGGGCAGTAAAGTTGAAATTGAATGGGATGCCTATGGGAGTAAATGTCTACTCAATGGGAGAGGGTAGAAACACTTGGCCCAGAGCATGGGGGGGGTCAAAGAAGGGTACAGCTGCTGAAGCACAGTGTACTTGCTTTCTGATTTTTTTCTGGGTGGATGGGAGGACGGGGTAAGTTCAAGTGGCTCTGAACAATAACATTTCTAAACAAATGAGTAAAAAAGTATAAGATGTAAAATTCAAAAATTTCAGTTATAACAAAATATGGCAGCACACAATCTCTCTGGGGTTCTAAGTGAGAGATGACCTAACATTGCCCCATGAGTCGGTGTAGATGTAACCGCTGTACAAACACCAAAGAAGAGAGTCATCATCCATCTAAGATGACACTTGTTTCCTGCAGTATGGTTGCATGTTAGGGAAACAATTTAAATGGCTCATCTCAGTGCAGAGCAGCAATCAGAGTGGAAGGCTAAAGTAAATAGGGCACCATTTCTTTTCTCCAAGATCCACAATTTCTGCTGGCCTGTTCAGTGTCTAGTAGTGGTGGGACTAAAATCTGTATTGAAAATGCTCCTCTTTGCAGATAGAGAGCTGCTAAATGAATCTGAATTAGACAAGTCTTATTCAAGTAAGTAATATTTACAGTGCAGCAACTGCATATAGGAGTGTGATAGTCTCGTAACATAGCTCTTTTAAGCAAATGCAAGAACAAAGTGGTCGGTACTGATTTCTAAAGATGAACATTTACAGAAGAGTTGTCTGGTACATTAAGGCCGCATCTACACTAGAAACTTCGGGGAATACTGTATTGTCAATTAGCAGAGTGATTTTTTTAACAATTCTGTACAGGCAAAAGTCCTAGTGTAGCCACATATATACAGATCTAAGAAGTACTTTTGGCAGCATAAGTATATATAATATAGAAGTATATTTAGACTATAATAAGTATAGCTTATTTTGCTCAGAGAACTGATCTAAACTACACTGGCAACAGAACATTTTTGGCGAGATGAATTTACACAATAATGATTCATCAGCTTAGCTATACCAACAAACCTTTTCCAGTGAAGATATGGCTTAAGTCCACTAAACAATGAATGTATTTTCTCTTTCCTTCCCACTTCCTTAATTTCTGTTAGTGCTGAACACGCTATGTAATTCCTAGTTCTGTCATTCAGGAGACAAGTTAATTAGACTTTAAAACATCAGTTATATCCTGGTACTACAAATCAGGTTAGCACCTTTAGCAACCATGTTCTGACTCTGTAATTATGCTGGCATTTGCTCCTGGGACGTATGGAAAATAATTACTACAAACATCCAGTTGTCCTGAAGGCAAAAATAACCACTCAAGTTAAGACCAGTTTGACTGAATTAAGCAGGATCCGACCATCAGTCAGTTCGCTCTATGTTCATCACTAGGGCTATGTCTACACTTACCAAAGTTAGTTCAAATTAGTTAATTCAAGCTAACTAATTCGAACTAATTTTAGTTAGTTCAAATTAACTTAATTCGAACTAGCAAATTTTAGTTCGAACTAACCAAGTGCCATGCATGGCACTTGCTTAGTTCAAATTAGTCAATTGCATTGAGCTCAATGTGCCGGTTAGTTTGAACTAACATGGCCACATTGGGTTAATTCGAACTAACTAGTTCGAATTAACCCTTAGTTCGAAAAGTATAAGCAAATTTATTAGTCCGAATTAAGGAAGCCCTTAATTCGAACTAATGAAAGCCTAGTGTGGCCAAGGCTTAAGTTAGTTCAAATTAAGCTTCCTTAACTCGAACTAACTTGCCAGCGTAGACATAGCCTAGGTGACCTCAAGAGAAATAGGAATAGGACAAAAAGGCTTAAATAAAGCAACAAAAAGCAACCCCTAACATGCTTCAAAGAGAAACACGCACTCTTATAAATCTGTATTTATAATTACTTGGTAGTAAGATGTGGTAGATGAATATACACATTTATAGGTGTTCACTATAAAAACTATAGAACCTTGAGTAATCACATTACTGAGCCCATATCTGTTAGCTACTCGAGGGAAGACCAAAAAATGTTTTAAGATAGGTGTGGAGAATATTGATTTCTATTTTTAATACAGCACACTCCTAAAACATTATTACCTAACAAAAACAAATATCTACCTTTTCTTCTGCAATATGTGTCTTCATTTTCACTGAGATAATGGCACGGCAGAGACCTCTCAAGACCATGAATGAGACTGTTTTTCAACTAGCTTGTTGCTTTTGACTTAATTTATCATCCATACCCACAGAGAGGACTTTGTCACACACACGTTATACTGAGCAGTCACAAATGACTGCATACGATATTGTGAGAAGAAATATTTGTGTAAGCAGCACTGATATTGAAAATGGTAATTTAGAGTAAAAGTCCATTTTTTTTTATTTGTGACCTTTTTAATCTTAAGAGCAAAAGAAAAATTTAACTGGCAAATATACTGTCATTACTTTTAAAAAGGAGAGCCTGTCATGTGGCCTATGGTGGTGGAGATAGGTTTATTCTATTTCATTTAGTATTGGGGAAAGATGTCGGATGGGCATCCCCAGGGACTATGGTATAATAGAAGCAGTGGTTGGCATACTGCCCTATGTATGTACCTCGGCACTGCTCACCTTTTAGGGTGAGGAGATTGTTCTTTCCCCATGCCTTTTTCAGTTTTCAGCATCCTTGCAGAGACTTCTAATAAAGGGTGAAAATTACAGTGTGTGTGTTTCTTGAGATGCGGACACTATCTAAAATGAACTGATACAAGGTAATCAAATTACATAATAGTGTCACATTTTTCAAGCTTGCATTCAAGCATTTTAAATGGCAGCTTAAAAGTACACCCACTCTCTTTTTAAAACAACATGCTGACAGCACTGTAATGGGGGAGGTATAAAAAACCTGAATAGCATAGAATATATGGGGCATGTTTTAAGAATCTTTTGCTGATTCAGTGGCTCATGAGATTAGCAATGGGATTCAGGGTCTTTTACCACATGAAATCAAAGCCAGGTTCATACTGACTTAAGGCATAACCATGTAATGGCTATATGTTGACATATGTGAAATGAGTTGGCGGTTTCAGTTCAGTTCTTAATACAAAGTATCTACGTCACAAAACCCTCTGTCTTCACTGACATTATCTTGTTGGCAGGGAGGGCCAGGATTACATGGGAATTTAGAATTTAACTACTCTGTGAGTCGCATTTTCTGAGATGATACTTCCAGGTCAGCATTGGGGAAGGAAGTACAAATTCTGATTAATTTTCTCACTTTCAACTGCTTTCTCTTATCATTAAACAAGTTTCTGCTCAGAATATTGCAAAGGTGCAGATCAAAGGAACCTCACCGTAAAACCAGAGATAGTGTCAACCAATTCAATTTGTTAGCGTCATGCTTTCCTGGCCTGAGTTAAATATATCTAATGCGGGAGGGGAACAAATTGCGACTATTCATAAACATTTTTAAATGCTTTGACCATGCTCAGATCTCTTTTGTGTTTTCTTCTGCTAATATTAATGGAATAGACTTTAATTAACATAAATGTTCAAAGGAAGCAAATTTCAGAACTGCTTATCTAAGAATAAGTAAAAAAAAATTTTTTTGAATTCCAGTTGAAAGTTGTGCACTCAGCGAACCAAAACAAATAAGTCATCTGACTTCAGACCACACTGCCAAGCAATACATCTTTAAGAGAGACATGCTTGCATAGAATTACTTAAGTAACAATCAAATTAGAAAAAAGTAGAATTATTTCAAACAAATTTTAGAAAACTGCAGTCTAATTAAGGACATTCTGCAACCAACCAAAGAACCTAAACTCAAAGAAAGAGTGTGTTGTTCACTCTTGAAGCCAGTCTCTACGCTTGTGTGTTAAAATCATTGTTGTCGTAATGCTATAGTTACTAAACTGTACTACAGTTATAATGTTGCTCAAATCTACATGTAATCAAGTGGAATTTTGACACGTGAAGACATTTATTTGTATTTCAGTAGCATTAGGGGCCTCAACCTCAGAGATCGGGACCCCATTGTCCTCGACACTTGAATATGCACATTGTAAGAGACAGGCCCTAACCCAAAAAATCTTACACTCTAAATAGACAACAGAAACAAAGGATGGGAGAATGGAAGCAATACAATAACCCCCTTTTATTTTAGAGATGGGGAACTGAGACAGAAGGACGTTAAGCATCTTGCATAAGGTCACATGGGAAATCTGTCTACTCCAGAACTGAACTCAGTCCCAGTCCACTGCTTTAACCACAAGGCACTAAAACCATTAGCTCATGAGTTGGGATGCTCTAGGAGCTACCTAGGACATAGCATTGCTACATTGCTCTGAGCAGCATTTTGTCATTAGCTAAGCTGGCTGGGCAGTAGCTATATCGATCCCTCATTCACATTCAGAATGCACATGCAGATCTGCAGAAAAGTGTGTTCATTCCAAACGACATGGTTTGAACGTCCCTCTCGTCTTAGCAACTGAATACGAGTTGAGGGCCCTGTTTCCTTTACAGTGTCATACATGTGTCAAGATCTTCACAAAAGACACATTCTTTTTGGAAAAACCAGGTTAGATGAGGGTTTGTGCCCCCCCCCCTTTTTTTTTAAATGAACTATTACACTTAAAATCTACAGAGTCTTGGACTAAACAAATTTTATAATCCTTGATTCCAGTTCGCAACTATTCATAGTTCTTTTACCCATCAATATCTGGAAAGCACAAGGACCATTACGTGCAGCCTGTAACTGCACGTCGATGAGAATAAAGTTATAATATTTGCTACTAACTTTTGCCAAAATACAACATAAGGCAGGCCTTGACAAATGTTTCTAGTCCTCGTGATGACCAGGTTTAGTAGCCTGTTGCCTAGCTCCAATGCAGAAATGTAATGGAGGAGCACCTTCTGGCAACCAAAAGAAAAATCACTGGCACCTAGCTGTGAGTCAGTTTTATCTACCCCGACATAAGGTAACTACAGTGAGTGCATTTTTTGTAAAAAAAAAGGTGCCGGTACTCAGCCCAATCCAGCCCCAACCCTGGCCAGGGATGTGGTGCTGGGCCACTGCAGCAGCCCGATCCAGCCCTACCCCTAGCCCTGGCTGGGAACTCGAGGCCACCAGATCCAGCCCCAGGAAGGGACCTGGGGCTGCCGGTGACAGGAGCCAGATCTGGCCTCAATCCCCGACTGGGAAACGGGCCAGACTGGGTCCAGGGGATGGACTGGGACCAGCACTGCAGGGAGTGGGGTCCCTGGGTCCTGGCTCTGAGGGATTTTTGAGGTCAGTGATGCCCCAGGTCAACACTGCTATGAAAAAAGTGCCAGTACTCTGTACCTGTGCATACTGTCACCAAAAAAAAAAACAAAAAAAAAAAAAACAAACACATTGACTACAGTTATTTCCTATTCTAAACAGGGGAAATCAAGGCATCACAGCTAACACCCTGGGACAACTGTTGACTAACATTGTTTTTAACAGCAAAAAGCCCTCTCACAGTTTGAGGAAGTTTGTGGGAACATACAGTATATTTATAAATACAGACAACAGATTGCACATTTTCCCACTAGCAGAAGTACTGTTAAAAAAAAAAAAAATCAAAGGAGTGTTTCAACCTGAAGCATCAAATTTCCTTTTATGTGACATCAGTCAAGTAACGTCAAGTAGTTTTATTCTGTATATGATCACTAAGTAATAACTTTTTTAAGTTCCCTAACTAATGATGTGAATGGAGAACAAACTTCTTCCGGATAGTTTGGCATGCTAACAATACAAGAGTAGAATCTAGCAGAAGAGTCAGGAGAGTTAGAAATCTAGCTGGGAGCTGGTCTCCCTTTATGCTTTCTGTAACTTAACAAAAAATAAAATGCAATTGTGTTGTCGTCAAGAAGAGTTTGTTCATGTAGATTTTGATCTCACACTGATTTTATCCAAGAGTAACTAAATCAGCTCTACTGGAATTGCAGCTATCTTCTTGTTTTTTCTTCTGTGAATACAGACTGAAACCCCTTATCTTTGTCTGCACACTGCACATAAAAAAATGTAAGAATCAGATGTAATGGTGCTTGCATCAACTGAAGTCAGTTATAAATGCATAATTTTATAGTTATAAGACTTCTTTAATAAATAACATTTAATAACAACACTACGTAGCTCTGATGGGGTGCTTTTCATCAGTACCTCTCAAAGAATTTTATAAATGGCCACTACCATTAACCCCATCCTTCAGATTGGGAAACTGAGGACAGAGCGGTGAAGTGACTTGCCCAAGGTCAATCAGCAGGCCAGTTTGAGAGTCAAGAATAGAACTTATATTTCCTGAGTCCCAGGCTAGTACTCTCTCCACTAGGCAACAAGTCCCTTCACCCCTCAGCTGTAAAACTTTCCAATACAAGTAAAAGGGTAGGAAATTCTACATAGTAGATTGATGCTTTAAATCATGACTTGAAACAGAAGAATATACATTTCACCACTCAGTATGGCTGCTCATTTTTTCAGAAGGGATGACTTTTTATCCGTCGTGCTTATAAATTGTGGATAAACAAATCTAACATTACATTTTCTATACAGCACAAGCTCTGGAGCTAGTTAGCCAGGTGAACAGTATCCATACATTACCAGTCTATTGGTGCATTTATTTATTTCAGTTTTCAAAAAAATGTGCCTATACTTCTGCTCTAAATATTCTTAGTACATGAATTCCAAACTTATCAATCTAATAGGAAAGTGAATAAATAGTATGACATACCAAATAGAAACACTCTCATGGACTTTTATCAGACATGCTATATTCTTCATCTACCAGCAGCTACCACACTATTTCCTCATACTTAGAATAGGAAATAACTATGTTATCAAAGATGTCACTGTGGAGTTGTGTTTTCATAAAAGCTGACATTATTAGTGATCACTGTATATTGAATTTGATGAAGGATGCTTTGTATTATTCACTTGCAATATTAGATAGCTAGTTAACTAAATAAATATGAGGTATTTTGACAATATTTTTATGTAATACTGCTGAAATATGGAGATTACTTAAAACATGAAGAATAGCTTTCTATATTCCACATACAACATTAATCGTCATCTTCTCCTTGACCCTCTCTTTCCCCAGAAGACATACACTTGCAACCATTATAATATCCACAAAATAACTGTCAATATTGTGACATTTTAAATAAGTCATAATAAAAATGAATCAAATTATGTCAGTGACTCAGGAAGAACTGCTGACTTTAGACATGATTACAAGCTTTAACAAGTCAGTCACTCAACAGAAAAATAGCAAAATGGATCCCTAAAACTTGCAGACTAATTGGCAGGGGTCTTTCAACCACAAGACAGTGAAAAATGTAGAATCTTAACATTTCTGGTGTTGGCATCTAGTGGCTCACTGTTATGCTGGAGGATGGAGAGCTTCCATGAACCGTGTCTTTAACCTACAGGCAATCACAAACTTGGCTGAAGCTAGGATGTGAAAGCCATCTGCTAAATGAGGAAACAATTAAATACCCCCTTTGTTTACTGATAATAAATAATGAAAGCCATCACACAAAGACTAGAATGAATGCAAACGCAAGGGCGAGGGATTGATTTGATTTGCAGCTGTATGTGTATAGGTAAAAAAGGACCAAGACAGAAGACAGTAAGAGCAGCAGGAAAGCCAAGAGATAGCAAGAGATGCACTTGTTGACTCTGAGTGAGCATCAAGAGCGAGGGCATTTTGGTTAGAGTACTGGCTGAAAGGCAAGTTTGGAATTGTGAGCAAGGAAACTGACTCCTGACTGAAGCTATCATGTTCAGTGGAACAGGACCATATGTAGATTCTTTGAATACAAGGTTCCATCAGACAAATACCTGACTATATCATCAATTTATTCTTCTAATGGAAACAACCTTCACGGCCCCAAATATTGATGAACTGCCTAGGCCAAAAGGAAAACAGTACTGTAGGAGAAAATAAAGGGTTAAATTTAAAAAAGACAAGTAGAAACAGTCACGAATAAGGCTTAAGGCCTAGTGAAACAAATCAAAACAGTAGGCCTGAGTTGGATAAATGGTCAAGTTGCCAGGAGTAGTCTGACATCACAGAAATTGGCAAGAAGTCAGCTGCAGCTACAGTAAGAGTGGAAAAGTACCTGAAAGGGGAAGGTGTTGTGTCGGCCTCGCACCAAAGAGATAAAGGTGATATTTCGGTCAAATCTGAAGGTAATGTTTCTGTCAAACCTGAAGGTGATGTTCTGGCCAAATCTAAGGGTGAGGTTTTGGTCAAACCTGACACCTTGATGGGTGGAAATGTCCAGTGATGTGTGCACCTATCAAATTAATAGGTGGCATCAAAAAGGGGTAC
>ML685812.1:2673081-2690208 GCA_007922175.1 Pelusios castaneus
AGCTGTTCCGTTGCACTGAGCATGAATACTGGCAACAAATCTGTTGAGACACATTGTTTGCCATTGTGCTACGTTGCAGTAAAGCCTAGTGTAGCACCTTCGTTTCTACAAGAAACCGTGATCATGTTGGTTTCCTCGATCGTGAGTGTTGCTTCAATTTCTCTCTTGCACACAGGGTACACCTAAGTTTAAGGTCACTGAGCTAACTGAGTTTTCACTAGAGACCTGATTCAAAGGTAACCCAAAGTGTTAACCAAAGGAACACCTTGGCTTAGGATCACCAGGCTAACTCAGTTCCTGCTTAAGATCCAAGCCAGGCTCTAGATCATTGGGCTAACTGAGTTCCCAGCAGAGATCTGAGCCAGGGGTAATCCTGAGGGAACAGGCATACAGAGGCTCACGCACGCAGCCAAACAGCTATCCATATTGGACACATTATAACATCAATAAGAACACCTGCCGCCCAGCCTATCGCAAGTATTGACACAAATGATCCTATTCATCTCACCAGGATTGCATTTATGAGAAACTGCTCACCAGTGGGAGCAAGAGATCCAGAATCCAGCCCATAAATGATTGTATGAAAATAAGTAAGAGCAAGATGGACTTGCACCTAAATTATGCACAGCTTTAATTCTTCAATCAATTTAAACAAATGAATCAATCCCATATGAAATGACTCTTCCGTTTTAGGCTTTTAATTTAGGATTTTCCCCACAGATCTCTGTCCATCTGAGTAGTTACAAAACAAAGTGTCCTGCCCCCTCTACATCTCCTGGAAGGAATGATATATCGGAAACTCCACGTGAAGCTTACTTACATTCTCCCCTCCTGTTGCTTTTCCTATGGAAGTGCACAACGAAGCCCAACATTAAAACCAGATACATTGTTCAGCATGGATTATACTAAGTGACCATAACTTTAGGACATGGTTTGAGAATTTTTTGAAATGGTGTGGTTTTTATAGATGAATATAAAATACATATTGGAAATTGGTATCTATAATATCATGATTATATTTTTTAAAAAGTCAACTACAGTTATATAAGAAAACAAAAATTAAAAGAAAAAACAATTTAAACACTCTCTAATATATTCAAGTTTGAAAGAAGGAACACTATCTCAGGAGACAGTTACTCTTCAATTACATTTGTATAAACAGTAATAAAACTCAACAGTGAAATGTTTTCCCCACATCTTTGGTTCAGACAGCTGACAAAGACTGTACTGTCAAACTTTACTGAATTCTGGGCTGCCAAACCTGAATAAGTTTGACACACTGGTCCAGCAATGATCTACAAGAAAAATTCTAGTTCCCTTGCTCCAAAGATATTAAAAAGGAAAAAAGTTTGAGGGTCAACACTAAGGCTATTCCAATTTGTAATTTGCACTCTATAATGTTGGTCACTTAAATATGACATCCATTACATGTTAACCTGAAAATTCTTGAATTTTCATAGTATGGTTAAGACTAAGCAATTTACTCCTGTTTTATAAGCTTGGCAAGCAACTGTCCCACATAACAATGCATTACAAAAACAAAACAAACAAAAAATCATTATTCAAATTTACTGGTAAACAACACTTGCTTGCTGTGAAGTGTCTGAGCTCATGCCCTTCATCATACTATTTACTCCAAAATGTTCAAATATTTCACTATGTTCATGGAAACTCCATCCATTTCTTGATCTCCCACACCATGCTACCCACGTTCTCTTAAGTTCACAGACAGGTATTTCCAGGGCTTTTTTTGTGATGGTACTCAGGGGTACTGAGTACCGGCATCTTTTTTCCACAGCAATGTGGTCCGGCTTCTGCTGCCGCCGCCGGAGGCCCCAAGTCCCTAGCTGAGTACCAGGACCTTTTTATTTACCAAAAAAAAGCACTGGGTATTTCTTTCTATTGGTACAGATGGAAATACTGTAGCTAAGACTCTTGTGTTGGGAAGGAAAAACATACAAATGGCACGGAAATGCTTGTGCAAATGACAGTGGGGGGAAAAAAATTCAAGCATCCAAGCCTCTAAAGCAGGAGTCTTCTTGCACAGCAGGGAGTAGAAATCTATAATTACCAGCTTGTTAGCATGCCTGTTGGAAGCAGACATGCTCAGCCACCTTGGACCACAAACAGGTTGCTCTGGTATTAGTTGCAACAGTGACTTGCTAGTAAAGAAGTCAAAACTACATGGGCCACTGCCTCTTCCCGCTCTGCAGGAATTGCCACAGCCAACCTGCCCACAGAGATGCTGAAGCATGGGGCATGCCTTGTCTCAATTCCAGGCAAACTGGATGGGAGCTAGCTTGACCTGATATCCCAATTTTATAGGGACAGTCCTGATTTGGGGGGCTTTGCCTTATATATGGGCCTATTACTCCCTATCCTGATTTTTCACATTTGCTATCTGGTCACCCTAATGGGGGCGCACATCAACAGGCTTTTCACTAAACACTGAGAAGGCAACTTAATAGAAGAAACTAGAACCTTTGGGAGGAAAGGGATATTTTAAGTTAAGATATGGCTCTGATGCCTATCCAAACCGATCCCAATATATGAAATTTGGAGTCCTGCCAACACTTGTTTTACATGAACTTTTGCAACGGTTTTGTATTTTTGTCCTACGTAGTTTTCTGATAAAACATTAATATTATATTGCAGTTGTAGAATATTGCACTATATCACAGTCCCTACATTGCACTGACGTCAACATGCCAATTTGTCAGTGACTCAGATTGTAGCCACACATCACAACACACAAAACGCCAAAAAAAGCAGAGCAAAAATAACCTGAAACAAGCGTTGGATGATGTCCACAGCATTTTTTATAAATCAGGAGTTGGTGTTGGCCCCGGTTGTTTTAATTAGGGAGCAGATCTTTAAGAACAGCCTGGAAAACTCTCTCAGTAATTTTATATATAAAAATTAATTTCACCAGAATGTATACATAACTCTCTAGTAAACAGGAATTAGAGGTGGCCTACCTTAGACCACAGACCCCTAGGAAATTTCATGACATTAAATGTGCCCACCTGTTTGAATTGTTGTGGTAGACTGCCTGAGCATCTTGTTCCTAAGGTCATTAGGAGAAGTTGCCAGTGAGTCTAGAAATTCCTTATATTGTTGGAGTCACATCTAGACTAGAGGACAGGAGAGGACAGTCAACTGGCAACAGCTGACACTGTCAAGTGGTGTGCCACAGTCAACTAATTTAAAATGCAGGGTTCAGGCAGCTCCCCTAATATGGGCCCAAGTCTGAGTTCAGACCCCCAAATCAGATCCATATTTGAACTTCCCTATATTTGATGGGATATCTCACCTAGATATCAGTCTCCGTCCCACCCCTACACATAATAAAAAAAAATCTTAGAAGTCTTATATAACTTGATCATTGTCTGCCTTATTTTATTAAAGATTATGCTTTGCTTATTTGGCTTTTCAGTAGTCTATTCTTTTGAATAGGACTCCTTTCTTTTTCTTTTTTCTTTTTCTTTTTCAGTTGTGTTGCATTTTAAGCTGAGTGATACATTCAGTACCTCGGAGGGGGAATGCTTTATACCTAGAATTCTACGATACTTAGCTTTGTCACTGTCCATTTTTATTTACTCACCATAACAAAAATATGTATCATTCAGTCCCTATTGTTGGTTAGAAACAGACACGCCACCATTCTGTGAGCAAGGGTCCAATATGTCCCTGCATGGTGCAGTGATTTACAACTGTGCAAAACGGGTGTAAAACACTACCCAATCAGACGTTAGAGTTTTGCATATATTTATTTACACCTGCACACAAGGAGGTGTAAATGACTGCACAAGGCAATGGAGAATCAGCCATTGCTTTCCATTAGCATTTCTTATACTGCTACAGATCTCATTGCACTCCTTGTTATGGCTGATCCAATATGCTTTCTCTTAC
Organism: Pelusios castaneus; assembly: GCA_007922175.1. NCBI lineage: Eukaryota > Metazoa > Chordata > Testudines > Pelomedusidae > Pelusios > Pelusios castaneus. The sequence goes on from ML685812.1 coordinate 2,676,994, forward strand.
TTCCAGCCCAGAGGTAGGTCCATGTAATGCTGTCAGAGGTCACTTCATATCTCAAAAATACCCTGTTCCCAACCCCACAGGAAAAAGAAGTTGAGAGTGCCAGGAAATAGCTTTACCATTACCAAAAGTAACAACTCTAGGGCTCTTACAAAAAATGGGAGATGGAGAGAAAGCATGTTCTGCCACAGAGCTTTTTTATTGTTGTTGTTACTTCACCTTTCTAAACATAATGAAGCAAGTGTTCTGAGCGTACTAGTTCAGACCTAAATGTTTAGGGACATTGATGAGTTTTCTTAAATTTGAAGGATTACATTACAAAAGATTTGGTTTCATGAAATTTTATCTATTTCAGGAACAATATTATGGAGTGGAGTGTCTGGAAGCAACAAACTTACCTTGGTGAAGCAGTAATTGAGTTTTAGTTTATATTTTAGGGACCAAATCTTGAAGTCTTTATTCTGGCAAAAATCCCATTTAAAACATTAAGAAGATGGCTTTCAGATACTGGCATCATGTTATCCCCTGGTTTTGCTTGTACATAAGCGTACTAAAGAACAAGAGTCCGTGATGCTTCATGTTTTATTCAGCAAGTAGGCTATGTTTAATTTAACCAGACAAAACAAATATTTCATCATTTTAATTGGAAAATCCCTCACTCTAGCTAGGAAAGGACTACCCAACCAATGGGTTCGTGGACTGCAGGGAGCTCATAAATCTGTTCCTGTGGGGGCCTCTGGCATTGTATTCAAAGTTATTTTTAAGAACTAGTATGGTAGGCTGTGTAAGATATGATGTGCAGGGAGCCTCATAAAACTCTTTAATAAAAGCAGTGGGCCTCTACTGAAACATTTGCCCCAGAAGACTCGAATGCCAGTACCATGTAACATGTAATACAGTTTGCTAACAACATATAACAAACAGTCCAAGAAAACAGAATTATTAGTAACTCTAAAAACAAGGCAAAAAGCTTTGTGTGTTGCCATAGTCAGTAAAAGACAAAATTTCAGCAGTCACAATCCAAACAAATGGCCTCTATATCTTATCAGTAAAGGAATCTCCCCCCCCCCCCCTTCATCCATTTCTTCCACTAATTCAGAGAAGGCAACGTAAGTATAACTTTAAAAGACTAACATGGCTACCCCTTTGGAACTTTAAAAGATATCACCACTCTCTCTTCTCTTCTGATGCTCCTTTCATTTTTAAAAAGTGTACACCTTGTGAGATATCAAGGCCAGCAGGCAGTCTGAGTGTGGACAATGAGAGATATGTAAGCCCCAGAATGCTGAACGCTTTGTTCCCAGTGACTAGCTAGGGTTAATACAGGTTAATTAGGAGCACCTGAGATTAACTAAGAAGTAGCTCGATGCCTGATAAAAGCCTCCCTGCGCCAAACAGATGGGGCACAAGCTGGAGAAGGAGCAGGAGGACAATGCTGTGCAGAAGTAAAGGAACAGAGAAGTTTGTGAAAGGTAACTAAGCTTGAGAAAAGAAGTATAGGCAAAGACTGAGAAAGGAAACCCAGCCTAAGGGAAGACTAGGTGCAGGGAACTGAAAGGGCAGAGGGGGAAGACAGCCCAAGGGAAAGAACTGTAAACCGGGACACTGTCAACAGCACATAGCTGCACCTCAGAGGGCCCCTGGACTGGGATCCAGAGTAGAGGGCAGGCCCAGGTCCTAAACCCCCTCTGCCTTCCCAGAAGTCACACAAATGCAGGCACCCTAGGGTTGAGGCATTTGGGACCACCCTAACCCATTGTCCGTAAGAAAGTGCGAGACCCACTGTAGGGGAACCAGCAGACTGCCACAACCCTCACAAGACTTCTTTTGAGTACTAAAAAGGCATTGCGACTGGATGTATAACAGGCTGGCAGACGGCAGCAGGTGTGTGGAGCAGTGGCATATAAAGAAATATCAATAAGATCATCCTAGACTACACGCAAGAGAGGCAAAACACATCTAATGGAAGGCACTGACTGCCCCAAGGTACTCAGCTGCTCAACATCTTTTCAATAAATTACCGTGGAAGAAAGAAATATCAAACATAATAAGGAAACCCATGCCAGACAATGGATTTGATTACATTTACAGTTCTCTTTTCCATTAATTTCTAATGTAAGCAACTTTTTCTCATGAGCAAAAGCTATGCAACTTTCTACAAACTATTATTATCTATAGTGCAATAGAACCAACAGTCTTGTAGATAATTTCAGAACACAGAAGACAGTCCCTGCTTCAAAGTACAAATGGGGCTGAAAGCAGTCATCCAACTATTGATTCCTAGCTCTAATTTGTATGGTTGTGTAATAACCAATTAAAACAAAGTAAATATTCAGATGAATTACACCTTTTCAATTATATATTCAATTATAAATTGTGCCATTTTAGTACTATACAGCATTTCTTTATAATTGAAAATAACCTCAGACCTGGAGAATCAGAAAGCATTACTTTATTGTCATTTCAGTATCTATATAGAGCAACTATACTTATCCCTACTTTAAAAGACAAGAAATAATATGGACACTAGGAAATCACCCGATTCAAAACCAGAAAATCTGCAATTCTTGAGTAAAAAACTGGGAAGTAGAATTAGGGAGGTGATTTTACTGCTGTATGTGATAGTGGTGAGACCTATCTAAATCACAGCGTTCAGTTCTGTTGTCCATATTTTTAAAAAGATGTTGAAAAATTAGCAAAGGTGCAGAAATGAGCCCCCAAAATGATCTGAGGGCTGAAGAAAATGGCTCAGTCAACCTGCTTGGCTTATCAAAAAGACAAATGAGAGTTGACCTGATTACACCATGTACATACTTTCACAGGGAGAAGACAGCAGGTATTACCAAGTTCTATAATCTTGCAGAAAGATGCATAAGGACTACCAATGGCTAAAAGCTGAAGCTAGGCAAATGAAAAAAATAAGGATTTTGGTTTTTTGTAACTGTGAGGATGATTAACAACTGGAACAAACTACCAAGGCAAGTGGTAGAGGTCTCAATGTTTTCAAATCAAGACTGAATGTCTTTCTGAAATATGTGCTATAAATAAACATGAGTTATGCTTTAGACAAACAAGTGATTTGGCACAATACTGAGGTAACTGGTTGAAATGTAAAGGCCTGGGATATTCTTGAGATCAGATTATACCTAATTATCCCTTCTAGTCTCAAACTCTATGAATCTGTAAAAGATTATGAAAAATACACTGTTCTAAGTTAAAGAGGCAGGATTCATGACTGATAGCAATATATTCTTTACACAAAGATAATAAATTTTAATAAAATTAATAAAAATTAAAAAGATGCAAAGAAAAATAAAAGCAAAGACTCCTCTACCTTCCTATGTTAAATTATCTTGAATTTTATATTGAACTATTGAATTGCTGTTACTTACTGAATGAAAACGAAGTAGAGTATGATGTACGGTACTGCACAAAATGAAACTGATAAAATTATCTTATTTGAATGTCAAATTAACATTGGTACTGATTTGTCTGATATGAAGACAGAGAACAAAAAGCAAATCCAACCCTGAGACACTAAAACAATTAATTAAAGAAAAATTAAAGTAAGTGCAACTGATCTTAGGGAAGACATGATCTAATCATATGTTAAGCAAGTGCCAGTATGTTCCAAGTAAATTGGATCATCTTTGCAGGTGATCAAACTGTGGAAGTAAAGTTAACTTACCCCCTGATGCACTCAATGATTAGGAATACAGCTAGGGAAAAAGAGTATCAGGGAAGACTGAATTAGAGGATAAGGAAGAAGACTCGGGAAGAGAAGGTCACCAAAAAGAGAAGAAAGGCCAGGTAGCACGATGCACTAGAAGCAATAGGACCAATGGGAAGAGGATGTTCGGAAACAAAACCCATCAGGCTTTATAAAAAGTTGCATAGGGAATGAATCATGGGAATGGTCTGAGGGTGAAAGGGAAAGCATCAGAAATGAAACTGTTAGAACTCTTCATGTTTTTCCCCACTTGAACTAATTAAGATGGTCCTGAAGATTGGGAAGGTTACATTCAAATGACCTGGCTCCCCATCCCCAAAAATAAATTAAAACATTGAACCTCATCACAAATCCATAGGTTTGTCAAGCTCTGCATTGCCTACTGGTTCATATACATGTATACCTACACAGCAAAAGCTGGGCATAGGCTAGCCTTCCTGAGCTAGCTTGAATCCAACCAGCGCAGGTAACAATAGCAATGACCATGCACGCACAGGCTTCAGAGCAGGCTACTGAGCAAAGTACATACCCTGAGTCCGTGCCTGTCTCATTGAAGCCTATGCTGCCTTCGCTATAGTTATCCACACTAGGTGGATTCAAGCTAGCTCAGATAAGCTAGGCCACATCCATTTTTTTCTGCACAGACATACACGAAGAATAAGTATTCCTGCAGTCCACTATCTGAACAAGGCAGATCTCTCTGTTGCACTGCTTTCGTGAGACAGCTGCCTGCACCAGGAGTTTTTCTCTCTCCTGCTACAGCAAAACATACTCCAGTGAAAGTCTAATACATTTTCCACTAATTGATGACATTAACAACACAGGTGCTGCCAAAAACACCAGGTATGCCACAGTTTTGCTGATGCTGCATTTATGCATGGGACCGAGGCCTGGGAAAATAAATCTTTTCACTTCATGGGGTGCACATATATATATTATTTGCAGAGATATTACCACACACACACACAAAATAGAAACGAGAGAACTCTTTATGGAAATAAAATAAACCCAGATAAATCTGGACACCATGTGATATTCCAGAGCTTGGGAAAAAATATTCTCAGCACAAATACTCTTAGAAATGTTTTTCTTTTAAGGAAATGTCATTTCCTTGCCTGATCTGCCACTGCCTCCATCCACCTTCCAGGTTGTGCAGTGTTAACATGACCTTTGCTGGTCATTCAACATACTGCTTTTGCTTCTTGGTCCAAACTGTAGTGCTCGCTTTCTGATCAGATGCAAAACCAAGGACTTTGACCACGGGTGACCATTAAATATAACATAGCACATTTCACAAAAGTAGGGTGCTAGCCCCAATATGTGGCCAGACTTTTGCTCAGGTAACTACTTTCCACGGACCTATCCTTTAGTCTAGACTTTAAGGTGGATAAACCTTCCTTCCTCACTTCCTGAATTAATTGCTGCCTGCTATCATTATTTTTTATAGATTCCTATGCACGTCTTGGGAGTATTCAGAAAAGAATAACAATTCATTTGTTTCTTAACAAGGAAATGTCAAAGATTCTTTTCTGAAGAGTCCCAAAAGTGGTCTCACAGCAATTCACTCAAACCACTTAGGCCAGGACAGTATCAAAGCAATGTATGCAGCAGGCAAATATGGCTTTGCCATAGGAGGATTGAAGGCTAATGGCAAATCAATAATGCACCGAACACTGCTTATAGCTCTATAAGGGATGCAGAACATGCCTAAACTAAATAGAAAACTAGTCTGGATCCTGACTTAACAGTCATGATGGTCTCATCTCAGCAACATGCCCAAGGACAGCATACGCTTTACTCACAAGAAGTCCACAGATCCCAATTCATAGTAGTAAAATTGCTATTTTTCATGCCCCACAGCTTCATCCCTGAAAAGGTGCTCTTAGATAGAACTGTCCTTTGGATCTTCCAGCATGATTTCTGTTGTGTCAATCTACTTACTCTGGAAACCAACGGAAGAAGTAGTTGGTTTCACAAACTTAATTTTTGGGTCTGATTTGGCCTATCACTGTCCCTTTACCGCAGCATATGCACAGTAAAATATGGCTGTAGTAAATAATCTCTACAGAATTTTTGTTTCAAAATACCATTTCATTCTGCACTTGTAGAATAAATCACAGTAAATGACAACTGTATAAAATTTATACCCGTTCACTGATATTTATGTTCTCCTTGACCAGTTTTCAAAACTAAGAGGGTAGTTTGATCACATACTATGAAAGGATATTACAGCGTACAGCAAACTTGGTGAAAATCTGGATAATTTGATCCTATTATCCTCTTACTGTGTTCTCATGTTTCAGCACAAAGAATTAATTTTCATCTCTGTCCTTTGAATGAGGTATCTATGTGAAGAATTTTTGAGCAGATGAAGGAATTCCCAGTTTATAATTCACGTTCTGTGTGTGTGTGTGTGTGTGTGTGTGTGTGTGTGTGTGTGTGTTCCTCCTGCTGTAAGCATACCATGAATACTGACTTAGCAACATTTATCACTTTACATGCATGGATTATGATGATTGCAAAAATATAAAAAGGTCCCACTGCAGAAGTTGCCACATTGGGTGAAATATGAAGGCAGGTGTTTTTTACATGAAAAACAAAATATTGTGGAACACTTAAAAAAAATGAGAAAACTACAAATATTTGAACTTAAAAATAAAAAATCTCCAAGGCCATTAGCATGGAACAGACCAGCCACCAATGACATTTGTTTCCCATTATTTGATATTATATATTTTCATTTGTGAAAAGTTAAGAACATAAAATTCTGAATATCCTAGAAGTTCCCAGGAAGGAACAAAACAATCCTTTCATTATTCGTTTCACAAAAGAATCTATCTCACAGCTATCTTTTATGACCAGTGTCCTCAAGCAGAAAGTTAACAGTATAAAAAAATCTATTCTATGAGCACTTCTATGAACTGTTGTCTGTTTACCTGCAAATGATAAAAACTCAATAGCTTTTACAGCCCAAAGTTAATATAAACATTTATGACCCAAGGTGCTAACTGATTTAAAGTCCACAGACTTCGTGGGGATTTGCAGGTGCTTAGTGCTTCACAAGAAGTGCTCAACATTTGGCAGGGCTGGACCCATAATAGTATGTTTGGATTTTTTCTTTAATACATTTTCCTCTGGATTAAATACCATAGCAGTGGCAGATACGGAAACAAGATAAAATGTATTTAATTTCAAGTAATGCAACACAAATAAACTACGGCTTACAGGCAAAATCACAGTGGTCCTTTGTGTTTGAATAAGGGGAAGGGCACAAAGAAGTTCTTCCCCATCACAGCCATGTGAATGCATGACTGCAAAGCCCAGGGGAATGCAAAGGTTATGCAACAGTGCTGTAGTGTAGGCTGGCATGAGGAAAGCACCAACTTTCTCCTTCTGACACTAAAATACATTACCTCTGCTTCTAGCTACGCAATATGCTCAACAATGCTCAACAATATGCTCAACTTTTAACAACACATTTTACAACAATCAAAATGTTTGTCTCTTTAAAACTCTGCCCCACTCCTTCCAATTTGACAGGCTTCAATTCCCATGAAAACCTTTATGAAAGAAGAGACAGTGGATATTTTGTTGCATGTATGATTGTGAGTATGTTAAGGAAAATAGTAGCAATGTTAGTAAAAAGAGAGATGAAAACTAAAATCTCACAACCAGCAGGAGAAGGAGAAATCTTTTTATGTCACTCATAGTTTTAGCCTCTTAGGTATTCCTCTCTAGGAATAAAATAATGCCTTCAAATCTTGAAATATTAATTTTTCCATTCGAACAGGATAGCTTATTGAGATGTACAGCATTCTTGTCTTCAGTTACAGGCACCCTTTAAATGATCATTCCATTAAATGACTGAACTTTTCAAACATGACTACCCTATGTTATAGGAATGAATGCCTTCCTTCTGTTACAACATGAGAGCCCCCAGGGAAACTAAAGAAAATGCCCCCGATACCAGAGGTCACAACAGTACCAAAGTTGACATTTTTCACCTTGCATATCAAATGTGCCAATAAGCAACACACTTCCCACTTAAATAACTACTGATGAAGAGATCTAAATTTTGTAGGCCTCCGTGTAACTGATTACATGGTATTACAAGCAAGCAGGTCACTCAGAGGTCAAATTCTAACTTACATTCCTGTAGTAATTAAAATAAAAAACTATCCAGAATTTGTGGATAGAAACTGATAACTAAAGCCTAGCACAATATTCTGGCTGCTTTAAATTAAAATAAGGGTTCTCCCACCTCCTGCTCCACCTCCAAACTTCAGCAAAAGCTGCTGCACTGCCAGCCACATGAATTAAAGGAACTTAAAAGCATTCCCCCATAAGCTTTTGGCATGGAACCTTTTAGATGAGAGATTTCATCTCAAAATTCTAACTGTAAAATCAGTAAATGAGATGGCGTACTAAAAAGACAACCAAGGAAAGACTTTCTGCTTAGCTAGTGTTTAATGCACTGTATCCGCTACACCAGCGGCTGCACTGTACATCTTGAACTCAAGAAACTGGCACCCAAGTGCATAAGGCCAAAGGGAGTTTTGAGCTACCATCTGCAGATTCACTCCCCCTTTCAGAGAATAAATGACTTGACAAAAGTCATTTTTACCATAGCACTGCCTACTTTACAAGTGAAAAGCATTTGAAGTGATTTGAGCACTGCTAGCCTCTGTTTCACTCACCTTCACTGCTCCTCAATGTCTAAGTTACTTTTGAAAATGAGACTTAGTTGTGCCTGGTGGTAAAATTTTCATCAACCTGGAAGTCTACAATCTAGGAGACATTAGGATGGATGAATGGGAGTTTTGTCAGAGTAAAGCCGCCAGGATTTGGTCCTAATTTAAGAACAAGAAGTAAAAAATATTAGCTATACTATAAAACAAACACGGAGTTTTAAGGACTAATAAATTTATTTATTGCATGAGCTTTCCTGGGAGAAAATCCCACTTCATCAAACACTTTGAAGATGGGGAACTTACAGAATGGGAGGAAAATAAATGCCGGGAAGTGTAAGACATAGGATCAGGTCAGGCTGTAATATCAAATCAAAGCAGATGTTAAGATTAAAACACTGGGAAACAGGATATAAAGAAAAGTGAGGTCAAATCACCTGTTGTAATGAGAAAAAAAATCCATAGACCCTGTTTAACCCTAAGGCAACAGTGTCAAAATCTACAAATGAATTCCAGTTCTGCAGTTTCTCTTTGAAACTTTGATTTGTTATTCATTTGTTTGAGCACAGCTATTAACAAGTCATCAATACATGTACTATGTACATCAAAAGAGAAAGACAAAGGCAGAGGAAAAACACTGTACAGTAGAGACCACTATAGCTAGAAGTGTATTCCAATTTCCATCTGTACAAAGCTCTGTGTCAGATACTTATAACTTTATCAAAGATTTCTTGTCAATCCTTCTCTTAGCTCAAAGTGAATGATTTTGCTAAATCCAGGTAACATTGATTTATGTGTTACTGAGTTATCAACCAGTGAAAATATTTTCCATGTGTGTAGACCAGAAATTTTGCAAGTGGACAATTGGATGAATTCCCAAACAAGATCCTTGAAATTTGGTTCATTTTTTAGATCTCACTTTTAACATTTCTTAGATCTATCAATCCACACTGCAAAAAATCACCGATGGCAGAGAGTCTCAGAGACTCTAGCTTGCCCTATGGTGCTAAAAATAGCCCCTGCAGACATTCTGATTCAGTCTGGGCTTAAGTTCTAAAACTGAGGAGGGGGGGGGGCTTTAGAACCCAGTCCCATCCTGAGCGGGAATGTCTACACAGTTATTTATAGCATTGTAGTGTGAGCTTGAGATTTACTGCCATGGGAATTTATTTATTTATTTATTTATTTATTATTAATTATTATTATTATTATTATAGGATAGATGTACCCCTGGAAACTTAAAAATCAAGTTAGGTTTGAAGAAAATCAGTTCATGTGTTTAACTTTACAAGTGTTTAAATGGAAATTTTCTGGCAGCTGCAGCAGAATTCTCTCTCCCTATTTCCCTTGGGATCCTGTGAGTTAACCACTCCCCACCCCAAAAGTGTCAAAGTCAACTGAAGAAGGCAGCACCATCAGGAAGCTAACACCTTCAATAGGGGCCTTCTCCCATAAATAGATAGAGAGGGAGGTTGTTGTTACAATGAGACAGGAAGTGCCTGGGAAAACATAAGAGCCACCCTGTTTTGGGATTTGTTTTGTTTTGGTCTGTATATTTATTTGTGCTTCTGAGTGTAATGCTACATAGAAGGAATGCCTTTACAAACTACCACTTTGGTTAAAGCAGAGCTACTGAAATAAACTGGAAAATCCAAAGAGTTTGTTTGTTACTGACCTGTGAAAATAATTTGTTTAAACTGTAAACTATCTCCCCAGACTTGCCAATTCTGATTTGGTCAGAGTTTGTATTTCTTTCATGGTGGACAATGCAGGCAGACTAGTCAGTTTCACATATGTTTATGAAGTTAATTTCTGCTTAATTTCACTTTCAATTTCTCAAATACTAGCACAACCCTGCAGTGTATACAAGGTGAATGGTGCAGGTAGACACAAATTTAAAGACATCGCCAAGCCAACATAAATACATTTTGTGTGCAAGATTTATGAGATACTGATATATGTTGAGCCATGCAGGAATGAGGGCATATTTTTAAACAATATTAATGTTTTAGAAGCATGTTTAAGACAAAATATTTTGTTCCAAGGTGGAATTAAAATGGGAGGTATAATACCAGCATGGACCATTGTGGGGGGCACTGTTTATTTCAACTCCCATCTGGCAGACCAGCAGCGCCACTTGGAGACTACGGAGAATGGGAACAAGCAGGAAAAGCCAAAGTCAAGGCACAGTGAAACACAAAGACTAGTTAAGATGATCAGGTCCTTCAGCATAAAGGGGTGGGTGATGAGGTATGACAATTTCCCCTTTAGTGGATAAACTGGTGGAGAGTCAGAAAAGTCCTATGTAAAGGGGCTTCAGGGTAAATCAAGGTTTGAAGTCTTTATGCATAGAAACAAGACACCCAGCCCAGGGAAGTTAAGGATGAACAAGAAGTTACTGTTCCAGTGTTCTTGCAGTGAAGTTCTGATCACTGTGTCTTTGTGCCCATATATTTCTCCCAGCCCTTCAGTCTGCTCAGAGTCTAGCATGGAACTTGTATGTACTACTGCCAAGGAATCAAACTTAATGAAATACTCTGAGTGAAATCTCACCAGAAACAGAGTAGATACTGTGAGTGTTCTCTGTGAATATGGTATCTTGCAATTTCCTAATACAACACACCACCTGCCCAGTAAGACCCCATATCGGTAATGACATACATAATGGCACGAATGAATATGTATGTACATGTAGAAACAATACACTATGTTCCCTATGGCTCATACAGCAAAAGGACACTCCAACTGTGATATTAAGGACCTGTGCTCAGCTTTCCAACAGTTAGATAGCTGGAACAAGACTCACTCAGAACAGAGCAGACCTCTTGCAAACACGCTATACTCTATGAGACCACAACAAGGATGATTCTCCCTCATTCATGCTGATCAAAAGCACGTTACTACCTCAAAACACTTGCTAGCCATCTCCACAGGGATACCTGCTGACCCTGGAACAATGGGCAAAAGCCTGAAAGTGAAGGTGAGAGTGGCACCAAACCAAACCCAAAGAGGCAGTTAAAGTTTCACCTATGAAAGGTCTCTTACGCAATGCATAAGCTGGGATACACAAAGAACGACAATCACCAAAAGAATAAATGGTACATTAAATGAAGCGGGGAGGGAACATTTTTTAAAATGAAAAGTAGAGTCAATAGAGATATGACTTTCTATGGTTAAGTCAACAGAAAATATAGGTGAATATCTGTGGGTTATTAAGGGCCATAGGGCATTTTATTTTCCAGGTCCATAAAGCTGCTATGTTCCCAATTCATATGGCTTTTGTCTCATCAACACAAATGAATATCACTTCTTAAAAGTCAACTTTAGCAGCTTAAAATGTGTGGCCAATTATTACTTCACCCCTCCCAAAACAGTAACCAACAGTTAAAATGTCATTAAATTTAATATTTCTCTTCCTGACCAATACTTTAGAGCTATAATAGAGTGAAGACTGTAGCTGTTAAAAATATTAATAATAAAATATACACATATAGGAGGACCCAGCTCAGGATGAAAATACATCAGCTTTCATGCCACTTCGCTCAACCCGACAGGAGTTGATTTTTTTAGGTTTCCCCAATGCAAAAATGACATGTATTTTTCCTAAATCATCCCTTAAATTACATTTCTATATTTTAAACACATATAGCATATGTAACCGTGATTTTAAAAACTGCTGTACTGCCATAATGCATCTGCTTTGGTACATTTATTGTACCCACTGCTGTTGGTTTAAGTACCATCCCTAAGCAAAAATAATAAACCTGTCTGCAGTGAATTTGAATCACAGTTGTGTTGGCAACAGAGTAGCCTGTTTAGTAATGAAAACAGAGGGTGTCCCTGGAGAGAGATTTGGATGGTGAGGGGGAGCACAGGAGGAGAATTGGAGCTATCCCATACTACGAAAGAGCCAGATGTTCATTTGCTGACTCAAGAGTAGCTCTGACAAGTACTGGCTACAGAAGAAACACACACTTCTTGAGGTAATTTTTGAAGAGATATTCAGAAGTGGCATGTAGCAACTATGAGCCATACAATATATTTCTCAAGCAAGGTGCAAGGTTTCCTACAGTTCCTGACAACCTCACATTTCTGCAGGATCCCAAGAAATTATTTTTAACACTTTTTGCCCAAATATTCATTCAAGCTTCCTTCTGACTTAAGTTTACAAACAGTATAGCAACAAATTTATTTATCACATGAGCTTTCGTGGGAGAAAATCCCACTTCGTCAGACGCTTGAAGACGGGGAACTTACAGAATGGGAGCAAAATACATATAAGGGAGTATAGGTCACAGGAGCAAGTCAGACTGTTACAGCAAATCAAACAATGGATTCAAACAATGAAATACAGCAATTAGCAGGGGGTGGGGGGAAGGGAAAGAAAAGCAAAATTACCTGTTATAATGGGAAAAAACCTATAGTCTATATTCAGCCCTGAGTTCACAGTGTCAAATCGGCATATGAATTCCAATTCTGCAGTTTCTCTTTGAAGTTTTGATTTGTTATCCATTTACCTGATTATGGCTATTCACAGATCCTTAATGGAGTGATCAGGAAGATTAAAGTGTTTCCCTATCATTTTTTTTTACCTTGCACCTGATCTGCTCTGCTCTTTACTCACTGCCCCTCCACTGCTGTAAAGGCATAGGTGCTCCAGCTGGGGGGGGGGGCTCTCTACACCCCTTTACTCTTAAGAGTAGTGGCTCAAAGGCAGGAAACAGCAGTGACTCCAGCTGTTGTGCTCCCTCCCTCTTTCTTTCTTTCTTTCTTTCTTTCTTTCTTTCTTTCTTTCTTTCT
>ML685812.1:2690218-2784154 GCA_007922175.1 Pelusios castaneus
TCTTTCTTTCTTTCTTTCTTTCTTTCTTTCTTTCTTTCTTTCTTTCTTTCTTTCAATTCAGATATTGGCACCATTCCTCACTTCCCCTCTTATTAAAGGAGCATGGACCGTAGGCTATTAAGCTGCGTCTTCTTTTTCCCTGAATGGGGAAATAACCGGATGTCTTGGGTTTGACTAAAGCTGGTATGAAACCTCTATTTCACTAGAATTTACCAGCAGTCCCTACTGGGGGACCTACATTACTAGGCTATTTGGTCTCTGTGGAGGCCAGTCTTACTCCAGTTTCCCAATCTACAGTTCAAGCTAGGATCAGATGGAGGTGGGGGAATGGTTATTAGAGACCTCTTCTAACCGTGCTGGCCACCAAACTTAAATGGTACATAATACTTAATGGTATGAACATTATGGGGTCTGATCCTGCACAGGGCTGAGGACTGAGCTTTGTGGGAGTTAAAAGTGCTTAGTACTTCATAGGACTGAACTCTCTAATAGCTGCAGGGCCTTGGGACAGAAACCGAGCTAAAGAATATGAACCACTTTATCTCTGAATGTCTTTGTTGAAGGTAGAATCTTGATATTATTTTAAACACAGGTATTTTATAGTCCCACATAATTGAAACTCAGTGTATTTTCTGACTTTTAAAAATACTATTTTAGAAGTGATGAAAGCATGAATTATATGTTTTGCTTTTCTATCACAAACTAGTACCTATCATTCAGATTAAACATGTGCACAGTTATTCCAATTTACTGATGTTATCCGAGCTATTTCACTCCCCCTTCCCATGTTCACTGATTTTCCCCACCCTGTTTATGGCTTCAATGTAAAAATACAGCACTAACGAGACTGACGTAAAATGTTCGAGCCATCCACAAAGCAAGCAGTGACTCAAATTTGTGGGCCTGAGCTACGACACTGTAGTGTCTTTCTAAAACTGTGCATGTAACTCAGCATGGAATGTTATGATTGGATACACTACAGGTTTCCAAATAAAAAACTTTGTTTTCATTCCAGTCTGTTTATATAAAGGTTCTGAAGATTATAACTGGCAGGTTATTTCTAACCCCCAATTTCTCTCCCCCACCTCTCCAACTCATACCCTTCACAGCCAGCCCACACTCTGAGCCTGAAAAGCAACAACCTGTCATTCTCCAGAGCTGTTACAGTAAAATATCTGGTAATAAATCATCAGTAAAATCATAACTGCACATCATAACTGTAGCAGGGAGGAAGGAATGATTAATTGTATGTAAGTTCTATCATGACCGGGCATGGCAAATTTAGTTACCACATCATCATTTGGCATACAGGAGAAATTATACAGGTTAACTTTAGCTTCAGTAATGTTTGTAATAAATTAGCCAGTAATTATCTGCCTGAATCTAACATGGTCCTGGAACTTAACCCAAATTTTTCTTACAAAACTGTGTGAAATAGAAATTGGCAGTTTCTTGTATTGTTATACATCATCACTTAGGACATAACACATTTATCGGGAGATAAAACCAACAATTCAGGAAGGATAAAGAATGAACGTTTCATATATGCTCTTTGGGGATGCAAATGTCTTCTTGTTCTGCATTTGTACAGTACCTAGCACAATAGGGTCCTAGTCCATGGCTAGGGCTCATAGCTGCTACCACAATGCAAAGAATAAAAATTATAACAAGCAATAAGTGTAAACATTTTCATACCTACTCACACAATTTTCAGTGCAGTGCTATTTACGTACTCCCATAGATGTGAAATGTAAGATATAGTGGGGCCCATCCTGGAACTAACATAAGTGAGGGATGCAAGAGTGGGTCCAAACCGATAACAGAGTTGAACTGAAACTTGCATGGGTCCCACATCACAGCCAGAGCAGAAAACTCTCCATTAAACCCTAAGTTAGAATAGCATGTAGGACACACACAGAGTAAGCCCAGTCACTGAAAAGGGAGTTAGGCTAACTGACAGAGTCCAGTGGTTTCTGGTCAGCTGCTGGCAGATACAGCATGAAGCAGAGAAGTTTTTTTGTGAAGCGCCAACAGTAATGCGTCGTTAGTAGGTGTTCCGTTCATGGTATATAAACAGAATGCAGATAAAAAACATAAAACACTTTCTATAGGGTTGCAACATAACATTATGTTCATTTTTAGAATCCAAAACAATACACAAAAATGAGAGAGAGAGAGAGAGAGAGAGAGACAGACGGACAGACTCATGAAGCAGGCTATTCTGCAAAGCAGAGGAACAACTCACACACTAACCTGGCTTTTTCCAAACTAACTGCCGCTCCCAGATTAGATCCCATGCTTCACTGCAGAGCACTCTAGCCTGTCAGCAGGACCAGGAAATGCCCTCCCCCCCCGCCGCATTTTTTAAGCAATAGCTTCCAATTCCAATACAGCTGTCCGTATACCACACTAACATTTGTAAAAATACATTTTAAAAGTTAACTAAATAAATATGGCCCGGCATGGAATGTCAATTATATATATTTGACTTCTTAAAGCTTGATTCAAAGCCCAATGAAGTCAATGGGAATCTATTAACTTTATGGGCACTGAATCAGGTCTTTGGTCACTAAACGTTTTAAAAGGCAGCAGGGGCTGTTGGCAGGATATTTTCCATGAATAGCCCTCAAATCTGTAAGTTGCTTCCCACCCTTTGGTCCAGAAGAACCTAGATATTCAATCTACATGGCTAATCTGGTATTTCATACCTCTGAAGAGGGGCTGGACTGAGAAATGGGGAGTGTGTATATGTGAATGGGGGGGGGTAGGCCTTTCATTTCTAGGACTAACCTTATTCTTAATCTCAGTTTCTTTGTATTTAATTTCTGGATTTTTAAAATTAATTTTATATATTTTAAATATTAGCAAGTGCCCAGACCTTTTAGGAGATATACATTAAAGAAGTACAACTAAAAAAGACAAATACTTTAAAAAGTCTTTGATAATGTTTTAGGAATATCTTCTACACGATGCAATGTTTTAGACACTAATTGCTTCCTGCTTCCATCTAGAGCACATTTTTCTATTTTCACTTTAAGATTATTTTTCCCCCTGTATTTTGAATGAAGATTAAATGAACCTGGCTACTTTTGATTAATTCAATGTATGTGTCTGGTTTGAAATAACCAGCCTTATACAACTGTACAGTTGAAAGAGAGGAAGTAAACAGCCATCCATCCTTGTGCAGCCAGTGTAAGAACAAATCAGAATTGCAGTCCTATAGTCCTAGAACAAACTCTTGCTCTTCCTTCCCCCCACCTCTGGCCCCAGCCATTCTACTGTGAAGAGTGCCTTATGGGATGGCATGGCACTCTGGGGAAGGGTTATCAAGGTAGTCAGTCATTTTAATTTAATGCAAACTTTCTGAGAACCATATTCATATAGGCCTTGAACAGTGGTTAAAGTATAATTTGACGGGCCCCAGAACCCTCCTAATCTCTGGGCCCCCTTCCCATATTCTCTGGGCCCCCTTCATGCATGTGTGGGCCCCAGCCCAGGTAGGCATTTGGAACCACTTCTCAGTACCACATGCATCAGTTATCGCTCCATAAAAATATTTATAATTTTATATAGCATTTATGTCTATAGCAATTATTGTCACAAACTAGCAAACACTGCATACGACAGTAAGTATTGTGATTAACAATGATGCAGCGTAGGACCTGCTAGCAGCCAGGTCAGGGCAGAACATGCGTTCCGTCGGATTTTTCTATTTTTAAGGGCCCCGGAACTCTGGCCCCTCAAATTTGTAGGCCCCGGAACTGCGTTCCGGTGCGTTCCCCCTTACTTTAACCGCTGGTGAAAACCAGAGAGAGAACTCATACAGCTATATGGAATGAGCCGCCCCTCTCCCCCAATGGCTTGCCAACATAAGGACTAATAGGAAAATTAATCCAGTTGAAGTGGTCATAATTATGTTATCTTAATTCATGTAAATTAAACTAAACCAAATTAAGGCCACTTTAATTCTGAATGAAAGTATACACATATGGATTTAATGCAGTTTACCAAAGTTTAAAGTAATTCACTTCATATTCATGTTTAATTAATTTGGATTAACTTTCCTGAACCTGTGTAGACAAACCCTAACCTTTCCAAAATGAAATGAATTGCTGCAGCATAGTTAACCTATTTTCTTACAGAAGTGGATCAATATATTGTTTTTCTCTTCTCCCTTAATGAAGCTTTTCTTTGTCCATGACCGGTGGAGACTCCATTAACCTCTTGTGGCCTATCACAAACTGGATCTCTGATGACCATACTCTGCACATATCAAGAAGTAATCCTAGATACAGCTCTGAACACATGAAATATCAAAAGGTATAAAAAGCTATGCATTTTAATTTGACTATTTAAAACCAAGGTTCCTCAGAAATTGCATATAGCAGAAAATAGTGTTACAGAAATGTTACATCGATACCAGATTTATATTAGAATCTGCCAATTCGTTAGGAAAGTGCTAAAGATCCATTTTCTGCAATTTATATTAATAGTTAATTCTTCTATCAATAATTCACATATTTCTTAACACCCAAACAGCAATAGCTGTGCCATCTGTATTTGTCTCCTATGCAAGTATTTATAGTGTAAACTATTCAAGGTGGGAGTATGCATATTTGACTGTAATATGCTACATACACACTTGCACTGCTCCACTCCCTTTCGTGCTATCGCTATGCTGACCTAACCCACTAGTAGATGAAGCAAGATTGATAGAAGGAGGATTCTCTTGGCCTAGCTACCATTGCTGAGGGAAGGGGTGGTCTTTCAGCAATTGTAAATCCTGTTCCATCACTGTATGTTGTGCCTATACTAGGTTATGCCAGCAGACCTATGGCATCATCATTATGGTGCTATAGTCCCCAAAGTATCAACACGGCTTGGGTACAACATGAGTAACTAGTAATAACAATAGTAATAAAACACTGGAAAAGCTTAAAAAGCTCAACCGTGTAGCAATTCTCAAAAATAATAATATACAAGAGTACAGCTCTTCTGCAAACCACTAGAAGTGGAACTTCTGTACTATTGTTAAAGAACCAACAGCTATCTATTCTACACATGAGTCCTTTACACAATCTTTACCTTCAGCTTTGTGTGTTTCTTGTCAGGAAGCTCTTTGAGGATTTCTTGAATGATTCCAGAATGTTTTAATGAAAGGGAAAGACAATTTCTCAAATTTTATACTGCGAAGGTCTTCTAGATAAGTTTATTATCGTTCTCCTGACAGTTAGTCAATAACACTCTTGCTAATTATTTTTTTGGCTTGGATTACAGAATTCCTCTATGTTGCTCTTTTTTGTGTGCTTATCAGGAGCGTCAACTGAGGAGGAAAGTTTTCTGTTAAGTGGAAAGCTCCTCTAAAATTGGAGAAAGTATCCAATAACAAAAATTTAGCTTAATGAATCCTTTGATGTGTCTTATTCTGGGGGACAGGCAGATGGGTGATAATGGCCATGCAGCTAACACAAAATAATTCAAGATTGCTAGTTAAACTGATTTTCCCTTGGATACCACATTCCCTTCTGCTGGTTCAGTAAGCCTGCTGTGCGCAAATCCATAAGTGCTCAAGAGATGCTTTGCTGCGCATATCAGAACTCATTGGGTTTCCCAGATGAAATATGACCTGCATTAATTGCTGTTGTGGAGCACTCTTAACAAATGTCTTACTGCTCCAAAGGCCAGGCTGATGTTTTTAGCAATTAAGAGTACAACACCGGCCTCCAATCTGTTCCTGGGTAAAATGCAAGGATTGTAGAAATCTATTCGGAGACAGTGTGCATGCAGTAAGAAGGTGTCAAAACACACCCACAGAAAACAGTCCAGAAAGCAAGACTTGTCTATCCTTGTAGCAGTGCCTAAGGTACATATAGCTATATATGTAGCTATATGTGTACATAAACAGACTGAAGTGAAAAGCAAGCTGCAGTGACACTGTGATGCGTAGCTACTCATGGCAATGAAAGGCTCTGGCAGGGAGGAACAGCACAAAAAGACTGCTATTTTCCTGCTGCTTCTCCACTGCGCTAAGGAAAGACTACAGCAGCAGGAAGGCTGTAGGACACTAGACTGCTTTTAAAAAAAAAAAAAAAAAAAAAGCAATGTACATGTGGCAACTCTCTACTTGGGCATATAGAGAGTTATATAGGGTCTATACTCTGCAAGGTTCTGGCATATCTATAATCTACTTGCCTTAGCAGTGCCTCATCATTTACACGGCTATTTATACCCATGCTAGTTGTGCATATAGTATCTGCACTCTACACACCATTGTAAATGTAGACATACCTTTAGTGCCAAAAAATTGCCAATAAATTTATGAATATTCCTTACCAAAGTAATAAACCAACCAAAAAATGTATATGAATAGAATGTTGCGGTAAAGCACGTGAGTCAGGAAATAATCAAGTTAAGATTCCCCACACAGTTTTTTTTTTTTTTCATATGAAGGTAGTCTTTAATGACACTGTCACTGGATTGCAGTATTGTGCCTTGTTCAGAGCCTAATCCAGCTCCTATTGAAATCAGTGGTAGCTTCACTACTGATTTAAAGGAAATAAATCAGGTCCTTCGAGGACAAAATGGATAAGGCTCAGTGACGGCAGCTGCTCATTATTTCTTTTCATCCTCCTCATCACCTCATTCAATACATACCATCCAAATGATGCACTGAAATCAAGTCTTTTTAAATGAGTTTTTCTATAGTGCTTCGTGCACTGTGTGCATTTCAAACATAATGAATTTATTCTGAGATTGGGGGTATCTCACAGAAAAACTAACAGGTTTACCAAAAGTTACACAAGAAGAGGAAAAACGGAACTCTGATCTCCTGATCAGATGCTTTAACCTCAAGACAACCTTCCTTTTCCACTGGACACTTAAGCCATCCATTGCACCTCATACAGCATCTGCAGTGAACGAACCAGGAATGCGCCGCAGCCTTAACTAGTTCACTCTACAACCTTGTTCTCTGTCCGCTATATGCACTGATGGAGACAGGAGTCCTGCAGAACAAAACAGTAGATGATCTTGTAGGATAAAGACATACCACACATATGTACAAAAGCATAGAGTGTATTCTGTTATTTTCTAACTTGGAAGATCTCGCCTTCCCTTTTCATTCTTAACATCCTCTCAGTGTAGATGTTTCATGGCATTTCCTACACCTTTAAAAAGAAAAATCGACTAAACAAAATCAAAGTGCTCCATATTGATCAATATAGGCTATGCATGAGACAGCAGCCCTTGTTTCATTCCAGGCACACCTTTCTGTATCATATGCAGCAAATATCCCAATAAACACAAAATTGACTCTAGTACTTAAATATCTAGCTGTCATGGTTTGCACACTTGAGTTCTGCCCAGGAGATTGGGGTTTCCCCAAGACCTCTTACATTCAGTTCCCCAAGAATTCAATTAAATTCCAGTCTCTATATGCAGGGTCCTTTATTTACGTTCATGAAAAAAGGATCTCTACCTGGCTTGGCTAAAACAATGCAATGGACATTTGGCATGGGAGATGAACTTCTTTAGACAGATGGTTAGTTTGTTAAGTTTAGTCTCTAGAAATAGTGTAATGACTGTGTTTGTGTGAGGATAGATTTTTCCATGCTCTAGCTGATTGTTGTCTGTGCTTCAGGAAGCAAGCAACTTTTCAGAAGTCAAACATCCAAATGGGGGAACACAATTATGCCTATCTAGTGAAGACAGACCACTATGGCCAAGAGAACTTTGTTAAAAGTGGAACTGGCGGGGGGCCACATTTGTGTGAAGAATGAATAGTGACATGAAAATAAGCATCTGGAATGTTGAGGGAAATAAAGCAAAGCAATCTTCTGGATCCTGGAAGGTAATAATCATTGCTAACATCACCATTCCAAACTGATGGGAGTGGACAAAGGTGTTTAAAGTCCTGAGGTACAGATCTGGTCTTCATTTCCCACCCCCATTTTTTTAGGACAAGGTAATACCAAGAACAGAATTCTGGCAAAGTCCAGTGGAACAGGTGATCACCCCTTGAGCTATGAGGGATTGTACCTCCTGCTGTAAGAAGTCTTTGTGAGAGGGATCCCTAACAAGGGACAGGGAGGGAGGATGGTGGGTGGTAAAGAGTGGAACTGGATGGACTAGTCTAGAGAAATCTCTTCTAGGATCCACCTGTCCAACATGATGTGGTCCCAGGAAAGTGGAACATGGGAGAGAGAATCCCTATAATGGTGAGGGGGGGATAGGTGCATCCTAGGATCTGTGGTAGATAATTTGTGACCCTTGGCCAAATGGGTAAAAACAGGCAATTGGAGGATTTTGTTGACTAAGATGTTGCTGTAAAGAAAAGACTTTTCTTCATAAATCTGATCTTTGTCCTGGGGTGGGGGGAGGGAGTTCAGTCACCCCAGAAGACAAATAGTGCTCTGGGTGACACCACTGAGTCATCTGCGATTTGCCATATATTCTTTTCATTGTGGGCGTACAGACGCCCAACGATTGTAGTGCCACTAGAATGAAAGGACCTTCTGTGGGAACACTAATCAACTCGGGACCCATGAAGAGAAGATCCTTAACAGCATTTTGTACTCCCTGGGGGAAGATGGAAGACTACAGCCAGGAAGTTCAGTGCACGACTACTATTGTAACCATGGAACATGGAACTGACTTGGTGGCATCAAGCGTGGCTTGGAGAAACATCTTAGCAACTGTCTGGCCTTCTGTAATAATGGCCTGACAGTACTGTCTCTGCTCCTCAGGCAGATGTTCAATACAAGATGAGAATTTTGAATAGACTGTGAAATCATAATTTGCCATTAGGGCTTGATAATTGGCTACTCTGAACTGCAAGGAGACTGAGGAGTAGCTCGTGTCCTAAAGGACTAAACACTTTTGCTCCTTAATGGATAGGACTGATGTTGCCTGTTTCAATCTTTAACATCCTCAATCAATCAGAGTCGGAAGTAAGGTTCGAGAAAAAGTACTCTGAGTGGGTGTGATCATGTTTCCTCCCGGCCCCACCACGGGCGGGGGGGGAGGGGTAGGCAGCAGTCTCTAGCCCAGGAAAGGGCGAATCCTTCAACCAAACACAGGCCTGGCCCCCGGTAAGGTGGGGCAGGCAGCAGTCTCTAGTCCAGGGAAGGGCGAGTCCTTCAACTAAACACAGGCCTGGCCCCAGGTAAGGCGGGGCAGGCAGCAGTCTCTAGCCCAGGGAAGGGCGAGTCCTTCAACTAAACACAGGCCTGGCCCCAGGTAAGGCGGGGCAGGCAGCAGTCTCTACAACATCAGTCTCACTGTCTAGGTGAATTGCAAAGGAGGGGGTTAGACGGTAGGAAAAAGCACCACCAACAAACCTCAGTGGTTATAGCAGGATGGTTCCCATGTCCTGAAGCCGGAAGGTCCGGGGCAGCGGGGTCCTACCGCAACACACTGCCCCACGCCGGGTTCCCGCTGGTTGCGGGGCTGCGGACCAGGCCTCCCTTCCCTCTCCCATGCCCCGGAGTACCTGGGTCTCCACCCCTAGTAGAGGTCGGGGTATTCCGCTGTGGGGAAGTTCCCAAAGCCGTCCATCTCGTCGGGGGGTGGCAAGGGTGGCAGGGTCTCATCCCGGTCCTCCGCCAAGGGCAGCTCCTCCAGGTCGCAGGGACTGTCGGGGGGGTCTTCAGCCAAAGGCAGCTCCTCCAGGTCGCAGGGTCCGTCCCGTGTCTCCCAATTCCCGGGCCCAGAGGCTTGGGGTTTTGGGACCTCCGGAGACGAGGGATCGATCTGGTCCCAGGGGGCAGGCGCCTCCTCAGCCCGCCGGGGTCCGTGCCACAGGGGGCGGTCCTCGGGGCCCCAGGCAGTGGGAAGCTGAGGCCAAGCCTTCTCCGGCCCTGGGCCTGGTGCCTGGCCCCGCAGCAGTGAAGCGCGGTGCTTCCCCGCTGGTGTCCGGCTCCTGACTGAGGGAGATGGCCGCCTTCTTATACTGCCCAGTGGGGTCCCACCCTCTGGCTTCCTGTCAGCCCGGATTGGTCGAGCCGGCTCAACCCCCTTTCCGGGCGTTGGCCCAGTGCTCCCGTCTATCTTCCTGGGCGGCCATGTTCCCTGGCCCTGACTCTGGCCCTTACAGTGGGATTAGTGTATTTTGTCGGATTGTTTACAAATGGATGGAATAGTAGCTGGAAGTTCTTACACCATGCATGCTGGGATAGGTAAAACATCACTGATGGGGAAGGTGATCTTGTCCTCTGGAAATGTATGAATGGTATCCAACAAGAAATGCTGAAGCTCCCATATCCCATCTCTTTTTACAAGGTCTTGAAAGACCTTAATGTCTGCATAGTAAGATGCTGTGGTAGGCATGACAGCTTCATCTGGTGAGATGACTTGTGGAAAGGTGATGTCTCTTCCTCTTTCACTGGTTCCTCCTCTGAAAGAAGTACTTATAGGAAGGGTTGCCATAAGGAGCCACTTAGATCGAGGAGGTGACTTTCTCCTTTTTTTTCTTGTTCTGAAGAAATGGGTCTTTTCTTCTTCAGAGGTCTGGGAAATACCGCAGAATCCCTGAGTTCCTTGCCTAACACTGAAGGGGGTGGGAAGCTCAACAGACCAAGTGTACAGGGGTGTGACTTTGACCTTGTGACAAAGAGTATCCTACAAGTAGGAGTTAAAGTCTGCCCTTCCTCAATTTCTGAATCTGCTTTTAAACCCTGAGCAGCTCTCATATTTGGAGGGGTTATTAATCTCTTCTAGGCAGCAGAGTCAGCATGAAAGTCCAACACAGTGGGGAAAAGATCTGAAACAGGTCTGACAGGATTTGAAGTCCAGAGTCTTAAGTATAACCCATACGCAAGACCATGCATCAAAACCCAGGAAACTACAAAGGCGCAAGTTGGGCAAACAAGGAGAAAGGAGGATAGCCCAAAAGAACTAAATAAAGGAAAATAACTAGAAAATGAGAGAATTAAGCAAGATGTAGCAAGCCACATGGCTGACTAATGGATATCACAACTGACTAATGGACACCACCATCTCAAGCCATGGGCGGTTCAGAAGGAAATGGAGTAGCAGTTGGTCCTCGATTCCCTATTCACTCTCATGCTGCAGCACAAGGGTTTCTATGGTTCAGGCATGGAACTGTGGAATCGCTCACAAAAATCTCTGATCAAGAGAGCTTGGGCATGTATGCATCCTGACATGATCTGGAGGACCCATAGGGACACTACATGAAGATGAATCAGGTCTTCTAGCTGGCAATAAAAACAGTAGTCTCTGAAAAGCCAAGTGGAGAGAAAAGAGAGGCTCAGTGAAGCAGGGCTGGAACCCAGCTACTGGTGAGTTGAGGAAGCTGGCTTGAACACTGTACTGCCCTAGGAAGGAGGACTGGGGAATCTCTTTACTAGAAGGAAGAAAGGAAGAGTTTCTGACTGAAAGACCAAAACAAAAAACAAAAAAAACCACCCTCTATATTTATAAAGACTTAATAAATTGGACATCAGGAAAGGGAAGATTACCATAAGTAATCTGGGTGGAAAACAAGTCATGGAGATGTCAGAGGTAACAGAGGGTGGCATACTCCAGGGATGGTGCCCTGTTTCACACCCTATTTGCTCAAATTTACCCATAAAAACCAAGTTAGGGACAGATGACAGCCAGCAAGTGAGCCATACGGTGGGTGAGGTAATATCACTTATTTACTGGATCAACTTCTCATAGTGAGAGAGACAAGCTTTAGAGCTTAAATAGAGTTCTTCAGATCTGGGAAACAAACTCAGAACATCACAGCTAAATACAAGGTAGAACAGATTGTTTAGCTTAAGTAGTTAACACATATTTCAAGGGACTGTTCAATATAAAGTTGCCCCTTATTGCTATTCTAGTCACGGGGAGGGAAAGAGAGTGGGTGGAACGCATTTTGGGGAGGGAGGTGATAGTGAGTTATTGATATAGTAAGCCAGTAAGCCAGTCTCTCTATTCAATTCATGATTTTTAGCGTCTAGCAAAGTTCAGAACTGGAACTCCCAGCTTCACCTTTTGAAAGCCCTGTGGAGATTTCCTTTGAGAATGAGGACTGAAACTCATGAGGTTCAACAAAGACAAGTGCAAAGTCCTGCACTTAGGATGGAAAAATCCCATGCACTGCTACAGGCTGGGGACCGATCGGCTAAGTAGCAGCGCTGTAGAAAAGGACCTGGGGGTTATGGTGGACGGGAAGATGAATATGAGCCAACAGTGTGCCCTTATTGCCAAAAAGGCCAATGGCATATTAGGCTGCATCAGTAGGAGTATTGCCAGCAGATCGAGGGATGTGATAATTCCCCTCTATTCGGCACTGGTCAGGCCGCATCTAGAATACTGTGTCCAATTTTCGGCTCCCCACTACAGAAAGGATGTGGACAAATTAGAAAGAGTCCAGCGGAGGGCAACAAAAATGATTAGGGGGCTGGGGCACATGACGTATGAGGAGAGACTGAAGGAACTAGGCTTATTTAGTCTACAGAAGAGAAGACTGAGGGGAGATTTGATAGCAACCTTCAACTACTTGAAGGGGTGCTCTGAAGAGGAGGGAGCTAGGCTGTTCTCGAGGGTAACAGAGGACAGAACAAGGAGCAATGGTTTCAGATTACAGCTGGGGAGGTCAAGGTTGGATATTAGGAAAAACTTTCTCACTAGGAGGGTGGCGAAGCATTGGAATGGGCTATCTAGGGAGGTGGTAGAATCTCTATCTTTGAAGATATTTAAGGCCCGGTTAGACAAAACCCTGGTTGGGGTGATTTAGTGGGAGTGGTTCTGCTTTTTAGCAGGGGGTTGGACTAGATGACCTTTGTGAGGTCCCTTCCATCCCTACGATTCTATGATTCTATGACTGTGAATTCACACACAGAGCAATCGTTTTGTGAAAAGTAGTCTCCTTCAGGTGATATGGTGCTTTTGTCTTCTCGTTACTTTGTGAGTTCATTGCAGAGCATAAAGATTGTCTGAGTTCACCAACACAGTTATTATAGCCTTTCGGGTACACTACACTGCAGTTGAAAACCCGCAGCTAGCCTGTGCCTGCTGACTTGAGCGCGTGGTGGGGCTCCAGCTAGAGGGCTGTTTAACTGCAGTATGGACATTAGGGCATGAGCTGGAGTCTGTGCTCTGGGATTCTATGAGGTGGGAGTGTCCCAGAGCTTGGGCTGCAATCCAAGTCGGAAAGTCTACCTAGCAATTAAACAGCCCCTTAGCCTAAGCCGCAGTCAGCTGGCATAGCTAGCCGTCGTTTTTTAAATGCCGTGTTCATATTAAGTGCACTGGATGAAGTACACTATATGTTGGGATAGGCGTGTTTAGGACCCATGGATCTTAAAAGATGTGTTGTGTTGAGTGCTGATCATCACAGCAGTAGATATGCCTCCAGGTTTAGCATCTGTTATTCAGGCAGGGTCTGGTGCCATTATGAATTGGTGGAGAGCTTTCTGAGGGGGACTTTAAAGAGACTGGAGGGAGGTGGGTTGTTTGAAGGCCAGAAGAGGACTGTCAGGAAAGATTTCTTTCCAGATGTAGTCCCCATCAAGTATGGGCTGTAATTGTTCAATGATACTCCCTATGGATTCCAGTGTAGGCTAATAGGTGACAAATAGGGGTGTGTGGGTCAGAGGGGATTTTATTTCCATACTGAAGCAAGTTCTCTTGGGGTATTTGGATGGCCCATTCCATGACTCCCCTCCTTTTTTTTACCCTCTGTGACTAGAGAGCTGTTATAGAACCACTTCACTTTGAAATGTGTGTTAACTACTTATGCTTAACAATCAGGTATAAGGATCTAAGTCAACTGCAACAGCCAACTGCAATACTTTCCTCCTCATTGTAGCATGGATTCAAATGTAAGGTCTCCTCAATGCCCTGACCCAACATACATAAACTACCAAAATTCAGCATGAGACAACACTGGACACAGATCTGCCCCTATAAAAGTAGCGTGAACCTGATCTGTCTTGTTTATGAAGAAACTGGTCTCCTGCTCCCTTCAAGGCTTATGGTCTGAAGTAACACCTCGAGCTCAATGTGCATGCCTGACGTTTTAAAATTAATGCATTGTAAGAATACAGTGATACAGTGGGTAACCATAAAAAGTGCATTCCTATTTTAGGGTTCTTACCAGTTCCAGTGACCTTCCCAATACTTAAATGAGGAATACTGGTAGAACCAGTAGTAGCGCTTAAACTGGAATGAGCTTTAAGTGCATCCATTGTATTTAGCTGTCAAGTGCATAGTCATGCCAAAATGAAAGTGACAATTACACAAGCAAAATCACATTCAGTAGACTATCGTAAACATCATCTGACACCGTATTTGCAATATGGTCAGCCTACTCTATAATATGCTAGGTACCTAAAACCAAGTTGAGGTTTAACAACAACAACAAAAAGACCTTAAATATATGACCGTACTACTCAAGAACTATGCAGACAAAGGCATAGTATTTTGTGGGTGGGGCATTCTGCACCTTTGCTGTCACATTTAAAATAAATAACCATTTTTACTGAGGCTTCCCACACAAGTTCTCCATACTATCCTTTCCTTCTCTTCTTAAAAGCTGTCCTTTTCCCTGTGGATGTGTGTGTGTAAAGGCGAGACTGTGAGCAAAGCAATAAATGTGTCTTTGCCTGTTTACCCATATGTGAAATTGGTATAAAATATATCAATACCGCAGAAATGCTGGGTTTACTGTAAAGTGCTTTGAAGATCTTCTATGTGGTTTGCAGGCAGGGTGACCTGCACCGTATTTTACTCTATATACTTGAGAATTATGTGGTTACATACTTGGCCACTAATGCTGAACTCCATTTCACATAGGCTCAACACTGTTCCTGAGTGGATCTCAGTGAAACCACTGGTCTCCACACAGACATACCACTTGGCAAGCTGCAAGATTGGGGCTTTATGTAGGGCAGTACATAGAGTTTATTCGTGAATCCACATAGATAGGCTAGATACCGATCGCTGGTACAAATTGTGCACATGAAGCTATGACAGTTTACAGTAGGCAAGGTTCTGCCCCAAGGAATCAGAAGCACTGCAAACAGGCAATGGGACGTGGTGCTTTAGAGCACCAGCAATTCTTCCTACAATTCTATGTTACTCTAATACGTATCATTTTCTTTTGGTCACTAATGCTAATGTTTGAAGTAAAGCCACTATCCAACTACTCTTGTTTTTTCTTCCTCTTTAAAGCTGATACTGCCAATTCAATCTTGAAAGCAATTTATTATAAACTCATTGAAAAAGCTAGCCTGATTGTTATGGGGGAAAAAATTGGTGGAAAGAGAAGATATATGTGCGAATGTCAAAGAAAAGTTTGTTTGGGCTGGATACATTGGAAAAATGGTTAAAGAACAGTTTTTTCCATATGAAAATGTGACCCCCTCCAATGCTGCCAAGGTCAGTGAAACCTAGGGTGATTTGCATCATGCAGTATGTGCCAGTTGCTCTCTTCAAAGTTGCTTGAGACTTTCTTTAACTTACATTGTGCACCCCATTTGAAACTTTTTGGGAAAGAAGAATGCTTGTAGCATGCTTATTTTCTGTTCTTTTGGCCTTCTGTTGCACATAGAATCATAGAATAATAGGGTTGGAAGGGACCTCACGAGGTCATCTAGTCCAACCCCCTGCTAAAAAGCAGGACCACTCCCCCTAAATTACCCCAGCCAGGGTCTTGTCTAACCGAGCCTTAAAAATCTCCAAAGATGGAGATTCTACCACCTCCCTAGATAGCCCATTCCAATGCTTCACCAATGCATCTCACCTTGCATTCCTGTCACCTTTCCCAACATGCACTGCACAGGGAAGCCAGGGTGCGAAATACCAGCGGTAATTTACTGAAATATGAGAACCCCATTACAGCAGTTTATGGACCAGTCTGAAGTACTGTACAACAGAGTACCCTTTTCAGTGTTTAACATACTATAACACAGAGTAGGTAAGTAGCCACATGGTTACAATTTGGCTTAAGGTTTGACAAACTGCTTACATCATCTAAGTGTAAAACTAACAATTTACTGTGCTGCTGCTGTTATATACTTAAAATTATGTATTATGAAAATTACCTCAGACTTATCTAGTTAAACATTTTTTTATCTTCTTTACCTAGAAATGGACACTTTTTTCAAAAGAAAGCAGACAATTGATAAGAGTGAAAATCAGTTTTCATTATATCCCTTTTTTTCAAACACAGTCTTTTTGCAAAGTTAGCCCTGCTGTGATGAAACTTTCCACATTTGATCTCCGCAAAAACATTAGTATCTCTAGAAAACGTTAGTATCCATTATGAGCCATTTTTAATAATGTGAATTAGAAAAAATATACATACTTCAAGATTAACACTTTATAGCATTAAAAACATTTGTTTTTTTTTCAATTAACATAATTCTTAATGATTGAAAATATCAGATTGACGATACACAGTAGAAAAATTTAGGCTGTTTAAAGCACAGGTTTCCGGATAAAGATGTTCTGTCTTTCTCTTGTGCCCAAGAGGATGCATCCTCTTGGGCACAAGGCAAAATCAGTTATATTTTCAAGAAGGGCAGGGACTGCTCCCCTTGTGCACTTAATGGGGCAGGAGTGGTCAAGAATATTTCCCCTACCATTCAAATTCACTGCATGAAGCAGGTCAGCTTTCACCAGGGAAATTTGTTTCCACCATCTATCAAGACAGTGCAGCCTTAACCCACTCCATCCTGTCCCCCAGAGACCTCAGCTATCAATGGAGTTTGAATCCGTGACCTTGGGAGATCACCCACCACTGGAAGGGGATCACAAACCCACACACTATCAGGGCAGATTATTCAACAACTGAGGTTGGTAAAAGAGGCATGATTCCTATGTACCCAGAACTCTCAGCTGTCAGGCCAGTGGCATGAAGGTAAGCAATACTATGAAGAATGTCATAAGATGTTAAGATAAATTTGATTGCACTTAATCTTTCTGCGAAGGCTCATCAGCTGCCAAACAGATCCACAAATTTTGAGACAGGAACAACCCATGTTTTAAAAATGGACCAAAACAGATGCGGTCAATTAAGCACAATAAAACTGAGTTGAAGATAATTCTATATGATTCACAAAACTTTTCTGTAGGCTAATGCATAAACCCTAAAGTTATTTAAACCTAAATTACTATAAACTGTACTGAACATACTGTACAGGAAAGAATCGTTTAGGGGTTCCCCCCACCTCCAAATTCTATGGGGGAGATTTTCAGAAGTGCCTAAGGGATTTGGGAACATGTGCTGTAGAAAGTCAGTGGGCCATGGCGATGTGGTGTTTGTGAGAATCTTTATTATTCTATAATTCTGTATTACTTTAAGGTACATGAGTCTCTTTTGGTTGCTCATTCAAATATTAGCTGCTATCCATTTTTTTTTCTTTTTACAGCTGATGCTGCCAGCTCAGTATCAAAACCATGACATTACATACTTTTGTAGCAAATCAATAAACCACTTCTTTGCTTCCTCATCACAATTCTTATCCAAACCTTCTTCATAACATTGTTTAAATATTTTATATAGTTTAGTAAACAACTTGTGTTATTTTCTACTGCTCTGAAAGAGTGACCCCAGAATCAATTCCAGTGTTTTCAAGGATTTTGGCCATCTTGCACACTAAATTTTCTATCCATTTGCATTTCCTTCCTTGAAATCCCACTAACTTTTGATGCCACACACTGACCTCAAGAGGAGAACACAGTATTGTTCATCCAAGTGCAACTGCAGAGAGAAAGATTAACCATACTGGACAGCAAAGATGAAAAGATTTTTTTTTAAACTACAAGTATAATGAAAATGTGAAAAAAGAGGTACAGATGGTAGAATAAGAAGGTGACCTACTGTTTTGTTTTAAAGTTGTCAATATATAGTCCTACTTAGCATCATATTCACACACACACACACACACACACACACACACACACACACACACACCAGAAAATAAGCATAGGAATCATATACACAACTATATAAAGTTCAGTGAACTCTGAAATTCCAATCAGAAACATTCTTCCCTTAAATATTTCCACATACCTCTACAAAGGCTATCCATTCATCTCACCATGGATAATCTTTGAAGCTTTGTCTTCAGGTTTCAAATTCAGCTTAAATATCTGAAAATTTCAGTATCTAACAAGATGCCTTTCAACTGTGATCTATCTGACTTCACATGCATGTTGAGAACAGCTCTTGAACATTTACTGAGAGGACTGAACAGTTACAACTATATAGTGATTACTTTTTCAGTTGGTTATGAAATAAAAATCCAGAAAGGAAACCATCATTTATCTTAACTGAGTTAAACAACAGAAAACATACACTTATGTTTGGAAGCTCATTAGCAGCAAGTACAGACCTACAGACATCCTGACACAAAACCTCTTTCAGCAGTCAGAAATAGAACACTTTCTGCATTTGTCACCTTTCAGGTCCGAGTTTCCAGCACGCTTCTTGTTATACGCAATTAGCTCCATGCCAAGATTTGGTACATTTCGTAATAAATCCCTTGACCACATTTGCTGCAGGCTTGGCAGCTGTGGAAAGGCTCTATTCATTAAGGCAGAAACCAAGCCATAGAACTTACCACACAACACAGTTCACTTGCAGAATTCCAGCACGCTACAAATTTCAACAGCCATCACTCCCTCCCTTCTTGCTTGAAAAAGCCTGACATATGACTGTGATTAAGTAGGATATGAAAAAGCTCTAATAAGTTTTCTCTTTTTCATCCCTCACCTCCCTCTGCCCACCTCTCGCTCCCTCACACACCCCAAAAATCCTGCTCCTCTCACAGCATTACATATTAGTTAGAACTGGGGAGGGGGATTGCCTGCATTTAAAACAGTAACCATCTGTTTCTTTCAGGAAGGCTGTCTCCCCTTCTCAGGTTTCTTCAGTTTGGAACACTAACATCATGGCACAATATAAAGCTTGCTCTAGGCTGGGAAAGTTCTCTTATGAGGCAAAGAAGAACAAGAGCAGCAACCACTGGCCATGAGACCATATGTTCAGAGACAAAGCAAGCAGAAAAATCTTACATTTTTCCAGCTGCTACCCGTCAGCATTCCAACAGTTACAGCCACAAAAGCCGGTTGAGGAGTGGGAGGAGTACATGCAAGTGTGATTCACAGTTGTGTTAAGAAGTGTGGAGGGAAAACAATCCTTACCTAGACTTTATGTCTGCATTTCATCCCATCTCTCCCCAAGTTCTTTTGTTGGGGCCGGGGCCAGGGCCAGGAAAATCCCCACTGATCAGCTGGAGCGCGGGTCCTGGGGAGAAGGAAGCAAACCCGCAGTCCTTTCTTGCCGGGACCTGAGTGGTCCCGGCGAGAAGGGACCCATGCCCTAAATCGACAAAGTCGACTTAGGGCTACCCCACTTCTACACTGGCTTAAGTCGACTCTAGAGAGTCAACTTAAGCCTTAGATCGATTAGGAAGGTGGTGTTAGAAAGTCGACTTAATTTTAATTAAGTCGACTTTAGTTTCCTTAAGTCGACTTAAGCAAGCTGCTTAAGTCGACTTTAAGAAACCGCAGTGTAGATGCAGGGTAAATTAAGTCGACTTAAGCAGGCTTAAGTCGACTTAATTAACCAGTGTAGACGCAGCCTTAAAGAGGAACTGCATAGTCTGTTGTTTCCTGAGATGTATCAAGCCCCCAGAGTTTGCAACAACTGAAAAGTGAAAGTGGAATGTTCACACCCCAGCAGTGACATAGTTATTTCCAGTGATATTTCCTTAAATGGTGGAGGGAACCCAAGAGAAGTGAGAAATGAAGCTTTGTGGAGTAGGATTGGAACTGAAAGGAGGGAGTAAGAATGAGAATAAGTTAACCTCAGGAACAATTTACTAAGGGATGTGGTAAATTCACCCTCATTTTGGGTGCATCTACATTGGCAACTTAGGTCGACTTAAGGACGCTTAAGTCGACCTACACAAAGCTGCGTCCACACTGGGCTTTTATTAAGTGACTTAAGCACGTCCTTAAATCGACTTAACACCACCACCTCTGAAGGTCAACTTAATCCTTAAATTGACTTCTTAAGTCAACTTAAAGCCAGCATGGACAGGGAATAGTGCTAAATTGACCTTATTAAGTCGACTTAAAAGCCAGTAGGGACAGCTATGTCTACTGTTAATTCAACTTAACAAGGTCGAATTAATTCAACTTAAAGTGTAGCCACTCTGTTAAGTTGACTTAACAAGGTCAACTTTAAGTCGACAAAGTCGACCTTGTTAAGTCAACTTAACAGAGTCGAGTTAACTTTACAACTGTAGACATAGCCTTTTTACATCATGATCAGACATCTATAATTCAAACTAGTTGTTGGGTGAAATGCAGGAATATTTGAGTGAAATCTGTGGCTTGTGTTATACAGGAGATCAGACAAGAGAATCATGATGCTCGAAGCTGGCCTTAAAACCAGTTAATCAATTTCCTCATATCAAGATCCTCTGGGAATTCTCCACATGGAAAGAACTGAAGCACCCACAGGTTATATGATTATGAACAACAGTATCAAATCAGAAATTTCCAGAGGGGTAGCTGTGTTAGTCTGTTGTACAGCAAAAAATGAGAGTCCTATAGCATCTTATAGACTAACATGCCGAAGAAAATCTGTTAGTCTATAAGGTGCCACAGGACTCTCATTGTTTCTTGCAGTATCAAATCAGGTAGATTGATTTAAATAAATGACTTAAATCATTAATTTTAATTTGATTAGCAAGCAGGAAATCTTGATTTAAATAAACAGTTTAATTTTTTACAGTTATATTTTTTAATTATTTTAATAAAGGAAGTTCATTTTTATTGGGTGGATGACATCTCTCTCTCTCTCTCTCTCTCTCCATCAAGAGACAGTGCAAGAGAAAGCAACTGATAAAACTTGAAATGTTTCCCTCTAGTTCTATGTTCCTTTCATACAGAAACTTTGGTACACTGCAAAGTGTCTGTGCGATGTTCTACAGCTGGATGACATAAGCTTTCATAAACAATTTGAAACACTAAAATGACTTTACAGCCTTCATCATCTTCTATACAGCTAGCAGTACTTTTGTTAGCTGATGTAGTGTTTATTTTTTCCATCGAACAAGCTAGTTTGTACATTGATACAGCGTATTTCTGATCACATCATAAACAGATTGTTCACATACTTCCTACACAATCAGACTCATATTTATGGATGAAAATCAGTAGTGCTCAGAAGGACTAGTGTGTGAAAGTCATCACTGCTGACAGCTACAAGAATAAAAGGGTCCAGAGGTAGAAAAACAAAAATCTGTTCAAAATGTAATGATCTGAGACCTGATGTTCTAGTCCCTCCCCAGACAACAAACCTCTTTAACATTACAGGGTCTATCAATGCACAGGAAAGCTTATATAATGAAGTGAAGAGTGCTGTTTCAGACCCTGAAAAAGAAACACTTAGAAATGCTTGAGACTCATACAGTTGGATTTCAAGTATGACCCGTGAAAAGCAAAATTATTGAAAGTAAAATATTTACTGGTATGGAGAGACTGTGAGTGGGAGCTTATAGAACTAAGGCATCTAAACACCAAGTCTTCTTCACCCCCAACTAATCCTGACCATGGAAAAAAGCAACTATTTTCTCCTAACACCATTTCCTCTCTTCCTTTCCTAAATGAACCTTCTCCAAATCTACTTCCCATGAACACATACCTTTTCTTTTCATCCACTTGTTTTTTAATATTCCATTCTGGAACATAGTTACTTTTGAGTAAGCTTCCCTGACTACATATCTAACACAAATCTCCACAAAAAGTGGTGAGTAAAACATAGAAGAGATACAATTTAACAGTGAGAAATAGATTAAAGTGAGAGTGGAGGAGAAAACTTGTAACACTTTGCTGCCACGATTTCCTGATATGAAATATTAATGCATCGTGCATTCCTTGCAATACCCATCAGCCCTTGGGGATTAGGCCCTGATCCACCTTCAGTAGTGTTGAAGATGTTTAATACCTCACAGATTTTGGCCAGCATCTTATAAAAATTGAGTGGTGGTCAGTTAAATGTATTGTTTCATTTTAAAAATGTATTGTTCTGCTTGATGGAGAGTAGTGAATCTTTCCCCTTAAACAGGTACAGATAGTGAAACAATGTTAACAGTCAATTTTGTGAAGACTCTCTGAATTCATTGAGCATTAAGAATGCCACAGATCATGCCCTAATGGCTTGTTTCAAAACCTGCTGGAGTTAATGGGAGTCATACAACTGAATACAGTGACCAGGCTCTTCACCTTATCTGAAGAGTCATTCACCATTCCTATATGCTATGTTGAACTTGGCATATTCCTGCCAATTTTATGATGTCAATTTGTAATCTACCGCATTCAACTTAATCTGACTGAACACTGGAGCAGCCAATGAGTTCCAGCAATGAATGTTCATCCTGCTTTGTGCAGAGCATTCAGATTTGGAGTATATCACTGTCATTTTAAGCAAGGTTTCCAAATGTTATTTTGGCAACTAAACAGGAACATACCACACACGAAGTATGCACAATCTTTGTAATCTTTTATTTAGCTTTGGGAATCACATCTGAAGGTCTCAAACAAGTTTACTGCTCACCTATTTCAGATGACCTTTTAACTGTAGTTTTTAGCTACACACAAACTGATGGGGAAAGCTGAATAGAATAAATATACAGAGAGACAAGGTGAGTGAGGTAGTACTTTTCACTGAACCAATTTCTGTTGGTGACAAAGACAAACTTTCGGACCACAAGGAAGCCCTGAAAAAAAGCTCTGTATGGGTTGAAAGCTTCTCTCTCTCTCTTCTCTCTCTCTCTCATCAACAGAAGTTGGTCCAATAAAAGATATTACCGCACCCACCTTGTGTCTCTAACATCCTGGGACCCACACGAATACAACTACATTGCATATTAAATAAATCAGTCAGAGTCTTAAATGAAAACAATTTTCTTACCTCTGCAATAATGTACTTTTCATTAATTTCTTTTATTACTGTCACAGCAATAAATCATGTTAAATGGAACTGGAAAAAAGCCCTTCAAACAAATTTAGTGAACTTCATAAGAAAATCTTTAAAACCTCATCAACAGTTTATATGTGGATTTTAAAGGCTTATACATTCAAAATTCATGGTGTTTTTGGAACCATTTCCCAAATCTCTGTATTTGCCAGTTCTAATTGTTTAAAAATAAAAGTAATTTTTCATCACAAGAACATGTTGGTATACAGGTCGGACCTCAAAATCCCCTTAAAACTGTCTAACAAATGTTTTACTGTTAGACATTATCCTGTTTATAATCCATCATTCCGCCCAACCAAAGGGTATTCCCCAGTACTGCAATACTTTGTCTAGAAGAAGCCTTCTCTCAGTGTCCTTCAACACAACTCTTGCCACTGTTTACAATCATGAAAATGTTTTGCCTACCCCCAAGAAGCTGGAGCAAGTAGTCATGTGCTGCAGGGACCCAAATACCAAAACCGGACAACTACATGAAGTGTAAAAGGAGTGAAATGATTGTTTATGAACCTGAGATTTCCCCAATTAGTATCACACTTGCTAAAATATTGATTATTCTCTGTTTCATCTTTGGTAGATAGAGATATCTTTGAATTTTATTTTGTGAGCCACCTCACCCATCATTACTGAAAAGCTTATGAAACCATATTTAAGAGCAATGTCTCTTAAAAAATGAAAAAAAACCCTCTTGTAATTTTTTCAAGCACTCTAATGGTACAGTATACTTTGTTTTTTTCCCTTAGATATGTTTGATTAAGCAAATGTTCTGTCTAAATTGTTGTGGACTGGAATGTATTATAAATCTTTTATGCTGAGTTAACTTAGTGAGTTAAAAAAATAATGTTTTAAACTAGTTGATTATGTAGAAGAGACCATAACATTTTCAGCTCCAGGATTATTTCTAATATTGAACCATTGACTGGAACATAGTTTGGTGACTAGATAAAAATAATTGAAATAGTACATGAATAATTGTGTTAGTTTGCTTGTTTGTAGGATAACATTCTTGTGATTCTCTGCACTAATATCGTGTCCTTTGCGAATCTGTTCATTAGGAGATATTTTCTTTCAGTAACATGCAGTCAAGAATTTCTTTAAGAGTTCTATTATAGTATGCCACACAGGCCATAAAAAAGCAATTGGATCATGTGACTTAACTGGTTACCTCTTCAATTGTTCCAACTGTAATATACTACCCAACATATATCAGTACAACTGGCATATATAACACTCAAACTCCTGAACACCAATAGCCTGAATCTCTCCTCACACTGGAGCAAAATCAGGAATAACTGCAATTAAGGCAATCATGATAAAACCAGTACATGAAGGGGATTATCAAGCCTCATCTGTGTGAAGTAGACTCCCAAAGTGGGTACCAAAAGAGCAAGATCACTAACTACTGGAAGGTTTCTTTTGCTCGATATACAAAAATAAACACAGAATGGTTACATGGATGCATTTTAAAAGTTCATTGTGGTTTTTAAGATATTAGTTTCCAGAGATATTTCTTACTGTACTTAAAAAGGGGACTACTACTAAAACTGGCAATGGCTCTAGAACTAAAATGGAAGGTGCACCCAATGCAATACTGAAAACGTATTTTTCAAGTTCAACAGTGAAATGCATTTTACAGTGCCTGTTAATTTGCATTTATCTCGTAATTAGAATTGATCCAAAAAAAATTTAATCAGAAAAAAACTGATGAAGCTATCTGTATAAGAAAGGGTCAGTCTTATATATATAATTATTAAATACAAAGCCATGTTTCTCTGTGAACCGTCTACATAATTAAAAGTTAGTATTACAGCTACAAGTTGTGAGCATGATATTCACTGAAGGATTTATGTGGTCTCATAAAAGACAGTTATAGTTACTACAGATCTATTAATGCTTTGAGGCAGAAAGCCAGTATTACTGGCCTTCTCTAAGTTGAAAAATGAAATATGTTCATTGCTATAGCTTGGAGTAAAAAAAGATGTTTTCTCTAATGTTAATTTCCACATTTCTAACTTTGTATTAGAGAATGTATGTAAAGTAAAGGTATGCAAAACTTTATGTGCATCTTTCCATATTTTTAATAACTATTTTGCTTTGTTTTATAAATCTGTAATATTTTGTATTTATTATAACTTTTTAATTTTATATTACTTCAGCAACTTCATTTTTAAAATGTACAAGTTTTTTTTTAATCTGGAAATAATATCAGGGATGCTCTTTAGTTTTAACAAGTGACATGGCGGCTTCTATTTATGGGGATATGTATTGTACCTTATTGCTCTTAGATTTATGTTGTTGTTTCAGAATGATTACAAATCTGTAATTATTTAAATGCAAGTTCAAGTTGAAAAGCCACTAAAATCCAAACAACAACATATATTAGCTCTGCTTTCCGTAAGAAAAACTCAAGAATGGATAACGATTAAGCATTAGTTCCTATTTATCTAACTCAGTGCTCCCAATATTCCAGCTCAACTTCTGAACTTAACTGGTTTTTACAAAACAATGAGATTTCTTAATGGCACAAAACTTGACAGTGAGATAGGTTTTGCAAAATCCATACCCCAGTGAAGTATGTCTAAAGTAAAAGAGAAAATAAAGTACTAAACCAAAAGTTTAAAAAAAATGCAAAGAAAGAAAACAAGAACTTGGAATGTGATTAAGCCTTTACAACTACATTTTATGTGAAACACTGAAGATAAAGAAACAAACAGTTTGATGTCTGATTTTTTTTTAAAAAAAAAACTACCTTAGTGTTAACTTTGTCTCAGTAATAGAATTTA
This sequence comes from Pelusios castaneus, assembly GCA_007922175.1. Lineage (NCBI taxonomy): Eukaryota > Metazoa > Chordata > Testudines > Pelomedusidae > Pelusios > Pelusios castaneus. Next base: position 2,716,004 of record ML685812.1, read on the forward strand.
CATAAAGTAAGGAAACAGACACAATAAGTATACATCACTAGATACACATTGCTGCAGAAATTAACGGCAGAACCTTTTAGTAACTGAGATTGCAACAGATAACACACCACAGCACTATCACTCAACCTAGCAAGAAAAACAACAGCACACATGTATGGCTTGTCTTCATAAACTAACCTGTACCAATATAAAATGTCTCTCTGTTACAGGCCATGTTCTAAAGCCCACTGAAGCCAACAGGTGTCTTTCCACTGACTTCAGTGGGCTTTGGATTAACCACATAATGAATGTCACCCTCGCCTCCATGAAGACTTTAGGTTTTGAGAAGCCATTTAATACAGGAATCAATTTTTAAAATCTTATAAAAATTTACATATGCACAGATATCAATTAATGTAGAGAGTAACAAATGTGACTTTAGCCAATTTGAAAGAGCTCTATAGGGCTAACCCTAACAGGCATACTGGGGTAGTGACCTGCCAACTAAGCCTCTTTATGGGTTGAATGCACCTGTGCTGAGGGTCAGTACAAGGACTATGTGCCAAGTAAATCCTACTTAAATCCTCAAGACAGGGCTTCCCCCCAAACCCCAAAGTCTACTCTAGCTAAAGCTGTGCTCTTCAATGAAGCTGTAACAGTGTTGTATGGAACCTGTCACGAAATAATCTTAGGAAAGTTGGTTAGATTTCACTAAAAGCCTGAATATAACCAGTTATTTCTTAGGACCTGCACATTTGTACTTCCAGTCTACATAAGTCAATGGGAGTTTGCCTAGGAAGGGACAAAGATCCAGATGTAAAATCATAATCTACATTCCAGTTTTCCATCCCAATAACTGACATTCTGCAATGCTCATACCCACTTTTATACTAGACATTTTGAGAAAAATTCCTTGTTATTTTACAGGCATAACACAGCCTGAAAATGTCATCCCCAAACAATGACTACATGTTTTTAAGATTCATGCTGTATAACCAGATGCCCAGATGCTGATTTGCTTTCAAGGAGTATAGGTTAACATTTTCAAGGGGGCCTAACCAGCATTAAGTGTTCAATTTCCATTAATTTTTATTGGGAGATAAGCATCCAATTCATTTCTGCCCCTTTGAAAATCCCAGTAATAGTCATTATGATTTTAATCTGTGATATTAATATAGAGGCACCATTTCAAGGATAACAGTTTTAGAAGGGGAAAAAAACAAAACAAAAAAAATCAATGAAGACTAGCACTGCAGATTCTGACACAGAAGGGAAAAATATTTTAATCTAATGAATAAAACTTTCTTATAGCACCAGGATTCTATGCTTGGGAAAATAAAATCAAAGATTGCACTGAAAAGAGGAACAAATATGTAGTTTTAAATCAGAGCCTGCACATTTAGTCACGCCAAATAAACTGCATGAGGAGCCCCTTTTCGCAATCTGATACTTGTCACAAAAGGAAAACCAGTTATACTAGTAATAAGGGAAATACAGCTCTGTTTAACGAACACCTTTAACATATTTAAGAAACAATGCCAATTCCATCCAATATAAAACTTAGCTAGCCTTTTCTACCTAAATTAAACCTTAATATTAATTATTCAATAAATGCTTAAACCTCTCAGAAAGTATGCTATTTGAGGGCTATTTGACACTAGAAGTTGCACAGTTATTTTCCCAAAACAGTAATAAGCCTTGCATTTATAGACACTCAAAAGTTCTCAGTCAATTAATTTTTGTCAATGCCAAAAAAGACTTCCTTCTGAAGTTACACCAAAATGACTTAAAGATCATTGGCATTAGTAATGCTGCACTCTTGCTATTTTATAACGAATTCATTCACTGCAATACAAGCCTGATCCTTTTCAGTAATACTTTGTAAGGTTCGATATCCCATTCTGGATTTTTACAAATAAATCTGTGTGTGCATGCAGAATGTGTTGGCCATATTTCTTCTGAACTCTTTCAACAATCACTTAATCAGCCAATCACAAATGATTTTTGATAATTTACATCAGAAAAAGCCTCCCCCTCCAACTAATTTTAAAATTAAAAATAAAATAAATAAAAACATCTCAACTTTATATCAGCTATTATCTCCTTGACTACCATCATAATGGTAACTAGTATCCTAAAGAGGGCATGCCTTTGTTCTTGAGTCATTACTTCTGAATAATTTATATTTTCCTAGAGTTTAAAATTAAGAGTAAGCAATTATAAGAAGAAAAGATACATAGAGACTGCATTAGTTAGAAGACTTGTTTAAGTCATTCAAAATGTTGCTACATTTTCCAACATGTGTGTTTCACAGAGGCATTATGCCCTTATTACTCAGACTACTTGTTTCTCATCACTTATTTGATTGAGTCTTCAGAAAATAAACATTTTTGTTCGGGACTGAATTACTTTATATGCCTTCTGGGAAAAATTATAAAATTAGCTCATCCTAATTAACATTTGTGGGGTTTAAAACGTAACAAAATACCATAGTGAGTCTGAGTCTCCTGATGAAATAAAAATCTGAAATGTCAATCATGGCCCGATGTGCCTCATCAAGATGCCACAATGTAAGTATTCTAATAATGTGTTAATATTTCTTCATGGAGGACATAATTTAGATCTAGATTCATTGAAGTCAATGGGACTAAACCACATGCTTACAATTAAGCACATGCTGTCCTGAATAGGTATATGCTTAAGTGCTTTCTTCAACTGGGACCTTTAAATACTGGCAACCCTACACTTGAAACATTCAGATGGCCAGGATAATCACACCACTTGTGCATGTTTTATTGCTTAGGTATAATTATGTGTTTTGATCACAGTACTGTTAATTTATTAAATTAAGACTTGGCCTGTGCTTTAAATGTTTAAATTTTTATTATTACTGGTTCATGCTTCTTTAATGTAATTTTTTAAGTAATATGTAGTCTGTTGCTATGCTAAATAAAGGAATTTCAGGATACTGAAAAATACAGAATTCTGACACAAAAGTCAAGGATTCTTCCTTAGAGATCAAATTGAGAAAATCAAAATTTCACATGTGTGGTCCCTGTGGTAACAGTTATATTCTGAGATAAGTTCCAGTGAATGCTAGTAATCAGGTATTCCAGTATAAAATAACACTTGGGAAAGACAGTATTATATTATCATGCCACAGTTCAGTAAAAATAGAGTCATTTGAAGTCTTATTTCTCTTCTCTCTCTGGTTCCCGACCTCCAACACATTCTTTTCAGTAGCTAACTCGCAGCCTTATGGTCCCAGAAGATGTGTTTTCTTGATGAAAATTATCCACTGTTTGGATGGAAGCCACGCATTTATTTCCACTCCTTCTGCTATAAAATGCTGTTTTACTTCTCTCAGCTCTTTTTTGTCCAAGTGTCAAGACTAAAAGTCAGGGAAGACCCAAATACTTCTTTCTCCACCAAGGTTTTTTTCTTGTTGCTGCATTTGTGTTTTGCTCTCAATTCCATGAAGGTTGCCTTAATATTGGCCTTCCCAATAATTCAGGTTAGTTTTTCACACTGCTTCCTCAATTATTGTAAATATCATTTCTCATGCAGAGTGGATCATTTTTATATTAAAGTAAAATACTCTGGACAGTAGCTTTTCCATTCATGTTGCATGCTCCAGACCTTCGCTCACACGTAGAGGGCTCAGAACATGTATTTTGATGGGCTCCTGCCCACTGGATGGTAAACCCCACTCCAGTATGTCACTTTCAACATCATAGCTTGTTCTAAGAAGTGATTGATGCCAAGGAAACAGTAAGGTTTCCATCTTCAGTCCCGATTATTCATGCTTAGTTCCACCTCATTTATTCCCTCCCCTCCCCCACTCCCCACCCAGTATTCGTGCCAGCATCCATTGGGCTAGATCTGCAATTTACATAAGTTATCATAGCTCGACTGAAGTCAATGGAATTATGTCAATTTACACCTGCTAGGATCTGTCCCACCATTTCTAACTTTTCCTCTCAAGAAGTTATAGGGCCTAATTTTCTAAAGCTTTGCCTCTTTTATAAAGTGCAAGGAAAATGCTATTGCTATTGTAAGAGAGTGGAGGATTCTAGTGTGATAGTGTTGCATTGCTCTTTTCACAGGTGTAAGGCTCTAGAAAATCAGGCCCATGGGGTCTTGCCATTTATCTTCTCCAGAGACCAATTTTTTTTCCCATTCTTTTTCTGATAGTTCACTATCTTCCTCCATCCAGTACTCCTCGACCTCCATTGAACACTGAATACTGTGTTTAGGAGCCAGACCTGCACACAGTGTTCTGTACAAGGTTACAGGATTTAAGTCCACTTGAATTTGACCTTGGGGTGGAAGTATTAAAAGAAGTGTACTCACTTGCAAGTAGTAAAATATATAGGTGAAGATTTCCCCTTTTCAGAAAGCAATACTACTATAATAAAATTCAGTGATTTGATAAATTGAGATAACTTAATTTGCAACTATTCCATCTCCAGCTAATACCTCCTTCCAACTCCCTTCCCCTGCCTGTACCATAAACAGTAACGCAAAACTGAAGTTGAGCTGAATGGCTTATACTTCATTTTGGTAGTCTGAATTAATTAATTTACTACCCATATAGATGGGTAATCATATACACTTCCAAAGTTATTCACTTGGAAGTATAAATAAGTGGAAATAAATTATTCTTTTAAAGAAAAGTATATGTGATTTTCTTTTTAAACACCAAAATGCTATCTTACATATCCACACGTTAGGCAAGTATTTCAAGTTTCACTAAAAACGAGAAAAAAATTATTACTAACCTTCTGTAACTGTTGTTCTTCGAGATGGGTTGCTCATGTCCATTCCATGCTAGGTGTGTGCACATCACACACAGAGATACCAGAGATTTTTTCCTCAGTGGTATCCATAGGACCAGCTTCAAGTGCCCTCTGGATCTGCACAGGTATGATCCAATAAAAGAATTGCCACCGGCCCTGCGCCTTCTCAGTTCCTTCTTGCAAGTAACTCCAACACATAGGTAAATAGTAGTCATGAAATGGACATGAGCAACACATCTTGAAGAACAACAGGTATGGAAGATAAGTAGCTGTTTTTATTTCTTCAAGTGCTTGCTCATGTCCATTCCATGCTCAGTGACTCATAAACAGTATACCCAGAGAGATAGGCTCAGAGTTCATGGATGTACGGAGTGCAACGCTGCTCTCCCAAAACTGGCATCATCCTGGGCCTCTTGGGTGACAGTGTACTGAGATGCAAAGGTATGAACCAATGACCAGGTCATGGATCTCCAGATGTCCTGAATTGGTAACTGCATGAGGAACATGACTGACAAAGCCTGGGATCTTGTGGAGTGGGTGGTCAGGGTGGCTGGAGGCAGAACCTCTTCCTGCTCATAGCAAGATACAGGTGGTTATCCAGAACAAGATTCTTTGGGATGACACAAATAGATCTGTCCTCTTTTCCACTACTGCTACAAAGGGTTGTGTGGACTTGTGGAAGGGCCTATTTCTCTCATATAGAAGGCAAGAGCCCACCTAACATCCTATGTATGAAGCTAACATTCCTCATCAGTCTTGGGAGGTTTTGGAGAGGAAACAAAAGCAAAAATGTCCTGGTTGTTGTGGAATTGCAACACCACCTTCGATAAGAAGGCCAGATGAGGGCACAGCTGGATCTTGTCCTTGAAGAACATATAAGAGGGTTCTGATGTCAGTGCTTTGATCTCAGTGACCTTTTTGGCCACGATGATCTTCATCAGGAAGGTGACCTTCAAAGGGAGAAGCAGTATGGTGCATGATACTAATGGTTCAAAGGGAGATGTGAACCTTGACAAGACTAAATTTAAGGTCCATGTAGGGATTGGATAGTGAAGCTGAGGGTAGACTCTTTCCAGCCCCTTGAGAAACCTGACCATCACATCATGGGAGAACACTGATCTATCTGGCTTCTAACATCTTTCCACTCAATTATGACAATAAATTAGTAAACCCAAATCCAGTGTTCCACAGTGCAGATGACATAAGTACAGAGACAGTCCCCGCCCCAAAGAGTTTTTTGATTTAAAAGAGACTATCATGGAAGAGGGAGTTTACACTGGAAGATCCACAAGTGGGAGTTAAATTAATAAGAGCAGAATGTTATTTTTGCATTGAAAGTCTGTGGGTGTTTCTTCATCATTTAATGGCATCAAGGATGAGCTAATTTAATTCCTAAGATCAGCCTTTTTTGGAGGGAGAGCTTAAAAAAAAAAAAAAAAGAATTTACTTTTCCTGGGAAATTTCCACAATCCTGCAGCTGTTGCCATTGCCATTATAAAAATTATTCTTAAAAGAAAGCATGAAATGGGCTATTTAGATGCTTGTGTTAACACCCATCTACAATCAGCTGGCTGACACTGCAGTCAGTAGACTTTGCCCAGTTAATCCCAGTTTAGTATTTAGGCTATATAAGGATATCCATGTTAACAAACTGCAAAACCTTGGGTCACTATGGTAATATTTGCCAACAGTGATCATGTTTCTTTACAGTTAAAGCAAATATAATCCACAAAAACATAATTGACCAAGTCTGAATCTTAATTGACTGTACAGTACTCTAGAGATTATGAAAGAATAATACTATAAATAATTCAGTAAATAAATATAAACACTCCCTATTCAAAAAGCAGTGGACAAATAGACTAGAAGATTGTTTAATCTGCATCTTCTAGATACAACAAATACAAAAAGTCAAACAATTTAACACTGGATTTTTTTGGTTTTTTTAATAGCAGAAGAAATCATAGAAGCTCCGATGATATTTTTCTTTAATGGTCTATTTAGAGATTATTCAACTTCCCCATAAGTGTTTTGCTCCTTCTAGAACTACCCAGTAAATTGTTTCCTTTGAAGAAGTCTTCAATATGCTGAAAGAAATGGTGAACTTAAAACCAAGTTTGACTCTGTGAAGTTGTTTTTTTTTTCCCCAATTTTTCACCATTTAACCTATTTTTTCCTAAATAAGACACTGAGCTATCCCTAAGAGATAAGAACCGCTCTCTCTGTGTACCCTTTGGGGAGCAAGACACTCCAGACGTGAGAAGAAGAAAGCCGGGGCACTGCTTTACCCCCAACAGCTAGCAGAACAAACTGGGCACACCAGGGAGAGTGTGCTGCATCCTCTGAAGTGTTGCATCTAGACCAGATCAAATCCGCAATGTCCCCAGTGGAGGCCTGTGCATTAAAAGGAGTAACTGATTCCTGGTCACATATGACACACATTAGTCACATAAAAATAATGTAGTACCCTGGGTACCAAATAAAGTTAGCATATTAGGTACCAGAGTTTTGTGTGTGTAATTTTTGTATACTGGTATAAATGAGTACTTCTCTGCAATAAACAATCATATCATATACTCTATAAGGTACATACTGTGGGCTCAATTAAGTCCTGACTCAAAATTCCCATATAATTCAACATGGATTCTGCTTGAATGAGACCAGACTTGGGCCTTATTAGTTAATTTGCAGATTATTACTGGCACCTATTCATCAAGATAACAAAACAACTCTCTCCTCTGCACTAACAAAGCACTTCAATGCAAGGATGACCTTACAATCAGTAGATTACATTGCTAAGTACTGAAAAACCACATTATTGCTACAGCAGAATTCTGGCACCCCCTTTTCCCCAATTCACTACATGTAACTGACAGCCATTTAACTCTGAGCATTTGGGGTTATATTGAAGTCAGACTAAGTAAGTAAAATATGAATGTTTTGAATGAGTGGCAAAAGATCTGTCTTTTTCTTCTTTAGTTTGCAAAATACAGAATCAGGTTTTTAATCTCAAGGTATACCAGAGTACATCTGGAGTGACTCCACTTACATCTGTGGAATTAAAAAGATGCTACTGACCAACATTAAAGCTTGAGCTGACACCCACTGAAGTGAATGGAAAAGCTTCTGTTGGCATCAATGGGTTTTGGATTGACTTTTCGAGCACACAAGCAACTTAAATATCCAATACTGCTGTAAAAATAACATACAACCTTGTCTACACACGGTTTTGAGCAGAGGGAACTACTGTGGCTAAATGTGTGATTTTTACCAAAACGGTTAAAGAAGTAATTACAATCCCTCTGGTGTGGATAGAGTTATCCTGGTTTGCAGGTGCCTTATATCATTATATCTTATTCCCCTTTTTACAAGAATTAGATTTACCAGTGTAAGGCTCCTTTAAACAGCTACAACTCCATTCAACTAGGGATACTGTACTACTTTAAATATACTGGTATTTTTAAAGTGGTATAATTTTTGTGTGCAGACAGACCAAAGACTTTTAACACCCCTACCCCCTGCCCAGCCCCACATATATACACACTTTTTGTGACTTCAAGTTCTGCATGGCTTTGCAATACTGTATTTCATGTTGTTTTCTCTTGTACACTACATACTTTTTGAAAAATAAGTAGGTTTTCCTATCTTAGTAGCTAATCTGAATGTTAATATAAAAATGGAGTATTCACAGTGCAATGCAACTAAGGAGATGCAAATATAAGTCTAATATGGAAGTTCAATTGTGTGCTACAAGTACTCTTCAAACAAGGCCAAGTGGCAATAAAGGAAGGTTGCTCACCTTGGTGTAGTAACTGGAATTCTCTGAGATGTGTGTCCCCGTGGGTGCTCCACTGTTGGTGTGCGCGCCTGCGCGCACCACAGATCGGAGACGTGTCAAGCTATACTCGCCGGGGTCGCACGACCGGAGGGGACTGTCTCGCGGATAGCTTTGGCGCTCCTCAACGGTCGCGCGACCCAGTCTCCCTCAGTTCTCTCTCTAACTGCGAGCGAGAGTAAGTTGCCTGAAGAAGAGAGGGGAGGAGGGAGGGTAGTGGAGCACCCACGGGGACACACATCTCGGAGAACTCCAGTTACTACACCAAGGTGAGCAACCTTCCTTTCTCCTCCGAGTAGTGTCCCCGTGGGTGCTCCACTGTTGGTGACTCTCCAAGCCGTGCCCTAATTGGTCAGAGGGGCTTCTGAGGATGTACTTTGTATGGTGGAGAGTACTGATATGCCTACAGAGGCATCATATTTTGCTGCTGTGTCAATTGCATAGTGCTTTATGAAAGTATGTGGCGTAGACCAAATAGCCGCCTTGCATATTTCATCTATTGGGGCATTTTGTAGGAAGGCTGTGTTTGTAGACACTGCCCTCGTGGAGTGTGCTCTGATATCTTGTGGGAGCACTGTGCCTGATAGCTGATAGCATGTTTTTATACAGTTCACTATAATTGTCGAAATTCTGCGCTTGGAGATAGGTGTACCCTTATTTCTCTCTGCTAATGAGACAAAAAGTCTGTTTGTCTTTCTAAATGGTTTTGTCCTTTCTAGATAGAAAGCAAGTGCCCAACGGACGTCGAGGGTGTGCAAGATAGTGTCCTCTGCAGTTGAGTGAGGTCTTGGACGAAACACAGGTAAGTATATTGTCTGGTTGTTATGGAATAATGATGACCTCTTTGGTAGGAATTTCGGGTGACATCGTAAACAGACGTTATCTCTGTGGAAAATTGTGTATGGCGGGTCTGCCATTAATGCTGCTAATTCACTTACTCGTCATGCCGATGTGATTGCTACTAGGAACACTACTTTCATGGTTAGATAATTTAATGGTACAGTAGCCAGGGATTCAAACGGCGGTTTAGTAAGAGTCTTCAATACAAGTGGGAGATCCCATGCTGGGTTGGGGGGGTGGATCTCAGGATATAGGTTTTTGATTCCTGCTAGGAATCTCTTAATGAGTGGGTTAGAGAAAATTGATGCATCCTGTATGTGATTGTGGAACGTGGCAATGGCTGCCAAATGTACTTTTATCGAACTGAGAGCGAGTCCTTTTTGTTTCAGGTGTAGAAGATATTCAAGTATGTCTTGGACTGGTGCGGAGAATGGAGAGTTATGTGATGTAATGCACCAATTGGAAAAACTGTACCATTTATGGAGGTAATTTTTCCGGGTAGAGGGTTTTCTGCTATTCAGAAAGATGTCTGACTGATTTTGAGCAAAGTAACTCTTGGCTCTGGAACCACATATCATCCAGGCTTTGAGTGTAGACGTTCGGGGTTCGGGTGTATGATTCTTCCGTTGTTTTGTGATAAGAGCAGTGGATGAAGGGGTAGGGAAATCGGGGATGTGCACATCATTTGGAGCAGTAGTGAGTACCATGGCTGTTTGGGCCAGGCAGGGGCAATGAGTATCATCTTGGTTTGGTCTTGCTTCACTTTGAGTAGAGCCTTTAGGATTAGCGGGATTGGTGGGAATGCGTAGGCAAAAGTGTGGGTCCATGGGATGAGGAATGCATCGCCTCTGGAGTTTTTCCCAATGCCTGCTCGTGAACAGTATGTGTGGCATTTGCGGTTCTGGTAGGTCGCAAAGAGATCTATTGAGGGGAAACCCCAGAGCGTAAAAATGTCTGTTATGATGGTAGTATGGAGCTCCCATTCGTGGGTATGGCTGAAAATTCTGCTGAGGGAGTCCGCTGTTGTGTTTAAGACTCCAGGTAAGTATGTCGCGGAGATGTTTATGTTGTTTCTGATGCACCAGTGCCATAGTTTTGTGGCTTCTGTGCACAGGGAGTTTGATCTGGCGCCTCCCTGTCTGTTGACGTAGAACATACAAGCCGTGTTGTCTGTCATAATTTTTGTGTGTTTGTGCCTCAGATGATTGCGGAAGTGAGCGCATGCATTGCGGATTGCACGAAGTTCTAATAAGTTTATGTGGAGAGAGGATTCCTGTCTGGTCCATTTTCCTTGGGAGATGAGGTTTATGGCTGGTATGTGAGCTCCCCATCCCGTAAGGGAGGCATCCGTATACATCAATATCGTTGGTGGTTGTTGCACGAATGGTATGCCTCTGTTCAAGTTGGGTGGCGTTATCCACCATTGTCGTGAATGTCTGATGATTAGGGGTAGGTATATTTGTTGATTGGGATTGCCTTTGTGCAGTTTGTATACTGTTCGGATATACAGTTGCAGGGGCCTCATATGTAAGCGGGCGTGTTGTACAACGGCTGTTGTGGAGGCCATGTGACCTAGAAGCGGTATACATGTTAGAACTGTTGTAACAGGTGCAGTTTGTATAGTTTTTACTAATGTCTCGATATTTTGTGCCCTTTGTTGTGATAGGAAGGCCTTCCCTAATGTAGAGTCTATGTGGGCGCCAATAAATTCTATTGTCTGGGTAGGGATAAGGATGGACTTTTTCTTGTTTATTTGAAGTCCAAGGCTCTTGAATAATTGTATTGTGGTTTGAAGTGCCCACAATGTTCGTTCTCAGGATGGTGACTTTATGAGGCAGTCGTCGAAGTATGGGAAGATTGAGACCCCTCGTGTACGAAGATAGGCGGTAACTACTGCCAGAACTTTGGAGAATACGCTGGGGGCTGTCGAAAGTCCAAATGGGAGAACAGCATATTGGAAGTGATCGGCACCTATGATGAATCTCAGGAATTTTCGGTGTGCTGGATGGATGGTGACATGGAAGTACGCGTCTTGGAGATCGAGGGCTGCAAACCAGCTGTTTTTGTCTAGTGATGGTATTATGGTTGCCAGGGTTACCATCCTGAACTTTTGTTGCTTGACGAATTTGTTTAGCCTCTTTAGGTCTAGGATTGGCCTCCAACCTCCTGTTTTCTTTTCGGTTAGGAAGTATGGTGAGTATATTCCCTTGCCTTCATGTTCTGGGGGAACCTTTTCTATGGCTCCTACGTGGAGAAGGTGTAAGGCTTCCTGATGGAGGAGTTGTTCGTGAAGGGTGTCCCTGAAAAGGGACGGGGTAGGGTGTTTGGGTATGGGCTTTGTGATGAAGGGGATGGTGTATCCTAGTTTTTTGATCTGCAGGACCCATCTGTCCGACGTAATCTTGGTCCATTGTGAGTAAAAGCTTCGGAGGCAAAATTGGTAACCGTGTACAGTAGTTGGAAGAAGATGGTAGGTACTGTTTAGTTGCAAGCCCTCGACCTGAGCGTCAAAACTGCGGTTTGTTTGGTGCATTTTGAGACGCTGGAGGTTGGTGTGATGGCTGTCTCCTGCGCTGGGGACGTTGGCGGTTCCTGTAGGTAAATGGGTCTTGTCTCCTGTACTGTTGTCTATATTGGAGTTGTGTTTGATAATATGGGGAGTATCATGAGTTATACTGTTGATATCTCAGAGGCTTTCGTTTCATTGGTTGAGGGTAGATGCCAAAGGTTCAAAGGGTGGCACGGTAATCTTTTGATGTGTGCATCATGTCATCTGTGTTCTGTGCAAAGAGTTTCTTATTATCAAAAGGTAAATCTTCTATTGTTGATTGTAGGGGCTTCAGTAAATCTGCTGAGTGGAGCCATGATGCCCTACGCATGACTATGCCCATTGCCATTATCCTTGAAGAGGTGTCTGCGACGTCCTGTGCTATTTGAAGAGCAGTCCTGGATATCAATTGCCCCTCTTTGATTATGGCATGGAATTGTATCTGTTTGTCCTTTGGAATGTATTCAATAAAATCAGCGAGTTTTAAATAATTATCATAGTCATAATTTGCTAATAAAGCTGAATAATTTGAAATTCTCAGTAGTAGGGAAGAAGATGTATATGTTTTCTTCCCCCAAGAAGTCAAGTCTCTTGTCATCTTTATCGTGTGGCGCTAATTTGTTGAAGGGCTGTTTGCCACCAATGAGTTGGGTGGAGGATGCGTAAATAGGTACTCTGAAGACTTGCCCTGGATGTAGTATTTTTTAATCAACTCTCTTTGATGTCGGAGGGATAGAGGCTGGTGTTTGCCAGATATTATTCGCTGGCTCTAGAATTCCCTCGTCCATAGGGAGGGCTATACAGTTTGAAGGCCTCGCCTGAAGGATTCTCCATAGCCTGTGTCGTGAGTCGGAAATTTCTTGTGTACATATTTCTTGTGACTCCGCTACCCTCCTGAACAGGTCTTGGAATTGTTTGATGTCATCATGTGATGAAGGAGGAGAAGGTGGAGAATTGTCATCTGGAAGCGACATGTGGCTTCCCTTAGGGGAATCGTGTTCTGTTTGTTGAACCTCGTCAGATTCGTGCAGTGGGCCCCTTGTTGTGAGTGTTGAGAGTGAGTCGAGTGTATAGGTGACCGTGACCTGGGAGTCATTCCGGAACACCTGGACCAGGATTCCCATTGTGGGGGGTAATTGTATGGTGGCCCATACCATGGTGGGGGGTACCAGGGGTAAGGGGGTCTCCGGTGGCTATGGTCATGGATATCATAAGCATATTGATGATGATCTGTAGCATTAGGAGATGGGTGGTAGAAGTCTTCTCCTCTTTCGTGGCTGTAGTGAGGAGGTAAATTCTCAGATCTAGGGGAGGGTGGGTCCTGATGTAGCTGAGGAGAGGGGGGTAGCTGAGTGTCAATATGTTTTCTTTTTTCTTTTTGTTTCTTAGGTGCTGGTGGGGCTGATTCTAAGTTAGCCCTGCTAGCTGTATGTTGATTTGAAGTCTTAGAGTTGCGCGGTGCCGAAGTGTTTGTTGGAGCCGGAGCTGCTGTCAAAATCAGCTGTTGGGCGGCCAGCTCCTGTGCAGATGGTGCTGTTCCGGGGTTTGCTGTAGGCACCGGTGCCGGTACGGAACTTGGATGCCTCAGCGCTGGGGTTTTTGCGGGCAATGTCGGTGCCGAGTTGTCCCCTAAGGGGGGTTCGGTGGCAGGCGGACATGACTGTTTGTCTGTTCCTTCAGGCGGCATGTTGGAGGGACCTACAGCCTCCATATCACGCGTTTGTCTCCTTCGTGGAGATGGAGTCAGGGACTTTTTCCATTTTTGAAGCCCTGGTGGAGGAGTTAAATGTCTCTTTGTCAGGCTGGCCGCTGACGAGACTTTCTCCTGTCCGGGGTCCGAGGCAGGTCTGAGTGACCTTTCCATGAGGAAGAGCTTGAGACGAAGCTCATGGTCTCGTCTTGCTCTTGCACTCAAATTCCGGCAGAAGGAGCATTTGGTCATATTATGCTCCTCGCCCAGACATTTCATGCATGTCGGGTGCCCGTCAGAAGCGGGCATGGCGTCCCGGCATGATTCACAGCGTTTAAACCCTGGTGAGCCCGGCATTTCGCCGGCTCCCGGGTTATGCCGCTTTTATTTATTTATTTATTTATTTATTTATTTAAAGACAAAATAAAGAAGGCTAAAATGAAAAGCTAAGTGAAATAAAATGAAGTGAAGGGTAAAAGAAGAAAGAAAAGGCGAGTGAGGTAAGGAAGTTCCCTAGGTCCGTCCGTGGTTTGCGAGCGGTAAGAGAAGAACTGAGGGAGACCGGGTCACGCGACCGTTGAGGAGCGCCAAAGCTGTCCGCGAGACAGTCCCCTCCGGTCACGCGACCCTGGCGAGTATAGCTTGACATGTCTCCGATCCATGGTGCGCGCGGGCACGCACACCAACAGTGGAGCGCCCACGGGGACACTACTCGGAGGAGAAAGAAGGGTTATGAGAGATTTCAAATCCTGCACAGCTTCTCCTCATCAGTTCAGCTATTGTTAGGCACAGTCACAAACTGTAATATTGTAGGGCTACAGTGTGCATTTTGGCACAGCCCTATACAGGAGTAACTCTAGGAAACTAAGATGTTTCTGAGGCACAACCTCCCTCCCTGATTTCCATTCATCCAAAGGAGGAATGAGATAGGAGTTTGCTGCTGTTGTGGGCCAGTGACTGTTTGCTCCTGTACAATCCCAAAGTGACAGGGACGTAAGTGGGGAGAGAGATGGTTACTCTCCCTCGACAATCCTGGACAGGTATGCAGTCACAATCCAGTTCTTAGAAAACTTGTATAAAACTAATGTGCTATTGTCCACTAACACATCACAAGACAAAGTACTAGCTCATGTTTCTGTGCATTTTTAAGTGCCTTACAGGATACGGAATTCTCACGTAGGAACTCTTACAGCTTGTGCAAATGTTTCATGAAGAGAACGACAGCTGAACAAGACGATATCTAAATTCAGTGGAGTATAGGAAATGCCACAAGTTACTAATCATATAATAAATTGATATTCACTTTGTCATGTTGATCTATACCTACCCTCTTATCTCCAGGGGTTTTACTGATATCTGTGGTAGAAGTACACATTCAATTCATTATACATTTTCTGTTATCAAACACTTAACTTTAACTTACTATAAAAGCACAAAGTTAAAAAAAAAAAACCACCCTCACAGGCACACACCTCCACTGACAAACTTACTATAAACTCATAATAATGAATATTATTTTATCTTTATCAATAGATGTTGTCTTACCTTTATCAAGTTAACCTGAAATGTTCCTTTCTCTTATTCAGCTCCCAGGAACAAAAGAAGTGAACTCCACCCTCTGAACAAAGAAAATGTTGAAACTGATTGGCAATGTGCTGAAAGTTGTTTTATTATATTACCGCCATTAAAAAAGACTCTATACTGAGATGTCAAACGTATGGTCCACTGGCCAGATGAGGCCTGGAGAACAGTTTCATCTGGATTCCCATCAATCTTTGGGCTTGTCTGAATGATTCTGGAATCTGTTCTACAGAGATGCAGTTTAAAGAGCACACTAATGTATTCTGCCCTAACTCCCCTACAAGCATGCACTGATACAGCCCTGTTTGAAACAAGACTAAAACAACGTGCACTAAGATACATTTTACTATATGCCAACAGGGGCCACACAGGAGAGTTAGAGAGTAACACACTGATGTGCTATGCAAATCACAAGGTATGTCACGAGGCACATCATATGAAAATTGTTTGACACCCCTGTCCCATCCTGTCTTGCTGTAGCTATGTAAAACTATAATGTCACCTGCATGAGAGCCCAAGGACTGTATGTAGCTAGTTAAACAGTCATTACAATATTTCAAATGTGACACTTGAGACTAGCATTCGATAAAATGCAGCACGTTGATGGTAAAATATTTAGCAATACTCTATCTATTATAGGGAAAAAGCTTTACATTTTGCAATTTACGCTTATTATCTCATCTTCCAAGAGAACCTGGCAGTATGCATCCACTGCAACTCATCTAGTATTCTCAGATTGGATGAGTTACCTTAGAATCCTAGAATCATAGGGTTGGAAGGGACCTCACGAGGTCATCTAGTCCAACCCCTTGCTAAAAAGCAGGACCACTCTCCCTAAATCATCCCAGCCAGGGTTTTGTCTAACTGAGCCTTAAAGATCTCCAAAGATGGAGAATCTACCACCTCCCTATATAGCCCATTCCAATGCTTCACCACCCTCCTAGTGAGAAAGTTTTTCCTAAGACCTTCATGTCTTAGCTTACACAGTCCAAAGTAAACCAGCACAAAGGCCATTAAAATAATGTCTATCGCACTGATTATTCACATGGTTTACGAACCAAAGTCCTCTCTGCCTCCCATAGTAACAAATGGCAGAAACCCAGACTTCATTGGGTGTTGGATCGGTATTGTGTAGCAACACAGGCCATCTGTCCCAGAGAGCTGTTTGGTCATTATGCACACACTTCTTAAGCTACACTTCAGTTCAAAATGTCTAATGGGAAACATACCACTTCCTCTCCAGTTCAGCACCAGTAAAACAGTGGTTTCCTTCAAGGCTATAGCCTCACAAGAGAATAACGTCAGAACATTATTACTACTGCTGTTGGCACTAGAGTACGGTCAAGAGTCCTTATTCAAATCATGGCCCCAAACACATCATACTGTACATTGTCTGAGGCAGTCAGTGCCCTCAAGATTGTAAATAGCACCAGACAGTTAGTGCAACAAAGACTGTACCGTTTACATGATTATGAGATGTGACAAGGCAGTGTAACAAAACAGAGTTGTGGAACATGGACGAAGATAACAATGTCGTTACAGAGGCTCACTAAATTATACTTAAAAAGAAATATGTAAGTAAAGCAGGAGATATTAAGGATATCAGTAGTCCCTGCTGGCTACCATCATCAATTTACCTTACCTCTTGAGGAGGAACCTGAAGAAAGACAAAGAAGTGGTTTTACAGATGCATTTGCAAATTAGTTGCCCCTTGTGTGTGGAGATGTGAAAGAAAACATGAAGTGGTAAAAAGGAACAAATAAGCAATTTTGACTAGTGTCATTGGTGAAGTTGAATCAATGGAAGGACTCAAAAGGAGATAACTGTCACAGCCATAGACCAGAAATATTTTATTAGCAGCATTTTGAGAATGCATTTGAAACTGGTAAGATGAATATGAGGAAGGTCAAAATGGAGAAATTTATGCATTAGAATTTTAGCTCTTAAGAAAAAGAAAAAGGAAACATTCTCAAAAACATGTTAGAGCAAACAGAAGCAAGATTTGGATATGACTTTAGATCGGGGTGGGCAAAATACAGCCCACGGGCTGAATCCGGCCCACCTGAGGCCTCCATCCGACCTGCTGACCCTGGGCTGCTCCCTCCCCCTATCCCCCTGCCAGCTCCCTTTGTCTCTCTCCAATCCCTCCCCCAGCAGTTGTTCCCACGCCACCTCCACTCCGGCCCCAGGCGGGCTCTCCCCTACCATCACCAGCCCCCCTCTGTGGAATGACAATGCTGTTAACAGCAACAGAGTAAAGGGAAAGGGAGGGCAGGATGAAGAGTTCAGTTTCAGTCCTACTACATGTATGTTGAGATCAAGATATCTGTGAGGGATGGTAGAGACAGGATGAGTTCCAGGTGTGAATGGAGGTAATCAGACCAGGAAAGGAGAGATTTGAGAGGCATCAACATAAAGACGGTAAATGGAGGCAAGTGAGCAATGAGATCCACTGAGAGAAGGTAGAAAAGACCCAAGGATGGAGCCCTGCAAGTGCTCCAAAGTAAGTGAGAGAAGGATAAGGATTCATTCTGAAGAACAGTCACAGAAGTAGGAAGAAAACAAAGAAAGAATGGACTCCACGGGTGCATCTACACTTGTAAATTAAGTCAACTTAAGCTTGCTTAAGTCAACTTAATTTACCCTGCATCTACACTACAGTTTCCTTAAGTCGACTTAAGCAAGTTGCTTAAGTCGACTTAATGAAAATTAAGTCGACTTTATTGAATCTCATTTTAATTCAACTTAAGCCTAAAGTCGACTTAGGCCAGTGTAGACCTGGAGTAGCCCTAAGTCAACTTAGGGCTACTCCAAGACTCCAGCACTGCACTCCCTGCCGGGGGGGGCACAGGGGGAGCCTGTCATGCCCCCCACAGGGCAGGGCAGAGCCCTGCCCACCCTGACCCTATGTCCTGCCAGGGTCCCTGTCCCCTTTTGCCCCATTGTACCCATGTACAATGGGGCAAAGGCTGAACCCCCTGGTACTGGGCAAGGGGTGCACCCCCTGCCCCCGTGGACCTGCCCTAGGTCCCCTAGCCCCTAGAAGTTGACCTAGGCGTCCAGTGTGGATGCTCTAGGTTGACTTTGTAAGTTCCCCCCAAAGTCGACTTTAAATTTAGGTGTAGACATGCTAAGTCGACTTAACTAAAGTCGACCTAAATTTACAAGTGTAGACGTAGACATAGCCCAAGAAAGTCAGAAAAAGAATTATTTAAAGAATTAGGGAGGAGGTCATAAAACTATCAAAAGCAGCACAGAGATCAAGCAAGATGAGAATGGAGAAACAGACCTGAGAATGGAGTTGAAGTCCATAAAAAGATTACGGGAGACCGCAGTGAAAGCCATTTCACTGGACTGGAGAGAGTGAAAAACACTTTGAAGCGTACCAAGGACAAAGTTGGAGAAGGATGGGTCAGTCAATGAGTTTATAAATGACATGAGGAATATGGAGTAGCAATTATAGTGGGAGGGCAGGATGAAGGCATTTTAGATGGGGAAACCAAAGCATGCTTGTATTCTGAGAAGCATCTTGACAAGAACACAACAGTAATGAGAAAAGAGAAGTAGAGTATGGCAGAAAGAGAGGTCATGAGGGGCACTAACACCAAGGCTTTCTCTTCTTGTGATTCCTATAACTATTTCATGAGACACTAAACTACTGCCTTACAAGCTGACATCACTCATTTAACCTCTCTAAAAACCTTTCACAATGCCACTGCTTATCTTATCTGAAGTAGTGCTACGCATATCAACATGCATTCAAAAGGTAAGGACTGGTTCTCCCTCATTTCCGCCCCAAACATGAACCAAATATTTATCATCTCCTTCATAATATTTAAACAGCCAGAGCTACCACAAAGGACATGGAAAGAAGTGACATTCTGATAAACACTTGATTCTAACAGCATGTCCTTGGTTTTAAAATTGCATGTTTTCAAATCTGAATTTATCACTGGGCTCCCAGCAGTTGCTCTATTATATTATTCAGAAGAAGAAATTTGTCAGAGTTGGGGGCTAGAGGAGGGAAAGAGAAAAATCTAGCTAACGTCTATGATTATAAAACATCTGACACATTATCTTTATATAGAAATTTTAAAATGTTGCAACTGTTGTATAGCCAACACAGCTAATCCACAGTGCTCATGACTAGTTTCCAAACCCTGCTTTGTGTAATTTAAAGGAAAACACCACCCATTTGGCTGATGCCAGCTATTTGAAAATTAAAAGAAAAATCTTGTTTAATTTTGTGTAAAGAATACATGACTGAAATCAGTTTGAAGGGTTTTTTTTTATTTTTAAAATGAATACAATCACTCACTGATGGCAAGCATATTTTGCTAAAAAAAAAAAAAGATCTTATTTTGTGACTGTAGTAGAGTGGCCAGGTGCCTGGTTTTCACCTGGAAAGTCTAGTTGAAAAGGGAGTCCTAACAGGGTCCATGTCAGATCTCCTGCCAAACACCCAGGCTCCAGTTACTGAAGGCAGAGGAGGCAGGGAGGTACCAAGTCATCACACACGCCAGCCCCTACTCAGCTAGGGCTACCTCCTACCCACGTTGGATGGGCGAAGCTCCCAGCTCTGGCTCTGCAGGCCTTTTGACCAAGCAGAAAAGGACAATATGCTGGGAGGAGGGGGGCCTGGAGAGAAGGGAAGAGCAATGAATGATGGAGGCAGGGGGAAGAGGAATGAATGGGGAGAGGGCTTCAGGGAAAAAGATGGCATGGGAGAGGTTCCAGCACCTCTGCTGGAGTATTCAATTTTTAAACATTATAAAGTTGGCAACCCGCGCATAGATGAGCCCGGGAGGCTGTAAAATGGCATCCAGCCTCTGTTAACAAATCAGAAGAATAACTAATGACCTACATTTTCAAAAGTGTCTAGAAGTTTTTGGTGCCTTGATTCTGAATCTAACTAAAGGGTCTGATTTTCAAAAGTAGCTGTCCAACACTTTCTGGGGGTGGGAGGAGGAGGGATAAACATTTTCAGATGCTTCAAGTTGGGCACAGTCCCTTATGAAAATTTATATCTAGCAAATTTAAACATCTATGTTTAATAATAAACTGCTACAGGTTTTATTTTGTATTTAGATGAATTTATTCCGTGATTATTTTACACCCTAAGTGCATTAGCTGGTTGGTTTAAAATTCAATCAGCAACAAACCTTACAAGGAACCTTCATAAATACCAAGGAAGCCTTTACATGCTTGAAAAGCACCATTAAAATCTTTGCTGCATCTCACAAACTCTTTCCCAGTGCCATTTAGTCTCCCCACAATACGGAGCATAAGAAGTCATGTGCATCTTGCAGCATGATCCAAACATTGTCTAATCTGGGCTCTGGTGAACCAAGGCATGAAATGAATGCCAGACCTTCTCTCAGAATACCCAACTGTGAGTTCTCCATGATTATACCAAGCACCACTCCCACGATCATTTCAACAGAGGGGATCCAAATCATTTAGTGCTACGTCCCCATGAGTTACAAGTAAAGAAGGTACTTGAAGATGTAACCTCTTTAGGACAAAACAATTCTTGGTAAGAGCATAATAAAAAGAATATATGATAGATTAGAGTTTTCAGTTTACAGGGGAAACTATTACTCTTTGAGCTGAGTTGTAACCTCCAGTACACAATAAAGACTTCAACTCCAGTCAGTATTATATGCACGCCATGGGCCAAACATACCTCTTAATGGAAAACTTGCAGTAAGGGAAGGGGGGGCAACAGTTACTATTGCAGTCTCCCCTTAGCCAGAAGTGGGTAATAGCTACCCAAAAGAGACAGAAGGTGCAAACTTTAAGCTACACAGAACTTACATCCAATTCTACAGATATTTGCAGTAAGTCTTTAGGCAGCCACTCCACACTTTTTCGCAGCCTCTCTTGTACCTCCTACCAGCATAGCTCACCAAGCATTCACTGATCTCTCTGCCATGCCTGTGCCCTCATAGCCCCAGAAAAGAGGGCAGAAGACATGGAGCTGAAGTTACTGTTTACATGAGCAGCATAATTTCTGCAGGCTTCTCTGGAGGAATTTAAACTGAGTTACTTAGGAGGCAGGCATGATGCCTAGAGAGTGACAGCTACCCAGCTTCCCCTTCCCCCCATGGAACTCTAGTCATGCGTTGCTCATGCACAATGTGGTTCCACAGGCTCTTAAACAGGATGGAATTTACTACACAAATTATAAGGCTCCTTCCCCACCTTCCACCATTCCTGGGATCTTCCTATACCTTCCTTGCTCCCTTTTGCAGTGCAGAATTCAGGAATTAGCACAATGCGTGTATACATTAGAAGAGAACATACATAATGGACACACTGTTATTGGGGCCGGGGGGGGAAGGGGCAGATTTCAATATTTAAGAAATAACATCACAACTCATAAGTGGTGGGACTAAACAGACTATGAGTTAGTTCTAAGTCATCTGTAATAAATACAAATATATCCACTGTGAACATTGAAGCTATTGTATATTTCTTTAAACAACACTAGTTTAGCTATTTATCTTCAAACAAATATAGTTGAGACTTGTTTTCCAACTTAAAAAAAAAACTGTAAGCCTTGGCAACAGTGTGTTGGAAGGGAATGAAAAACTATGGATTGTTCCTCTTGATACAGGCTGATGATTTTAAGGTGTGTTGAAATAAAAGGTTTTATGTGAAGAGAGAGTTCCAAAATACTATTTAATCACTTTCAAGGTCAGTAAGATAAAAATGGATTCCTCAAGCAGAATTTATCCACACGACATTAGCATAAAATGATATAAAGTATTATGTATACACTACCAAAATCAAGACAGCCAGAGCAATGGCATTACTGTGTAATTTTTCTTTTCCCTGACACTGGGGAAAGAAATTAAGGCTTTGAAAATAGGTAGCTTCTAAAAAAATTATATAGTCTTGTTTTGATTGCGTAAATCCTCACTATTGTTCCTATCACGCTCTATGTAGGGAAACGTGCTATAGTCAAGAACATGTGCATTTTTGATTCAGTAAGATACATTAGATACCTGACAAAAAGCAAGTATTTAGGTCAACATGCATGTTTTTTACCATGGCTTCCCTAGATAGTCAAGTGCATAAGGATCACTTCTTCACTCCTCCAATCCCTCAAAAGTCAAACAACTCAGAGAGGTAGCTATGTTTTTAAGCACAAAGATAGCAGCACAATCTCCATTGTGTTTTACTGTTTTGTTTTATTTTAAGAGACCAGTGTTGTTGGATTCTGGAAGCCACATTGCAAGCCAATATCATCAATACCTAACCTACAAAGAAGGATGCATATGGCCACAATGGAGGTAAAGAGGTTGTAAGAACTTCAGCTAAATTCAATCACCATTTATTATAAACAGCATATAAAACCTTTTCCTGACCCTATTTATCACTTCCCTAAACCTCCTCTACTAAGTCAAACAGAAACTTAAATTTAACACTGGTTGCAAGAGTCAAGGACCCAGATTGCATAAAATGATACAAGTAAACCAAAAAAGAAAAAAAAAGTTGGAAACAACTAACAACCATTAAAATGTACTGTTTCAAAAGGTAAGGAAGCTAATTTCTGTCACAGATTAACATTTATTGGGTATTTAATTTGCTCTATTTCTCAAAGTAGTTGAGTAGTATTTTTTTTAATTTTCTTACTCCATATTTCACAACACGCCCTTTCCATCCATTCAAAAAGCTTGAATCACAAGGCAGACTACAAGACCTAAGACGGTTCTGCCAATGACAGGAAGTTGGCCTTTTCCCCTTCAGACCCCTTATCAGGCCTTCAAGGCAAATACTGAGAAAGGAGCACAGCTTGGAATCATTACAGAGACAGCATTAAAATAATTAAAGAAGTTATTTGGAATCAGTAGTACTTAGTCTATTAAGACAATTAATAGACTCCATCAGGAAACTTCTTGAAGTGAGGCAAATTACAGAAAAGTGCTACAACATGAGGAAGATGAAATTTCATTTGATGGCTCTTTTTCACAGCACAAAGACTCTGTCCTTATTGAGAAAACTTGCAAGAAAAAATAACTATGTATACACATACTTAATGTGACCCCACAGAAACCCATATGTTATCTTTCAAAGAAGTACAACTTGCTTTTTGAACATCAGTTGGGATCCCTGGTTCTTTCTAGGAAACAAAACTAAGATGATTTGAGTACACTGTGAATGGTCAGCATGTTCTCCTAGAGAAAGAAAAGATGTACGTTCTGGAAAAGGATCTGAAGCAGACAAGTGCTTCTAATGAAAGACCAACAAACTGGTTCAGTTAAAGAAAGATTTCAGCTGAAACTGCATCAATGCTTTCATTCTTGGGAGATTAGAAGTTCTCAGGCAACCCTGGACACATGCTCCGGAGTGCCTTTTTAAGTTTTAAAGAGGCAGAACCAGGCCCATTGAGAGAAATTTGACTTTATTTACATAGATGTTACAGATTTGCATGGGAGGAGGGAGCGCTGAGCTCAGAACCCCACTATAACTGTCCCCCCTGTTCTGTCCCTGGGAAGATCAGAAGGTTCTAGGATTATGTGATTCTGGAAAATGTAGGTACTAACATTCACAGCTGATTTTGTGTTGGGGAAGAAGGACAAGTACTTTTCTATGCAAAATCTCCCCTTGCCCTTCTCTCTCCTTTTTATCTCACACACTATTTTTCTGTAAAGTTCCAAAGTTTAATCCAGCAAAACAAACAAGGAGTCTTGTAGCACTTTTAAAAACTAACGAATTTATTTTTCTCATGAGCTTTCATGGGAGAGCTCTCACTTTGTCAGATGCCAGAGTGGAGAAAACTTACATTGAAAAAAAACTTGCCGTAGTATGGGAGTGAAAGATAAAATGAAATGAAATGTAATCACAGTAAGGGAGGGAAAGATAAATCCTGTAAGTTTATTCCATTCAGGAATTCTCATACTGAGTCTTTTCTGATTTCAAGTGACTAATTTTTCTCCTCGATGGATTAGAGTGACATTTCAAACATCCAATATGAAATATGAACTTTTTGTTTTCAACTGAAATACACTGAAAATAAGAGCTCAGACTACTTTGTGAGATAATAAAACTCAACCCCTCTCTGTTGAGAGAAGGAAAAGACTATACTGCTTCCTATCAGGACAGTCTGAAAAGCCTCCCTGGAGAAAAAAGATTTATAGTCCAAATATTAGAACAACCAACATGACTTTGCACTTTACTAATATTTACTGTTACTATTTCAGTAGCATCTAAGACTGGGACCCCATTGTGCCAAATGCTACATAAACACATAGGAAAACAAAACTGTCTTTCCCTGCCCTCAACAGCTTGCAACCTCATTTGAAACAACTTACAAGTTATTGTGACAAACACTGTTAGTAAAGGCGAGAAGGAAGCAAGGCTGCTCTAATTCATAATAGGGGGCTACTCTAATTTACTCCACGACAGCCTCCAGAACAGCCAAGTATCAGAAAGGAAACAAACGTGGGTTAGGGCCATCTTTGCCTTTCTTGCCTATAGTATACTTCCTGTAAAAGGCTCAGCACAGAATCTGGCTGATTGTCCATGCAAACCTTCTAAAACAATCTACATTGCAGCTTTTGTTTAGTCAGTAATCAAAAGGTATGAAGTCAAGACTCTTTCCACTAATTACAATGGGCTCTGGATCAGGCATCAAGGCTATATCTACACTAGAGGCTTTGTTAAGTCGACTTAGAGCATCCACACTAAAAACTGAAGTCAACTGCCTATGTCCACACTGGCAGTTGCTAGGTCGACCGAGGGGCAGTGCATTGTGGGTAGCTGTCCCACATTGCACCAGGACCTGGAGGCCAATTAGGTCGACTTAAGGGCACTCCCTGTCCACACTGGCTTACGTCGACTTAATAAGGTTGATTTAGGCGTTAAGTCGACCTTCAGAGGTGGAATTATTAAGTCGACTTAAGGAAGCGCTTAAGTCGACTTAAGGAAGTGCCCAGTGTGGACACAGCATTCTGTAGGTCAACTTAAGCGTCGTTAAGTCGACTTAAAGTACAAGTATATATATACCCCAAGAGAGGAACAGGTGAAGAAGCAAGGTTTCACTCATTCTTTAACTGAACGGGTCAGAATTATAAATTGGATAGAGAAATATGAATGGGTAGAATAGCTTCCCACTGCTTAGATCACATAGCTCTCTCACATTCTCAGCTGAGAATTTATTTTTCTTTATAAATTTTATGCAGTTATATATTCTTGTAATGTACCAATTGCTTCCTCTTTCTGCATATCAGCAAAGGAGGAGATTGCAAAGCATCACCTCCTAGGTACTATTAAATTACCTTATACTATCAATTGAAATTTGGTACTATTGTACACATTTTGTATATTGTACATGTTCCAGATGTGCTTACTTTCAGGAAAAAATGTGAAGAGGCTAAATATAGATAAGAAATTAACTGCTTAAAGCAAAGTCAACTTTTAAATGTGTTATATAGAGTCTTCCAAGTATAAATGAAATTAGATAAAGCAAACATCACTTATTATTCTATGATTCTAAATGCATAAGATTTTAATGTGATTAATCAGATTAATTAAATAGCTTAGTCTATCCAAAATTAAAACAGTGATATCTGATATATGCCAGTATTTCCCTATACTTAGAAGTAGGGAAAAAGACATTGGATACTCGCTTAGAATTTTTTCAAATGGCAAACACTGTAATTTCATTTTTCAGAACTCTTTGCTGAAGTCTTAATATGTGGTTCTACATTGAATAGTGACATTTTAAATGGCACTGTAGGAATCTATGTTTATTTTATCTAATTCCAAGACCATCTTTGCAAATAAGATGTCATGGGTTTTTCCCCTACTGCCAGACACACAAAGCCCAGGATACAGGATATTAAAGTCAAGCAATGTTCTTCTCATCTAGCATGTCTCATAATTGGTAGCTGTTGGCCATTTAGGATGAAAGAAAAGTCTGATGAATATGCAACTGAGATGTAATCAGCTGTACACCTAAATCCACCATTTGGATCTTTCACTAGTTAACCCAGTTGATGATGCATAAATCAGAACAGAATCCAGATTTTGATTAGCTGTGTTGGCTCTGAAGTGATAACAGGAGTAATATTATATATCATATTTGGTTAGTTTAGTAAAACACACACATACTTCATTATACTAACCATATAAGATTCCGAGTACTCAGAGGCATTACACTGGAAAAATAGCAACTACTTATTTAACCCATAGCCCCATTTCTAACTATTAAGATGCAAAGAGGAAAAGACGAGGGGAAAACAACTTTCAACAGTCAGCTAACAAAATGGCTAAGTTGTAATGACTGTCTTGCCCACATTTAAAGAATCAGTTATCAAATAAAAATGTGTGAAAGAAAGAAAGAAAGAAAGAAAGAAAGAAAGAAAGAAAGAAAGAAAGAAAGAAAGAAAGAAAGAAATTCACTGAGGGTCAGGCAGCCAACAAAGATAATTGTGCTAATTAATGCTACGATAAGAAGCAATGCTTTTATATTCTGTGGGTCAGAGATTAGTGAGATTGGTGTGAATACTCTGACATTTTAAGTATCAGGAGATCTGCACGGCATTGCGAGACTGAAGTGAGAGAATATGACAATACTGCTTTGGGATGCTAGGACTAGGGGCAGAATGAAGAAAGAGAAATTTCATGACTGATGTAGGAAGACATAATTGCAGTATGAAAGGAAACCTTGATAAAGAGGAAATAGAAAGACATCTCTTATACATAGCTAGGTTCAAAGCTCTCAAAGGTGTCTGACTCAGTCTTTGACAAAGACTTTTGACATTGTCAAAGCCCTAGAGAAAAACATTCCAAAGTGTAGCAGAGATACTCACCAGCAAGAGAGGAATATGCTCCTTGTTCACTCACAAACACTGGTGCTACAGCCCTTCCTAGAATGAGGGTGAAGCAACAGTCAAAATGAAATAGAGGGTTTTACAAGACTCTTAAGAACAACTTTAGTGTCACAGGTCAAGGGAGTCTCACAAATGGCAGGTATAGGTAGTAACCAATGTTTACACAAACAATGGGATGACAGAACCTTTTGTACAAGTTTGAATAGGAAGGTAGCAAACTAAAATGGCAGCTGCCAACAAGGCAGAAGATTACCCCTATGCTAAACTGACAACTAAAATGTACAAATAGTTACAACTGGATAAGGCTAAAGGTGTTATGGGCTAGCAGGCATACACTGCTGAGACCCATCTCACTGCCAGAGGTGGTAAGAGGTAACCTGCCCTCTGGTGGAGGGCACTATAATATTTAAGGTGCAGGTGCAGACCCAACTGCTAATCAGAAATTCCAGTCTCATGTGCATAAGGCACACATGCACCAAAAGTGAAATGCATGTGGACAAAGACTCAGAGAACCACCCTAAATTCTCCCTTTCATGCCATCCTTAGAGCCACGCTTCTCTTACTTAGTGACACTAGATTCAGATAAGCTTTTTCCCAGCATGAAAGGTCTCTCAATAGGAACCAGTTAGTCTCCTGGAACTAGTTTTTCACACAGTAAGCCAAGATTGCATTATATCTATTAAAAAAAAAAAAAAAGCACTCAGCTCTCCAAAACACAAGCTCCTAAATCATTTCCAGATCTGCCTCTGTATGTACAGAATCTCTTTGCATTAAAATAATATTATAGCAGTAGTGAAGTATGTTGACATACACAGCTATCAATTTACAAGACAGCTACAATAGGAAATAAACCATACTGGTTAAGTGGGGAGAAAAGCAATAATGTAACAAAAGTGTTAACAGCAGCTCACTTAGACTTTGGCGTGTTTGTGAATAATTAGAAAAATCTAGATGGATTGAAAATAATCTCCAGGGATAGAATTACAGTTCCTTTCACTTTGATGTACTGAAAAATAAGTAGGTAAAAAATCCAGCATAATAATTAAAGCAATCGCAAAATCCCTCCTTCCTTTTTGTAATTTACAGCAGTTTAAATTGCCAAATTTTAAATAAGAGAAGAGGCTTTTTAATTGCCTCTTCCAGGCTTAATCCATAATTTGTTTCAGTATCTTGTTTTAGAATTAACCCGTTCACAACCTACTGCTCATCCTCTGCTGTACTTTCCACATTTGAGGATAAAAAAGGAAGAATCCCTGTCTCATACTACGTACCCAAACTGCTACACTGATCCATCACTTGTTAAATGAAAATCAGCAGGTATGTCATGAGCACATGAGACCAGGCACCTCCTCTTAGACAGAGGTTAATTTAGCACTCCACCCGCTTCCCCTCTTGAGGGCCCTATAAGAACAGTAGACTTGACTCTACTGAAACCATTCCCCTTCCCGGGTCTGATTTAATCAGTCCTCCCATCAACACATTAGCCCTCCAAGCACAGCTCCACCACTTCAATATCTCTCTTTCTCCTGCAGGTATGGAGTCAATCCCCTGCACTCCTTCCCAGAGCTGGGTCCCAATTCACTCACCACTTTCCAGGTTTTACCAGCCTTTGAGATCTTTCTCCCTTTTGCCTTAGGAGGCTAGTCACAGTCCTTCCAGGTGGAGCAACTCATCTAGTCTTCCCTGCAGGAAGCTTTTGTCAGTCTCTGCCACAACTTCCTAAGCTTCACCCCTCTCTTTAGCATCCTGCTGCCCTTTATATAGGAATTGGCTAGACTCCATCAGACCCCATCAAGGCTGTTACCACAGCACTGGTGACTCCTTCATTAAGAGGTGTGGCTCGCCCCAGGCCTCCAACACTTACAGATCAACTCCCATATTACACTACTCAGTATAAGGCAATATGGAAATCAGGTGGCCAGAAAAAATAATGCTTATGTTATGAATTTGTTCCTTAAAATGTACAGCAGATTACCTAAAATGTGTTGCTTTCTTTTTGAAATCAGAAAACATGGAGAAAGTTCATCTTCTATTGCAATAGAAAGTAACTTGTAGATTTAGCCCTAGTGATGAGCATGTGCACCTCTCCCCCTACCATTAAAGGTTTATTTTGGGGCTTGAAGGTTTCCTGTGTTTAAAGGCTCCAGACAAAACGTGTTATCCCACTAAAATTTTGCATGGGCATGAGCAGTGTATAATATTTCAGCTAAACAATCTAGGATCAAAAGCTCAATACACATGTGCAGCTTTTGCTCATCAGAGAAAGGTTACAAAAATGACCTTTGCAAAACTTCCTGCCTCCTGATGTTTTTTGCCAGCCTCCATGCCAAAGGTTTTCCATATAGTTGGAATTCTGCCCATGATCTCCATATCCCCAAAGAAATACTCTTTCCAGATGAGTTCCCCAGAACAGAGCTACGTTTCTTAGACGGCAAAGAGATATTTATAGAAAGTACAACATTTTGAAGGTTGTGCCAGTTGTTTAATACCTAATTATTCAATAGTCTGACAGAGTTTGGTAGCAATTGACAAACATTATGAAGAGGCACCAATATTCAAATTATAAAGCTGTTGGAATGCTACATGGTGAACATTTAACACTTTAAAATATAAGGGAATCCTCTCTTTGTTTGATTTCTTCATTTTGTCTCAGTTCAGATTTAAATTTTTTAAATAAAATCTCTGTTAATTTACAGCCTTTGAAGTTTTTTCCAAGTTTGTTTTCTTGAATGTGACATTCCAATGCCCTCTAATAAACATGCAGAATGGTCCAATAATAGAGTAGTTCCTTTTCTTGATGTTTTATTATATTTGTTAATGTTAATGATTTGCTAGTTTATTCTCTTTTAAATATAGCCTACTTGTTTCTCAAAGTTCTTTAGAAAAAGCACTTAACTGATCTCAGGCATTAATCTGAAAAAATACATTTTAACACAAAGATGAAAGAAAAGATAATTTAGTATATTATTTACCAATTGAAGGGTCACGCCTCAACACACACAGCTGTGCCCATAAGCTCAAATTTATCCCCCTACAGCATAACCAACTGACAACCTCCAAAAGTAACACCCCTTTGAATGAAAAAATGCTGTTTAGTTTTGTTCGGGTTCCAATTTCACTGATCCCTCTTTATATGTATGCTACTTCTCAAATCACCTAATCTATGCTTTGTATAAGTAGAATTGCATTCTTTGGAAATGGCAAAACCAGGACTTTTTAAAATGAAGCTTTGTAACATTAAACTCAGATTCAAAACAAATCAAAGGAATATGATTTTGTGCCCTCTTGTTGCACAGTCATAATTCCTGTTAATGCAGATGGATTCTAACCAAGCATATCTATCAAGAGACGACTATTTTTCAAAAGTATGTAACTACAATTGAAACGAAAGCACTGTATCTGTAGAGTTACTCTACACAAACGTATTGGAAAACATTTTAAAAGGAGATTGTCCAAGGGGCGAATGGAAGTCAGAAGAAATTGATTTAAATCATCGTATTTCGCCTTTATATGTTTTAGTTATTTTTCTAAAAAAGGTTATTTCTCTTTGGGTGGAAACCATTAAAATACATTGATATGGAACCAAATGTAGCCTTTGTATAAATTTAGTACTCTTATTAATTGAAAGGATACACTATATCCATAAATACATATTTAATATTAATACATACATGCTTAATTAAATAGTATATTTAAGTGCAGTACATGGCATTGTGATATATTTATAAAGCTTGAATTGTCCACAAAAGTTAGAGATGTTTTTCTCCTGATTCTGTATGTAACTGGAAAAGCTACACTTTAACTTACTAAAATTTGAGGAGAGTTCATTGATGCAGCATATTATATTTGTTTAAAATTATTATAATAGGCTACAGTAAGCTTAAGTCTTAAAAGTTTCCATAATTTCAAATTTAATTTTAAAACAAGTTTATTTTTAGAAAGGAAAAAATGTAACATTTTATTTAAAAAAAAAAAAATCATTGGATGTTTATCCCCACTACTGAGAGTCAGACATCCATCTGTCACTCACTTTTAGTAAGACTAACTTTCCTTTGTGTTTTTGAATTTTTTTTTCTTAGCATGGAAGCTAAATGTAACATATTAGAACAAATGCTGACTCTGTTTCCTTTGTGCCACCCTGGCACCAATACCAGTTGGTGTCTACACACAGTGGATTTAAAGCTTAAGTCAGGAGTACATCCAACATTTGGGCCTATAAAGGTTGATAAATGTTATGGAAGGTAGAATTCTGGTCTCCTGATTCCCAGTCCTGTCTCTTAATCACAAACCCATTGTTGTTCTGTCTAGATGACAGAACTGGAATTTGGAAGTCCCACGTGACTTTATGTATGAGACAGGGTATGTCACTCAGCTTCCTCAAAAAGTGTAATATTTACTATATCTGCCTTACCAAGACACTGTGAAGTTGTCAGCTACTTAATGATCTTAAAGGTTTTTGAGATCTTTAGACAGAAGGTGTGCTATAAATTTTATGTATTTTTAAAGAAGATTACATATTTTTCTAGCTGGGGGAGATTAAAAACTACCCCCAAAAAAGTTACATGCTACTGAAAAAAATCACTAGTTAAAACTAATATTTAGTCATCATTTGCTAAGATTTTAACGAAGCCTAATGAATGTCTGCCCCTTTGTAACTTCACTACACATGCTCTCTTCTCAAGGACTGATGTGCAAACACTGCTTTTGGTAAAAGTAGAATGAGGACGATTTTAAATGCCTCATTGAAAGTCATGCAGCAGAAACTATTTTAACATCAGCAATACTAAACCCCCCCAACCCCTCAAAACCCTGTTCCACTGCCTATGATAAGAACCCACCCTGTTTGCCTGCATGTTATGATCTCAGTACAACTTTAGCTGAATTCTGAAGTTTTCCTCAAACTGTAAACTTTCATTTAAAAAAATAGAGTCTATCTTTTTTTCCCCTGAAAATAAGGTCAATAATTCAATATTTCTTCTTCACAAATCAAATCTGTTAATTTTTTCTGTCAAACCAGCTATCACTAATGTGCTACACACACACACTGAATGCAATCTGCCGGAGCAATATTAAAAAAACCCAAACATTAAGCCTTTTAAGCATTAAACCTTTTTCTTTAACTTACCTTCCATTTCTTTAACTTACCTTACCATTTAGACTGTTTTATAATTTTTTTCATTTCACTTCATTTGGAGAATGAAATAGATTAGTGATTTTTATTTTTGTTTATATTGTAACCACTTTGAACTTCTAAGCTCTCATAGTCTCACACAGTACCCTAATGTCTGGGTCAAAATGCTGCAGGATAATGTCTAAAAAAAATAAAGTGATTTCGTGGAAAATATTGTTTTCTGAAAATAAACAAAAAACCCAGTTACTACCCTTTTTGTTTTGCTTTAAATAGAAATCAACTCTGGGGACTAAACTTCCTAGCAGACTCACTCTAACATATATCTTTATTGAACAGTTTACATAACATAGCAGCCTAGAAATATCACTTCTTTCTGAAAGGCAAACTTCAGTAAGTGAGAATTATGCACCAAAAAATGATGTTATTAAATTGTTTCTGTGTTTGAGTACCTAGAGAAATCATATAAATTAAACATAAGGTAACAGTAGCTTAAAGTAATTCCACTAATGTCTATGAATAATCTTTTCATTTGGCCATTTTCACATCCTGTAATTATTTCAGAGGAAACACAGGTTAAAGGTTCAATTAGTGCTTAAAAAATGTAATTACATCCACTAAACTTACCCTCAGGGTAAAAACTTCATGACCTAAAAGGCAAGGCACCTAATTACTCTTACACATGCTATGAAGCCTAATGTTGCAATGGATATTTTGATTATTATTAATATTCAAAAATTTATCATTTTGAAACCAACAATACATAAGATGCAGAATTTAAACTTACATGTCAAGATTTGGGACAGGATAACAATCTTATTTATCTATCGTAAATGATGAAAACCATACAATGAACATATTTGCTCAAATCCATTCAAAGACAATGTATCAATACCTGGCGATTCCTCCATACTATTTGAACTAACATTTTAAAAACAGCAAATGGGTGAGTAGGTATTTTCAAAAAATGTTAAGTTTGTGTCAGGTTTCAACCTTTGATTTCAGGTAAATGTCAGAATTAAAGCTGTCCATGCAGTCTGAATTCAAAACCCTTGTACGTATGCATGACGACACTCTTACCCAACTTTACAAGGAAAATCTCAGCAGAGCCAGGAAAAGAACATGGAACAGAACCTGGTTCTCCTATGTCCAAGACCAGTTCTTTAAACACAAGCCCCCTTTTCTCCTTACAATCTTCTGCTTTATTCCCCGTCCAGCCTGTGTACTGAACGAGGCCTGGATCCCGTACAAGTGACAGTATATGATCATGTTATCTGAACACCTTATCATACAGCCTGCACAAGGCAGCTGAATTAAGGCTGCAAAATGTTTAGATTTGGATATTGGAGAGAGTTTTTCAGACTGCAAACTTAGACCCAAACCTAGAAGATCCTAGGGATGGTTCAAGGGTTTTTTTATAAGCTCAGTTTCCGTAATGTTTTTATGTGTGTGTGTGTGTATGTGTGTGTATATATATATATAAAGAAAACTATAGGTGGTCATTCTTTGGATTGTAGAAGACCGCCTCATTGATTTGTTGGACTCTATTTCACTGTTGAAATATTTTAAAAGTAAATTGTATATGGAATATCTTCCAAGGATATGGAATTTATCATCTTTTAAGAAAAAACACATCTTGAAATCTAAAAAGGTTGACAGAGTCCCTGCTGTTTAGTCACTCTTCATCTCACTGTCTTTGACAAGTTTTTAACCAGCATTCCAAATATTCTGTTTTCTTGACAATTTTTCTTACACGTTGCATTAGCATCTCACTCTTCATCAAGGATACCAAATGGATCCTTGAAGACATTTGCCAGGGAAGGCCAAATCTATAGGCATCATCACAACCAGCAAGACATTTTCAAGACTTCAAACTTTGCTGCTAAACATCCATGCAGAGCAACAGTGAAACAGTCAATATCCTTACAAGACTGTTCGAGCCATGTAGAGGCTTAGGTTGTTCAAAATATCAGTTCTATGAATGATTCCCCACTGATTATAATTTACAATGACACTTGGGGAAAAAAATAGACATAGCAAATTGTTTCTTGAAAAATTATGATGTCAGGAAACATTGTCCATCAGCTCATAAAGCAGCAGATATCTTCAAGGTCTCCTTGACCTTTGCAGCATTATGGGACAATCTTTACACAAGGACGAACTGTTCTCAAACAATTCCTCCAATGTACAAGGCACTGATCTTTTCGTCAACATTTGGCATACAGGTTTTCTTGTTCTACTTCTTTTTTTCCTGAATAAACTATTTATTATGGACAGGATCCCAAGGCAGTTAGGCAGCACAGGATCCTGTTCCAAATGCAAATCTGGCTTTTTTGGATCCCACTTTCAAAACTTTAGTGTCAGAGCGACTGGGAATGTGCGATGACTTTTTGCACAAGTGATCCTTTCAGTTTGTGACATATGAATATCCATATTGCCTACTACAGAGTCATGTCCTACTGACTGACAGTATGAGTTCCAGCAGTAGCAAAAACAAATGAAAGTAAAACCATTGTTTAGATAGAACAAAACAGTATGTGGGAGGAGATCTCTCCCCCTCACCTGTATTGTAATACCAGTGATTTTCAGTGCATTACACATGAATGCAAGCAAATTACTGTTACTGAGTACTTTTAAAAGTCCACAGTTAGCATTAGAGTGATTAGTTTTCTATTCCAAGTCAGAAAAGAGGAATTCTTTGACCATATTGGAAATCTGCAGAGGGTCAGCCAAAGTCCAGCTAGTTGTTGTCAACTACTGAAGTATACTAACTGATATTCTTGCCAAAAGAACATAAAATTGACACACTTCTCCTTCTGAAGGCAAGGTGTACACAGAGGAAAAGACAGATATACAGAATCAGAGCTGGACCAACAAACGCCCAACATTTCATCTTGTACAGAATGCAAAAGATTTACCAGAAATAAATGGTCTTCAATTAAAAAAGGAGAAGAAAAAGAAAAAGTTTTCCTCTTTGCTAACTGTACACAATCAAAATATTGTTTGGTAGATTTATCTGAAGGACAAAGTCGGGAGTGGAAGACGTCACAGCATATTAAGGTCTAAAATGTAGCTCATTAGAAGCTATTGGAAAATATGCATAATAATATAAAAGCAAATCTACCAATCTGTTGCCAAAACTTAATAGTCTAGCTGGTTAAAAAAAAAATATTTGAAGGCAGGGGAAATGTCAGCAAATATCTTCATGAAATCTCAACCAGTCTTCAACCAGCTCTAGTTAATTGCTATATACCAAAGAAACCCTTCATTTTACTCTGTGGTACTAAATTAGGTTCCGATCCTGTAAGCATTTATGTACATTTATAATTTTACTCGTGTGTGTACTTCTATTGAAGTCAATGGGAATACCCACATGAAAGAAGATCTATGCCTGCTTTAACAGTTGCAGAATTGGAGCCAAAACCAGTATCTAAAAATCTACCACATGTTTTTTCTGACACAATGTAATTCAGGCTTCTCATTGAAGTTTAATGCCTGTTTGTAACTATAAATCAGTAACTAGCTCAGAAGTTACCTATCTGAGAGATTCTCATCTGAGGAGACTGCCAGAATTATGAACAGCAGGGGTTCCTAAATAGGAACTTTGATTTATAGAATAGGAAGCTGATGGCAAGGCATTCTCCAAGAGAGAGAAGAGTTCCCTTGGTTTTATAGATACTGCTGATATAACTTCTTTTGTTATATGAAAGAATGAAGTTCTTCGATATCCCTTTTTTTAAACAGGGTATATCTGAAAGGCTGAATGAGTCAGAGAATGTAACACTGCCACAAACTGCTATTGCACTTTCCAGAGCTTTGAAATCATGAACAAATACAGAATTGTCACCAAAGTATTCATATACATCCATTAATATTTATTCTCCAGGACAGGGTTGTAACCCAGGAACCCTTTGGTGCCAACTACTATAGGGCACAGGGAATGCACAGGCTTTTGCAGAGATCCCTGGGTCAGCTATCTGTATAATAGTTCACTGAAGGGTGGCATGTGAGGTACTGCTGAGAGCCAGTCATCACAATCATTTGTGTATTGTGCAGGTCATTCTGTGCCCCTGTTTGCACACTGAGCCACATGCCTGCTGAAAGATTGCAAGATCTATGAGGGAAATCTACAGAAAAACAAATAGTATGTGGGAGTGGGATGAAATGGAGGGTCCTGTTTATAAATAAAGGCAAACGATTGGTCCAATATACTTTGAAGTGCAAAGAGATGCACTAAATCCTTCACCCAGTAGGTAAAATGATAGCATGTGCATCTCACAAAGAGGGGTCATAGCCAATCTGGATGTAAAGTGTTGCAGGGATTTTGCATGGGCAATACTCTACTGGACATAATTATCCTGTAAATGAAGTCTAGGCTCTAGAGCAGTGGTTCTCGAACTTTTGCGACTTGCAATACACTTGGCGGTGTGCACGACCCTACAGGATAGACCAACCCATGACCACTCCTCACAAGCCAAATTCAGCCTCCCACCTGGCTCTCCGCAACACACTTACTGTTGTGTGGTGACACAGTAATGTGTTCCAACACAGTGGTTGAGAACCACTGCTCTAGAGTGAATGAGTGCTAGGATTTCATTTTATACTTAATAAATTGTTTCCAATATATTTCCACTTATGACTATTTGAATCTCTATGCTTTGTGAAATACACTGAAATTTGATTTCACTATAAACAGATCTATCTGCTGTATGTTAAGTGGAATGGTGATCTGAGGTGGAATTGGAAGGTTGATCCTTGGAAACAGGAAACCTGTGAATGCTGCGAGTATACCGTGGACAAGGCGCTGGCCACTCCAGGGAGACTCGGAGGGCTTGAGGGCTGGAGCATGCCAATTGTAAAGAGGATGAGAATCAAGCCACATACATCTTTCATAAGAATACAGTTTAAGTCATTGCCCACATTACACTAGCAATGCTATAGTTAAGATTGAAAAGTGTTTTCCAACAACCAAAACCCTACTTTACTAAGTCATAACTGTGGCAAACTGTTCTTGTCAGACTGAAATTTTCCATGTTTGGGAACAAATTTTGTCTGGTTTTGACTAAGACTCACAAAATATGGATTGGCCATTTCGGTTTTACCTAAGCACGGACTAACGTTACCTTATTTTTAAATTACTTCTCAGCGTTTAAAATGAAGAAGTCAAGACTCCCTCCACAATTCTCTCTCTCCCCCAGTGGTATGATCCTATGGAAGTGATATAAACAACAACTTCATTTTCTTAAAGCTAGAATTTGCTTGCCCTTATACATGTGTGCAATGGGGAGTGGAAGGAACTTCCACTCCATGCAGCCTGCATAAGGCACGACTGCAGGCCCTGGAAAGCACGAATGGCTCAACGGAGGCATAAGCAACAGCAGCAAGTCTACAGTTGTGAGCCAGCCTCCCAGCCTAGATCAACATACTTCTGGTAGCACGTCTCATACAAGCATGCTAAAAATAGCTGTGTAGACATTGCCTTAACATCCTGACTTGGACAGCCGCTTGGGCTCTCTACATACACAAACACAGCTTGGGAGTCCGAACTCCAATCAGAAGGTTGCAATGTCAAAGCAAAATTTACACAGATATTTTTAGTATGCTAGCAGGAGTCACTAGTGCTGGACCCAGTTGGAAGG
Organism: Pelusios castaneus; assembly: GCA_007922175.1. Taxonomy (NCBI): domain Eukaryota; kingdom Metazoa; phylum Chordata; order Testudines; family Pelomedusidae; genus Pelusios; species Pelusios castaneus. Next base: position 2,753,886 of record ML685812.1, read on the forward strand.
CTCCCTCTCAGTTGCAGTGTAAACATATCCCAAGAGGTTTAGCAGTAGGCCTGCCACACCTATGCCGGGGAAATGCCTAAGGAACACATGAATTGAGTTAAGAGTTAGTTAGCTTAGGACATTCTTTCCTCCCCTCCACACAATGGCCATGGTCGGTGGAGTTTATTGGACTGAGGAAGCCCACACTACATCTCAAGATGTCTGGGGTCAGAACAGGCATAGTGTAAGATATGCACTGATTGAACTTCCACAGGATATCAGACTGAGAACAAGTTTCACTAACTTTAATATCCACTTCAAGAGTCACTTATTCAAACTAGCGTCCCGTCCCTCAAAACAGTTCTGTCATATGATGTGGTACAGCAAGCACAAGAGAATATGGCAGAATAAACTACAAGTACTCTATAACTGACAAGTAATCTATGCTTAATTATTTGGACAAATATGCTATAAACTATTATACTAAAAACTTCCAATTTGGCTAATACAATATCTACTATGTTTTCAGCTCTAAGCCATCTAAGCACTACACCTTTCAATCATCTATACACAAAAGGCCCACTAAATGTCAAATAATGGCAAAAACATTACATTACGTTATAGATACAATATTTTACATTGTAGTAGATGATGAAGTACTTACTCCATGATTAAAATCTCTGGAAAGAACACTTGGCTTGTATGACATGAACTGAATGGGATCAGACTTGGGAATAATCTAATAGTCCCTTTCACTCTAGTTCTGCTCACAATTTCAGAGATCTTGAACATATCTTTAAAAAAAAAAAAAAAAAAAAAAGATACAGCTACCATTATTGACATATATATTTGTGTTGTAAGGCTTCAGAATCAACTCTCCCCTTGGAAGAACTGGGCAGATCTTGTCTATTTAAATGCTCATTAAGGTAACACTACTTTGGTTTATATTTTGAAGATTTTATTTGCAAAAATAAAGGCTAAACTTTAAGTAAAGGTTAAAACCTGCAAGAACTGATGGTGCCACTGGGGAAATGATGGCTGAGTATATTTCAGAGAACTAGTCAACTGAACGGTGACAACAGAGCATTAATGTTAGTTTTTCCCTCTCTTATGGACATTTCTTCCCCTTGTTGTGCACATTACATGACACACTACTTCTTACGCATTTCTTCAACTTATGAGACAACAATGCTAATAAATAAATACTAATGGTCCCAATTCTTCCATTTTATACTCATAGTGAGTACCAAGTCACTCTGCAAATTTTGGAAGAATCTGACCCTCTATTATTTGTTTCCTCTATGAATACTTCTGATATAGAAAAGTTCCTAAAATATTTGCTGATACTGTCATTTCCTAAAATAGTTTTAGCATTTTTTCCAGAAACACAGTAACTTCTGGTAGAAGATGAGCTGCTTTTTATTCATCTGTTTCTATTTGTTTTTATTTATATTACCAAACTTTCCAGATGTTATATAATTCATTGGTAGCCCCATGAGATGATACACTATATCCTCACCATACGCTCTTTATAACCATCATTACATTTAAGCACTAAGAATATTTTAATGAGATATGTGCTAATTCCCTATTTTTATATAGAGAATTTAAAAAACAGCGTGCACCAACTCCATAATGCAAACCACTTAATGAACAGGAAAAAGAACAGGGGTTCACTGGGGAACAACATGTGGTGAACTTAGCAGGAAATAAATCTAGGGATACTGCTGCCTCCAGTGAGCCTTGTACATATATTGAAAAAAGGAAGAGAAAAGAACAGAACAATTGCCAGACATGCAGGTGTGCTAACAAATTCATACTGGGACAGAAAACACCACCTGTGGTATACATTCCAACTCTGCTTTACCCTAGAATTCTCTGTGGTGCAACTTTTATTCTGGACAGAACTGCACGCCATCAACCTTGTCAATTCTACCAACAAATCTAGAATGGGTGTCTATACAGGCTGAATTCTCCTGCTGCCTCATCACTGCCAATTGCCATAGATTACTCCAGTTCCAAAGCTGCTCTAACTCACTCTAGGATGGAGACAGCAGAGAAGCAGTGAACAATATTGAGCTCCCTGGCGGCCTATAAATTCTAGCTATAGAATTCTCATTAGAGACTCACTGTAATGACAATAAAATCTGCCAATCATAAAGGAACTTTTTAAGGGCATATGGTTAGGACATGTCCACCTGTTTCTTCTTGACAAAGTCATGAGCCAAAATACTTTGTATAGTTCTCCATAAATATAATTTCTCCATAACTGTATTGCCCTCACAAAATGGAAGACACTGTATATTTCTAGGGATACTATATATTCTGTGAGAAATTTAATTTGAGAGTTCTTTTTGTTATATTAGTTTTTTTTTAAATAACATGCAGTACAACCCTTGTTTTACAAACTAATTTGTGAATTGAGTAGTTCATAATATCACAAAGTTCATAAAATTTAACATTTCAAAAATCAGAGATTATAGTGCATAAACTGGAATATGATGCAATGCACCTTTTTTCTCATACCTAAAACCAATGCACTGAAGGCATCAAACTGTGAAGCAATATCAATTTGTTATTCAGCATCATTTTCAATATGTGACTGTGCTCCCCTCCCCTCAGTGTGGTCAGGAAAAAATGGTTCCTATAACTAGCTATTCATAAGACTGGCATTAATAAAAATGGAGGTTTTACTTGTAAAATAATCTCATGTATTGTTTGCTTTTTTAATATAAAAACCTACAAAAATTCCCATTTATCCTCGCCAGAGACTTTTGGCCTATCTACTACAGACATTATGGATTTGCGAGAAATTAGATCATCTGCAAATAAAAGTAATTTGTGATTTTCCTCCAACTAGTCTATATTCTTGTAGGTCAGTATTATTATAAAGCACCCATGCCAGAGGTTTTAACAACACATTAAATAAGAAGAGTAAAAGATACAATCCATTAAGGACCATGAAGTGGCGCTCATGCCATTGTGCAAAGCCGCTGTTCACAGTGATCCATAGAGGGAAGTGATCCAGTACTGGAAAGTTCATTTAAACCTTGGACTGAGAATAAACAAAAGAGTATTACTCAGATAGAGAGTGAAAGTTCACATTAATCCCACCACCTACCACTGCTCCTGCAATGGGAAATGTTTACACTGAATAGCCAAGTCCAAAACTTAAAGTTGTTTTTTTTTATCCATAGGGATAAAATTCCTCCCTCCTTTCCTCAGTAAACTGCTTGTAGTTGGAATGATTTAGTACAATAATTTCTGCCAAAATTATGGGAAGAATTACTCATACATTTAATAGGAATTACGTGGATTTTCTCTTAATAGGTATACCTTTTAAAGTAGAGGTGAAACTCAATAAACTAGGAGGGTCAAAACATTGTTAATTTGTCAGAAGCCTTTAGGCTGCAAATAACCAGCATGTAAATTTCCATAGTTATTTTAGTTCTTCTGGTAAAAAAAAAAAAAAAAAAAGTATTAGTGAGAGAGTGAAATCACCTATTCATCTGAAGAACACAGGGACATATTGTGCCCACCCCCACCCCCTCCACATATGGAAAGGACCTTCCATGAAGCAGGGGGTCCCAGTTGCCATCCAAGTCCACAAACACATATATACAAACTTGAATTCGTTTCATAAGAAGATACAAAGAACCACTTCTCTTTTAACTCCACATTTTATAAATCTTTTAATCAAGTCTCAACAGAGGCATCTTACTAGAAACAAGGCTACAATGGCTTGCAAAACAGTAAGAGGATTTCTAACTAACTATCACACCATAGAAGGTTTTGTTAAAATGGCCATGTGCTGGTGATTTTTCCACCTCCTTTGTAAAAAGGTGACAAAAACCTTCAGGTCAACACATTGGCACTCAGTCCTTTGGCAGAGTGGGACAGCCACGGCTGTATCAGCTGCACAGTTAAAGCTGTGCATCGACATGGCAGCAAGCTTCCACACTGGCTCCCAACCAATGTAATAATGTGTGATCTGTACGTAACAGAAAAGGTCACACATGGCACAATCAGCAGACTGGGGACAAATCAGTGTCAGGCAAAGAACGCTGCAATACGCAGCCACATGCTTTCACAGTCTGCCCTTACAGACGCAAGTACAGAAGTGTGGCTGCTTTTTTTTTTTGGTCTGAGAAAGCTGTAGTTTGACTGGTCCTGTAATTCAATGACAACAGTATATTAAGTCACCTGTAGCACGCCTACACAGGATGTTAGCCATAATCTGGATCCTAGCTCTGAGAAATGGAAGGAAAGCCAGTGACACCTGCTGCCCCAAGGAGTATCCTTCTGGGCAGGACAATAGCACTTCCTACCTGCACACTGGAAGTCTCTCCGTGACAAAGCACTGGCTTAACTGTTAACTGGTTTAACAAGGGACGCCCCCACTCCATACACATCCATACATCACACCTCTTACAGAGATGTGTTTTCTGCCCCTCCCAGTCACGCCAGAGCTAGCACTAAGATCTAACTAAGCACTGCTAACAACAGAACATTCCACAGTAAGCACTTCCATTGCCAGCAACATCAAATCATCATGGACCAGTCCCACTGATTCATTGGCTTCTTGATGGACAACATAAAAATGGGTCCAGATACCATGCCAGATAGATTAAAACATATACAGATTCTCCCACGAAGCACACAATGTAAAGGCAAGAACGGGTACAATGCAAGATGTGTTGCCTTTTTACCAAAGATTCTTTAATTACTTGGCAGAACAGGTAGATTTTTCAGAAATACTTTGAAAAAGAATAAGGATGATTGGTGCAAAGTAATTGGTTCCTACAGTAAAGGATGGTGACACAAAAGAAGATATGGAACCAAGACTTGTTGTAGACAAAGAAGTGGTCAGAAGAGGGATATGAGATGCATGTAGGAAGTTGGAAGGGCTGTAGAATTAGAAGACATAAAAATTAGGATTCAAGTTACAAGGTGTTTTGAATGAGAAACTTGACCTTTACAAAAAAGGAAGGGAAGCCAGAGACTGTAGGAGGAAGTAAATAGTGGGAAGGGAAGATGATCTTGGCCACAGAATTTTGGGTGGACTGGAATAGAGAAAGATGACAGAAATAACTTCACAGATCACCTTAGACCTAGAGGCTTCAACTTTCACACCTCAATATTAAAAAATGTGGCCAATTAAATCTAGTAGGAAGATAAAATCTCCCTAATAGAAAATGCAAAGGAGAAATGACAGCCTGTCTGCCAAATGACTACTCACCCAAAGATTTTAAATTTCTGGGAAGTGCATTTTATTTTTTACTGTCAGTTGGCTTCCGCTTTTTATAGCTCCTTTGGTATAGTTAATAGTCAAGTGAATAGTGTAGACGTCTCAAGAATATTTATCTGATCTTTCTCAAGATTTCTGGGGAATGCTAATAATCAAAAGCACGTTTTAAATTTAGTAGGTTAAAATACAATTGTGGTGTTCTTTTTTCTGAGATTCTGTGCATATCGGTAAATTTAATTTTAAAAGACATGCCATGGAACTCATTACAAGAAAGAAAGAAAGAAAGAAAGAAAGAAAGAAAGAATTAACTAGAGCAGCCAAAATTTGCAAACTTGGATTCCTCAAGGCAACTTAATAGAAATGGCCTGATTTTCAGAGGTACTGAGCAGCCCTGTCTATGTACGAGTTCTCAGTTTCACATTTGGTTGATCAAATAAGTACCCATATGAGGCACCAATGGGCTAAAATGAACTCCCAATTATAGAACTGAGTGTACTAACTTAGCTGCTTATGTTTTAAGACTGAGTGTACACTGAGTCTCAGAAGGCTTGATTATTGCAGACTATGAGCAACTTCAGTTCCCACAAAAATTAATAAGGGTGGTAATAGACTGGCAAGAGGGACACAGAACCACACAAACTAGGCCCTTAATCACCAATAACTTAAGAGTAGGATTTTCAAGGAGCCTGAAAGAGTTGGAAACCCAAGTCCTATTGACATTCAAGCAAAGTTGTGCACCTATCTATCTGAGATCCCTCTGGAAATTCCAGGGGTGAAGGAAAAAATGTATTTTTTAAATAATCCCCCAACATGTGAAAGCATGTTTAAATCAGTCTGTTGTCCAAGTTACATGATTATTTCTATCATAAATGAAAGCACGACTAGAACATCTTTCTTCAAACAAATCTGTTTAATAAATAAGTAGCCAAGCAAAAATTGTTTAAACGGAGGTCCCCAAAGTTATGCTCCTAAATCAATATTTGGGCACCTCGGTAGGTATGACTTGACTTTCAAAGATGCTGAGCAACCTCAGTTGCAAAGGAAGTCAGGTTGGCTTGTTTCAAAATCTGGTTGAGGTCACACACAAAAAATGAACCTTTTGATCTGATTCCAGTGCTTATCCGGAGCTCTCTGTTTAAAAGAGCCATTGGATTAGGAAAACTGGGGACTGCAAATCAGTCCTGGGGTGCATTTGCAGGTCTCTGTGGGGAAGCTTGCATCATACTTGCCTGCACTATGGGCCTACTCCAGTGCCAAATTTGAAGTTTATGGAAAGACTCTTGTTGACTTCAATAGTGCATCAGGCCCATTGTCCATTCACCCCATATGACCCATTTTAAGGACAATCTGTTATTTATTTATTATAAAGCATTCACCAGCTTTCCACTCTGTTCTGCCTCTTCCTGACAAAAAACTGTACCAGTCCAACGTATTGCAGGGACAATGAAAGGTGTGTGCCTACTTTTTCCTCCTCAATGACCCTATTTTTAGCATTGAAATGCTGTCAGGCATGTGCCGACATGAACCAGACTTATTGTAGAATAAAACATTAAATGTATACACAATGTTAAGATTATCTTTTTTAAATAGTAGAAGTAAATTTTGCTTTTCTATGGTGGGTTGTTTGGGCTCCTATTTGAACCAATCAACCTTAAAGCAGTATTTTGATTGGAGTTAATCTTCACCAACAAAATGGAAAAAGAAATTGTGATTTTTTTTCTTCCTTCCAGCTCTTGTTCACGACTAACCCACTAAGCACTTCTACAGATGCCCCCAACAAAAAAAAAATTGTGCATTTGGTAATGGATTTCAAGAGAGGGATTCAAAATATAGTTCTCACAAATGCAGTCCATTGACCTATTTTACTGGACCTCCTTTTAAACTCTCTAAAGCTTGATATTAAAAAAAAATTCTCTCTGTATTGAATGTGAATATTAAAAGCAAGCAGACACTGACACTGACCTTGAAATTCTTAATTCTAGATTTTCACAGTGAAAACACTAGCACTTGGATGGAAAAAGAGAAAGTGAAGTGTGAACAAAAGGAGGGGAAAAAATGTCAGGAGATGAAGAACAAAGAATAAAGAGCAGGGGAGAAGGCAGAACAGATCACTGAAAACGAGGTAGAAAACAAAATATGAAGGGAGATAATCTCTAGCCTGTGTTTTAAAAGGAAGTTTTCAAAGGAAAGGAAGACAGAAAAGATTCAAAGGGTGTGAATAATAGAAAAAAATCAAGAACAATAAGTAGAAAAAAATATGACCACACACAGGGCCCAATTTCTACCATGTCATAAGCATAAGCATTTCGTTAATTCCTGGTAGAGTGGTTGTGCCAGAATTGCTGCAATGATAACTCAGGGCCTTTACATTAACAAGACAGAAATGCTTCGATGTAGACCAGAGGTTTCCATACTAGGTGGTGTGAAGAAAATCCAAGAGAGGTGCGAGGCTTTGAAATTTTCATAGCAAAACATTTTGGGGACAAGAAAACCTATTTGTGATTATTTTTAATTGTACAATTATGAATTGAATTTTTGTTAAAAGGGGGTTGGGTGATGGTAAAGAAGAGGTGGGGAGGAGTGAGGGTTTCTCAAAAATCAGAAACAAGGGGTGATGATGAAAAGTTTGGGAGCCTCTGATGTAGACAGACAGTGGCAAGTAATTTTTGTCCCAAATTTCACACTCTAACCGTTTAAGGACTTCTATGTGTTCAAATCGCCTTTAAAAATTAAACCTTGAAGAAGAAGAAAAAATGGGAAGAAACTCTTAAGACGTATAGCAGTTTTACCTTTATCAACAGATACAGCATAGTTAATTAAATTAATTCTCTTTCTTACAACATAATGATCCTGAATTTTAAAATGAAATCTATTTCTTTGAGCCAAGTGACCAAGAGTGTGTGCATCTCAAAGCTAGATATTTTCAGGACAGAATTCTCTGCTTCCTACTAGAGGAAAAAGAGGAAAATTTAGTTCTGGTAGGCTTAATTTACATAGTATAATTTCAACCGGGTGCAATTTCTTCATAGCGCTTTTTACTGTATCGTTCGGAGCTTATTTCTGGAATTATGATGCCTATACAAGTATTTAAGTAAGAGGAAGGGGTGATAAATTATGAAAGGTATAATCTGGGGAAAGAAGACCATTCTAAATCAGAAATAACAGGTAGAAGGCTCTAGTTGCATAGGAAAATCCAAATATAATCTTTTGGTTCTACTGAGACAAACTCCGTCTAATTTTCACAAAGAGATTTTAAACCCTGCGTGGTCCTGACTATGAAGGACTAGACCAGCTGTGGTGGAATGGGCTCTGTTCTGAGTGTGAAGACTTCAACATGTTCAAAAAAGGAGGTGAGTTTAACTTTTTGTATCATCTTGGCCACACCAACAAAAGAAAACCATCTTTTCCCTTTTTGCTCTCAAAGGGAAAAGGCTCCAGGTGGCTTCTTCTTGGTTATCTCAGTTTGTGGCTTCCTCCACCTTGAAGGCTTTAGAGAAGGGACAGTATGTGGCAGTGCATCAACCTGACCTGTCAATTTCTATACCCACTGTGGTAATTACATCTTGGCACTCACTCCAACAACCTGAGAAATGTACTGACTGGCTCAAATGATTTCTGTCTGACAAACATCTTTGATTACTCACTTCTCCTCTTCACTGACCTCTGATCCATTGCAAGACATTAGAAGGACTCAGTTGTTTCTTCAGATGACCTCTAAGAAGCATCAGTTAATCAACACATCCTTCTCAACATGTGGAACACTCTTACTTGGTCCATATATTCATGAATCACTGCTCTTTTCACACCTCTTTCTAGCAATTTCTCCAACCTTTATGTCTAGATGGAAAGATTTTCCCTTTGATATAAGATTTTCCCTTGTTGATATAAGCTGGGAAATATGTAGTAGAGACATGGAGCATCCTCCATGCGGCCAAGTGCATGGTCCTGGTCAACAAAAGTCATGAACATTGACCTTCAAATTGCTGACTTTCAGGGTTTAAACAACATCTGGTGCAAAATCCAGGAATATTTTCACTCGTTGCTTTCCTCTACTCAACATACACCTGACATGTGTGAATTCACTCAGTGACATGCTCAAACTAGGTGTCCTTTTATCCAGACAATGCCACAAATCTACCAGAAAGTTGTGCTAAAATTGCATATCTTCTCTAATGCTTGACCCAGAACTTTTACCAACACAGAAGGTGACCCAGCAGCACCCAAGAATGGTATTTGAGCCACTAGGCTCTTCTTGTAAGCCAAGGTATTGCCCTCTTTTTGCAAGAAAGCCAACATTTTACATGCACCATTTCATATAGTTGCCCAAAACAGAACACTAGTAAATGCCAAACAGTATAACACAATACACTGTATGGAAATAAACCAGAGTTAAATTATACTATATAAATTAAGCCTCCCTGACTTACTGTTTCCCTTTTCTCTGAGATGGAAAGCAGAGAGCTCTGTTTCTCTACGTGTGATTTAAAAAATATAAAAGGAATAATATGAAAGAATAGGCAGAATTTAATTTCTATTTGCCTTAAGAAAATGCATCCAAAAATCACAGCAATCTAAATCTATACATCACTTTCCTGTACTCATTGCTCCTGCAATAAACTAATGAAAACAAACATGATACTCTCTGTTCATTCATGAGAGTGCATAATACATATTTTACTCAGCCACACTAGCTATCATGGTGGTCTATCACAAATCAAGACTTCAATTCAATTTGAAGATTAGCTCTTCTGTCCTGCATGTTTGCTGCCTGCACAGTTTTGGGATTGTACAAATTAAGACACAACTGAATTTGCACCATAGAAATGCATGCCAAAGAAAGACATGAAGCAACTATGGAGATACAGAGTGTTTCTAAAACAAATAAACCAAAACTTTTACAGTGGCTCTGGAAATGCCAAGGACTCCCGGACCGGGTTACAACTCCCAGGAAGCGTCAATGCCTGGAGACTAACAAATATTCACCAAAGACACAGAATTAGCTTTGTGGAACACTTAAAGTGCTCTGCAGACCACAACAGTCTGTGAATCTGCATGAGAATCAATGACATAATAAACAAACATCTAAATATGTTCTGGGGGAATGGCCTCTATATTTAGGTTGTTTAACATTTTCCATTATTGATGAGTCTTGTAGTATTTACTTGAGAATCTCCAATAACTTCATGGTTTGCAGCAGGCCTCTGAAATTCGACAGAGAGAAAGCACCTGGGCAAAAGTGCCTTTTCTTTGTCCCATGGAATGATGACCATTAAACCTAAATGTAAACTTGATACAAATTGCCGTTTCCCTTCTCATGTTGACATTACTCAGGAAGATTTCAGCAGCATAACAAAATAATACCTGATTATGAACACTCTAAAGAGCCAGGTCTATTTTGCTGCCAGACAGATAGCTTGTACATAATGTACTGGGATTAGCTGGAAGCTGCCAGAGAAATTGTGGCATTGATGATGGGGGAGAAAGCAATGCCATCATGGCACAGGACTGACTGAGCTCCCTCACTCTGGTATGTGAACCTTGCACCCCATCACTTGGGGCAAGACTCAAGGGGGAGGAAGGAAAGCTGGACCAGCATCCTCACACAACCCATATGGACCCAGAACATAGCCCAAACAGCCCATATGTCATTTAAGGGACACCACAAAGGCAAAAGTCTTCCTTATCTCATGGTGGGATGCAGGACAGACAGCCAATCTTCTCCCAGCAACTTCTTGGCCCAAATGCATGGTACCACAAACCACTCCCCCTTCTGGATAACAGCCTGTCATGTTCTTAGCTAATCTGGTTAGCCCTGTATCTAAAACGGTAGCAGTCTGTGCTGCTTTGCCCCTGGTGATGCACTGGTGTGGTTGTTCAAGTTAATACTCCTACTTTTTCATTCTTGTCACAAGGATGATCTCCTTTGATTACAGTGCCAGGTGAGATCGATATTGAGAAAGAGGCAGCAATGGTGGAGAAGGAGAGTAATCTTTCCAACCTAATTTTCAGACTGAAGATGATGTTTGGAAAATGTAAAAGGCATCTAAATTTCTAGATGTTTATCTGGACCAAACTTCTGAACTTTTACATTTTCTCTCACCACTAGTCCATGTATATATGGTTTTCTTACGATATTGTTAAAATAATCCAGAGGGTGAGTAGATGGAAATCTATACCAAGGGACTCTCGTTGTTTTTGCTATACCAAATATTGTGCCGTGAGGTTTAGAAGTGTATTTAAGATTCTCTTCTCTGAACAGTTCAAGAGAAGAGCAAGGGAGGTGAATGGAAGTACAATGCAAGATTCTGATCCAGTGAGTGAGCTGTCTATGGGATTATAGCAACTTTTTCTGAACACTAAGAATTCCATTACATGGAACTGATGAGGATGGTGCAACAAACAATACAAAAAGAACAACAGAATGACATTGGGATAATGGTGCAATTTCTTGCGAGAAAGACAAGCTGATCCTATGACAAGTTAATCTCTTGACTTGAAAACAGAGAAATAAAAATCTATGGTGAGGACTGTGCAATGTGACTATGAAAGCAAGCAACATTAAATGAGGTTGCTAAAAACAAGTTACCTCCTCACAAATAACATATCTATGACAACACTTTTTCTGCCAACCCCATTTGTTCAGTTTGCACTCAGTGTAACCATACGAACAAGCTTGAAAGTGATATCAGGAACTTATTTATAATGCAAGAATTGTTGTGATGCACTTGTCACAGAATGTCAGCTACCTAGTGAACTTATGTTTATTTTATCAATTATTCAGATACTTTGATTTTATTTTTTATATTAAAGAGTGAGTAAATAGATGTGGGAGTAAACATTGTATTGTGGTGTTGTCTGTCTTGGCAACTGTTTCTAATTATGCATGGTAAAAATTAACCCAACAGTGGAGGTAGTAGTTATTTTTAGCTGGGAAAAAAAAGTTTACAATAAAATAATGAATGACTGGAAGACACCTTGAATAACTTCAAGGAATGTAAAGATTTATGAGCATTTTCACTTACAAAAGAAAAATAAACCTCGTTATCTTATCTTGAAGAGAGCATTTACTTTCATCATAAAAACTGTATAAAGCTACTCAAGAGGCGGCCTCTGAAAGTGTACCTTGAGCATGCAGATATACACAATTATGTACATAAACGGCAACTGGCACACATCATTTAACATTTGCTTGTCAATTACATGCTTTGTGCATGCCTACATGCAGCTAAGCACATGCAACCAGGTTCTCCTGCAAATTTTGCAGGTGCCTTTTCAGATGTCATTTTGAAGTTTGTCCCTAAAATGAGATTTTATAAAGCCATCAAATCAACACCATACATCACCACAAGGACCATGTTTCAAATTTGTGCATTCAAAATCAGGTACTTAAATCCATATTTACATAGCACAGTCATTGGTTAGAATCAGCCATTTCCAACTTTTTCTTTTATGCGGACCACTACATCGTCATCGAAAGCCTTTGCAGACCACATTCTAACCACTAAATGTGCAAAGAGCATTGGTTTACATTGATGTCACACAAAAGCGCCACAATTTAAATTCAGAGAATGTTATATTATACAAAGATGTTTGTGAAGCAAATTACATTAGGAATAATAATATAACATTGAATATCATACATGAGGGTACATGGGATTATATTATTATTACATTATCTCCCCAACACCCCAAGAGACCACCTGCAATACTCTCACAGACCATCAGTGGTCCACAGACCACAGGTTGGGAACCATAAGTTAAATAAATATATACACCTAACTTTAGGGACCAAGAATGATTAGGCACATAATAAATAATAGATTTCTCTCATACTGTACCTTGAAATGCTTGGTTGACAGTACATTACAAATATTAATTATCCAACCTTTACGAGATCCCTCAGGGATCTTAGGTTTTTAGGTTTTACCAACCCAAGATCCCTCAGGGATATTAGGTTTTTAGGTTTTACCAACCCTATTTCACAGATAAGTACAGTAAGGTGCTTCTACTGTGATACTTACTAATACTCGCACGGGGGACATAGATAACTGGAGATAGTCAATGTTATCAAACATCAAATTGTAATTAGTACATTACTTGTACCCCCTCCTTCTACCTTTCAGCTGTTTGTTTGCTTTGTCCTTTTTAGACTGTGGGTTCTTCAATGCAGGGACTATGCTTTCAATATGCTTGTGCAGCACCTACCACACCGTGGGCACTACTGGGAACAAGTCAGAACAACCACCTGACTTCAGTGAGAGAAAAGTTAGGGCAATGTTGAACTCTCTTCAAAATGCCACCCCAAGCGAATTGCCCATGGTCACAGAGACAAAGTTGCAGATCAGCATGGAACCATTAGATTATTCCATTGCATCTAAGTTATAATAGGATATCAAACACTAGGCTTTCAAAATGAAATATTAGAATGGATCTATTCCCCTCCGTATAGTGCTAGAGCAGTGCAGAGGGGCCACAAAAGAATTAAGAACCCAGCTCAAGGAAATTGGCCCCACTCACCAGCAGTTGTCTAAAGTGTGAAGAATATAATGAGGGACCTCCAGTTACTGTAAACATTCAGGAAAGCAGCTGAATATAAAGGAGTAGAGCCAGGCCTCAGAAAGCTGACAGCTATGCCAAGGGCAAGATTTCACTTGCAGTTTCAGAGGGAAGTGTATTCACAACGTCTGAGGACTTTGGCTAGTCAGTGAAGGAAAGGCTTTCTTGCAGAACAGAAGGCTCCCTGCTGTCCAAGATTTTCAAAAGTGGGCACCAAAAGGTAGGTTCCTAAATCAATATTTAGACAACTAAATAAATAGCCTGATTGTAATTGAGAGCTATTAGGTCCCCAGAACATTTGAAAACCTGGCCACATTTTAAGCACCTAAAAATCTTCATCAGACCATTTGATGGTTTCAGGGAATGACTCCAGCAAACACCTGATTTGATCCTCAGTTTAGCTGAGCTCCAACAACAACATACTGCAGACTAACAAACCATGATTTATTTATTTCTGGTATCTTCATGTCAGTGTTTTCTGTTTTCCCTATATTAAGCATAAAGAAATACTGAGGTATGGCTACCTTGTGTAGAAAAGAGGGGTATCTGCAATAGCTTTAGACATTCAGTTAGTTTAGCCAATAGTGGCATAGGTCCCAGCTGAACCAACCTTCAAAGGTCTATTCTGCCTAACGACAAGCCCAAGCTAACCTGAAGGGTCTTGTCTGCCCAGCAACAGCTCCCCTGGACTTATGCCAGAAACTCGGCCGTCTGCAAAAGGTCTGCAGGAGCTCTGCAAACTAAAAGTTGCAAGGAAGCTCATCTGCAAAAGGTGTAAAAACAAAGGAGGGGGCACGAGGGACTAAATCCCTATAAAAAAGCGCCCCCATTCCCAGGAGGGGGGTTAGTGCCAGAGCTTTCTCAAGACGCCCTGCCTGTTGGTAAACGCAAGTGGGGAAAGCTCTAAGGCAGGCTCTTTGGTCTCTAGACGCACTGATCCCTGGGCTTGCCCTTGGGTCGAAAGCCAGTGAGGACCATTGAGTCAGGGTAGAAGCGTCAGCACCCCCGATCCGGATAGGTGACGGGACTGGCATGAAGGAGCGGACTTGAAAGGTCGATCCAGACCCTAGGTGAGACGGACCTGACACGTTGGCAGGAGCGCTGGTAAGTAACTAGTTACAAACACAGACCTCGGTGAAGGCTGGTTCAGGAATAGTAGCTACAGATTGGGGAAACTGTAACAGGAAGATTTTAGCACCCCGGATCCTGGGGCAAGGATCAAAGTAGTTTAGAAACCCTGCCTGGGAGAACAGGCTGGCTAGGGATAAGGTTAGGGACCGATAGTTAGCACCCCGAGCCTGGGAGGACAGGTTAGTTAGGCTGTGTCTCCTTCTGTAAACAGGAGGAGAATTAAGCACAGTATAATAAGAATAGCTTTAGCCTTTAAACCGGACCATTGCGTCCCACCTATAACCTTTAAGAGTCGCTGCAGCATAATAATAAAGAAACATAGACACACATAATCTGCAATTGCATAACCTTTGTCTGTAACTCTTTAGAAGCTTTCTTGGCAGGAAACAAAAACAGTCAGATCTGAAACCATGGTAATTAAAAATAAATCTCTTATATTCACAACTCTCCTTGTGATTTCTTTGCTATTTCTTCTGTCACTATTGGTTTCCCTTACTCCCTTCTCATCTCCCTTCCCTCTTTCATGGGAAAAACATCCATTTCTCCTAACACTAATGTGGGTTGTCGGCAGGCTCGGTCCCACACTCTATTGCCTATATTTTCTGATCTCTTATGCACTATTAAAGGCCTCCAATCAGTCACCAAACAAAGGTAGGGCTATAATCCCTACGGCCAAAAGGACCCCCATCTACCCGCAGCCCCCGATGAATAACACCCCGGGGGTGGACGTTAAACAGGTTAGCGGTTTGGACCTTGTTATCTCTAACAACACTGGCAAGTTTTTGAAGGGCGACCAATGTACAGCAGATAATTTCACTCCTATATCTCCACTACTTCTTATGCTATGTCTGCACCATGAATCCAATGTAGGCAAGGCCCTAGCACTGAAGAAATTTTTTGGGGGGTGAAGGAACATTATCTCCCTGAACGTTAGCTAGGTAAACAGAAGCCCTCTTCTGTGGATGACACTGAATCTACAACTGGGGGTTTTGTCAGCAAAGCTATGTTGGTCAGGGGTACAGATACCTTGGAAAATCTGGCCGTTGATCTAACTCCCAGTGAAGTCAAGAGAATTTTGGATTGGGTCCTAATTATGTCCATCTCTTTTGGTGCATAAATTGCACCAAATTTGATTTAATAATCAACTAAATGGATTTAATTTTCATTTCTTAACTCCTCTAACAAATAATAGCACTTGGATGCGGACCACCAAGAGTAGTATTTGAAAGTATTTTACTTCAGCTGCTGAGAATTCTTAAGCACAACACATCATACTTCCTAGCTAAGCTTAACTCTCTCTCTCTGTCTTACTACATGTCATGTTAAGTTATTAAACTGAAAACAAAATAGCAGGAAATGAACAAAAAAATATTTTTTTAAAAGCTAACAATCTATAATGGTTAACAGTACAAAAGAAAAAATACACAAAACAACTAAGAGTTACTTAAAATGCATTACAAATCTCAGTGAACAATTCTTTTTCCATACAACCTGTTTATGTGGATGGTAGCTACATAATTTTGTGGAGAAAAATATCATCATTCTAAAGTAGATAATGTGCACACAACATTCTGAAATGCATCAGTGTATGGTGCACCATGACAGAGAAATGTCTTGACTGTTTCTGTTTATAATGTGGTCTGGATTGACAGTATGTAAACATAAATATCAGTGGTGCTATACCTTGAGACTACAAAAAGCTTGTGCTGGGAGTCCCAAATGACTGTATTAACTTTGTCTGAAGCCAAGTACAACACTTTAGAGTTTCACATTCTATCAAGGGAGAAAATTCTAATTGCATCTAACAAAAAGATTCACTAATTGGGCATATATGGTAGAAAATCGTTTCCACATCACATTACCTCTAATACTAAGAACAGTTAGAAAGAAACATATTAAGATTCATCATGTAAGGATGCAGCACACAATAAAAATATATACTCCATACATTGCTTTCAAATATACTGCCTTCAAGAATTTATATTAAAAAAAACTCTAGTGCAAAATAAATAAATCACACACTAGAATATCATTATGTTTTTAAGATTAAGTACAGATTGTGATATCTTTCATTCAGATAGATTAGTGCCTTACTCTACACTAGTGCTACTTGTGAAGCAAAGAGCTATATAACATGAAGAAGGGCACCAGAATCTGACCCTTAATATTCTTCTTCCAAAATACACAGCGAGAGAGAGAGAACTAAGACAACAACTGAAAGATGGGGATGGACAAGAAGAGGAAAACAACATAAAGGAAAAGAAACAAACAGAAGAACATCCTCATCATCTTTTATGTCCCTCCCCATCCAACCTATCTGACAGGGTCCCCTATTTTCACTTTCAGTAAAATGCAGGATTTTACTAAGTTTTACACACAATAAATGTATTCAACTGTATTTGATACTAGTCTCTAAATTAATTAATTAAATACATTTTTTTAAAACCTACTGTGATACTAATGATTTCAGAAAGAGATATGGTATTTGTTAAAATGTAAATAGGCAAAAACTTGCCCAGGATTCCAAGGTTAATATTTGGTTATAAAGGTTTGGTTAATATTTAAGAGTTATAAATTATGGGCCTGATTCTCTAGCCTCTCACTAGATAGCTTTTAGAACACAAAGGAAGCATAAAGCATCTAGATTTCACCTGCTGGGGATTCTCCCAGTTAGGAGGGATCCCCAGCAGACACAGGTATTGCCTCATACATCACTAACCCTACAGTCCTGCCATAAGGGGTATATTAGGACAAGGCTGAAGATATGCTATGCTCCAGCGATCTAAATAACTGATACAGGGCTGCTTGGGGATCTACTCCATGTTTGGGGCAAAACTGACTCCAGAATCAGAGAACTATACGATAACTAGCTCCATCTTGCCCCTCACCTCTTTTCCTAAGCTATACTCAGCAAAAATTAGGCACAGCTGGGTATCTGGCTCTCCATATTTTGGAAACAAGTCCATGTGGCATGGAGTTCCAATGGGAGTCAAAAGAGTGTTCTATCAAAGCAAGAACAAACACACACATGTACACCCCAAAAACACAGGTATTAGTTGTGAGCAGGAAAAATCCCTGAGGGTCAGAGGAAGCAGCCCTGAAAATGTGAAGGAGACAACCACTCTCATTTTAAGATAATGCAAGGGAGGGAGGAGAAAGCAATTGTTGTAACAGTTCTACTTTGGATCACCATATATGTTTGCCTCACTGTGCCATTTTCTCAACAAACTGTAACGTGTATGTGATTGTAATGAAGCAGGAGAATGCAGCGTGATACTGCCAGTTTGAGTAACAGTAGTATGCACCAGAACATGCACACTTTTTTTTATTCATCACAGCATTGCTGGCAAGCTTGACTTGAAACCTCCATGACACACTAGATCCATGATCCACACTTGGGAATTATTTCTGCACTGCCCAGCACTTGGCTTCTATTGAGGACGGACGGACGGACGGACACACACACAGGAATTATTTCTGCACTGCCCAGCACTTGGCTTCTATTGAGGGGACACACACACACACACACACACACACCCACACCCCCACCCACACACCCGAAGAAAAAAATAATCCACATGAGAAATTTTCTGATCTGGCTCTGGGATGAGGACCCTGGCCTAACAACATAAATTAAATCTTTAGCTTGCATTGCCTCTCTCTTTTTCAAAGCCACAGACTACCAGCTGCTTCATTCACATTCCCCACACTACCACTCTCACTGACAAGCAAACGTCACTATAAAAGTTGTCACGCAGTGGGTAGCAGCAGCTAAATCTACCAAACACCAATCAATAAGTAAAAACATATGTGAAGAATCATGTTGGCCTTGTCTGTCATAGCGTGTGGGAGCTGCCTCATAGTGATGCCAATAGAAGTCTGTGACACTAGGGAGGACCAAAAAAAAAAAAAAAAATGTTTTTCCCTTCTCTCATTATCATTGTCTTTATCCACATGTGAAGCACTTAATTTCTAATCACGGTGACCTTGGGAATAGAAACTGAATGCCAAAACTGGTGGCTTCATTGGTGAAAAGAGTGAATATTTATCATATCTGTTTAATTTGGTGCATTCCTTCACAAAATATCCACAAACTCCAACCCAAGCCACAGTCTGACCAGAGTCCCTTCCTTAAAAAAAAAAAAAAAAAAAAAAAAAATACTATTAGGAATTTGGCCAGGAATTGCATACCTTGATACCTGCCTAAGTCCATTACGGTAACCCAGAGGATATGTTCCAAAGGGGTAGCCGTGTTAGTTTAGTTCAGCAAAACAAACAAGGAGTTTTGTGGCACTTTTAAAGACTTAAATTTATTTATTGCATGAGCTTTCAAAACATCTTGACAGATGAAAGGAAATACAATGAAGTCAGTCAGTCAGTCAGTCAATAGTGCGTGGCAGTAGTGTGGAAGAAGACCCTATTGTGTAAGTGTCAGATAGAGACTGGAGCACATTCTGATTCTTGGCTTACCTATGGGCTTCAGCCGGGGATCCCTGATGACTCTCCATGATGACTACACCAACTAGACCCGGCTTCTCCAGACTGAGCGGTTGTGGGCACGACTCTCCCAGCTGTCAGCAGGAATGCTGAATTTCTTGAAAGCCTGCTTAATCTTGTCACTGTATCGAAGCTTTGGCCTTCCTCCGCATCATGAGTAATTCTTGAACTGGCCACAGAGGACAACCCTTGGCAGAATATCTTGAGGTACATACATGTCTCAGTCAGCAAAGCCTGCAAGTGTCTAGTATAGTCAGCATCGGTTGCAAGCTGGTTCTCTCAAGGATCTCCACTGTTAGTGATCCATTAGTCAGAAGTAACCACCAAGGATTTTTCTGAGATAGCAAAGGTAGAAACTGTTTAATCTCCACTCCTGCTTGGAGTACCCACACAGCTGTTCAGGAGAGTACTGAGGACACAAGTCTGAAAAACAGACACCTTTGTATTCAGGGTTAGTAGCTTGTTCTTCCAGACACATGAGGTAAGTTTGCCAAACGTGACAGAGGCTTTGCTGCCGTTTCTCTGTATCAAGGCTAGGTGAGCTGGTTAAAGTTGAGCCAAGATAGCTGAAATGATCCACATTGTCCACAGCTTCATTTTTTATATAGATTTTAAGTAGGATGTTAGTGACATGACAACTATTTTCTTAACATTGGTTACCATTCTGAACCTGATACATGCAGCAGAGAACTCACTTATTATAATCTACAATTCACCAGGTGAATTAGAGGTGAATGCAGTGTCATCTGCAAAGAACAGACCCCAAGTAGTGAGCTGAGTGACATGCCTTTTGCTCTGAAATCATCGGCTGTTAAACACATTGCTGTCCATCCTCGATTCAATTAGTACTTCAGACTGATCATTTCCAAAAGCATACTTTAAAAGCATAGAAAAGAAGATGCCAAATCTGGTAGAGGCTAAGATGAAACCAGTATAAGTGCTAAATTCAGATGATGTTTCCAGGGAATGGAATGTTAAATATGTTTAAATCGCTCCTTTTCCAAATCATTGTCAATGTTCACAACTATTAAAAGAAGCAATGAAAGGGTAACACGTTTTGCATACAATTGGTCCCAATTTCTCCTCTTAAAAACAACAATATAAAACCAGAATAACATCACAGAAGACCATGCATGAACTCCCATCTACACTGAAAACAATGGGATTTTTGCCATTGACTTCACTGGGATTAGGATATCACCCAATGTGAAGACAGGGTAAATACATTCAGAATTAGACCCAGTGCTTTCAATCTCTGAGCACATC
Organism: Pelusios castaneus; assembly: GCA_007922175.1. Lineage (NCBI taxonomy): Eukaryota > Metazoa > Chordata > Testudines > Pelomedusidae > Pelusios > Pelusios castaneus. The sequence goes on from ML685812.1 coordinate 2,774,563, forward strand.
TGAACAGAGAGTTGCTTTCGGATCATAGTCTTTCCTCCACTTCAGTTCTCTCGCCCTCTGAACACTTCCTGAATAAAAATTCTTTGTATAAAGTACATCTTAAATTAGTGGGTTTCACAGGTGGTCAAAATCACAAAGCGGTATGGACTTTCCTACACCCAAAACATTAAATTTTGTTCCTTATCTACACAAATTAAGCCAATTTTGCAAAATCCCAAACCCATTAGGAACATAAGAACATTTAGGGGAAATAATACCACTAAACATCGGGGAAGACTCATTGTAAACATATTACAGCAGCATATGTGCTGGGCTGAAGGTTTCCTATTCTGCATATAAGCTGTATAACCCCCTAGTGAGCCTTGGAAGATGGCGTCTGGTTGGTGACATTTAAAACCAGCAGAAACATCTGCGTTCTATAAACTGCATGGCTAAAGTAACCATTTCACATATAGGAACCATATACTGACCGAATGAGATAAAGTAAATAAGAAAATTCAAATATATTCTTGGGCTAAGTATTTTTCTGAAGCAGAAGAGAAAATTTTACTACAGGCTATCTTACCAAACCTCTTTTCACAAGAGTTACAAATTCATCATTTCTCTTTTTATTTCAAATTAATCAGAAATAATCATACTGAAGGATAAGGGATGGACATATTAATGGATCACTTATATACCGCAATTAAAAAACTGAAATGTGAGTAGGATGCTTCTCTATTTTGTTACATGAGCCATTATTTCACACTGGTACTGTTCATTTTTGCTTGCTTACAAACATCAAGAATTATATATGTGAATATGCTCACTAACTTTGATAGAGAAATTGTTCCCAAACTCTAAATCTGAATGGGAAAATATTTAATTTACTACTTTCCCCATATAATAAATGGCCAGGGAATTTACATTTTAAAAGGTAACCTGAAAAGAAGAGGTAGTAAGTGAGTTACTACACTGTTTTTCTTTACGGTATGTAAAGAATCCTTAGAGAACTGGAAGAAAGGGTTAGCAGAGGGGTGTGTGTTTCTAATATTCTTATTCTTCCTTTTTTTTTTAATTTTTAACTATATTAGGCTGATCAAGTCCAATCTCCCCTGATTTTGCTGGAGAACTCATTAGAGGCTTCAGAAATGTAGACTGCAGGTTTTTACAGGCGAAGAAGTGGAAAGATTCACTGTCACACGTATTTTTTCTCCTCGGTGGTTCTGAGGCCACCCTTACAAGGGTGGCAACTCTGTACATGTGGTCCTATACTGATGATGCCCCAAGCCTCCACCTCCGTCTCTGCACTTTCGCAGACAACAGCAGCAGGTTTTCTGATGCAGTAATTTTTAATGTTACTGATTGGTTTGTTTCAAACAAGACCCACTACTCTTTAATTGACTGCTGCTTTGGAAGCCTTGAGCAATGGAAAGCACTCTCAACAACGAAGCACATTTAAGGCCACAATGTTAATCATTTGCTGATAGCCTGGGGCAGCAAGTGGTTCTCTACCACTAAGCTGGGGCACAAAAGTGTGTCACAAAGAGCCGGGAGGTATGTCACAGAAAATTGGCAGCTCAGCTTGGGCTCCTGCCGTCCACCGCTCTCTGCTGCAAATCACAGGCAGCAGCCAGGGACAGAGAAGGAAAGGGACCTAAGTGCTGCGAAAGAGATCCTGGGCTGGGGGCGGCACCTGTCCCACAAAAATAAACCCAGCCCCATCAAGGTAGACCACCAGTGCACCAGCCTGTGTTGGCTTGAATCTGCCCCCACCCAGGTCCCAGAGTGCCGCAGCCGCCCAAGCACTCCCAGCCCAAGCACCACTGGCAGACTGTAGTGTGTCATGACAGAATAAAGGTTGAGCACCACTGGCCTGGGAAATCAGAGTGACCGTAAACTGTCACACTACTGTATTAGAAAGAGTTACATGGCCTTTCCAAACTCACTAAGGCAAAATGGCAGTGAGTAAAGGTATGGATAATAGGTAGTCAAATTGAGCCTGCCAGACAAAATTACAATCTTAATTGTTGGTTGGTGGGGTTTTTTTATTTCTTTTTAATCTTATTAATATAAATGTCCTGCAGTATTTTGGAGGAGACTAAATACAGTTCTTAAATGAACACTTAAACCAACAAAATCAAGATACACTTTCACCTCAGGCATTCTTAAATTTTCCTTCTATAGATCTTTTTTTTCCCCAGCAGAACATAAAACCCTATGCAGAAAGTCATGAAGCAGGATAACCTAAACAGTGATAAACTTTCTAAAGAAAGAATTAAACCCCTTTTAGTGCAATATGGGATCATTCATACCCACACCAATATTAAACAACATTTTCCAAGTATAGCACTCGATTTTCCCTTTGATATTAATGCATCACTCCCATTAGTTTCAATACACACTATGCACAAGTTCTTGAAAAAGAGACTGTATTTAGCAGCTGCTAAACATGGTTTTCTGATTAGGAACTGCATCTAAATTATACAAGAAGCACCTAAGAAAATCACTGAGCAGCACAGCCATTCAACAAACTCCCTGAGCCTAAAACTTGTACACTTCTGTTCTCAGAGTAGTCTGTCTGCATAGTTAAAAGGACTAAGAGTCAATATAAATCTTGTCATTAATAACGAACAAATCTGTAAAACTGCAATAAAAGTCAGCTAATATGAAATCCAAAGCATTTTACTATCTCCACTACAATAAACATCCAAAATTCATACTTCTGATGTCTGAGAGAAAGTTCTAGTAAAACTTCCTTGTGTCACTGAAGCACAAAACAGGAAGGCACTTTCTACAGAGGAAAGAAAGAAATTTAAGCAGAGCTCACAGAACCAATATTCTCCCAGTTTTGTGGGAGAAGAGTGAAACACATTTTCATCCTAGAAATGTCAGTATACAGGACTAGAGTATTTAAATGTTGGAACGTAATCAAAAAGCACTTGTGATTTCTTTTGGTAATACCAAATCTTTTTAATACTTCTGGTTATACATTCATGTTTATCCCAGGGTTATAAACACCATGGCTGATCAAACCATTACAGACCATCTTTTTAAGACACCCTCTCTACAAATCCAGACAAAAGAGCTCTGAGCAGTACCAGATGAACATCCTCATACAGAAAGGCAAGAAAAATTGGAGACAATTTGGAGAATAATCACCAATATGTTTAAAGGACTGAAAGAACTGATTTATGAGGAAAGATTAAAAGCTAAATATGTACAGCTTGAGTAAGAGATAACTACACGTGTCAACAACTGTCTTCAAATATCTGAATGGCGCAAGCATCAAGAAAGAGAATTTTTAAGGCGTGTAAAAATAAACTGCCCTGAGAAATGGAAGAGCTTCAGGGAAAAAAATTCCACGTTCCCCAAAAAACTCAAGTTCTCTACAATTACTGTTGGGGTTCCAAGAGGCCTCCTGAGTGGAGGAGTTAAAAAAAACCGGGCTCCTCTTTAACCCACAAGTTATCTGACATTTCTATTGAGGACAAACTGGGAAGTACATCCTGGGAAGTCTTCAAATATGAATTCAGTGAATAATTCAGAAGAGGCTTTTCCAAATGAAAGTGAAGAAGCAGGAGTCAGGGGGACAGCTGACCACTATTACCTTTTAGCAAGGCAGGCTGGGAATGCGAGGAATCCAAGGGTCCATTTAATACAGGCTCTTCTGTCTCTCAATCAGTGTGAGAAACAAGGAGATGCTTTGCAAACAACATTAAAACCAACTGGAAGCAAACAGATAGGGCTTTCCTGTTTAAAAAAAACAACATTTTTCAATGTAAAGACTTAGTGATCAAAATGCAATGGATTTCCATAGTAAATATGGGGGGTTGGGTTCTATGTATCTTTGCATCTCTGATGGGGTAACAAACACTCCATTTCTACTTTCATGTCTCTCACCACTTCTGTGCATCCTGAGACACTGGTGTTGCTGGGTAAAGAATGATACAATAAAACCAGGAGTAATGTAATTAATGTACATTAAATGGAACTGTACTCTGTTCATCTCTGTGGAAGTCACTGCCAAAGACAAATTGTACAAGCCATCTAATTTAGGCTTTTTTTAAAAGCCATCCTGGACAAAGCATTAGGAAATACACAATAGGGGTATTCTTGTGGTACCAGAGAAGTGAACTAGATAATGTACAGCAATATGAGTGTATGCTAGCCACCACAGAAGTTTGGATTATTTTGACATTTATTTGTCAATTAGAGACACCCTCTCATGAATAATCTAAATCTGCATTTTCATCATCATCTGAGATTGTCGTCATATTTCTGGGAAATCAAGGTCTTCATAGAATTGGAGCATGCAATGACTTTCCAGCTTGTGAGGGCATCACTTCTTTTGGCAAGTCATTTTGACAGCCTGTAGTGGATCATGGAAGAAGTATCCTAGCAGAGTGGAACGGGACCATGAGATATCTAAACTACAACTCCCTCCATGAACCATCATTTCCTCATTGAAGGAGTTATAATTTCAGCCAAAAAATTATTAAATTTTGTTTATTTCACACTTAAAAATGAATGTAAAGTTGCCACTGTCATCTTGTTATATTGTATAAGAATACATTTACTTATACAACGAACACCTTAAATCACTGGAAGTGAAAGAAATTTTAAAAACCAAGTTTATTTGTCACTATCTGTGCTCTTTGTTTGCTTTTTACATTTCTCCCAGCTTGAATAGTGTCAATTCACTTTTAAGTTTTTAGTGTTGTAATGTTTGGGTTTCAAGTACCACTGTGAAAAAATTTAAATAACTGCTTTTACTGTTTCTTTTCAAGTTGTGGAAACATTTCTATTATTTTTAGGCTTTATACAAGCCAGTTTTTGAAAAACTTAAGTTTCAATCCATATTAAATTAACAGTGCCTCTTTAATGTGAAGAAAGAACTGGCTTGAGCCAACTGTAGTGAAGGTCTAAGACATAATATCTTCTTCCCCTGTGCAACTCTGCCAGTGCAGTTCAGTCAAATCCATAACATCCCTGCCATTCCACTCCTGGGCCTCTTGGGCATTCTGTCAGCACAAAATGTTGTACAAATGTGGGTACCTTATACCCATTTTATTGATGAGGGAACTGAGAACAGACTGCTTAAGGGCCTAGCTTTTCAAAGGTGTTGGGTACCCACAGCTCCCATAGATTTGGATGAGTCCTTAGCACCTCTGAAATCAGGCTAAAGTCAGTGGTAGAGTGAACAGAATCTTGAAGTCCTGACTTTCAGACCTATGTTCGAAGTTGTAAATCATAAATCACATGATACAGGAAACTTATTAGCACTTAGATTTGTCCTTCTATTTAAACCAACAGTTTATATTAGATCACCATGTATTCTGAACCCGAAAAGCATTCAGTGTTCTTGGCTGCTCCTACATTTTGCTCTTAACTTATCATATGATAAATCCATGCATCTAACCCTATTTTATTTCTTTGAGGATTTGATGTATTTGTGTAGGATTACTTGAGACAAAGCAAGCTGCAGAAACAGCCTTTGTAACTGTCACTCAGAGCCAAAAATGTTAAAAATACAGACAAAGAGTATTTCCAGCTCAAGGCAGAACTGAAAAAGAACTGTCAGTACAGCAGTAAGGAAATTCCAAATAACTCAGGTATACAAACAGCTTTGGTTTCACTTATATATATATATATATATTTTCATTTGCAAGTGTTATAGCACAAATACCAGATAAGAAAGTTGATGCATTTAAACTTTAACACGTCTTGAGTTTTCTGACACTGTGAAGCCCTGTTGGTTGAAGTCCTGTTTTAAGGAGTTTACCCTAGCACACAACAGCACGTTATGGTTTATAATTATTCTTAGCAAATCCAAAATAAAAAGCTTGTTTGCACTAACCAAATGATTTGCCTCCATTGCACTGAAAACCAAGAGCTTGAGCTCTCTGAGGTGCTAAGCATTTCCTACAAAAATGGTACTGAAGACAACCCATCAAGAGGAACTTTACACATAAACTGGTAACAGTTTTAACTGCAGCAACATTTGGAACAGATGTTTATCCAGTTACAAATCCAAACTGGATGTGGGTTTACACAGTTCAATAAAATTTTAATTATGGTGCTTCAAGAGTGTAAACCGATCATGTCATGCAACTAAACACTTGTTGTTAATATTAACATCTCTACTGCTTGCACTACATCTAGGGTTAACCTACCATCCCCAGATAAAAATGAGGCAGAATAATTGCAAAGCCACCACACTGCAATTTTTATAAGATGACAAGGAGCAAAAATTTGTATAAATCAACCTTCTACGATCCTATTTTTGGAGACACATGATGCTTGTTCCCCCTGGATTTGTGATACAAACATCTTTACCAGAAGGCAATAGAAAAGGAAAAAGGAGTGACAATAGCATGCCAAATTTGGGAGACATGTGCTTTCTACCTTTGGAACAGACACATGTTCTACATCCACAAAAAAGATGCCACTAATTAGCCTGCTTATTGGCTCAACTTCATGAATTTTATTCTGTTTCCTTGGTATTGTTTTATGCTCTATACCATAGCTTTGTTTCCAGTTGTAAGGGCAAATGAACATATACTTTCCCAATACTGAATACAAGCACCAGTCCTTCCATTATCTGAAAGGTGCTTCAAGGCATTACGATGGGATCCCTGAAGTGACAGATAAATCTCCTTTCCCAAGTTTTCTTTGGCATAATTACATAACAACCCCATTCCCAACTCTGCCCAGACACTGACTCCAGTGACACCATCAATGGTCCTAGCCACATCATCAGGAGCTCATTCACCTGCACATCTACTAATGTGTTATATGCCAGCAATGCCCCTCTGCCATGTACATTGGCCAAACCAGACTGTCCCTTCACAAAAGAATAAATGGACACAAATTAGATATAAAAAATGGTAACATCCATAAACCAGTAGGAGAGCACTTCAGTCTCCCTGGACACATTGAAGCAGACTTGAAAGTTACTATACTTCAACAAAAGAATTTCAAAAACAGACTTCAGCGTGAAACTTCAGAGCTGGAACTCATATGCAAACTTGACACAAACAGAGTGGGTCTGAATAAGGATTTGGGATGGTTATTTCATTACAAAAAGTAATTATCCTTATTCACACATTCTCACCTTCTAATCAACTGTTGTGAATAGGCCTCATCTACCCTAACTGAATTGACTTTGTTAGCACTCGCCCTCCCTATTTTAATCCTTCTCATCCTTGCAAGTGTATATATACCTCCTAACAGTAGTTTCCACTTCATGCATCTGATGAAGTGGGTTGCAGCCCACAAAAGCTTATGCCCAAAGCAATGTTAGTCTTTAAGGTGCCACAGGACTTTCATGGGTTTTCTACATAACATGTTTCCCCTGCACTATCAAAGAGCTTAATACTTTGGACTTCTAGTGCATTTCATGCAACAAGCTCACAGAATTTCCTACATCTTAATTAAGTAGGCAGGCAAAAGAGGCAAGAAAAATCTCATTTTCAGATATGCTCAGCACTCATATTGTTCACTGTAGCACATGGAGGCTGTGGGTTCTTATAATCCTGGGGAAATTAAGGGGGAGAGGGGAGCAAAACTGTTTACCTCTGGTCACACACAAACCAGGTCTATAGCAGAAACCTTTCCTGCCTCAGCAATATCAGTCAGGGGTAGGATTTTTCTGCAACATTTCTATGTCAACAAAAGTGTGATGCAGTTATACATCATTGGCTGTTCTAGCTTATTTTATTCACCAAACCAGTACAACCCACACCAGCAAAAAAACATTTTTTGCCACTATACACTAGGAGGATTTTGCCAGAATAGCTATAATGATACACTATACCTGCAAAATTTAAATTTATTCTAGGTCAGAAAGTCATTAGGAAGAGAAACAAAGATTCCTCTGTGCCCTATTAATTTTGTTTTTTCCACAAATCCATCCATATACCATATCTTACCATTTCCAGAACAGTGCACATTACTATTGCCTTGGCCTCATTACGGCTGAAATCCTTATGCAATATACACAATGCAAAAAGAGGTGAAGGTGCACAACTCTTTCAAGCCTGGCAGGTTCCTGCACTTCAGTCTCTATAGATTGCTACTTATCCTCCACCTTTCACATATAAAGCAGAACAATAACATCACTACCCATCTTCAGACAACTCTGAGACAACTCTGAGGATTCATTTCAGGGTACAATTCAAAACTACCCTTTCTGGCTGTAGTTTTGCAAAGCCTTATGCATGAGTTTTACTTTACTACCACAAGTGGCCGCACTATTCACAAACATGCTTGCATCTACGACCACAAGAAGTTTTGTTATTTCAATGAGATGATTCATGGTAGCAAAGTAAAAAACACATATACAGCTTGTCAGGACCAGGCCTTTCTTTGTAAATTCTCCCTGAACCTTCCCTACCTTACCTCTCAGAGTTAGTCTCCAGACACTGTCAAAACAAAGGCTTTCCCCAGAATGCTGGAGCTACTGACGGTAGAGCATTCTTTCATCCTTCTATCCACTTGGCTTTTCACACCTCACCTCATATTTCATTTTATTATTAATCATTTTGTGTTACTCTAACACCGATGAACCCCAAGAATGGACCAGGACCATCCATGCGAGTCATTGTACAAACACAAAACAAAACAGCTGTGGTCATGCCCCAAAGAGCTTATAATGTATCTGGACTTAATTCTTCCTCAGTAATAAGGGTTATATCCTTAACACCACTGATTTTTGCTAATCGTATTATATACAGTCAGCTCTCTACTTAGCTCTGTACCGTTTTTGAACATGGCTTGAGAAAACTATTAAAAAGGCTCCAATCTTACCATCAGGTCTGACTGGAAGATCCATGCAGAGCTCCACTAACTTCAAAGGGGATTGGTACCCGTGATAAAACCCATAGGAACAGATCCAGTTGCAGGGTCAAGGCCTGCAGCTGTACAGAACTGTCTGTATTAATTTAATTTGTAATAAGAGGAATGAGATGCCAAAACCAAAAAGAGTTTTATAAACATGTTTGAACGTTACTAAGGGCAGAAAATGAGATTGGGATAAATATTTCAATCATGTTCCACCATAGATCAGGCCTCAGAAAATCATGAGGTTGGCTTATATAGCCTGAGATTTAAATAACAGTAATACACATGGGGTTCTTTTTATTTGCCATCATGTTCCCAAACGATTAGGCTGCACACAGATTAATTACCCTTTCAAGCTTCTTTCCACAGCCATTTTTTTTTAAAGGAAAGCTCAGATTTTCACATAATCACAGGCATCCCAATGGGACCGTATGAAAAATATTGTATCTTACACAACATGGCAATACTGCATAGGTGCTGGTATCTACAGCTGGGTGAATTTCACTGAAAATATGATTGTCCTGACAATAACCCAGTTTGCTTTTAAGAAAAACTGGACCAGTCTTTGCTAATATTATTGAGCAAAATTTAATAAATGTTTAAGACATTTATTCTCTTCCAACTTAGATGGTCAAACTGTTCATTTCCATAGATACTTTTTTAGGTCAACAACTTGATACCAGTTGCAACAATTACCTCGCCAGGCTAAGACAAAAGAGTCTTGTGGCACTTTTAAAGACTAACAGATTTATTAATCGCATGAGCTTTC
>ML685812.1:2789154-2860538 GCA_007922175.1 Pelusios castaneus
ATCTTCAAAGCGTCTGACGAAGTGGGATTTTCTCCCACGAAAGCTCATGCGATTAATAAATCTGTTAGTCTTTAAAAGTGCCACAAGACTCTGTTGTCAAGCTCCAAAATGTACTTTATTATTTTGCATTCATGATTTCAAAATAATTGCAAGGTCTTGTTAATAACAAACACAAAATTTAAAAATGGTAAACAATAAAATATCAATAAACCAAGTCATCTAATAACAAATATATTGCATTCTAATGATTAAAAACAAAAAACCCCACCTCTGGGCGAACTCACCTCTGTGCAGAGGGAGGGACTGTGCACTAAGACTGAAGCTGGACACAAATAGTGCACTGACCTCTTGCTGGGCCTCTGCATGGAGTGAATTTTGCCTTTTATTAGCAATAATCACTAAGTCAAATTCATCTGAAAGAATAACACCTGTGTGCATTCTGCAACCTTTACACAAGCAATACCTAGTTTAGCATCATTTTAATTGTTTTAAAAAATTGTATTAACTTGAAAATGTGTTCCATGTGCACATCGGTCACGAAATAATGCTGTGTGTAGCAGGAGGCATTTATTCTGAATATACAGTTTTATCTATTTACTTTTTCCTATAATAATTGAAATCCTCATCTGGCTCTTCAGTCAGTTAACTATGAGCTGTGGAAGAGCTTTTTTCAAAACAACTTCAGAAAACTGAACACTGCTGTGTGATTGATTGATCAGCGGTTCATGTGAGTATTTTACAGGGACCAAAATCTATTTGTAAACAACTAGGAAAACATTCTTAAGAGAAAGACAGAGAGGTTACTTTTTTTTTTTAACCAATTTCCAGCATTCTCCATTATCTTCCACAATAAAACAAGTTTTATCTTGCATCTAGATTTAAAAGCACATTTCAGTGTCATTAAAAATTCATCAACAGCTTTTGACACATGAGTAATGAGATCATATCAAACTGTGTAACATGTGACCACAAGGAAAGGATCCAGTGGCTTTCTAGTCAGCATCTCAAATTAGACAAACAAGATTCTGCATCCAATTTTCTTGCACTAAGTTAAATGTAACTTAAAATAAAGTCCTACTTGCATGACCACAAAAATATATCTGAAGTCATAGTAAATTAAACCTATTGGGTAACTTTAAGTATGCTTTACAGGCAAAATATCACTACAATAATGGCAAGCTTAAAGAATAGAAGGCAATTGTTTTGCGTGATTTTACAATGATTTAGCAAATGACATTAAAAGTACTTGAAGCCCAAATGCCATGCTCTCAATAAACATCTATATAGCAAATGTTTCTAAAGGAATCAGAACTCTTTGCCATGTTCAATTAATAACAAATCTTTTAATATTCTTTTTACAGTTAAAACACAGCTATGATCACTAAAAATGTTAAAGTAATACAAATGCAGCAAGAATTGGACAAATGTTTTATATCTATATTTTGGCTTATGGTTACTCAAGGTTAGTAGAGCAGACTTCCACTGCTTTTTCAACAAAGAATTAATGATTTCACCAGTGTAGTTGCAAAATTAAGAAACTGCATGTATATTAAGTGAGTACAGTAGTAATTCCATCTGTCAATTTAAGATTTCAATGGTATTTCCACATACATTTCTTAAATTTACCTCAGCTACTTTTACCTAATCTCCTGTCCACCTATGCATTGTTGGAACTCCAACCATCTCTCTTTGCTAACATTACAGAAGTTTTGGCAATTTTAATATGTTTCTGTATGTTTTTAATGTGTTTACTATGTAGGTGTTTTTGGATACCTCGCATAGTTCTCTCTGTGTTCTTTCACAGGCACGGTTGAGTGCACAGTGAGTCATTCATTCTTCACCTGAATGTTGTCCCTCCAAAGCAGTCCAGCTCCTGCTGTTTAAAGGGGAAGCTCTCCCTTCTAGAGCCCTGGGACTTGCCAAAAATGACGATCACCGATGGGATTTAGTCAAAGAGGCAGCTCAAGGCATGTTGGAAACAGACAGTGCTCCAGCACTAATCCAAAATACTGAGGTGGCCTCCTGTCCTGAGCTAAACAGTGTGTGTGTGGGGGGGGGGAATTAGCCCAGGTGCAGTTCATTTCTTCCTGCCCTCTTTAAAGACCTTCCTGTGGTTAAGGTGCAATGAAGAAGCCACCAATAAAGCGAAGGGGGCAGTGATAGGGTAGGACGATGGCGGGGTGTTTAACCCCGCTCCTCTCCCCCTGCCAATGCAGCTGGCCCGCAGATGCAAAGTCCCAAATATCACCCCAGGAGCTGGTTTGCATTTAGCGCCCCCCCCCGGCACGCCCCCCACCCCAGGGGCTGCTTCACCACCCCAAAGCGCCAGCACTCCCCAAGCCCTGGTACCTGCAGGGAGGCGCCCAGTCCCTGGCTAGGAGCGGTCCGGTTTGCACGGCGGAGCCCGGGGCGGCGTATCAGCACCTGTGCAACCCCGCGGGGGCCGGAAAACTTGGTCCCGACACCCAGCCCCGACCGCCAGGAGCCGCCGCCACCAGCATCCTCCCAGCTCCGCTTCGCTCGGGGGCGGAGGCCGGCCCAGGTACCGCACGCGAACCGCAGCCGGCTGCCTGCAACTCCAGTCCCGCAACCGCCCTCCCGCTCCCGGTTTGCAATCCCCCAGCCGGACAGCGCGCCCCGCGGTGCCCGCTGTCTAAGCAGGCGGCGGGTGCCACAGCGCGGAGCTCCTTACCGGCTGGCGAACGCCGCCCGCGCCTCTGCAGCAGCCGGCTCCGCGCGCCCCACTGCAAACTGCTCCGCGCGCCGCTGCTCCCCCGGCTCCGCGCCACAGAGTTGGGGCAGGAACTCGAGCTGCTGCTGCTGCTGGAGAGCCCGTCTCGGCCCCCTCCCCCGCTTGCCCTCTCCAGCTCCCACTAGTGATTGCACAGCCTGAGAGCCGGCTACTTAGCAAGACGGGAGCAGGCTCCACACCCACCCCATCTGGCCCACGCTGAGCTGCTGGCTCTAGGAGCGGACAGCTACTGCCCAGCCCGTGACCTTTGGGGTCCCCAGAGCCCAGCTCGCTGGTGGCTTCGCTGCTGTCGCCAAACGGGAGTCACTGAGTTGTGATTGATTGCACCCATGATTTTCCTCTGGCTCCCATTTTGAACGTACCTTTTCTGCAATAGAGGGACAAGCACGAAAAAATTACAAACTATTCTAGCCCTGACAACTGCCCCTTGCCACTCCTCAGGATAAATGTCTCTCCAGCCAAGTAACAGAGCAGGGGAGGCCCCAGCTCATTGCCAACAGCAGTAGCAAATCCCACCTGCCTAACAACAAGGCCAAGAGATTGGGGAGAAATTTGGAGCAATTTACTGCCTGCATTAGATTAACAACCAAACCGTTTGAGGGAGCACGGACAACATAGGGTTTATTGCTTAAAAACAAATCACGATTATGGCAGCATGTGAATTTTCTGCAAATCATAAGTTATCCTGCCTGGTGCCTGCTCTGTTCCTTTAGTAGGACTTGCCTGGCCTTTGCCCCTAGAGCCCAGAATGCCAGTCAGGGCTCCACAGAAGTATTTGGGGGTCTAGGGTAAAAACTTGAGACCTCCACTCCCTTCTAGAAAAGTTACTAGCCACACAGAAGAGTTCAAGGAGCAGGAAGGTGATGGGCAGTCAAAGAGAGCTGAGGCCTGCGGGGTTGCTGCTGTCACTGCAGGGATTTGGGGGTTTTGCCCTGTGTCAGGCCAGGGAGCTGGTCCCAGACCTACCTCTCCCAGCAGCCAGACCCTACTTTTACCTACACTACCAAGGTAGGCGCCAAAAAACCAAGTGTCATGGTAACCCTGTGTGCCAGCTCATAATGCCATTCACTTAAATGGGGCCTGCCCACCCCTCCTTCATTGTGGGGGCCTTCTCAAAGAAGAGATTGGGGCAAGCTGGCCGATTATGCTATACAGTGCCTAGCATAAGAAATGGTCCCTGTCCTCAAGAGCTTACAATTTAATTATTTTTTTATTACCGTCTCTTATTTTATAGGAAAATAACTCCCACTGTCAACAAGTCTATGCATCATGTCAAAAGCTAACAACTAAAATGCCAAGAGCCTTACACCATACCCTGAAACTAGCTTTATAGTCCACAAGACAGCAAATTCCAAAAGCAAGAACTGAGGTGGTCTGTCTCACAAGGAAGGATTAATAGAAAATCAATGCCTTTTAAATCACATGTGCTCCCCAGCCTCACCGGAATTAATTTATTTTTCATCTGGTGAAAACATTAATGGGAGAGGTGAGGAACAGGCTGCCTTAAGATTTTGGGAAATGTATATACAAGAGCGGGCAAACAAATTTAAAAAACAGCCTTGTGCACCTGACCTTTGACCCACTTCTAGGACTGAACCTTTCTTTACATTCCTGAAACGTTGGGCTAAAGCTGGTTTGTTTTCTCCTTTTCATGCATCTTTGCACTTCAGGGTCCTGTGCCAGTTGTCCTGAAATACTATGAGAAAGGCTTATTACTGGCTATGGTAAGAAACAAAAAATGCTGGCAAACTTGTAAGAACGCTGGCTCATATAAGACGTCCAGCCCACTTTTGTGATGTTCATGAGTTACACTAACATATTTCAAATTCCACATATTTTGGCCTGTTCCCTAGCCATAGCCCACCAAAATACTGGTGGAGCCCATCTATTATGAATCTTTATTTCCCCACCACAGCAGAGAAACTTCAGCTTCATCTCTTCTGGCATTCTCTTCTGTTTTTCCCTCTCTGTCCACATACAACAGAAAAAGAACACACAGAAATAACAAAAAGGAATGGAGAAGAGCTGCCATTATGGGAAATGCACAAACAACTCTCCTAAGCAAAAAAGGAAGGGAGACTAGGAGAAGGGAGAGAGAGAAAGAAGGGAGATGAGACAGAAGAGTAGGATAGACCAGATGTTCTCCTTTTATAGACACAGTCTCAATAGTTGCAGCTTTTTCTTGTATAGGACTGTTATTCCCAGCCCCTGTCCTAATTTTTCACCTTTGCTATCGGGTCACTCCAGGGAGGAAAGAGATGAAGGAAATAAATTGGATAGAGAGGGGATCTATGAAGAGGGAAAATGATGTAGGAAGAGACAGAAAGGAAACCAAGAGGGGAAGGTCAGGTAGAGACAAAAGATTAAATAAAGGAAAGTAATAGAAATTGAAAGTAAGTTGAATGATATCCAGAATTATGTAGGTTTTTTCCCCAAATTGTAGCAGATGGAGAAGGAGAGTGTCTTTCTCAAGTCTTGTAGGTAATTAAACATCTGCAGGACCAACCGACTGGTAAGATCAAGAATTTTGCCCTGAAATAAAGATGGATGCAGCCACAAAAGAAAGGGAAACATTTATAATTCTTTTCCTTGAAATGCAAAACTAATCTCCATAGGGGAAGAGCACAAGCTGCCACAGAAACTATTAATTACTGAACTGAACTATAAGAGAGAAGGATGGTCTCTCTCTCATTAGAATCTCTGATTAGTCTTTTCTGAAGGAATCACTTCAGACACCAGTCACTAGCTCCCAGTTATATCAGAGCTCATTATAACAACAGTTTTGTAAACCACTCAAAATACATAGCTCCCAATAAAGGAGATAGAACAAGGAGCAATGGTTTCAAATTACAGCTGGGGAGGTCAAGGTTGGATATTAGGAAAAACTTTCTCACTAGGAGGGTGGTGAAGCATTGGAATGGGCTATCTAGGGAGGTGGTAGAATCTTCATCTTTGGAGATTTTTAAGGCTCGGTTAGACAAAACCCTGGCTGGGATAATTTAGGGGGAGTGGTCCTGCTTTTTAGCAGGGGGTTGGACTAGATGACCTTGTGAGGTCCCTTCCAACCCTATTATTCTATGATTTGACAGAGACGGTATGGGGTTGTCAGTGGCACCAGCAGTGGATAAATAATTGTCTTAAGTTTTCTGTTACTGCTAAGGTAAACAGATGAAACCACAAGCATCCTGGCAAAGTTCAAGCCTTCTGGCAAAGTTCGCAGCATCTCCCTGACCTCAGAGTGCTGAATGCCACAGTGATCCTCCTTCAGTTCATTCAGATATTTTGTCCATACAGGAGAGTTTCCAATGATCACATGTGAATAAGCATTCCAGGGGAGACAAAAATATTCCTCTTCTGTCTGTGCTGACCCAAGACAACATAACGTCACTCTTCTAGAAGCTTATACCTTGCATTTTTCCAAAACACTTCCCATTCTCTTATCTGAAGAATTAAGTTATTCTGAGATTTGTGCATAGCTTTCATTCAAACAACCTGATCAAATCTGTTTGTTATTTCTTAGCTTTACTTACTCACAATGGCCATTTCATTTATTCCCAATTGTGGATTGGAGATGTCACTTTTCCCTGCTGCACTAAAGTAATACTTACGCCTTGTACACACTACAAAGTTATTGCGCGATAAAGCTCTTTAATGCGCAATAACAAACAGAGCGTACACACACAACTTACAGTTATTCCGCGTTAAGTCCCTTCTTTTTGCGCAAAATGTAAACCACCTAAACGAGCGTGGTTGCTGCTAACGCGGAATAGTTGTTGCGCGATGGCCAGTGTGTGTACGCTTATCGCGCAATGTGAATATAACGGAAATGGCCCACAATTCAAATTCCATCCCTTCTGCACTTCCGCCTGTCCTCTATCGTCGTGACGTCATTTTTCCCGACCTCCTCTTCTGTCCCGCGAATTTTTGAATTCACCACTCTCCCTTCTGCCTCGCTGTTCGGTGCTGCTGCCTCTGTGTGCTTCGCTCGCAATGTCGTCGCGCCGCAGCAAACGAGCTCCAGCCTGGACAGCAGCAGAGGTGATGGACTTGATCGGCATCTGGGGAGAGTCCGCCGTGCAGTCACAGTTACGTGGCAGCCGGAGGAATTTTGACATTTTCGGTCAAATATCCAAAGCCATGACCGAAAAGGGGTACGAGCGAGACACCCTGCAGTGCCGGGCAAAGGTGAAGGAGCTGCGGATAACATTTCACAGAGCCAGAGAGGCTAACCGGCGCTCTGGCTCCGCGCCAGCAACGTGCAAGTACTATAAGGAGCTGGAGGCGATCCTGGGCGGCGATCCCACAACCACCCCGAACTGCACGGTAGACACCTCGGAGACTGCACCCCAAACAGAGAAGGAAGCAGAAGGCGACGAGGCAATTGTGGACGAGGAATCAGAAGAAGAAGACTACGAGGACGGAGAGAACGGAGCCACTGACCCGGGGAGCCAGGAGTTATTTTCCACCCAGCCAGAAACAAGCTCCACTGATTCCTTCTCCACGCCTACCCAGGAATCATCAGAAGGCAGCTCTGGTAAGTCCCGTTCGCAATGTCCTCTATTCTAGGTGCTACAGCTCAGCGTAGACATGGTTTTTTTGCAAGGGGTTTTTGTTTTCGGTGTCCTCAGTTCTGTTCCTTACAGAACTGTAAAGGTTTTACTAGCATTACTTAAAAACGTCATCGATGTATGCCTCGATTTCCAAGTAGTCGTTCCCTTTCAACTCACTGAACGCGTCATCCAAATATTTCCAGAGTCTTCTCTTCAAATTACATGGTAGAGCATTCCTTTGCACTCCACCATTCAGGGACACTCTTCCTTTCAGACTCGCAAGCACTCCTGCGGGCAACATTGCTGCGCACAGTCCTGCAGCGTAAGGTCCCGGCTTGAAGTCGGCAACATGAAGGAGATGCATTCTCGCTTGCAGAGGCACTCTAAGCAGTGTGAGATCTGCCTCTATTTCAGCCATCTCGGGCACGGGATCAGAACTTGGTGTGGCAATAGTCAACTCTCCGTTGTACTAGCTCTGCAACCCGTACCAAGCTTTGGGAAATCTGTTACCGCCCCCCCATAGGTCCCCTCTTGTGTATTGAAGGAATGTGTGGGGAGAACAACATCATTTGCTCCTGACCGTGGCGAGAACAATAGCGGCATTCTACATTTTTCATATCTGAACAGGAATGACCTTCGGTGGACAGTCTACAGCTGCAGCTGAGCGTCTGAGGAGGATAAGGCGGAGGCCTCGCAGGAGCAAGGAAGACGTCTTCCAGGAGCTCATGCAGTTCCATGAGGCTTCTGCGAGGGAGACAAGGCAATGGAGGAGGCAGTGCAGGCAGGACAGGAGACAGAGCAGTGCGAGGAGAGAGCAGCAGAAGGATGCCCTGATAGGCATCATGCAGGAGCAGACCAACCTCCTCAAGACCATGGTCGGTCTGCTACAGGCTCGCACCCCCCATCATCAGCCTCATATGCCTTTCAGTGCATCCACGCCACATTCCCCCCCCAGACAGTTTTTAGACCACCATGGACATCCATGGTGTAACCCTAACAGAACCCCTCCCCCAACATATGTAGTTGAGTCCCGCACCTACACCCACCTTTAGTCCCTACTCCCCTCAAACCCGAGTTTTGATCAATGTTAATTAAATAAAGTTGAATCCTTGTTAAACTTAATCAGACGTTCTTTATTTGTTTCATTAATTTAACATTAACAGTTTTTGATTCAATGAATGTTTACAGGGGAAAAACACAAAATTTCTAAAGCTTAATTTTTAACAGTTGAAACATATAGGAAATGGTTAGTAACTATATTCAAAGGTACAATTTTAACCAACAGTACTAAAATGGGTTTTTAACGCATCCCTTATGCGAACTGCCCTTAGCTGCGCCCCCCGGATACCCCTCGTGTCTGGTTGCTGGTAGGCATTTTCCAGACGTTGTGCCTCAGTGGTCCATGAGTTCCTGAATCTCTCCCCCCGGCTTTCACATATATTGTGAAGAACACAGCAAGCCGAAATAACTAATGGGATCCTGTCCTCGTGGAGATCTAGCCTGCCATACAGCGCTCTCCAGCGCGCTTTTAAACGGCCAAAGGCACACTCCACAACCATTCTGCATCTACTTAACCGGTAATTGAAACGCTCCTTGTCAGGATCCAACTTCCCGGTGTACGGCTTCATGAGCCATGGCATCAGTGGGTAGGCGGGGTCCCCAAGTATCACCACTGGCATCTCTACACCGCCCACAATTATTTTCTCGTCTGGAAAAAATGTGCCAGCATGTAGCCTTCTGAATAGTCCAGAGTTTCTAAAGATGCGTGCATCGTGCACCTTTCCAGACCAGCCAGCATTAATGTCCATAAAGCGACCACGGTGGTCCACCAGTGCCTGTAGAACCATCGAAAAGTATCCTTTCCTGTTGATGTATTCAGAGGCAAGGTGGTCGGGAGCGAGAATAGGGATGTGAGTCCCATCTATTGCACCCCCACAGTTCGGGAAGCCCAACTCATTAAATCCTGCGATGATCTCCCTCACGTTTCCCGGGGTCACCATCCTCCTGAGCAGAATACGGTTGATGGCTCTGCATACTTGTGACAGTGCCACTCCAACGGTCGAGCGTCCAACCCCAAACTGGTTTGCGACCGAGCGGTAGCAGTCTGGAGTCGCCAGTTTCCAAAGTGCGATAGCCACACGCTTCTCCACGGTCATGGCGGGTCTCATCCTCGTGTCCTTGCATCGAAGGGCAGGGGCAAGCTCCTGGCATAGCTCCATAAATGTGGCTTTCCGCATTCTAAAGTTCTGTTGCCACTGATCATCATCCCACAGCTGAAGGACGATTCGTTCCCACCAGTCTGTGCTCGTCTGCCGGGACCAAACACGGCGGTTCAGGCTGTGTTGCTGGTCCGCGAAACTGATCAGAATGTCCGTTTTGTTTTCAATGCTGTCATCATCCGAGACCGAGTCATCCGTGTCATGCTCCGAATCATAGCCAAAGGCAAACCGCAACAGAATCTGGGCTGTGTTCACAATGCTGAAGGCAGCATTCAAGATCACAGCTGAATCCATGTCGATTCTGAAAAGGCAGTGCCGAGAAGAAGGTTGCTTCAATTTGAAATTCGCGCTCGTTGCTATTGGCAACCGCTGGGTAGCGTCAGTAGCGGAATGCACCACGGGAGATGATACTGGGGACTCTGGGATACGTACCCACAATCCCCTTCGCTTTCCTGGAGGACTGCGCTCAGAAGGGGGGGGGCTTTGTTCCGTTAGAGCAAGCATAGTGTGTACGCGATCTCGCGCAACAACAGCCACGGGAGAATTAATGCGGAAGAGGATTATTGCGCGTTAAAAATGGTAGTGTGTACATAGCCTTATTTTTAGGGTACTTCTATGCAGTAAAACATACTATATCATGAAACCAGATAATACAGTTTGGTCTTTACTAAATAGATAGGCTCATAGTATGTTAAAATGAAATGTGCTACAAAACCTGCTACATGGATGTCCTATTTTTCCATAACACACATTTTCGCATCTTAAGACGATACCAAATTGGATTTGCTCCGGTTTATGCACATACATACACAATACTAAAGTGTGTTCTTTATAACATATATTGGGTACTGCCATATTATAGTGCAACCCCCAAAATCGGATCTTTTACTGTTTAGAGCTTAGTTCATAATGAACAGAAAATAAAGAAGCTTCACCAACCAGTTAGAAAAAACTTCTGCTGCTTAGGGAAATAACAGTTGCTATATTGTTGCTATATGCAGTTTGTCAAATATCATTCTATTCAGCAAAGATACCAATCACCCACTTCATATATTTTACAATCTCCTCATTAAATCTCTCAGTAAAACACAATTGAATATCTAAGACTCTGGGCCAGATTCAATCTTAATATAATCAGGCACAGCTCCACGAAGTCAAAGGCTACATTTGCTACCGCATATGTTAGTTACTGCTAAGTGAGTAGTTACTGAGGCATTTCCTGTGCAAACTCTGCAGTATCATGATCAAACTCGTTGTTATGGAAGCCATTTTGCCATACTATTTCATATAATGCATATGCGCATGTTATAAAGTATTACCTACATATGAAATACTAACATCTTGATAAGGGGAGAGGGACAGGAAGAGAGGGAAATCTACACTTTGACCATATGAGATAGCATGAGGACTGTGAGCTAGATGAAGAATCAGACAGAACATAAAAGGTACTATATTCAAACAGAATTATTTAAATCAAAGGTTCCCAAACTCAGATCCAGGAAATCACTTCCCTTGTGGGAGAGCAGCTGGCTGGCTGCCTCTGCCTCTTCCACCAGCAAAAGGAGTCAGCAGGCGGGCAATGACATCATCTAAATGTTTTACTGCACTTGTGGCCTCACCACATAAAGGTCTGGCATTTTCAATTCCCACTGATTTCAGTGGAAATTGAAATCACTCTGAATCAGGCCCTATCCATCCTTCATCACATAAGAAAGTTTACTGTGGAGAAGTCTTTCAACAGATCCAAAAGGATAACAAAAACACATTACGACAGTCTTCAGGACAATAATAGTAAAAAAAATATATATATTCATGTCCTTGGGTAAAAATTATTCCTTCAATTGTCTATAATGCAATGTGCTACAGATTTAGGGCTTGACCCACCATTACATATCCACGTGAGTTATCTTGCTTATAGGATCAATGGGATTACTCACATGAGTAAAATTTCCTTTATCCCTAAATCCTCAATGTCTTGGACTCTGTTTTTGTTTTTTGTTCTTTGTTTTTGTAACTTTAGGGCAATATTTTATTTCTTTTGCCCTCTGGCCACTCACTATTTATATAATCTAGACTAATCCTTTTTCAGTTGGAAGAAACAGCTGAGATAGCAAACTAACAATTTCATATTCTGAACTCTAATTAGTTTGATGTAATATTATTTGTTCAGGAGTGCCAGTTCTTTAGTCAGGTTCAAATATAATCCCAACATAATCCATATTTTTTTCATTTCACATTTCATACTTCTCTGAAATATTTTAAAATGTTTTGATCCACTGTATAAACACTTAATATGTGGCTAGTTTTGTCCCATCATGTTTTCTTTGATTATTCATTTGTAATTTGACCTGACAGGTGGTATTTTAATTGAAAGTAAGGATATCTTTATTCTATATACATTAACAAATAAGTGTTACATAGTATAATGTACAATATCTAACATACATACATCTTTTTCTTCCTCCTCTTCATTCCTTAATTTACGGTTGATTTGGGAAGTGTGATTATTGTATATTTCCCACTTATTAATTTTCTGGGCATTATATATAAAATATTTTTCCTTCTGCTTGAACTGCTCTACTGTTGATCTCTATTTTAATATAAATGGAATTCTCTCATATTAAAATCCCTTGAAGCAGCATCCTACCCTAGAGAACATTAACTGGCTTAGTTAATATAATGAAAATAACAATTGTCCCTAAATTCAACTCTATATTTACACTGGGTACAATGCCCCAGCCTAAGTCATACTCATACAGTTGTGTTTTTTTTTTTCTTATATGTAGGACAAAATAAGAAAAATGCAAGACTAAGTATAATAAAATATTACATATTTTGTATAATGTATAAATATAGAATATATATAAATATAAACTATAAAGCCATATTAATTAGTCACAAAAGAATCCATTAATTTGTTCACTGCTGTATGTTACAGAGAAAAGAGAAACAAGCCATAGAAAACAAAAGAAGGATGACACGCAGGCAGATCCACCACTACACAGAACCAAAGAAATTGTCATCAAACACAATAACATCAGCCTATTAGTGTCTCCAGCATTATTTCATCAGATCTCCCTGTACAATTTAGTGTTCCATCCTTATCTGTCAGTCCAACGACTCTAAAAATAACAGCCACATGTCGTATTTATGAGTTCTTTCCTTCCTTTATCTGCTTTTCTTTCAGGAACTGAAGCAGTTTTCTCTTCTGAGAGGTGTAACTGATTACCAGTATCGTAGTATCATCTATTTTGTTCCCAAAGGGACTCCCACGATTGATCCTTTTTTCTGAATTAGTGAATGAAAGGTGTGCGTCAGGTGAGCACCAACATAAAAAAAAAATCTGTTTGAACAATAGAGAATTACCTTCTATTAACTTAAGTATTCTGTTGCCAAAGCATTCCTTTTTTGAACACTTCAGAAAGTATGTAAGGAGGATTGACCAGATCCCTCCTCGTATCTCCATACTTCTCAATCCCCCTGGCCAGATTTAAAAAAGTGGTCAGCACTCAGTGGCTTCCCCATTGTTGTCTATAGGGGCTGGTGAGTGTGAGGATTTTTGAAAATCTGGCTACTTTATATACGTATCTAAATGTGAGGTTTTAGGTGTTGAGTGTCTTTGAAAATTATCTTTGGACCAAATCCTGCCATTATGTTTTTTGTTTTAAACAAACAAACAAAAGTTATATGGAAGGGGCTCGGATACCATGGTGATGGGTGACAGTATCAAATCCTAAAGCAGACAGATAATGAGCAGTTATTAGCATTTATATTTGTTTATTTGTGCTCTGTAGCACATAGAGGCTCCATGGTTTTGGGTGCTGCCAAAATATATAGGAAAAGATAGTTTCTGCCCCAAAGAGCTTGCAATCTATTGCCCAGAACCTGCAAAGATGTGGGTTCTGAATTTCATGCACTCTGAGAAGTGTTATCAATATTAATGGGATTATTCACAGTGCATAAATTTAAGCACCTATATAAATTTTTGCAGCCTCAGGGATTAATTAAGGGAGTAAATTGATGAAGTACAGTGCCCTTTTTAAATACATTGTGACTAATGATTTTTACACATTTCCAATTTTCTACCCTGATAAGTATTCTCTGTACTTTGCACAAGGAGTGAAAATGCATTGGGATATGTAATCAATAGTGGAATAGCCAGAAACAGCAAGCAGGTTTGCTTCCTTTTGGATTGACAAACTTTTCATGTAATGCTGCAGCATTTCTGTAAGAAATGCATTTTATGTCCAGGCTCAGTGTCCTTTAAAAAAAAAAAAAAAAAAAATCATCTGAAGTTCCAATCTCAGTTTCATCCCTTACCTTATTAAGCAGCTCAATGGCCCCAAAGTATGCATTTTCCTGTCCTGAATATGTAACAGTGAGGTTAGCCAAGAAACCAACAGAGGATCCATTCGAAAGGATCCATTGGTTAGCCAACAAACCAACGGAGGATCCATTAGAAAGGTGTTCTTAAGCAAAACAATTTCCTTCCTTCTGGTCTAGGTGGCTAATGTGTTTGGGCATGAAAATGGCTTTTGGTTGTTCCAGTTGAATTGTGCCATTAAAAGTAACTTAAAGCTCTATGCCATTTCTTTGTCTAGAAATCCACCTACGAATCCCTCAAAACAAACAAAAACAAACAAACATGTTCATTTATTTTCTTTCTGAATCATACTCTTTCTCCTCTCCAGAAAGTAATCTTTCCCTTCTCTTTCAATCTAAGAAAACCTGTATTCCTCCTCCTATTCACCTGTCACCTAGAGATTTATAAGATTTAAGGTTTGTCATAATATATTGTACCTCTTTCCCTTCAATCTTCCTATTAAGCCCCCTATATTTTCATAAAATACATATCAGGAAATATGGGCCTTATTCTGTTCCCACTTAAATCAGTAGTTTTAGTTCCACTAAGTTCAAAAGAATCACTCCTGATTTACAAACAGTATAACTGAGATCAGAGTCAGGTCTTTATTTCTCACCAACAGTGTCATTTATTCTCATTGTCATAATTCACATTATTTTCTGGACTTCATCAGGAAGAAGTATAAATCCCCCATGCAGTGCTTCCAGTGCTTAGAAGCTTGCTGTTCAAGACTTTGCCAAGGAAGACAGGATATTTATCACTCTGATAGTGAGTACAGTAGTTATGGGTCCTGCACATAAAGTTTAGATTTGGAAACTGATCTAATGCCAGATTTCTCCAAAGAGTGTGGACTGCTCAGTGTCCTTGAGTAGTCAGAGACATGGCTAAGATGTGCAGTTTGAATCAGATCTTACTTTTCTCAAAAGTCAGGGTATTCTGATGACCTTACCCATTCACTATCTTGCTTAGGACTAGAAAATGATGGGAGTTTTAGCCAGTCATTTTCAAACAGATAGCTACCGCAACTCATGGCAGAAAGTCATCAGCTTTTTGGAGCAGAGTTGAGTCCAGCAGGCCCTAGGTGAGGATGTTGCCACACATTCTGAGGACATGAATTCATCTAATTAGTTAGGACTTGTTGTGAGTCCTAGACAAGAGGGACTGCAGAGGTTTTGAGATAAGCCATTTTTCTCAGTGATCTGGCTACACGCTTTGACTCAGTGTTAGACAGGGTGAGTGGTTTGCCGAGTCCACCCCGAGACCTAGGTCTGATGATAATAGGACAGTTTATGTGAAGGTGAATTAGCATCAGCTATTCACACTGACAGAAATGGTGAGCCAGAGAAATCACTGCAGCTAAAGCTGTACTAGAGCTGAGGGACGGATAGAAAGATGTTGAGGAGAAAAACAAAAGCACATCTGAAATGCCAGTGGAGAAATTGAAAAGGACAAAGATGCACGTATTAACAAAGAGAAGACTCTCCTGGTGTCTGTTTTTCTTGCAGAGGACAGGGCTACACAAAGCAATCTGCCCTTGGATGGACTTTGACCATGGAGAGATATATGGTCTTGCTTCACGTCAGGATCTGGGGAACCCATGGAAGATGACTTGTGCCTATGCAGAGATATATGGTCTTGCTTCGCGTCAGGATCTGGGGAACCCATGGAAGATGCCCTGTGCCTATGCAGGTAGAAGTTGGGGGGATTGATATCACATCTTGTAGACTCAGGATATTCCCAAAAGTTAGCTAGGGAGGTATCGGCCAGAACTAAGTTGCTGCAGGGAACCGAACCCCTTGTGGTCATGGGGATTCCAAGATACAGCCCTCAGCTGTAATCATCCTGTGAGTAGGAGTCGTATGGGAAGACTCCAGGTGAGAATACCCTAGTCACTCTCCTGTCCACAGAGAGGGAGACTACTTCTATCTGAGTTGCCATAATTTTTTCAAGAGAGGAGTCAGAAGGATGGTACAGAAAAAGCCCAACAACTTGGAGCTAGCTCTGCTACCTCTGTCTCCTCCCCTCTTGTAAAAATGCCTGCTCACATCTTCCATCCTTCTCCCCCTCCAAAATCTCCTGTTGGCTTTTGTCCTGCTTAGAGGAGAGAGGCAGTGGGTGCAAAGTCTCCACAGGAGACTCTCCTCCTCCTTCCTTCACCCAAACTGGCTGCTGCTCCCCAGGAATATCTGCCAAGAATGTGGCCTAGCGAGAAAGGAAGGCAGCATGTACTTCATAAAGCCTCCAAGCAGTGGATGGAACCATGTATCCCAGGGATGTAGGTAACAAATTGTCTGGTTGCCAGGGTTTTTAGTGACAGATGTAAAATTTAGAGATGCTTTGTCATCATCAGTAATGCAAACATATGCATAAAGTACCTATTATAATTTATGTAACATCTTGCATCCAGAAGATTGCATTATGGAAATAACCCATCTACCCCAGGAACAGCCATCTCTGCACTGGAATATGGAGGAAAGAGTATTTTTCTTTTCATCGCTTTTTGTTCCTGAACCGTTTTCCATTTTACTGTTATTACAATAATTGTAAACAGCAGCAGAAGCAGTTTGGGGGTCCACCTTCTCTGTTTCTTCAGCCATTATAAAAGATTTTTAAAAAAATTCATTTTACTTCTTGTTCCAAACAAAATAAAACAGAAGAGCTGCTTTGTTGGAGAGTGATGTTTCCTGCCAATTATGGTGGTGGTTTTATAATATCAAAAGGCGAAAATGACATACAAACCCTTCTCTTCTATTCTGATATTGATTCTGATGCCACACGCATCACTGTGGTATCCCTCTTTTAGATCCTGATCCTTGGAGATGCTATGAATTTTTCCAGGCTTTGCCCAGCACTTTCCGGACCAGGCCTACACATTCTCAGTTTGACTGACTGAAATTCACCCCTGTGAAGACAGTTTATGCAAGACCTAGGCACCATCTAAGTCCTACTTACCCTAATTTTGGAGGCCTCAAATGGAATTTGATGGTACAGGCCTTATATGAGCTCTCTGCAAAGAGGTGAACTCATTCAATATACCAGCACCTTTCACCACTGATACACCTTGGTAGCTGAAAATGTTAAAATAAGCAGAATTTCTCAGTTAACCTAGATGTGTCCTTCACTGAGAGAGACAAGCTTCAGTTTACTGCTGAAAACTGACATCCTTATGGTGAAACTATAACACTTGGGAAAGCACACAAAGAAAAGTGACTTCTTTCTCCTCACTGCACACCAAAGAAATGTTGGCAGTTTTGCTTTATGCACAGAACACTTTTCACAGCTCTTTTTAAAAAGCAGTTTCCAATGCTCCACCCGTCTCTATTTGTGATGTTTAAATCTCTTAACATCCTAGAGAACACAAGTACATTGGGGTTATAAATCCAGAGATGAATCTGAACAGCACAGACTCAGTGCCAGATTTATTTCATTTCTGTAAAACTTGAAAAAGACCAAATAGTCATTTGGCAAAATTATTACATGCTTTTCATTTTGTGACCTGAAGTTTAGAGACAATCCTGTTTCCACAGCAGTATCATTTATAGTCATTATGTCACAGGAACTCTTAAGATTCCTTTCAAAGGTGTTGACACACCACTAAGAATGCATCTGTGATCTTATTTATCCAAAACGCACTCTTTTTTTCCCTCTCTCACATTATCTTTACCCTTTTCTTTCTGGGTTAATAAAACTACGGATGCTTTGTGGTCTGAAATACCTCAGAATAAATAGCAATACAGAGCAGGAAAAAAAAAGAATTCTATTCTCACTTAATATAAAGATCATATGTAAATATCAGAGCCAGAAAACGTAAGTCAGTAGTTGCTATTCTATTTTAGTTTGTCATCAGGATTCAGTCAGCTATGGGTAAATACTTAACTCATATAATTTGTAACTTCTTCCATTCTTTTTGAATGAGATGGTATGCCATTTGGATAGCTACTTTTTTCCCCTAATTGTTATTTGCCAAATGGCATTCTTTGAGCTTTTGATTCGAGACATATTATTTAACCAAATGTTTATCTGACACCTGGAAAATCAATTTCTTTTTAAAATTTTGTGATGGAAAAGCAATTAGACTTTCAACAGTATTTCAGAGTCACTTCCCAAGAATCCTCTGGAAACAAACCTGAGCTATTTTTTGCTGTTTAACAATGTGTTTCACCCTCCACTGGGTATATAATTTGTAAAGGATTTCATGAAGAATTGAATTAGACAAAATGCTATACTTTCAAGACTGTTCAGTCAGAAAGAGATTAGAATCTTGTTAGTAACATTTATTTTGTCGAAATTAATGTTTACATTTTATGTGCAATTTACAGATGAAATATGGTCTGAGTGTTATATTTTCCTATACGTTAAGAGCAAAAATACATCCCACAGGATGTTCTGGTGTTGCAGAGATCAACTTCATCTTTTAATCAGAGGTGCAACCGTAAGTCCCAGAATGTCAAGTGCTGTCTTTATCCAAACAACCTTCCAGTCAAAGATGACACTTTGTATGCTGGGACGTATAGTCTCTGTGGGCTGCACCTTTGTCTTTTTCTTCATATGAAAGGAGAAGGTATCTGTAATCTATTATATATGACTTGAGACACAACATATGGATGCAGATAGTGAATACCTCAAACTGTGAGGATTTTCTGACAGGAGATTTTGTTTTGGCCAGAGGCAGAGGAACTAATGAAATTTTGATACAGATTTGGATTCTGACCTACGGTCCTTCCTAAATTCAACACTGTTGAATCTATTTTTTATTTTTTTAAATATTTTTTACTGTTTTTATTGTTAAAGGCTCTAATTTTACACAAATTAATTTCATTCCCCAGGCAACCTAGTAGCCAAGGTAGTTATCAGTCAACGCAAAAAAGTGGAGACAAGAAGCTTTCACGAGGGGAGTTTGGGAGTATGACCCCCCCGCCCCGATGTGGCTTTTATTTTTAATAAAGGATTTTAGAATTAGAATCTGCGAGGTTGGCTATGGAAGGAGGGCAACACCATCTGACCAACAATCTGATAATAAATATACTTGACACAATGCCTTATATTTTTCCTAAAAAGAGAGATGCACCAAATTTTGAGGTTAAAGGAAAGAGGCGCAAATAAAAGGCCAGCTCCTTCTCCTCTACTGAAACCAGAGGGAGAGCTCCTCCCTCCTCTCCCTAACTTGGGTTATCTTAGATTCCCCAATATTCCCCTTCCCCTTTGACAAAACCAGACAGGAGAGTCAGAAGTAGGAGCAGCAGGAATAGTCGGTGTCTGGCTGGGAGATTTATGGGGCATCTGGTCTTTCCTGCTAGTGGGTGGAGAAGCACCAGCAACTGATGGGAAGAAGAGATGTTACAAATGGGAATCCTTTCTCTAAAGCAAGGTCTATACCACCTACCCACTCTATTGGCTCTCTCTCCCCTTACATGGGAGAGAAGAAAAGAGAAAAAATCCCAACTGCATCTCTCTGCACTTCACTGGCAGAGAAGGAGAAAGAAATCCCCACCACCTCCCACTCACACCTATGGGGAACAAGACACACTAATAGCCAACAGATTTGATTTTCCATAACATTCTCCCTTGAAATATCTTCTAAAATACAGGGAATTGCAACAACATTTCAACATTTTCAGGGAGAAAGAATCCCTGACCTCTTACTTGTATTTATTTTACCATGAACATGGATTCTCCAACCAGTTAAATATTAGGTCAGAAAACATCACTAACTAGCTCTACACCCTATATACATACCTGCTTGGCTGGAAGAGCACCTCCTTGGAAACATGAACTCCTTTCGGATATACTCATCTTGTCCACATCCTCCTTCTCTTGCTGCATCCCAGTGGAACAAGATAATGTAGTGCAGCACCACATGTCAGCAAGATATATGAAGACAACCACCAGAGTAGGTATGAGAGAAGAATCAGTCAATTCACTAATTTTTGTGTGTGAAAGCATAAATTCTATAAAATAAAAATGCTAAGAAGTTGCCCTCCCTTCATGCCATATGGACACAATATCCCAGCTCAGCTGGGGACAACTTAGGTGAACTTCACCAATGGAATTGCCTCCAATCATGACTGCAAGATAATGCTATCTCCCTTTCCCTGTCTTTTCAAGAAAATGGATTATAACCATTGCAGCTATCAAGGAATCAATCTCTGAATATTTAGGAAAGTCTAATTTGAGTAAAAAAGGACCCATTATGACATTCTGTACGAGTTGTCCATTTAAGAACAGATGGACACATTATACCGGAGCAGAGAAAAGAACAAAGTGTGCTATGAAGACTGGTATACACACGCTTGGGTATTTTACAAAAGACATAAGACAGATTCCAAATGTTAAGTTATAGCAGGTGCAGGCTTCATGGCCAATTCCTGTGATTTATCAAAGCTCTGTTACAGTACAGGAGGAAGGGAAGCTATGATTTGGTCAAGGTCAAATGCTCGTAGAGTACATTTCAGTAGTAAATGTCTAATGTTCTAATTCTTGGATACATCATGAATAACCAACAAGATTACTTTCCAGATCAGCTGCCTTCTGAAAATAACTCAATACTCTGTCAGTGGCAACTAGCAGATATCAAATCGTATACCCATTAGAAAGTACTATTAATAATAATGGGCACCACAGTTTCTACAGAGCTGCTCCTTCTGCAGACCTGTGCCTCCTTTGTCCAAGTCTTATTGAGCCATAAAGAGGATAGCAATCAATCAAATAGCTACAGATCAATATTTACAAGAATCTGCTATAGATAGTGCTTTTTTGTGATTTTTTTTTTAAAAGGTGCCAGTACTCATACCTTGATAGTAAATTTGAAAAAAATGCCTCTCCCACCCCTCTTCTTCCAGCAGTGCGCTCCTTGACCCTGCTGGGAAGTGGGGCCAGCAAAAAAAAAAAAACAAAAGGTGCTGGTACTCCATATCCCTGCATACCATCACAAAAAAGCACTGTATAGATATTTGCAGTAGTGCTCCAAAATACAATAGTTTACAACAGCAGAAATACCATTTTGCTGTTCCTGTATGGACCAAGTATTTAAGGTCTGCAAGATATTTCTCATGTCTTCTGGTTAACAACTCTCTCCTTGCTGGCTCTATGAAGTGAGATAGCAACAATAAGAAGGGATGCTCAAAACTCAGTGGAGTTCAAATTTCATAAGTTTTAAAATCTAGTCATGAGGGTATTATATTCTTGCCAGCTACAAATCTGCTAGTAAGTGATGTTATTTTAAGTAAATGATTTTCTGATCCAGGGTGGTTCTATATGGAAAAGGCTATGGTATTTGTCAGAGAAGGTCAGAAATGAGTCACTGTGCATTTAAGATGTTTCTGGTTAAACAGCTTGCTAAGACTAACACACTAAACACACCCCATGTATGTGACAGGCATTAACTTATTGAAATGCTGTTTAATTAACTAAGATTCCTGGTTGCTCCAAAATAGCTTAGATAGCAGAAATAGCATCAGCTGAAGCAGTGAACAGGAAATAACATGTACTGAATCTGGTGAGCAGCAGATTCACTAATGTTCTCTTTCCCCCATGCGTGACCTTGAGGGTCTAGATCAGAAGTAGGAGAAGTGAGGAGAGCAGACCAGAAAGGCTAGATAAACTGGGTGGGGACTATTTCAAAGGGTCTTTCCTGAAAAGAAAGGATATCATGAGATCTTACCAGGAACTAAACCAAGTAAGCAACTCTCCCTTTTCTTCTTTTACCTTAAAAAGACACAGGCCCAAAATATCAGAAAGTCTGAAGAGGAATGGTCAGTACAAAGACCTACCTAAGGGTGTTGAAATAACAAAGTGCATCCATGGGTGAGACAAATATTCTTTTGGACACTGTGCTGAGATGCTATAGTGATAAGCTATCTAGAGAAATTGAAACTAGATAAACCCAAATAAACTGTACAGACTTTTGGATGGGGAGCAGTTGTCAGCTTGGAAAGGAGCTGCAGGTGCATGTTGGGTATGCACAGCAAAATATATGATGAGTGCACTGTGAAAAATGAAGAGACTGAACTTGGGCAAAGGAAAGAGAAAAAGTGAGGCAGCTCCCTTAAAAGAAAGTGATATTTGTGGTGAGATGCATTAGGAATACATTATAAATATAATAGTTTGGACCTATGGGCACACATTGGGTGGACCTGGTCATGCCAATCTAATTTTTTTAAACCCAGTTGTGAACTTCATTGTTTTCTCATGAAGGTCCTCAGTGAGTTACGTATGCAAAAAGTGACAACAATCTGCTATCTCATTCTGGTTTTCTGCCTATAGGCTACTGAAAAGTTGTCAGGTAAGTTTCAAGATTCAGAGGCCTTCAGTACACTAAGGAACTTTTTACCCATATGTAACAGGCTCACTTCATCTCATCCGCTGGATCCCACCACAGGCACGCAGACTCCAGCTTTCAGTGTCACCAGTGCACTTTCTTCATGTGAAAAGTCCACCACCAACTAGCTACAGATTTGTACAGGCTTAATGGCCCCAGGAGCTCTAGCAGCCCAGCCTAAGCCAGGGACCTTAGGTCTTTGTTGCAGGCAGCTTTTTTCCTTCTGCTGGATGCTCTTCCTTGCTCCCCCCCACCACCATCCACTTCCTTCCTGGGAGCTTTATGGGGCATTCCTAATGAGCCTGCCAGTTGCTCCCATTAGCTCACCCAGCTGGCTCCACTTTTTCCTCAATCAGGGCTCTGGAGCAGGGGCTAGCTCAGCCTAGGTGCTGCACTCTGCTACACCATATTCCAACAAAGGTGCAGCAGAACCAGTTCTAGTGTCAAGACACTCTGCCCTGCAATCAAATACACTAAGGTATTTCTAAGCTTGAATACCACTAAATGACACATTTTATCAAGAATAGCATGTGCGAGGATAATCACGAACACCACAATCCTGGCAAGTTGTGTCTTCCTCCAGATGAGCACCTTGTATTGGAATAAGATTTAGACTGTTGTGATGAGGGATATGGGTATGTGTTTCAATGAAAAACATTTCATATGCATCCTTTTTGCTTTCTATTATAATATATTTTTCAACCAAAAACTTTGCATTTATTGACATGCTCTTTTTGATGATGAAGGATACAAGACCCTTTGATAAGAAACACCCTTCTGGAAAAATTCTATAGAATGGAATAGAAAAAAAGTATTTTTATAAATTTTGGACCATCTTATTATTAAGCTGCTACGAAATTTATTAGGATGCGTTAAAACAACCAACCAGTCTATCAAAAGACTCTCCTTTGCTATCAAATTCTATAGATTTTTAGAGCATCTTTTAACAGAAACCTGGTCTGTTTCTACAGACCCCTACTGGGTTTATCTCTGTGATCATTGCTATTAAATGCTGTCAGACCACTCCACAAGGAAAGAGATAGAAAGGATGTTTGAGACGCTTCTCTCAACTGCAACCAATTTTCTGGGCAAATAAAACAATAAAGAAATAGCCCTGAACTGAAATGAGATTGTCATCCGAAGTTAAGGGAAGCAGCCTTACCGAATGGAGATGGTACGGGAATTCAGGAGTCTGAAGACCTGGATTCTTTTCTTGGTTTCTGCATGATCTCTGGCAAGTCATTTCCTTTCTCTGTGTGTCTGTTTCCCTTCCCATCCTGACTTGTCTTCTCTAGTTGTCTTGTGTTTAGGGGAGGAACTATCATGCTTTGCACAACAAAACCCTGATCTCAGCCCGGAACTAAAGGAGTACTATAATAAATAACTAGTTTCTTGGGCTGATGTGAGAAGGTCACTGGCTCTGAGAGGTTGCTGGCTCAGTGTTTAGAGAGAACTAGATGAACATTGGCAGATGAGGTCAGTAACTCTGGTGGCACTATATCTTCATAGGTGGTGAAGTAATATTGCATCTACTTGTGTGATGGGACGTGTCAAGAAGAAATAAAAGAGGTGACAGAATAAATGCATCTGAAGGGAGCCCATGTTCTCGGGCAGAATCATGGCTAACCATACAAAAATGTATGAATCTAAGCCTGCACAAAGTGATGCTCTGTAGAGGAGCTCCCATCCCACCTGCACACCCCTCAGTGGACTGCCAGGATGGGAGCAAGAGCTGAGGTGGACATTGTTTCCCTGGATTCTGCCTTGGGCAGGAGAGGTGACAGAGTTTCCCTGTTCTCATGAACAAGGAGGAAAGCTGGAAAATGGGCTCTCAATTTTTTGCATTCCAGGCTACCTCGAGTGGCTAGAAATCAGCAAGGGGACAGAAGTTTCTGCTGTTAAAAAAAAGCAGAGGAGGATTCATGCCTTGGCCAAATCTTTTCCCATAAGACACTGGTGCTGCTCTATTTACTGCTTGGAGAGCCCAACAATCCCCAGCCAGGCACCAGCTCCTCCCACTTGTAGGGCCGTCCCTGCGCTGCGGCCCTCCCACAGCCACACTCTTCCCTGCTCCCTGCTGCCTTCGGCCTCTGGGCTAGCCCTTCCTGCCACGTAGAGGAAGGTGAGATCAAATCACCTGTAGTAATGAGAGAAAAATCCATAGTCCCTGTTTAACCCCAAGGCAACTGAGTCAAATTTGCATATAAATTCTGCAGAACTCGAATTTATATGTTTGAATCCTAACACCCGTTTTGATTTGCTGTTACAGCCTGACCTGATCCTATGTCATACACTCCCCTGCATTTAATTTCCTCCCATTCTGTAAGTTTCCCATCTTCAAAGCGTCTAACGAAGTGGGATTTTCTCCCACGAAAGCGATAAATGCGATAAATAAATCTGTAAGTCTTTAAAAGTGCCACAGGACTCTGTTGTTTTTCTGCAATAGACTAACACCGCTATCCCTTTGGACCTTGACAAGTAAACAGTGACAATGATGAGAATAGCAACTCTGTATGGTATTCCAGAGTCTGCTTACTCTCTATTAGAAAGACATCTTGGATTTGATTCTGTAACAAAGAAATTGATAGGAGCTATCTGATTGTCTAAGATTAATGTTAGGTGTCAAATATATTGTTTTATTTTCAAATAACCTAAAAAGGTCCCCTTCAGAATGTGTACAAGTCCAATAGACTCTCATATATAAGAAAAAAAATCTTATTGAATTGCTTTGAAAAGTGGTGATAGCCTATGTGGAGCAACTGTTTTTCTAAGTTTATTATCCTGTCCATTTATATTTTTTACAAGATACCATAAGTAATTAGGTAATACTGTGCATTAATTCAGTGACAAATATGGGCCTTGATCCTGAAAGTCCTTACTCAGGCAAAACTTCCATTACAGGTAAGCATTAGTAAAAAATTGCAAAATTAGCCTCTTAATTGTTCACATAAAGTGTGTTTTTCCATTATACTTGTAAAGGTGCAGAAGAAGTGTCTAAAACCAGATCCTGAGTAATTTAAAAGTAACCAAGCCAAATTTCTCTTAAACATAAAGAAAATAATTTGCATTGAAGCTGAGAGCATGCATAAGGAGATTAACTGGGACTAAAATTTCTTGTCCAGACCATAAATCCCTAAAAATAGGGACATATAATGGAGGTACCAATATGTCTAACTCGACAGGTATGACAGTGCCAACGTAATGAAATCCAATACCACAAGATTGCAACTGTATAGCAAAGATATAAAAAAACCCAAGACCATGCTAAGAAATTACATAGAAACCCTGATAAACATTTTAAAGGGTAATAAAAATGCCTTAGACCCATTAAAAGTTCTCATCTGACTATAAGAACCAGTGCCAAATAGTATCAAAGCTTTTACAATGAAAAAGAAAATTTAAAAATCCAAGAACTACAGTACAGGTTCCTGTTCAGTAATTAAACAAATATACTGGACAAAGACCAGAATACACACACACACCCACACACCACCCACCTGTATGTGTGGAAGTGATACCCATGTGATAATTTGACAGGAATATGATACTCTGTCCTTACCTGCTCTCTGCCCCTTAATCTACCTCCCTGGGATTTCTTGTAAATTTCAAAATTTCTAAGCAGATTGAAATTCCATTTTTTAAAGAAACTTTAAAATGTTTCCTTTTCCCTCCAAATGTGGACATTTCCACCCAGCAAGTGTCTATCCTAAGACAGTAACAGTTTTATAAGAGGTCACTTGTTTAAAATCTAGTCTCTTGTGTCATCACAGGACTAGCCTTGGAAAGGAAATATTCTCAGCTTGATAGTAGGGGACATAGCATTGCTTCTAATGCTGGAAGGGCTAAAGATAGCAGACTTAAAAACAAGACATTTATAGGTAAGTTATTTTCAGTCACTTTTAGAGGAGTTATATGTTTATCTATCTTGGGCTGCATTTTTCTCTCCCTCCAAGTACAACTGGATTCAAGGGGTGAAATCCTGACCTAATTGAAGTCAACGGCAAAACACCCATTGACATCTATGGTGCCAGGATTTCATGCACTATAACTGAGGCACCAAAACTTTTCAGGAGCAGAGATACAAGGAACAGTCCAAAAACTAATGCCAAGCCTCCAACGTTAGCCCTAGCCCTAATTTGAAACTGAACTCCATAGTTAACTCTAGGCCTAACTATAAATCTAACCCAAAAGCAAATTTGAGTGCTACTTATTACATCTATCCTTAATCCTAACTTAAAAGCTAACCTTGACTGTTTAACCCTAACAGAACTTTTCCTTTAATTAGTTATATATTTGGAACCTTGCTTCAATAATAATGCCACATGATGGTAATAATTCTGTAGTGGTCTTTAAACTACACAGAATTTCATCTTGTTGGCCAAACCGCAGATTAAAACAAAATTAGATAGAAGAACTGGCAATTTAGCAGGAACATCTGGTAATTAGTACAAGTCCTTGGCTGTATCATTGTGGTGGTCCTAGCACTGTTCCAAGTCTGTCACTGGTGTGCACCATAAAAGTTACCTAAGAAAAATAAATGTAAATCTCAGTGACACTGTTGAATTTTGGCACTTTTTTTGTGTAATAGAGCTCCAATGTTTACCCATTTTATTCTAATTGTATAATTCTACAATAATACTTAACTAATATATTATGTTACCTAACAATGTTTTGCTGCTTATTCAAAAGTAGACACATTGCACTATCTATAATCTCAAAGTCCTTTATGTTTATCTTACATGGTGTATTATCAGCAAGACACGTAGCCCAATGAGCTTAAGCTAATATTGTCCATGTTGGTGTGTTACTTCTTTTGCCAAGCTACCCAACCATTAAATGTTTTTACCTTTTCATCATATATTTAACTTCCACATTTCTCATTCACACCTAAAACTATAGAAGTCTATTAATGAAAGGAAGGTAGTTTGATATGATATTTTCAGCCACATTTCCTGGAAAATTATATATAAATCCGCATGACATCAGCTATGCAATTGTTTTGCATAGGAAAAAAAAATCTATCCAGTTTTGCTAGAACTGTAGGTGATTATAGCCTTTCAGTTTTTAAAAACTGAAAAAAGTTTGTTGGAAGATTAGAGGCAAAATAAATAAAAACAAATTGTACAGAAAGAAACCATTTTAGTTTGCATAAAGTTTAGTTTGTGTATCTTCTTAACACTATGACTGTTGTAATTTCCCATAGTTCACAGAGCAAATCCATGTGTGACCCACAGTTATTGGGGGAAGAGGATGCATTTTGCCTATGGGCTAAG
This sequence comes from Pelusios castaneus, assembly GCA_007922175.1. Lineage (NCBI taxonomy): Eukaryota > Metazoa > Chordata > Testudines > Pelomedusidae > Pelusios > Pelusios castaneus. Next base: position 2,816,629 of record ML685812.1, read on the forward strand.
ATGTATGGCATCCTAGCATCAGGGCTGACCCTAAGTCAAATGGAGCCCCAGGCTAAGAGCATCTTCCCTGCCTTCCCCCCTCTCTCCCTGTTTGTTAAATTTTTGAATACATTATTTGTAATTGTATTTGTAGCCCATTTCATGACTTTGATATACAATTTACATGCATGATTTATCTGTATAATACAAGATAAATATGCATGCTAGAATCTGTAAATCTGTATTTATTTATGCCATATATAAGCAAATAAAAAAATCATTTCCTCTTAGTTTATAGAAATTTTTTAATTTTAAGAATAACTGAAATATACTAACATCAAGAAACCAAACTGTGCACCAACATTGTGTGGACCATTATTAGTCAGTGTTATAGTGACAAGCTTAGAATGTTAACCCTAAACCTTTAATTCAAAAGGCCACTTTTCTTACCTTTGCCCTTGTGAACTGAAAGCACAACAACAGAAAGAACCGAACAATGGCCAATCGCATTTTCAAGGGATAAAATAGCAAGTGATGTCAGTCTCTTATTGGCCATCATTGACTGAAGATGTGTTTTAATGAGCTTGAGCTTCGAAAAAGTGCGCTTACTACTGTGATCAGCAGTATTAGCAGAATCCACACGTTAGGAAAAGTGTCCTTCAGTCTGCATCATGAATTAACTTGAGAACTTGGGGTGGAGAGTGTTTTCCATGTGACAAAGTGTGACAGATGTTGTCCAATTTGACACAGAAGTCCTTTATCATTGACGTTCGAACAGTCCATATGCATCAGCATCTGATGAAGGTCATAACAACATAACCCCGCCCTTAAGTCGTTTTATGGTGCTTCATTTGTCTGAACCTTTCTTCAATGGACACTCGAGCAGTGTCAACGAGCAAGCAGACACAATCTTGAATTTTTCTTCTAAACATCCCATCACCTCATCTCTGCCCATTCTTTCTTCTAATGAATATGAGTTTTCAGAAGATAGGCTCAATCAGCTCCTAAGTATTCTGCCATTTCTTTGGCAGCAATAATGCCATCTTCAAATCCTTGTCTCTGGAGGCCACAATGAAATCAAGCCATCTTCTCATCCAAGTAGTAGTGGTCATGATGTCCATTGACTGAGTTTGTAATGCCTTGTTTACAGTGTTTATTTGGAACAGGCTATTGTGCAGAACCACAACTGAGCTCAGAAATTTGAAGTAAGAGATCTCTTTTGCCAGGCTTTGCACCTTATGTTAGATTCTGACCTCAACTTTCTTTGACTGCACCAGTTCCATAAGGGGATGGTAAACCTCAGGCACTTGGAACTTGTCTGGTCTTACACTGTCTATGCAGCTCTCCTAATGACTGCCACTAATTGGTTTCATGATCAGATTTGTAACATTGTCCCTGAAGATCTTCCACTTAAGAACTTATGCTGAAAACAGCATCCTTTGCTGTTCTCTGAAAAGAGATACTGAATCTAAAGAAAATAATGCCAAATCTGACACAACCATGTTGAAGGAATCATAGCCATAAGGATCAAGAAAACTCTTGGGATTCAATGCAGGGATTGTTGCCTGGATATCACTATCTTCCCTTCATGTTTGTATTGTTGTCATAGCCTTCACTACAACAGTCCTGAAACTTTATTTTAGTCTCTTTCTGAATGTTCATAAACTGCTTTGTTATGCCTTTTCCAGTATAGTTGTCCACAAACAGGAAACAAATCCTTTACTTGGATACAGCCATCATTGTCAACAAATCTTACTGTAAATAACATCTTTCCCTGTGACTAATACTGAGGGTGCAGTCTATTGTTATGGTGTAGTACTTCACTTTGCAGAGCTGCATCAATACGTTATCAAGCACCTTCCTTCGCATAAGGTCAAGCAATTCGTTTTGAATTATTTTGCTGCAGTAATGATCCATAGCTTCTTTACGAACCACTCAAGGGAGATGCTCATGTATGATGTCGCATTTCCCAAAGAGCTCTACCAAACCAAGCAAATGACCATTACATTCACTGAACAACTTTTCTGATGAGCCCTAGAAAGGCAAAATTATTCTTTGCAAGGAAGAGGATAATTGAGATCAGACACTCAAGCATGTTCCTCCAATGCTGGGTTTCTATATGAATAAGGCACTGGTTTTCTGAATACATTCAGCTTGAGCCTAGAATCAACCACCATCCTTTTGAAGAAGGCAGTAAAATGGCTGGGTGACTTTTCATGTTATTTCAGCACATAAGTTATACCAATAACTGCAGCCAGAAAGTGCAAGCAACAATTTGGCATTCTTGTCAAATATTTTGCAATAAAATCAGAATACTTAGTAAATTTTGAGTGAACTAGTCAATGCTATTCAGCTTCTCACCGTTCTCGAGCACTCTTTCACAATGCGACCTTAAGAAGTGTCACTTCTGCTCATTTAGTGGAAACATCATATCCTCGATTTTGGCTAACCCATTCAAAATTGTATCAATATCAACTGAGTTAAGAATAACCAGTCATAAAGTGAGATCTCATGTATCAATTTGTGTTATGCAGTTTTTGTCATCATGTGAGGCTGATTCCTCTTTATCATTTCTCTCTTTTCGTGTAAACCAGATTTTTCTTTCTCCCCTTTTCATATGAGCCACATTCTGCATCATCATTTCCCTTTATGCCACCAGGGAAACTGGATGATTCTCCATCACTTTTAGCACATTTCCATTATCTTCAGGTAAATTTGCTAATTCTTTAGTAAAAGGACTTCTGTCATTTATGCTTTGCTTCTCAGTTTCTTCTGCACTGGGACGATCATTTGTCAGTCTATGGCTGACAACATTCTAGGAGGTTTGAGGGAAATATAGTTCTAAGAAATTCTGGAAGGTTCCATGAGATTTTATAAAGGTCTAGAACATTCTTTGTTAGTGAAAAATGAATTCACATGCAGATTACTTAAAACATTTTATTTCAAACATTCTGTTTTCCCTTTTGTTATCATTAGAGATCTGGAGAGGTGCCCAGCAAAGTGAAGTCAAGGCTCATTGACTTCATGAATTGTTATAATACATTTTTAACCTGAAAATTGCTATTCCCCCACTCATGTTAATAGTGGGATTTCAATATTATTATTATGAAACATTCAACTAATCCTAAAGAAGCCAAGCGGATTTCAGTAAAACTTGCTGAGGAGGTCCGCTTCTGAGATGAAACAAAATATGAGAAATTTCAATGGAAGGAAATAATATCTATAAAAAGTGACTGAAAATCAGTATTTGGAATGAAGGGACTATTTTATTCTTATCTACAGCATCACTGTGCTTGGATAATCAATGGCATTTCTTAAATAGAGAACATTAATTTAATTAATTGGTTGTGTTACATAGAAACTCAGATGAGTTTTATGTTTCCCTCCACAGAGGATGGAAATTAAAAAAGTCACCTCTGTGTTCATATCAGCAGAAGAATGTTTGTAGGCATCTAGTTGGTGCCTCCTCTTGCACATGTCTGATCACTTCAAGGGCACATTTGTTGGCAAAAGTCTTTCATGCAGCATGAAAATGCAATCACTTGATGTTGGCTAATGAGCATCTCCTGGGACAAGCAACAAGTGCTGAAATGTGTTTGACAGTGTTCATAGTTGCCAAATCATTGCCTCTGTGTTCTTTACAGCCCCAGAACTATAACTTCTTTTGTTTGTGTGGGCAAGGCATGGCATCTCTAGATATAACAAATGGAGTGGCAAAAAAAATCTATGCTCCAGATAGAAGCAGCAATAAAGAGCAAAAACATGAGGTAATCAATCAGTTATAGGTGTGGAGAGTGGAAACAATATTTCTGAGAAATCTCATTACATCTCATTTGTTATGCTACTATGTATTCCAAGAAAATCCCAGCTATAGTAGGCATTGGATACAAAGAATAAATCAGGCTATGAACAACAGCTGAATTAATCTTTTCTGCTCTTTGGGGCAAATCTTATCTCATCTGCTGATGCAGAAAGTCCTCATGTAGGAGAGCTAATAACACTCTCCTGTGCAGGGGGAACAGGGGATTCACAAAATCCATGGGCAGGGGGTACACATCACACATATGCTTCAAACTAGCTGTCTGGATGTGGGGCTTCCTGCCCATCAGGAAATTGAGGGCAGGTTAGAGAAGTGGCAGGGCATTAAAAATGGTGTTATAACATTAATTACTTATAAACAGCTACTGTAACAATTCTAATGACATCAACTATAGAGCTCTGGTATTTTCATAGTTCATAATACTTATAGAGTCTTAGGGATCTACTGGAAATAAGATATATAGAATTCAAAGCTGATCTCTTTTACCCCAAGCTGGGAGTACTGAAGAACATTCAGCATATGGGGAACTGGACACCCCCTCCCCCACTGTAGAACAAACTCTTCTGGTTAAGTGGCAACTGTCTCAAATAACAGGCACATCCAGTGTCCAAGGAGCAGGAAGCACTTTGTCCCAGCAGAGATATTCTGTGGATAACTGGTTGGTATGGAAAGCAAATAAACACAGGGAAACAGGAGAATGCCTCCCCTATCTGAAACATACAGCCACATATATTTTAGTTATTTATCAATTTTATCAATTAATTTATAAACACAATTTAATTACTAAGACATGAAAGCTCTCTCCATCTGTATTTTGATATCACCCACCAAGATAAACTCCCCCGAAACTTTTGGGCTCTACCATACTATAAAGATTGATAATAACAACCCTAAATCATGCTTGCTTTGTTTGAGATTCACACAGTGCCACGTAACAGATGACAAGCAGGGCAGAAATAATTTTAACTCATCGTTAGGAGACAAGTTCACAGCTCGCAATTTAGTTTCTTTAGCATTTGGCAAAGTCCTTGTCCTTTTTTTTTTTTTTTTTTAATTCAGGTAAATGTGAACTCAGTATTTTTTTAAGAACATGGCACTTAGAAGCATTTTTACATTAGCCATCTAGTGGCAAGACTGGAGAAAGATCACCCGGTATCTTAGACCACTTGGGTAAACACGCTATGTACATTTGTAATTCTGGGAGTGTATAATAGAAATGTGTACGGCCCTCACTCCTTACCCTACCATACCAGGGCCATTGCCCACTGCTCACTAATGGCATGTGGAGGTCCTGCCATACCCCTTCCTCACTTTCCCTTCTAACCTTGTTGTCCTTGGCCTTTTTCACATGTCTGCGTGGTGATGTGGTCTGGCTCTCTGGCTAAGTCACCAAATATTTTCTGGGATAACAGAAGTCTGACTAGAAGTCTAAACAAACATCCAAACAAACAAAATGTTCTTCTACCCCTCTTGGGCTATTCTTCAGCTTACTTTCTGGGCTCAGTTCTTGGGGAAGATAAGCTACCTCCATTCCTTTCCTGCTCTGTTAAAGATCACTGACATCCATGCTACTTATTCTGGAGTTCCTCTCACAGTAGCTTCCTGTTCTTTGCCCCTATTCCTGCACCCTGTGGAGTCGTCCTTGCTTTTTAGGGGAGCACAACCTCCTAGGGCTTTCTCCATGGAGACTGTTTTGCTAGCAAGTCCCTCACTGTTTCTACTGTGGGGCTCTGCAGCTTCTCCCAGGCACCTCCCTGCTTCCTGTAAACCCTACTTCAGGGCCTGCTGCAGGAGCTTAACCTGCTTCCTGTAGATTCTTGCCTCTGAGTTCTCTCAGCATTTTTCATGGAGCCCAAGTAGTCATTTGGCTATCATTTGACCCAGGGCTGTCCCTTGGGGGGAGCGGGTCCCTGCCCCCCCCCATGCTGCAGGGGAGTGTGGCAGGCCCACTGGCCTGCTCCGCCCCCCAGGCTGCAGCTGCAAGCAGGGGGAGCCGGCTCTGGCCCTCGCCCTGGGCTGGGAGGCGGAGACCGCTGGCGGGGGAGCTGGCCCCAGCCCGGGAGGCTGAGGCTGCCGGTGGTGGGAGCGGGAGCCAGCTCCAGCCTCAGCCCGGGAGACCAAGGCCACCGGCGGGGGGAGCCGGCTCCGGCCCAGGAGGCCGAGGCTGCAGGCGGGGAGCTGGCTGTATGGGGCTCAGAGGCCAGGCCTGACACACGGGCTCCACCCCTGCACCTGCCTGCTTTGCCCTGGGGGCAGCGAGGGCCAGCCCAGGGACCGGGCTTTGTGCTCCTGGCCCACCCCACCCAGCTGTCTTCAGCTCGCTGCCAAAGCCAGCGGGGAGCAGGAGGAAGTGTGGCTGTGGGGGTGGGGGCACACTGTGGTGCTTGCAGGCCCCACACTGCCCCGCTGGGATTCTGACCCCAATTTATTCCACCTCTTCAGACTGGGAGGAAGATAGTTGTGGCTCAGCTGGGGCTGGCCGTATATCACTGTAAAGGGACCAGCCCCATCCCGTGACACCACCTACATTTTGTTCAGTAACTACAAATTAATAGTTCCAAAGGGGTAGCAGTGGTTGCCTTTTAAAAAGTGGTCAACAGGTTTTGTAACTAAATAATATTACCTCAGTATTTATGATGTACACTAGACTACACTAAGCATAAAGGCAGTATTATGGACTGGTATCCCATTATCTAAAGGGAAGCTTTTAAAAAAAACTAAAATGATTCCATTTTTAGCAGGGAGGCCACACATTTCTTTTCATAAGCTCTACCTAGTAAGCAGGAAATACTGTGCGACACTCGAGAGATCTGGCAACCAGATCCTTGTGTCCTTGTTCTGGCAAATACACTTAGGGCAGCCTGAATCCACGGAGCCTGCCAATAGATGAGCGGTCCCAAACAGCATGACTGGTTCAAATTAACCTGGGCATACAGGAATCATCAACTTCAGGGGACTGTCCTGAGATTCAGCAAAGAACATCCAAGGGACCTACTGAATAGTGAATTATTTGAGGTGTTGCTAAGAAGCTCATTCATATATCATATCATCCTGTAAATAAAAGTTATTTCTTGAAGTACTTTTCTTGCTATGGCTATAGAGCCCTGTTTCTTAGCAAATTTCAAACATGTCCATGTCCTATTGCGTATTTTACCCCCAAGATAGTAAGAAAACCACAGCCTCTGGGATATCCTCTGCATCAGAGTTACGCTCTACTTCATTTCTTTTAAAGCCTTTTCTTTCTTACAGTGCCTTTGTGTATTGGGGGCATCTGAGGCTCACTTGTTAAACTACAGGATACTGATTTCTTACACACAGTATAATTCTCACAGTGGATTATTTCACATTTATTGCTAACTCTCCCACATGAAGGTGGTCTGGCAGCAGTAATTCCCCCTTCCCTATCCATTTAAATGACTGTTTGGCAATATCTATGACCGGGTTTGATCTATTTTGATATTTTGTTTGAAATATTTCCAGAAATAACTTAATACACTGATTTTGACTCCGCCATGGCTCTCTCTAATCCAAAACATTTCTGTGGTAAATACATTGATGACCAGAGCCAGTAACACTGTACATAAAAATCCTTGCAACACAAACACTGAATAACATGACAAAACACAAGACAATCTGTTTCGTTTGGGTTTCACACTGTGTTGAAAGCTCTCTCTAAAAATGGCATCAGATTCCTTACAAAAGTACAACTGGTAACTGTATGTCAGCAATGTGAATATATAATTTATCAGACATACAGGCCACACAGGACATGGAAACTCTTATTTCAGTTCAAACCAGCCTTATTTTTGTTTAGTTTAAATTGACTGGGAATTGGTTTAAGGTAAACTGAAATAAAATACTAGTGTCTACACAGGAGTTTGCATCAGTTTAACTAAATCGTTTTGGAACCCAGTGTAAATTGAAACTCTGCAATTTTCTCATGTAGACAAGTCCATAGATGGTGCTGATATCCAAATGCTAAACTGAAGAATCATGCTTCTCTCACTACTTTATCTATTCACATTCCAGTATGTTCCTGGGAGCTACTCCCAACATTTCAATCCCCTGAGAGCCTCAAGTAATCATTTTTCCTGGCAACAGCGAATCTGCTAAATATTTCTCTCTCTTTCCTCCCCAATTTACATCCATCTGAAACTCGTATTGAATTCTGGGCCAATGACATGTTGAACATTTGACATCTTAAGGCTCTACAGAGTGAGAAACAGCAGCTTGACATCACTGAATAGGAGATATTCTCAGTTTCCCAACAGACTCTAGAAAGTACTGAGATAATAGGCTTTCAATGGTCTTGAATTCTTACTCACATGAGTAATCTTATTGATTTCAGTGGTACCACTAATATGATTATTTTGAGCAAGAATTCCACAATCTAGCCAATAAAGAATAAATAGAAAATTACGAAGTTTTGAATAATTTTGCAAATAGAGTTAAGTCATAAGTGATAGATGTGAAAAATTTGAAGTGTGTAAATGTTATACGGTTTGGTGGGGAGAGGGGGAGAAGTAGACCAGCAATGCTGAGTTTCAAAGTGGAGAGGTTTTTTAAATGCTAGGACTATAAAAGTGATATTATATTACAAGTATTATATATAAAATTCATCTGGGTCATGATGATTAAATGCCCAATCCAGCAAAGCACTTGTCTTTAGAAGGACTCCTCAGAAGTCTAAATGCTTTGTTGGATCAGGGCCTAAATGTTTCATGGTGACCAACACATCTGCCAACTGTCATCTCCTGCTTGTTCCTTTGGCCTCTCAGCTTATGTTCATCTACCATAGTTTAATGACCACAAAGAGTCCATGCCCCTTGACTAAGAGGCTAAAGAAATTCTTTACCCTTCAGTACCTCTTTCAGAGAGGCTATTAGGTTTCCCTTTCTTTGATGACATCTGCATAAAATCATCTATCGAACAGTAATTATAATAGAAATAAGATTAATTAAAGCAAAGAGAGGGTGGATTTAAAACAAAACCCGTGGTTTGCTTAATGTTTCTAGATTTACTCTTCCTTAAGAGAAACTAACTAACTAAGGCCTTTCAGTGTAGCTAAAGGGGTGAAAAAGGAATAACTTACATCTGTTGAGTGCAATCCCTTCTCTGGTCAGACATCAGCATTGGCTGCTGTTCAGGGATCATCAGCCTTTCCTGTTCCCTGGATCATTTTCCAAGTCCACACATTTAGGTCAGCTTACATGATCAGACATACCTCTTGTTACTGTCCACGTATCTCTTCGGTGTTAATTCATTAGTGCATCAGGATGAATTTTCATTAATATTAATCTGAACAGTGTTTGCTTAGGAGTTCTATTTAGGAGACAGGATACATGAGTATTGTCTCCTAATTACTCCTAGAAGTTTCTCCCAACCTAGTCTCCCTACCCCCAAGGCTGATGTATCAAAAGTCTCATTGATTTCCATTTCTTCAGACAAACACAGCTGTTTAGGTGAACTGCTGTTGATGTGTATCGTTGCTCTTTTCAACAAGACTTTGCTCACACACTCTGGTAGAATGCACGCCATCTCTGTCTGTTGCACACAGAGGTGGCTGGGATTTGATTCTTTTCTTTAATTAATTTCTTTTATCATAAAACAAATTCTTGATAGGTCCTCCGTCACCTGTTTATTTGATTAGGTGCCCACGTTCATTTTAATGGAAAATAAGGAGATACAAAATTGTCCTTTAAATGAAAAAATTAGTGAACTTGTTACAGTGGATCAATTAGAATGCTTTAATTTCATTCAAGACTGCACACAGAGAACTTGTAATGTGATTGTGATCTACATGTCAGACATTGCTTCTCCTGCACTCTGCCCACTAACCCATCTCCTGTTGGTCTTACTCTCACACATTAAAAGCTTTGAGCAGATTGAGACAGACTCAGCAATTTTACATACATACCATGCCATGATATAATCTTTGCTTTACGGATTATACTACATTATTATTAAAAAGGGACATAAAAAGAACATTTGTAAGATTGCAAAATCAAGGACTCAAATATTAGAAAACCCACAGCATTAATTTGTACATTCTGATGCAGGCTGTAATTACATGATTGTATTTTTTCCACAAGAGTCCAGCATCATTCATTGACTTGGGTACATAGTGCTCACTGAATGAGGCCTCAATTGCTGCAAAAGTGGGGAGGTGCATAGCAAATGTGACAGGAAGCCTTACAGTTTATACATTGGGTTGGGACACAGGAGAATAATCACCCAGGAGAGTTATCAACTCACGATTCTCTTCTCAGACAAGTAGTTTTTAAAGCTATATATACTAATGTACATTATTCTGTATATTAGAAGCTACTGAAAACTGAGTTTTATAATGGGAAAACATCTAGCTACCATAGCTAGTGGCAGCTCTTCAAGCTTTGCCCGTAATAAATGTTTCCTCTATCAGCTGGTCATCACCCCAGAAACTTTTCTTTTAGGCAAACTGTTGGCATAAGAATTCATTTTAAACTCCTGGATTTCAAAACATGTACTGCAGGTTTAAGGGAACAAGTGCCTTATGAACAATCATGTCAAGTGATTCACTGGAAGGTGTAACGGCGAATCGGAATAACTCATTGCTCAATTAATTCCCCCAGATACAGTGCAACTGCCCAAACTCAGGGAGAGCTTTACATATTAGATAATTTATTTCTTAACAGAGTATGTGGAATAGGCATTGAATTGTTTTGTGATGCAACTAAATATATATTGTACACATTCTCCAAGAAACCATTGTATTAATGAAAATAAAGAACGTAGTCCCAGAAGAGACATGCCCTCTGGCACAACATATTCCATTATTTATCCTACATGAGGTATCGAGTATAAGATTTATTAATACTGAATGAGTTTCCATGCGACAAAGAGGAGGGTGATTTTGAAACTGAGGGATAAAGGAGAGACGCTCTAAGATAATCATCACAGAGGACACTAGCCCAGAGCACTGATTAACACTTCTCACTCTTCTCCTTTCCACAGGGAATGAATACATCTCTCTTGTTTGAAATAAGCATTTCATTCAGAGGGACCTCAGATTGCTTTCAAAATTATACATGTTATACACAAATCACTTATTGCCTTCAAAGAAATGTCTCTTCCACCATATCTCAGTAGGAAAGGCAGGAAAGAAGTTTGATTGGATCAGCAGGGGAAAGACAACCTCTAAGATCATAAGACAATGGGCCAAGAGGGGAGGGGAGGGGAGGGCGGACTAGACTTGGCAGCTTTGTGGCTTTTCCATCTCATCTGCCCAGAACGCATCTGGAAATGGTGCCTGGGTGGGTTAAGGAAAGAAGCAGAGAATTCTCTGCCTCTGCCCACTGGCTACAGTAGGGGAAGGGGTGGGGCAAGAGAAGGAAGTTGTCCATTGTACAATTCCATATATGAAACCCTCTGAATGTGCAGCATCCCTTTTGGTGCAGATATTGCCTCTTCCTTCCTGCCCTACAATGGGGATATGGTTTAAATGCATTTCTGAAATGCTTTCGGTTTGCCCAAGCATTGGTTTTTGGGATAACAGGAATTTTTCTCCTGAGGCAAGATTGGCAAGGTGTCCAGTAATTTTTTTTCCCACTTACTTTACAGTATCCTGGAGGCCTGGCTCTAGGATAAGCAGAGGCTGAGTCCCAGGGGTTAGACTGAGGAGATCCAATGGGTATGAAGGCATTTACTACCACATCACACCTATATAAAATGTCTGGTATTTTGGAGAGGAGGTGGGGTATTAAAAGTTAATAAAACTACGACCTTCTGATATAAAATCATCCCTGTTGTGTTCCACATATCCTGGTCAATGCAGTCACCCCCCAGGGTGAAACTCAGCTGCCGTCTAGCAGGGCACAACCATTTGTTGCAACAGTTTTGGACAGAAAGAGAATAATATTGTCTTCAGCTGAAAATCAGGGGAAATTATGTTTGACAAAATACAGTTCAAGTTTTTTACTCCCTATGCTACAAAAACTGTAAATGTTGCTGTAGCTGGTAGCGCTTCAGAGAACAATAATGAAGGAGCATATGAAATCTATGCAATAGGGAAGTATTGGCTGAAGTACATAAGCCATACACCAGAATGAGCAGTGCTTTGTTTAACAGTGAGCCATAGCAACAAGCACTCCCAGAGCAGCTAGCTCACACTCCTACTAGGCTGCTCTAGACTTTGCTGTGCCATTGGACCGCATTTTTAAAACATTGCAGTTTTAGCCTTTTAGCACAGAATAAAAATAAAAGAAGTCCTAAATCTTCGCATATGACAACAGATAAACATCTCAATTTAAAAATGATGGCTGAGATTTTTCTCCCCCATCACAACTCCTCTCTGGATGTACAAGGGCTACAACATCTGAAGGAGTGTTTCCCCAGCACAGGTAGTTTAGAGTAGTCACAGGCTACTTTACACAGGTCTCCTTGCCGGCCCTTATAAAGAAGGTATGTCAAGGGCAGGAAGGAGAGTGTGAGGGATGCAATGCACTTTGGAGATTCTGGGCAGCCATGCTCTTCATAGGCAGCACAGGATGGGTAGTTATAATTTAAAGATTCGGCCCCTAGAAGAGCCCAGAATCAGGAGAGCAAAAGACAATAAAAGCAACCTGTGCCCTTCCCCCTTGTCATAACTGGATCCTATGCTGCCACACTGAGACCCTAGCACTGTGGGCATGCTGGGGACAGCAGGAGAATGCATGGTGCTTCATAGCTTCTCTTACGGTGGATAGTTACTTGGGGACTGGTGCCAGCTGGCACAGATTAAAATAGCTCCTGCATCAAAAGCAAGTCTGGAGCTACGCAGGTCAGAGAAATCATGTTTCCCTAGCAAATCAGAGCCATCCACTTCTATGCCAAGTGAATCTTGGTAAGAGAATCCAACCCCTATAATGCTTAAATAAATTCATTTCAAAAGTCACTCTCTTTTTTGCTTGGATTTCCTATGACATTTAAGTATGCAGTCATGCTTTAGAACATTTCTAACAATAAGACAAGCAATGTTTTAGGGTGGGGGAAGAGGGGGAAGTAAAAGCCACAGCTACTGCATTAGCAGTCTATTAGGAAAACCAAGACTAAAAGAGAGGAAGAATCTCCAGGAAGAAATATGTGCAATGGTCCCCAATCCAAAACTCCCCCCCTCCCCCATTACATTCAGTGGAAAGACACTCATTTATTTCCTTTTAACAGCTAGTTTGGGTCCTGCCATGAGAAGCAGTATATATCAGGAGGGAAGGATGGAATTAGAGGATTTGGTAGATCTGGGCTCTATTTAGCCTTAATTTACTCTTGGGTGACAATGACTACGGGAGAGATCTAGTGTGGAAAATCTAGTCAAATACCCCTTTCTACACAGTCTGTGTGCTGACTTGCAAACACATGAACCCCTTTTCCCTCCAACTGACAAACATTATAGCCTTGATTCACATTGTGTGCACACCGTTAGTGAAAAATCAGCACTTTCCCCAGTGGTATCAGACCTAGTGCAGTTATTTCCAGTCCCAAGTATAGGGAATATACTCTGTGGCCCCTGAGAGTAAAGCTCACTTTCTTAATGGCCATCGTTTGATTTACAAAATGCTCTCTTCTGAAAGAGACATTGGTGGGCACTCTAGTAGCTATCCTCTTAATTATTTACAACACATTTCAAACAATTTGGGCCAACTTGTTACAAAACCTTTATGTTTTGGCATTCTAACCTGCCCCCGTCCTCCCACACACCAAATTTGATTGAATCCAGCCTTTGCATTTCTAAGTTACGCACCTTGGCCCAATATATAAACTCATTACAATTCACAAAACTATAAGCTATAAATATGTAAAAGTCAAAATATTTCATAAGCTTAGCCTATAATACTGATCATATAGTATAAAAAAGGATTAATAGCTTGAGTGCTGGAAGCAGGTGTGATTGCTAATGGCCGTTATGGGCTTTTAACACAACATTGCCTTATCTGTAATTTCTGGACACAAGACACGGCATGCATGGATTTAATTTCACTATTGTATAAGCAGCAGCATTCCAAGGACTGACATCCCCATATCCTACCCAAACAGTAATACATTACACAGACATTTTATGACTGGTTATAGAATACATTATATAGCATAATTTGTGTTTGTGCACGCATTTTAAAATTTTGTGTTACCTGATATCATCACACCTATTTCCCCCCCCAAAATATGCCTCTGTAGGTTTCATGATGGTGACTCTAGTGCATATGGTACCAGACTGTTGTCCAGTCAGGCAACTAGTTTCTTTACAATATTTTATAAGCTATCAACATTGTCATTAAACATAAAAATATAAATTACAAACTTCCATCGCTCATAATATTTTGGAAAGTGAAGTCACTGTTATGGGTCTCCAACAAGGACTCTGCAGGTTTTGCAATATTAAGCAACCCCAGACAAAAGCATGTCATTTTGCTGCATCTCTGGAGTGTTGCCAAGCAAAACAGCTCTACCAGCAATAGAGGGGTTCTAGTGCCTAACACAAAGAGCCTGCAGTAAAGGCAGAAAAATAGCAGATGGGCTAGAAATAAAGCATCAGTACTGTACCGATGCTTTTGATTTGCATATTTGCAGACAGATTGCAATTAGATTTGCATCAGTTTACTGCCATCGACTTTGGTAGAGTTACTTCTGATTTATAGAAGCGTACCTGTGGCTTCTAGAGAGGGAAATTTGTACAGTCCTGTCTCCCCAGATACAAATTATTACAGCTACCCAATAATTCTGTAGTGACTGGCAGAGGGTTACCCCTGAGAAAACACACATAGTATACATATAACACTTCGAACAATCCAAGCCCTTTCTAAATGTCAACTAATTTCCAAATAGGAAATGTCAGCATTTACCCATTTACCACACAGTGGTATCTGAGACATTGAGTATTGTCCTCTATTTAAAACAGGGTACACTGACATGTCACATATTGTGACTGGGAAGCTAGATGACCTTTTTAAATGATGACCACTGCAAATATTGTTCCCATTATAGAAGTGGCAAAACAGCAATGGAAAACGGTTTGTCAAAGGCCACACAGCAAAGTGACGACCAAGTTAAGATTAGAACTCAGGCACTCCTGATTCTGAAATCTGTACTCTTATCTTCTAGGTCAGTGGTCCCCAAACTATGGGGCACACCTCAGGCCAGCCTCCATAACCCGCTCTCAACCTGCCCCCAGCTCCACTCTGGCCCTGGCCTCCACCACCTTTGTTCCCAGCCCCATTTCTGGCCAGAGCCCCACCCTAGCCTTAGCTCCTGGCCCTGGTCTTGGCCCCCCGCTTCCAGCTGCAGTCTTGACCCTGAATCCTGGGGGTGGGGGGCATGGACCAGGTAAGGGAGGGAACACAGATGAATCATGTTTGTGGACCACTGTTCTAGATCAGTCTGTCTCAGGCAATGATGGGTGCAATGCAAGAGCCTAGGAAGATGAACATGGCCTCTAAAAGCAATGCACCATTCCTCTGAACTGCAGTTTGTTCTTTACATGCGGTGAGAGAGGACTGAATTATTGCAATCCGTTTTCTGATCAACATCACCTGAATATCGGGTCTTATGCATCATTTATGGAACTGTTTGAATGTGTACATTTTGAAAAATGCCAGTGAATTTAAAACAATGCTTACACAAGCAATTTCATTTGCAGATATCTAAACCATTTCTCCACCTACCCTTAAAGTTGTTGAGTTTCTATATACTTAGCACTAGGTTTTGTAAACAAACCACCAGAAGATCTGGAATGTGCTATGAAGTAAGTGAACAAAGCCACAGTAAGCATTGCAAATTAAAGATTATCAATACTGAAAATTAATCTTTTGTACATAGGCTAATTTTAATTAAGGAATACTTCACAGACTATTGACAACTGTATGATAAAACAAATGCTATGTATTTTCCTGGCTGTGAATATGATACTAAAGTTGAAAGTCACTGAATCAGTATTCCCAAAACAGCAAAAATAGGTACATTAAATATCAGTTTAATCAGTTTAAAAAACTTTCCTTACAACTAACTGAACGTGTCTGCTCTTTTAAATTTTAGAACTTGTCTACAGATTTTTTTAAAAAAATCAAAGATTTGGGAAATGAAATATGCTGTATGAAGTCTTGCATTGTTTAAATGAAATTGGAAAGA
The DNA here is from genome assembly GCA_007922175.1 of Pelusios castaneus. Taxonomy (NCBI): domain Eukaryota; kingdom Metazoa; phylum Chordata; order Testudines; family Pelomedusidae; genus Pelusios; species Pelusios castaneus. The sequence goes on from ML685812.1 coordinate 2,832,560, forward strand.
ATTCTAAGAGTCATGGTGCTCAGTTGTTTATACTTTGTCGCTTTGTCTTAAAATTATTTCATTAAGCTAATATATATTAGTGGAGCTCCTAGTAAAGACAATGGACCAGATCCTCAGCAAGCATAAACTGAGGTCTTTCTACTTACTTAAATGAGAATACTCAAATTTACAACCGTTGAAGATCCATACAAAAGGCCTAGTGTTGATCACACTTAATGGTTAGACATGAGAAGAGAATCAGTGCGACGACAATGGAGTTACTCATGATTTACATACGCCACTTCCATCACTGGGATTGCACATACTTTCGACCCAACACCTTTTTTCTGTTCTGTTGCCTTATATACTTCAAGAGGACACAGAACTTTATGTGGGAGGTAATGTCCATTTATGTCTGAAAGGCTGAATCAAACATGGAAACTTCAAGGCAAGAAAAACATGACATTCTGATGAATGAATGACTCACCAAAGTTCAGTTCAGATTTATATTTACCAAAGGAACGTTTGACATTTCACTGATGTACTAGGAAGAAAAATAAAGACACACCTGATGGGATTATCTTTTACTGCAATATTTTAAACAAATAGAAAAAGCAACAATGGTGCTTTCTAGTAGGTAGGAAAAGTAAAGTACAGGTGTGAGTGTTTAAAAAAATCCTGTCTGTTTGGAAAGAGTGAAAGCAGCTCAGAACACAGTGCTTGGTTTCGTAATACAGCAATAGTCTTTAAAAACACACAAGATAAAGGGTACAACTTTTCCAAGTGCCTGTGCCATCTGGAGCATAAGTTCTAATGGCTTTCAATGGAATTTGTGCTCCTAAATCACTTCAGCGTGTCAAAAAAATCCCACCCAAAATATTTTTCCAGATCAACCACCTACATTTTATTTTTCAGTTTATAACAGTAAGCAAGGTTTTGTTTGCACTTCACTGCATTATAATATTCTGTTCAGATGCAAAGAAAACATACCCCCACTGAACCATACAGTGATTGCCAATAATTGACACTGCTTTTCTATTCCCAAACTGCCATGTATGCTGTACATCTGGATGTATTAGAGTGTGAAAGCCATGCTTTACATATCAATCATTAATGTAAAGTTGCCACTTACTCTGAGCTTTTCTTTTTAAGCCATTACATAAAAAAATGGAGAGTTTTTAATGGAAATAAAATTCAGCACAATAGTCTATTTCTAAAGCCCTATTCATAAGGTACTGCCATAATGTATGATATATGCAAGGAAAACTGAAAATCAAGCTCAAAACCACCAAATAAGATCATAAATTTACAGCTGCTTTTCTGTCTGCATGAAAGGAGAAATGAGTGTTTTAATAAGCCTACGAACTGAATTAAATACTTTCATTTATAAGTGCAAGAAAAAGCCATGCCACTTTTGAGACTTCTGCTGGGCAGCAATTTCTCCTCCTCCCTCTTTTAAATTTTAAATGTAGCATAGGAACCATTTGCCCATACGAGGGTCCTATAGTTAGGACTAAACCCTTCTCAAAGGAATTTTGGTACCTTATTAATTAGTTGGTTATGAGTAGGAGCTGCATTCTTTCAGTGACTCCTATTTTGCCATCAGTGAAGTGTGATCCTATAATAAATTTCCATCAAGCAAACTATTTCTGGTAATTCCCCCTAATTAACACCAGACTGCTAATAATAAATTAGGTCCTGTGTGTTTCTGATATAACCAAGATCTTGTCTGAGCACAAGAAATTAACCAATGCCCCAAGAAAGTAAAACTCAAGACTATATTAAGCTTTTTCTGGTAAAAGGATTTATATGCAATTTTGTGAGAAAACCTTTGAAGATCTTATACAGGGCATTTTGACCTGCAAACATTTTGAGTGACAGAGAGATTTGTTCTGGGTTGAGCAGTGAAAGGGGATTTATTGTGAAAACACACTGTTGAGTTCTTAGCCTATAAATCTTACACTGGATTACAGTTTCTTAATGAATGAATGAGAGATCTCTTATTTTTGTCGGTGAATTTTAATGTCAAATGATGTTGTGATTGATAGAAACCAAACCTCTCCTATTAAAATGTCAAATTGAGACCTGATGCCTTTAACAGTCTGGCTTCTGGAGTTTAATATACTGTTTGCAAATAGACTTGCATTTGTCTTTTTCATAGTCTAAACATTGCAGCTGAGGCAAAATTCCTGTAAAGTTGCCTCTAAATTTTATACAGCCATGTGTAGTATTTTTTCTGCTTGTACAAATAAAGGTAGAAAACAACAGTCCATTAGCCTGTTTGAGATATCCAGCTTATATGGGTATTATCATGAAGTAATTGAACATGTTACAGTAGATAGTTAAGTATCCCTAGGTGAAAGCAGAGACAAAGCCTTACACAAAGGCTAAATACTGTATCAAATAATGCTCATCACGGGAGAGAATACTGTTATGAAAAGCCACAATCCAGAGAAAAATGCCCAACAGGCCTGAAAACAAGCTGCAAAATATTCTGTTCTGACCAGATTTTGAAATAAAGAATTGTTAATTCCTCTTGAAAATAAGTTAGTAGTACTGTTTTGAGCTAAGTTTTTGCTTGAGTGACCTTAAAAATATGAAGACGACCAAAACAGCAGCAAAAAAAACCACCCATAAAATCAATATAACTTCAAAGCGGTTTATTAATACATGTATATAACAATATTGCTCTGCTGATTCTTTTCATACGCCTTTTGTCCAGAAACTAAACTAAGAACAGTTTTCTGAGCGAGTTTTGTCTTATGAAACTTGCAAACGTTGAAGTCAAAAACAGATGCCAAAGTGTAATGGAAACAAGCAAGCCACCAGGCTTTTTTAACTGATTTGTTTGAAGCAAAAGAAGGTGAAAACATGGAAGTCAGAGCAACTGAAATCTGTGACTGAAAGTATTTTCCTTTTACAGCTGTTTGCAAAGCCATTCGTATGAATAGAAAATACTATTCTCAGCAAACACATCAGACAAAGACGACAACACATACCGCATCCATTACCCAGCATTTGATTTTAAAATTGTGATGAGGTTCTCTTAAGCACTCATCATTACATTTAGGTAAAGCTGTTTTCCAAGTTTAGTTGCATCAAGCAAAGTCTGCCATCATGGGTTAATTATGAACCCCAACCCACTTTTACCTCAAAATATTTAAGTTTAATCTTGCCCTCGAAAAGGTATATTTTAGGAAATCATTTACACAGCATGCTTGGAAAAAGCACAGTTGCTGATTTTCCAAGTTATCATGTAGGTACTGGTACATCTGCCATGTTCTAGAAAGCAGGACTGAGCCTATATAATTCTAAAATTTGCTCAAAAGCTGAACACTTTATGTTGTTGCTATCCCACATGAAAAATACTTCTGGAAGTTGCAAAGTCTTCAGTTGAACTATATCAAGCCTGCAATAAAAAAAAACCCCAAACCCTAAAGATTCTGGAAGAAAATAAGCAAGGCTTCCTTTAAAAAAAAAAAAAAAAAAAAAAAAAAAAAAAAGATAGCAATATAGAATATTCTTAACCAAAAAATAATAAATATTCAGTGAGACACAGCATTGTTATAAAGTGCCCTACTACAATCTCACCTATTAAAAACATTAATAGTCATACAGTTCCTTTTTGTGTCTGCTTGTTTACTTAACTTGTTTTCACCATTGGACATGAATTATTTAACAGTGACTTTAGGTTAGAAGCGTGTGTGTTTATAACAAAAAGAGGCAAAGCACAAATTAAAGGATAAAACTGTGCATAAAGCAGCAGTATTAGCCCCTTGTAGACGGCTGGTCTAGAATTTCTTAGCAAGTGGGAAATTCCAAATCCTGGTCCACAAGAGGCACAGGAGAATCACTGCAATATATATAACTCCAAGCAGGAAAAAAATACAGTATACTCTTATATGCTGAAATGTTTTTCATCTCCTCCTTTAAAAGGCCAACTCTTTATGCCTGCAGGAACAAACTATAGTGCATTTTAAACCTGTCCATATCTAACCCCTTCCTAAAGCATATGCTGTCTCTCTCCAGTGAAAATACTTATTTGAGGCCCAGTTCTCAAGATTATAATTGTTCCAAAAACAGTATCAGTGCTAAGCCTTAAAAATTGCAGTGGGCCTTCCCCTCTGCTGGTGTAGGCCAACCCACAAATATCTAGAAGACGGTAAATCAGTGATTCCCAACCTATGGCCCACGGGGGCTTCTAAAGTGGCCCTCGGCTCCCCTCCTGCTGGCTGCAGTAGGGAGCCACTGCCTAAGGACCCAGATGGAGCACACTTCAATGGGGCTAAAAGATTGGGGCAGGATCCTTGCGGCAGCCAAGGGGATTGAAGATCAGGGCTCCCCTCCCCCTGGCTGCAGCAGGGAGCATAGCAAAGTGCCCTGCCTAGGTCCATAGGCACTGGGGTCTTGCTGGAGCCAAAGGGAGCGAAGCATTTATCTTCTGTGTCCCTGGCTCCAGAAGAAAGCCATACCTAGACACCCTGGTGGAGCGTACAGGGCTACAAGACACCTTTGATTTCCCTTCTGCAGCCAGAGAGATGGGAGATCAGCGAGGAGGGAGACTACTTTTCAGAGGAAGCCTGCTGGCGGAGGCTGGTGTCCCTTAGGGGCTGTAAAAATGATGTGTATGGCCTCAATCCAAAAAGGTGGGAACCATTGATGTAAATATTTTAAGCTGCTTTACATTTCCTCTGTACTACTGAATTTAAAGCATAGTATTATTGAATACCATCCCTCAAACTAAAACTGAACACTATTTACCCCACAGTCCTCTCACAGTGAACTAAACTGAACACTAAGTCTCCCACCTTCATATTTCAATACAATAGTTCCTCTCTTTTATACATAGCCTGTGCAAATGTTTCTTTACTGAACAATGGCAAACAAATGGATGTGCCAGTTTTTTATTTGACTTTCTTCATAATGCCATGGATAAACTTTCTTAATATCAGTTCTAACCTGTAAATAGTTTATTTAGATGTCTTATAACAGGACTAACATCTATCTGTAGTGACCCTCTCCTTAAGAAGCATGTGACTGATTTCAGGCAGAATTCTAATAAGATATAGAGAAACCCCTTCCTTTGCTGGGCATCACTCACTGGGTGAAATTCACCCAGTGCAGTGAGTCAGAACTTCTTGTTTACATGCACAAGTCCTATTCTGAAAGGGTAAGTGCGACTTAGCTGGGACACATGCCAGGTGCTCGCTCTCTGAACAGGGATTAATTTCACATTGACTCCCAGAAGATGTTGACAAAGTCTGCCAGTTTGCACTATATCCATAATTACTAGAGTGACTGTGTCTGTTCCCTTTCAAGATCCAAAAGATGCTGTACTGCTTAATGCAATATATTATCCAACTGGCTACTCCTTATGTCCCTGGAGTAACACAGGAGGAGGAAGAGGGAGAGAGAAGTTAAAATAATACAATTATAGCCAATGATAAAGAAAGTAAGTTTTCAATATACTAAACAGCAAATCAATAACATATATACATTTGTGAGCTACAGCATAAAAATTGAATTGGGGGAAAAATAACATCCTTAGTTGCAAGTCAAAACTTTCACATATTTTACATGAAAGTCTTTCCTTCTGGATACAAAAATATCTTTTCTATACAGAGTCAACAGTTTCCTCCCTTTTCTCCATACCCCTTTGGCTTTTTAAGAAGTTCTCAACATTAAAAATAAAAACAAAGAAAATCTTAATTTTAAGATCTGATCAGATATTTCCGAAGAGATGCAATTTCATACCCTGACTTCTGTTGGCTAGCATTTTGGTGATATGTGCCACACTTCAAAGATCAGTGTCCCATGAGTTTTCTGTAGTGGCTCAGGGGCACATTATAGATATTTATTTTCCAGCAATCACATCATTTGGTGGCCATGTAAAACTCAGAGATGCCCTTTGCAGATCTGAAGATTTGATCTATTGAAGACTTGACTATCAAAGACAAAACATCATATAAATGTAGTCTGGGCTTAAAGAATATGGTTATCACTGCAAACATTTCATGCATTAAATTATGATCCAAATTCTAAAATTCTTGTCTTTGATTTCATTCCTTTTAAAAAAAATTCTATAAAATGATGTAAATATCTGATGACAACCGTCTCCCTTCTTTTACCTGAATACCAGCAAAAGCAAGTTTCAGTATATCAGGTCTCTATATCTGTAAGTCTCATTTTTAATATTTAATCAACTATATATTTTTGGCCATAAAAATCATCATACTTATATAGTAATATGCTGTGATATGTGTATTTTATACTCAATTTCCTCTCAGTATACAGATCACCCTCCCTATCCTCCCTATCTTTTCACTGATAAATACGCTGAATATTTATATGTTAAAAGCAAAAGTTCCCATGTCTCTTTCATTTCTAAAAATCCTATATAAATATTTTAATAGCCTATTGAAAATGGACAGCTGATGAAATTCAACCTTCTTTCCCATTCTTTATGTTTGTTAACAACATATGGCCGAAGTTTCAGAAGTTCACAGAGTGAGCATGTTTCTTGCACAATGGCTTATCCTTTTTGGAGAAGAATGTCTGACCCTCCAAACTGTCGCAACATACCTGAAATGGGATTGGGGGGAAAAAAAAAAAAAAATCACTCAGTAAATTATTCTGAATGTGAAAGAATCATGGAATGTTATTGACACACATGATTATGCAATAAGGATTATTGTCCATTGCTCAGAACATGCTTTCATGGTGGGATATTAAAAAGTGGTCAGTTTGGGGCGTTGGTCTAAACTTGTTTCCACTGAAGTCAGTGGGAACTTTGTGATCGACACCAGTAGGAGCAGAATTAGGAGAATGCTGAACTTTAGTATTACTTTTCCTGTTCATGCAATACAAGCAACAATGATAGAGGAAAAAATAAGCTTTAATTTCAGCTACAAAATGTTTGTCATGTTGTCTCAACACATTTATCTTCAGAATGCAGAAAAAGGATGTCGGAAGTTTATTTGCAACACTGTTCAAATAAGCATAAAACTACCAATTGAAGTAGGAATTCCAATATATTAAATATCAGTACAGTACAAGCAGAATATTAAAGAAAATGAGGCAGACAGACATTTGATTTTTAGCCAACACATGATGATCTATACTATTGGTAATATTACCGGAGAATTCAGTGAAACAGTGAGCTGTAAACATCTATGTCTGAGCTAAAAAACTTCCTGTATGAACCTATAAACACAAACAATACTCTTGCCATTTTAGAAATATGTCACCTTCCTTTATGGACTTTTCATGCAATATTCAAGGAGGGTCAACATCAAGGTTTATATATTAGAACACATGGCCATGATCCAGACCAAAAGATCACGAAGAGTGCCAAAATACCACCACACCACCACACCTGGGAAGCAACTGTGTAAGTATTTTTTGTTTGGGTTAGGAAGATTAAGTGACATTTTAGCTGTTACTCCCACATCGCTCAGGTTAGCACAAGCACCACTGTCACTGATTTGTTTAAAATGCGGAATAATTTTAACTTACCGAGCAAACAAAGCAAGTATCATGCCAGGTGTGGCCCAGGGCTTCAAGAAACCTGTCTCCAGCTTCAATGGGGAATTCACAGCCATGGCACATGGTACCAAAGAGGGCATAGTAATCTGTACCACAGAAAGTATGAAGTGTAAGTAGAATAATAGAAATAATTTTGTTTTTCATTGTGTTTATATTATTACCCATCAAGTTCCAGGAATAAATTTTCAGGGGCGGATACACAAAATAGGGGTCAGAGAGACATAAAATCCCTTTTTTCTCACCACCCCGTGTTCACACCCCTTCCTTTCTATTTCTCAATTTTTCCTTCTTCATCTCTCTTTTCTTCCTCCTCTGTTTTTAATTTGAGACCACTCATGTGTTATGGGTGAAATTCACCCCATGCAGAGGACCGGAACAAGGTCTAGTCACTACTTAGGTCCCATTCAGTCCAAATTTTGAGACCTTCTGAGGTGCATAGGCCTCATGCATGGGTATATTTCCTCCTCAAATGAATCTTTCACTTATACTCCAATGCAACACCACTCTCACTTAATAAATACATATCTGTTCTCCAGTTTTCTTCCCTAAACAAAGACCAACACTTTTGACCAAACTGAATTTTTAAATAGTTTTCCTTTAAGTTTTTCCACCCATTGTGGTCTGCTCCCATTGAGCAGTGATTTTTATTTAATAAATAACTGAATAAATAGTAGCAGCAGCAGCAACAAATCAGCTTTTGTCGAGGCTTCTCTCTCTCTAAGTTTGGACCCTGTTGTATGCTCAATACAATAGAATGTGCATTTAACTACTATTTTAAATATATGCTCCAGATGGTTACTGTTGTCTCTGAAAATCCCCTTTCAAAGACTGAAATACATCCCTGTGCAGAGGGCCATCTCAAGTGCTGTGCATCACTCACATCCTATGCTGTGTTGCTCAGCTGACCAGAGCCAGAATTAGCTGACCAGATATAGTTTATCTTTTTCTTTTCTTATTTCAGATCCATTCTCCTCACCCACCCCGATAACCAAGCTTAGGAGAAAATAAATTTTCATGCTCACAACAGAAACAGTGAGGTAGTTTTAACGGGTGTTGGATCACTGTATCATGATGGCAAGTGTACCATGTGTCATGGAACACTCAGTTTCCATGCAATGAATGACAGACAAGGTGCCATTTATACTGGAGTCTCAGACTTCATTCTTTGTGATAACACTGTGACCCTGAAGGAGAAGAGATGTCTAATACCTATCTTCAAGAAAGGAAAAAAGGAGGATCCGGGGAGCTACAGACTGGTCAGCCTCACCACAATCCCTGGGAAAATCATGGAGCAGGTCCTCAAAGAATCCATCCTGAAACACTTGGAGGAAAACAGAGTGATCAGGAACCGTCAACATGGATTCACCAAGGGCAAATCATGCCTGACTAACCTGATTTTCTTCTGTGATGAGATGACTGGATTTGCGGATGCGGGAAGAGCTGTTGATGTGGTATACCTCGACTTTAGCAAAGCTTTTGATAGGGTTTCCCACAGCATTCTCGTCGGCAAGTTAAGGAAGTATGGGTTGGACGAGTGGACCATAAAGTGGATAGAAAACTGGCTAGATCAACGGGCTCAGCAGGTAGGAATCAATGGATCGATGTCTAGTTGGCAACCGGTAATGAGTGGAGTTCCCTAGGGGTCGGTCCTGGGACTGGTTCTGTTCAACATCTTCATTAATGATCTTGATGATGGGATAGACTGCATACTTAGTAAGTTTGCGGATGACACCAAGTTGGGGGGAATGGTAGATACTCTGGAGGGCAGGGACAGGATACAGGGAGACTTGGACAAATTGGAACACTGGGCCAAAAGAAACCTCATGAGGTTCAGCAAAGACAAGTGCAAAGTCCTGCACTTAGGACGGAAAAATCCCATGCACTGCTACAGGCTGGGGACTGATCGGCTAAGTAGCAGTGCTGTAGAAAAGGACCTGGGGGTTACGGCGGATGAGAAGATGAATATGAGCCAACAGTGTGCCCTTGTTGCCAAAAAGGCCAATGGCATATTAGGCTGCATCAGTAGGCGTATTGCCAGCAGATTGAGGGATGTGATAATTCCCCTCTATTCGACACTGGTCAGGCCGCATCTGGAATACTGTGTCCAGTTTTGGGCTCCCCACTACAGAAAGGATGTGGACAAATTAGAAAGAGTCCATTGGAGGGCAACAAAAATGATTAGGGGGCTGGGGCACATGATTTACAAGGAGAGACTGAAGGAACTAGGCATATTTAGTCTACAGAAGACTGAGGGGAGATTTGATAGCAACCTTCAACTACTTGAAGGGGTGCTCCAAAGAGGAGGGAGCTAGGCTGTTCTCGATGGTAACAGAGGACAGAACAAGGAGCAATGGTTTCAAATTACAGCTGGAGAGGTCGAGGTTGGATATTAGGAAAAAACTTTCTCACTAGGAGGGTGGTGAAGCATTGGAATGGGCTACCTAGGGAGGTGGTAGAATCGCCATCTTTGGGGATATTTAAGGCCCGGTTAGACAAAACCCTGGCTGGGGTGATTTAGTGGGAGTGGTCCTGCTTTTTAGCAGGGGGTTGGACTAGATGACCGTGTGAGGTCCCTTCCATCCCTATTATTCTATGATTCTATGACCTGTTCTTAGGGAGCCCAGGGAGGAGTGACAAGCTGCATGCAAGTAGATTTTGGTTGTCTACAAGGTAACATGGACTTGCTGAGTCTCTCTAATAGTTGCTGGAGTACACAGAGCCAACAGGTTCCATTTCTCATATGAAAAGCAGAAGAGGCAACGTTATGTTTTGGATAACTAAAACAGTGTGCTACAAGATGATGCTTAAAAGCAGGTTGTGAGCACAAACATATTGGAGCAGTAAAGCACTTCACTGCCAGATAGTGATAAGAGGAATGTATCATTTTAATTAATCCAGGATCATGATGCTGAGAAGAAATAAGTGGGGTGGGGGGGGGAGGGGAGAATGAGAGTTGGTAAGAAACATCAAATAGTAGAGAGCTTCTTCATCTCACAGGAACCTGTAAATCCTGGTGGCGACCCTGATGTCACAAGCTTATTGCTTCAATGAATCTGTCATGCTTCAAATATTCAAAGCCTTGTTTAATTTGGCTCCTGCTTACAGTGTCAAAAAGCTGCAGGCTTTCTTCCGAGGAAAGAAAAGCAGTTGCAAAGGCAGAATGGAAGGCCTCGGTTTTCTTTCCCTTTTACCCTTCAGAAATTGTGGTGTATCACTTTTATCTAGGCAGTGGTCTTCATACAGAATTATCTCAAAGTGGTCTCTGTTCAGCAAGTTAATACTAATGACTGCTTAGCCAATCTTTGGTGGATTTTCTCCCACAAAAGCTCAAGCAATAAATAATTTTGTTAGTCTTTAAAAGTGCCACAGGATTCCTTGTTTGTTTTGGTGGATGAAGATCTCCCAGTTTAACACCTCATTACAAACCCAGTACTTTTACAACAGAACACTGCCACCCCTTGTCTTCGTAGTAGTACATGCAACCTAAGTCTGTCCCAAAGCTGACTTGTACTTATAATCTTATGGCTCAGTAGTAAACTTACTAGCAAATGTGTCATGCTGATATTAATGACATCTTGTTCCAATATCTGTTCAGAAGAATGAAAATTTGAGCTTGGAAGGCTTGTAAAGTAGCACAAATCAATGCACTGCATAACATGGAGGGTCATTTGATAGTAGGAACAAGAATTCAATATTAGCAAAACAAATGCTGTCATGGGTTCTCCACCTTGAGGTGAGTTATAGATCACTTTAAGATGGGTTTTGATCTGTCTGTTTTGATATTGCCAAGTGTTTCTAAGTTTAGGGACTTCAGATTCCCAGAGGGCAATATTTCACAACACTGTTGTACTTGACAGGACTGGTCACTTGTCTAATTGCACTACTCTATTCCTTAGGATATTCCCAGGATTCAAATGGGAGCAAGTGCTATAGTACCTCTGACACAGTTGTCTCCCCATAAGTTCTATCCCCTTCTGCTGTCTTCTCTTCCACCTCACCAGATCAACCTTGGAAGCAGAATTTTGAATAACCTTTCTCCGTCACTCTGATTTTTGTCACCCCATCAATATCTACCACTGTTTCTGCACCACTCTGAACAACTCTGCCACGAACTAGAGGTGAAGAGCTGGTTCCAATGAAATCAATGAGAGTTTTGCCATTACCTCACTGGAGACAATATTTCACCCTGGGCCCTTTCTTAATCAATCTGCTTTTGCTGTCTATCTCCTGCTAATCATCCATATCCTCCTGTAAGTGAAATTACACTGTACATTACAAGGGGGAAAAGCTGGAAAAGGCATAACTGATGAACATTGATAATGTGGATGTAAATACCATACACACAAAATTGAGCCTTTCATTGATGATTTCTTTCGCATTTTGTGAATGTCTATTATAAATACCAGCTATTTCTTTCCTGAAGGGGGGAGATTATTGGGAAAATTTTAAACAAATTAGGAAAGCAAAGAAAATAAAAGAAATTATTCACTCTTTCAAGGAAATGGGTTGGCTGAAAATGTGGCAAAAAAAGAGAAATTCAAAGGCGACAGTGGCTTTTACATTAATATTGCTCTTTAGATTTTCAAGCACTTTAATCAAATCATTATATTTTACTCCTACCAGCTTTTCGATCTTAAACCTGTGTTTTACAGATGTTATTCCTGATCCTGCAAAACACTTCCTCCTGTGCAAATCACTTATTACCAAGAGTAGCCTTAGTGCCTTCAGGAAGCCTACTCATAGAAACACACACAACTCACGTAATTATTTACTTGCTTAATCCCTATTTTAAGTGAATAGAAGAAAATAATATATTATAAAATAATATATATCATTCTCAAATCAACATGAGAATCTCTCTAAAATTAGTGTTTTGTTGCATTACCTGGGAGCTGAGCAAGAACTGCAATGAAATGAAGCCACCAACAAACAGCCTGCTCTTATTGAAGAGGCAAAATGGCAAAAATTATGACTGACTTCACTACGGCAAAATCCAGCCCCAAATCCAAAGGTGCAGTTTTGTTGGCTAAACTGAAATCAATACATTGTTACAAGAACTAGCTGGAAAATCTAAGTGAAACAGCGATGTATTTATTTATTTGTTCTACCAAAAACATGGGTTATTTTGTCATTACTCACCCATCTCACAATAGGGATCCCCATCTTCTAAATGGAAGACATTATTGCGAATGGGATTATGGCAGGCCACACACACAAAACAGGAAACATGCCAAGTCTGTTTCAAAGCATTGATTACTTCCTGTTGGGAAAAGAATAAAGGGTATTAATAAGTGGTTTTGATATGATCAGTACATTGGAGTGATCATGTTCTGTACTGTTTTTTAAAGAATACTTTGTTTTCATGCTTTCTCTGCAATGTTTCTTGAGGATCTTACTAAATAAGGCAACATAAGCGTTCTGCTGCATTTGTTTTATAAATATATGTCGATCCCCTTATCTGGGATGAAGAACTGTTTGAATTACCATCTCAACACTATCAACTGGTTACTTCATGTCTTTGGCAGCTGTCAAAAATTAAAGCAACAAAAAAAAATCCCAAAGCCAGGTCAGTTCGTTTGCTCCATCTTTTCAGGGATTTTCTTGCAATACTTTGGAAGACACATGCAGAGCTGAAGTTCAAGTATCTTAACAGTACCACTGCCCCTGCTAGGGGTCCCCAAATCCTGTCACTATAAACAAAATTTGAAGCAGATTCTATCACCCTTATTCATGCTGAGTAGTCACACTGATTTCAGACAGACAACATCAATTAATATTCATAAAGACAGGGAAAAGTTCATTAGAGGACACCACAAAAGAAATTATGACAATTTCATTTTGTTTTGGAAGATGAAGTAATGCTAATATGAAGCTTGGGACTGCTAAGCCATGTACGTTCAGCATTTCCAGCTATACTGGGGAACAGACTCATCTTTCTGGATCAAAGGTTTGCCAAGTGAAAACTTCAGGCTGTGAGAGGAGCAAGGGCTTTTATACCTATCATACTAGAGGGGACATTTCAATACTTTATATTTTATGCCTAGCACCAGACAAATGCCGTGTTCTGTAGCACTGAGATAGACAATCATTTTTACACATTTTACAAATATTTAATTCTGTAAAAACCCACCAATAAAATATCCTTTCACTTAGGACAACACTAAGAGCAGTTACCAATGGGCAACTTGGAGAGAGAAGATGAGCCCTGAAGAAGCAAAGCCAGAAGAAAGGCCTGGTGTCCAAGACTCTAGCAAGAAGGTGGCTGCTCCTTAAACAGTTCTGGGGATAAAATGGATATGTCCCTTATTGGCATGGACAGATTTACTGCTTTTATTCTTATCTATATTACTACAGCTATAATAGTGCTATAGAGTGAATCTGCAGGAGGAGATATTGGTTATGATATGGGGATCCTCAGAATTCTAGAAGGGACATGTGAGGTGCCCTGGAATTTTTTTTTTTTTTTTTAAAGCTTTACAATCTGCAGTAGAGTGTTCTATAAGAGCAAATATTTTCATTACAAAAAAGAAGAAAATATTGTGGTTACCATTCATCTTTAAAAAAAAATATTTAAACCATGCACACAGTTTAATTACTTACTCCAAGTATCTTCTTCTGGCATCGAGAGCATTCAGGGGCAAAGAACTTCTCATAGCAGATCTCGCAGTAGAAAGCTCCTTTCTCTTCCACGAACCCAATGTAAGCCATGGAGGTTCTGCAGTGAGCACAGTTGAACTCCTCTGGATGCCAGGATTTCCCCAAAGCCACCAAGAAAGGTCCCCTGGTTAAAGAAGAAGGGACAAATTTAGCCAACGCAGTGCAACTTGGGGAGACAATACTGATATTTATAAATGTCTATCCCAAGAATCCATGAGACATTAGCACAAATGACAAATCTCTGCCAGTCAACACCTCTTACCTAAAACAGTTTCCAACAAATCACTGAAAGTCTGTGCCCATTTCAGTGTATTACAGTAATGCCTGGAATGATCTTCAGTCACAAAATACACTAATGGCTTTTATTTCACATCCTATTTTGAACTCCATTAAATATAGTGCTATAACACTGAAGTGACTATTTAAAATTTCTATTTTATAATATCTCATTAAATTCTCAGCTATTTCCATCCATTAATTTAAAATTATACCATCAATCTTTTTTTTCAGTGCACATCTGTATCAAGGTTACAAATGTTAAAATAGATTTGACTCCACAAAGAAGTCAAGATCGGATAAGATCAGTTTTTCAAGAGACAAGATTTCAATAAAGGTTCTTATTCTGAGTCTGTTGCAGCAATTAACCATTCCACATGAGAGAGAGCAGTTTTCCACAGCAACCAATTAAGACAAGACTATTTGGCACTGAAAAGGGAAAAAGTCAAGCCATCATCAACTGAGAAATGCAAAACTAATTTTAAATATTCATTTTGATAAGTTGATAGGCTTTTTGACAAAATGAAGCAATCCAATTCATAAGCAAACTACAATTTGCCAGATTATACTTATAAAGCTCTTCCTCACACAGTTTATTTATCTTTATTTTTGAAACATTTTAAAGAGGTTTATTTCTATAATAAATATTTATTTCAATGCTCACAAATATTATTTTAGCAAAGATGGGGCTTTGGTTTGAGACTAAATTCAAAACACCTTCAAACGTTAGGGAAATTCGGATTGGAGCAGAACTGTGCGATTCCAACTCTGCTCCTCTATCTCTTAACGTACCTTTAATTTCTGCAACCCTGATAAAGATTCT
Organism: Pelusios castaneus; assembly: GCA_007922175.1. Classification (NCBI taxonomy): domain Eukaryota; kingdom Metazoa; phylum Chordata; order Testudines; family Pelomedusidae; genus Pelusios; species Pelusios castaneus. The sequence goes on from ML685812.1 coordinate 2,847,840, forward strand.
AGCGTATCTTGTGGCCATACTTAACCTTAACCAGGCCGAATATAAGGCACTTAATCTCTATCCTTCACCAAACACAAACAAACAAATAAATAAATCGCACACCACAACGTAAACTACAATCACCACATGTTCAAGTATTAAAAGGAATTATGTGAGGAATAAAAGTTTGTGTTTGTAAAATGGCAAGATTTTCTTACCAACAAAGCAGCTAGAGAAGGTAGGGATTAAAATGGGAATGAATTCTTACAATTAGCTTATTATGGTGGGGTACCTGCAGAATGAGAAAATGAATAAGCAGTAGAAATGATGGAAAATTCATCAAAAGAAGCCATAGATAGTTCTTTTTATTTCTCCTATCTATTTGTTTTCTTGGTGGAACACAAACAGAGGAGAGCAAAGGAGGATGGAACTAAAGAATATATAAAAAGGACAGAATTTATTTCTTTTACAAAGTTATTACTTGACTATTTTAAACCACTGGCAAAAGTAGAGGAAGCAATGTTTTTGAAAATTGTACCTGAACCTGGAATACAGAATTAATGTAGTCATACTCCAGGTTCCCTTGTGGATGCCTGAATAGTGCAAACACTGACCTAACTTGATACCCTTCAGCCTCTGTACAAGCACCTTTTTACATCAATGCCCTTTCAGTTATGTACAGATCAAACAATACAAGTTCTTGTGTACAACAAAGTGCTCTCTTCTCACAGTGTCAGCACAGACTAATTTAACGGATTCATTAACACAGAACTGACACTGAAGAGGTTCTTCTAGCTCCAGGTAAGATCAAATGTCTGTTTGTCTGTACTAAAATGATAGGCTTGGATAGTTGCAAAGTGGAAGGAAAGTATTCTGATAAAAGCAGGCGAGGGACCTTAACATCTGCTATATTTAGTTCTCCACAGTTTACAGTTTTGATGTTTTTAAACTAACCATTCCAGATAATGTGCTGGAATCCAGGTGGACAGGAAATGGTATAAAATTGTATTTAAGCAGTTTTCCCTCCCAACAGTCTCAAGACAAATATGGTAGCACACTGCATAATGTCTCTTAGGATTAAAGTTTTTCAGTCAGTATGCTTGCACTCAATATATATGTATGCAGGGCTTTCTTTGTGATGGTACCCAAGGGTACTGAGTATTGGCACCTTTTGAGTGTGTGTGAAGGTACCCAGGGGTGCTGAGTACCGGCACCTTTTTTCACAGCGATGTGGCCCCAGCTCCTGCCATCGCGGCTGGCGGCCCCAGGTCCCAAGCCAAATACACCCCCCCCCCTTTTTTTTTTTTTTAAAAGCACTGTATATATGTTTGGAAACATGCTCTTTTTAAAATTTCTTTCATTTTAACTGGGTCACTGTTTTAATACATTAGTAGTATAATCACACCCCAAACCTTAAAGAAAATCCTGAAGGACAGAGCAAAAAATAATGTGATACTCAGAATTTTGGAGTCATTCCTGATCTTTGTATGGTTTTGATGAACCAATTTAACCCAACTGACAGCTTGCAGTAATGAAAGGTATTTATTTACCATTAGATCTAAAAAGGACTTATAACCACAAGAGCTCAAATTTTGTAAGGGGTATTATAAAACCATTACCCACTCTATCATGAAAATTAAGGACAATCCCACCAGACCATTTGCTTTAAGAGAGCCCTCCCATTAGCTTGCTTTGAGGCCCAATTTTCAAACATAACTCTTTATACTGTGTGTGCAACCTCTGCAGATGGAGGTAGAAATCTACACTAAGCCAGATATTTACTCTTTTGGCACTCTACAAAGATCACTGCATGTGAAAATGAGGCAGTTGAAAACTGGCCCCCCATGTATACTATCGACAAATAAGCAGTATTAAAGGGGAAGTAAAGACTTGCCAAAAAAGAAGCAAAATTTCACTATTTTGACACCATAGACACGTCAGTATATTCATGGAGTCATCACTTGTATTCATCTAGATGATCATATGGGTTATACTGCACTATCAAGCCAATAGTAGAATTAAGTGATGGGGCCACTGAAAAGATTTTCACATTTGCTAAGCAGGTTATTTGCTTGATAGTTAAGTGAATGACAGTCCAAAAAAATGCAGGAAAAGTTTCTTCTTTTCCAGTCACTTGCAAACCTTATGACATGTAATTTTTTATATAAGAGAAACAAAGAAAAAGGGTAATCTTCATTTTGCCTCTTTCCCCGTTCCAAATAATTAAACTCTGTGAAAAGAGATATTAAAAATAAATCTTTTATCACAGTTACATTTACACACACACACGTTAATGACTTAGAGAGACTCAAGGAATACAAATTTGGATTTCAAAATAACAGCTAGTTCAGCCTCTTGATATTAAGAGACTTACTGATTTCCAGAAGTCTTTGAAAATTATCAATTAAAAGCCTGTCAGAGCCTCATTGCAAAGATTACATGTGTTTTAAACAGAAAATAAAGCTTTGGTTTGGTTTGCAAAGTTTGGTTTGGTTTGGTTTGGTTTATGCAAAGAAAGAAAATGTTATCAAATGAAACCTTGGAAGATGTTCAAGTCTTTAGACGATAAACATATCCATAATTAAGGGTGTATATTAAAAAGTTATGAGGTCTCATTTTTTTTTTTGACTTGACAAGCCATGGTTATTCTATGCCTTAGTGTAAAGTAACCAACTCTACAGTGCATTTTGGCTGCAAAACAGGTGTACAATGGAATGTCACTTGATCCTGCTCCTACCTTTTCATAGGTAATTCTGCCACTGAGGGCATGAACTGTAATTATGCTAAAACTTCAACTCCAAAAGCTATCCCAATCTTCCAAAACCACTGTAGCGTGAGTGTGCTGGGTGAGCTCAGTATACTGATTACTGTACTGTCAGGTGATTTTCACATGAAATTATCCTTGCTCTTCATAACACTGTTGGCATTTAAAGACATGGAAGCTTGGCCTATGAAATACACCAGAATAATTTGACTCAATATACAACTGACCATTGAAAGGTAGCTAAACAGTGGTCAAACTGAAATACCATATGATACAACTACTCTGTGTTATACCTATATGTCACATATGCATGACTAGCCAACTTATTTTAATTAAAAAGAAATCCCAGTAGCATAAGCTTAAAATTGAAAATGGTATGGAAATTTAACCGCAACTATCATATTTTTATTAATGTCCTGAAGGCTGTTTAACCCCAACATCACAGAAACTAGTTTTTCCACCAGAATACATGTAAGAAATAATTAGCACTAATGTAAAAGAAAGTTAGACATGTGAGTCCCCTGCACATATGGGAAAACAGAATCTCTCACTTAAGGATGCATTGTAATTCAATGACTGCAGAGCACCTTTTGAGGGGTGGGGGCAGCATAGATTTGCTGCCCCTGCTGACCTCAACTCCACTGGACCCTCTCTTCCTCTCTCAGGCACTTCCCACCAGCAGCCTGATCTCCCTAGGTCCATTAGCCCCTACACTTACTCCCTCCAAATTCAAGGGGGTGGTATTGCAACCTCCACTCAAGTTGTTTCTGGTGGCCCCTCTGTTATGATAGAAGGGTGGGTGGGTCAAACTTGAGTGACAAATGTTGCAACCTACCATGCTACGTTGCAGCATCAATCAGGTTTGGCCTGGTCAAAAAGTAGCCAGTCCATGGGTTGCACAGCCCATCAGCTTCTCAACCCATGTTATAACTCATTATGAAAGAAAAATCTATAGTTGGTAGAAACTGACAAAAAAAAAAATCCATAGTAGATGATGGTATAAGTATTGCTGATCAGGGCTCCTTCTGTATTGGGGGTGGTGGTGATGGGGGGGTGTATGGACCTCACTTTATCAGAGAGTGTTTTACAAACTATATACTCTCGAGTTCAATCATTTCATTTGTGACCAGTCATAATCCATGTGGTATATACAGTAAGTGGCTTCATAGAAATTATTTTTCATCATTTGTATTGCAGTAGTACCTAGGGGTCCTAAGCATAAACTAAAGCCTCAGTGAGTGCATATTCATTTTACAAGACCATCCCAGCTCAGAGAAGATTCCAAGCTATATAATATTAGGAAAGTATGTAATGTATATTTGAATCTATTTAATAAGATTTAGCAGTTGGAAACAAAGGGAAATAGCATCATGTGACCATCTGGTTCTCTGGATCTGGGGTTCTCAACCTTTTCAGGGATGCAATACAGCTGGGAGCCTTCTCAGCTGTGTGCGACACACCAACCCCCCATGTCTTAGCCCCACCTCCCTCTGAGCTGCCCCCCTCCCCTCAGCAGCCTGGCATCCTAGACCTGCAGCCCATGTCCCCTTCCTTCAGCCCAACCCCACATCTCTCCCCGAGGTTAACAGAAGCAGGCTGCATGTGTCACAGTCCATGATTCCCTGCTGCAGCAGCTCAGCAGGGGTGGGGCAGGCTTAGCTCGCAACACACCACTGTGTTGTGACACGCTTTTGTGTTGCGACACAGTGGTTGAGAACCACTGTTCTGGACTACAGCATGAGAGCCACTGGTATAGATGAAACAATAACATCAGCTAAACCAGCAACCATTTAAACAGAACTGCAGTTTCTCAAGTGAAAGATGATAGTGCTACAGCCTAAAACCAAAATAATTAAAGAAGTGGAAAACTGGCATGTTTGGCTATCTGCATGTTATTTACTATTCACTAATCCATTCAGAGATTTCTATTGGCCAGGTAATGAAAGAGTTAAAGGATGTAGTAAAAGGCATGGTCTTATGGGACCAACTTTTTAGTACATCCTTTTAAATTGCACCCATAAGACTTATGAGCACATAGATTTTCAGTAACAAGCTTACATTTTTATAGTGCAGCGTAAAAAATTTGAATTGGGGAGAATGTGTATCTGTGTTTGTAATTAGTACATGTTGTACATATTTCATTCATTATTGTAATAAGAGGATTTTCAGGTTATGCAATTTTAATATCTTGATTATTTCATATAAATAGTGAAGAAATAATTTTAAAGTAAATATTTCCAACATATCTCACCACAGTTCAGTTACCAATGATTAGCCTAAAGTTAACCTAATGATCAGATAGGAAACTATCAAAATAGAAATCTAATATGTCAATCAAGTTGAATGTAATTCATTTGTATACATTACATGATTACAGAGTTGTCTCAACTCTTTTGACTTGCCGTACAGTCAACAGGATATGATAGATAAATTGGTTTCCTATTATATTTTGAGACTTTATATATGAAGTAGAGGTAATATTTAAAAATTCTGATCAAAGCAACCCATTGGCTCAACCATGTTTAAAATGACAATACATTCTCGATTTCATTTACTTCTATAGCTGAAAATACAGTTAATTAATAAGTCAAAATAAGAAGGTGACCTATAACACAGATTCTCTCTTGGCATAACTTATTTTCCCATGGGTTTATGAGCTTGAGCAGGCAAGGTAAGTGGTTTTTTTAAAAAAATTTAATATGACCAAAAACCCCACCATACATTAAGAATATTTTTTTTAAAATCCTGGACCATGACCTTGCTCTTAGGAGATCCATGCCCACTCTCTGCTTAGGGAAGGAATAGCAGGAAGTTTCAGACATACGAGGTGGTCCTTTTTACTGCCCTTTTGATGAGAGGTCCATCAAGTAATTGGCAGAAATCACTGGTTATGTAATATAACCCAGGGTCATTTCTCTCTTCCTCTTGGAATTTTGGCCCAAACAAAGACTACATCACTGAAGTGAATGGAACTTATTTAGCTTAATCTGTCACCAAATGTGTCTCAATGAAATTTCTTTCCAGCTATATTACACAACTCAAAGTCACTGGACACTGTAACAATCAAGGCCATGATGGTTAGTTCTACATTATTATTGGACAGATTTCAAGATCTGACACTAGAAAAAGCTATTGCTATAGGCCTAGCAATAATTAAACTTGTGTTCATTTCTTCTCATGGGTGGGAGGGTCTTATGCTTCCTCCTCTTTTCCTTTAATCATTCTGGTTTACCAAGTATCATTCAAAACTGGTTATTCCTCATTTGATTTCCAAATCATCGAGCGTTTGCCTTTCAACTTGTTAATCTTCTGGAACTGATTGAATGAACATTTGATTAAGTCATAACTTGTTTATTTGGTTTAGATTTTATTTTTCCCATGTCCAGGTCAACATTCCCATGTTCAGTAAAACTGGTTCCAAAAGCACCATGGACTATTGAGAGCATGTAACATCTTCCCCATTTGCTTCCTCCACCACCAGGTTCAAACTCTTTTTTTAAAATGAATCTTGTGGATTTCATGCATGAGAATGGTGTATGAACCCAAATTTTGTTATATTGATATGTAGCCCCAAAGCATTTGTGACTGAATAATTAAAAAGAAAACAAAACAAAGTTATGTTGTCAGAAAGATTTTAGGATAAAATGATCATTGAAGAGTACAAACCTAATGACCTGGTTACAGTGAGCACACATAGGAGTACGCTTTCCTGCTGGAATATGCTCTGCTCTCTGTACCAAAGTGTCTTGCTCTGTTAGCTGAGGCTGCGTCACAGACTTATCGCTTGGTGCAGTTGCGCCAGATGTTGTAATGTTGTTTGGTGTCCATCCACTTGCAGGTGCTATGGAAAATAAGAGTATTTTGAAGACTGTGGCTATACTGTGTCAATCTCAATTCAACTGTACAGGCATCAAATAAACAGAGCTCAGTTCAGTATCTGAATTTATATATTTAAAATATGGGCAGTATGTTCATTATGATGAAAAAAATATACCAACAGAGTTATTATGGATTGAGTTTACTCTTTTCACTCAATCTGGTGGCTGACTAGTCACCAAAGCACCAAACCAAACATCACCATTACCTAGCAGGATAAAACTTCTGTGAAACACAGTGTTTTCAATTACATGGGAAAGTATTGGACATAATGGAGGAATCAGGTGATAGAATGTTCGACATGTTCAGATCTGTGTTTGGATGGAGCAGGTTGAAATCAAGGCTGCAAATATATGAGAGGTGACAAAAACCACATACATCTTCCTAAGGAGTCATATTCATTCATTATCCATCATTATTACCAGGATAAAATAAAGAAGTATGCAATGAGTACAACATGTAAAGGTTCTTAAAACACATTATTACATAATTAAAAACACTTCCAAATTAAAACATTGACCTGGATCATTCCACATTGCCAATCCAAAGCATGACTCATTACTCTACAGAACATCCCCTTCTGTCTGGTGTGTCTGCACCCTTTAAATAGTCACTGCCCTGGCATCAGGCTGTACCCCCAGGGCTCCCTCTTGGAGGCAATAGTTTCATTCTCTTTGGTCTGTTCTGGCCCCAGGTCTCCAGATGGGCCTCTTAACATTTCAGATCCCCTTCCGAGGTATGTCACAACTGAACTGACCTAGTCTCAGTCCAGAACCCTAAGAGCAGCAGCTACATGCTACTTCATTCCCTCAGACACTTCCCCACAGCCCCAGCCTTCACCCTTACCCCAGGGCTTTCCTGCATTCAGGACTAGGAGCCAGACAAGAGCGTACTCTTGCTCCCCTGGTCCCCGCCAGCACTAAGCTATCCATACTGCTGCACTCCTCTTTGGCCAGGCAGGAGGACATTCTGAACTCCTCTGGCTCTAGAAAAAACTGCCCATCTCTAGCTCTGCAGCTTCTTTTCTATGGTCCTCATGGGTCCTGATTATCCGCTTGCTTCAGCCCCTCTGATTGGCTGCTTCCTGTGCAAACTCTAGGCCACTTGAAGACAGCTCCATTACTCATATCCTGGGATGGTTGTGGCAGGACCTGAACCCTTCAGTAGGGGGCTTCTGGCCCTATTCCACCCCGTCACACTAATACAGAAACAAATCTGGAGGAATGCCTCTCCTTCATCTAGGGGATACTAAGCCTAGTCACTGAAATTTAAAAACAGCAAGTTCTTTAAAAAACAGTGTCACTTTTTATTGCAGGATGGAAAATGATAAGCTATATTAAGTACAATAAGATAAGAAAAATATACGGCATTAAGAACAATCTAGAGCCATATTCATTAATCGTCCAGTAACATTTGCTGACTTCTTGCTGTTGTAAAAAAAAAAAAAAAACAAAAACAAAAAAAAAAACTTTGAGAAAAAGAATCAGTTTAAAGAGAAGGCGTTCATAGGAAACCGGGGAGAGGTTACACACACGAAATAGCATGTCAGGTCAAAACAATACCACATGGAGCCAGAAAATTATCATATAGCAATGACATCAACTGTAACTGCCTCAAGAAATGCTTCAGCAGATCCAGTTGTACAGAACTCTGTTCTAGAGTTAATCTCTAAAACAACTAAAAAATAAACACCATTGTCAATCTGTTGGACCAGTTTTCTCTTTGGGAGGTGCAGATGATTTCCTCTGTTGTATCAGATTTCTAGCTTCAAAGGAGACTCCGAGGATCAAGGGCTGAGGTTATCAATACTGCTTATTTTTTTCAGCCGTATTACTTAATGAGATACACAGCACTTAAGTGGGTTGGGGGTTTTTTTTGGTTTTGTTTTTTTAAACAGCAGTGGCTGGAGCCTTTAGAGGGCTGAGCACACTGGACTGGAGTCCACATTTCAGACTTCTAGGGTGACGTTTTGGGACCACTAAAGTCAGCAGCAGAACTACCAATGATTTCACTGGGCCAGAATTTCATTCCATTCACTCACCCCAAATCTGCTCTACCATGTCAGGCCTGGTCAACACTGCAGGAGGATTTCGGCAGCAATCGAAGGGAGATACATAAAGTACTTAAAATACCGTGCGTATCTTCCTTCAACTGTCTAACACCTACTCACCGCAGGGTTCCCTTACACTACTTGCTTGGTAGGTCTTAAATCAACCTCCGGCTAACTCTGGGTTCGACTGAGTGTGTCTTTACAAATGCTCAATCAACTTTCACAATTGATGCTGCACTGTCAGAGGTGCTATCTACAGGGTAGCCTAGCCCTCAAACTATGTGTATACTTCAAGTTGGGGGAATATGTCCCAGTCTACAGTGACATACCTGCACTCGCTCTTGTGCTAAAATCAGAGTGTAGCTGCAATGGCACAAATTGCAGGAGGGATTAGCCAATCAGAATTGTGTTCAGGGTGCTTAGGCCTTCTGGCCATCACGGCAGCACTTTTACATTTAGCACTCTTTCTTTATGAGAGCTTATGTGGCACCTCCTCAAATCAGGAATTAGGCCCCTAGCTGGAAAAACAGATACCACCTAAATGCGTGCCTCCTAAATATGACCGAAACATTTATTACTGTCGAAATTTCCTGCAACAATCAGACTTCAAAACTGAACTTGGGTCTACACTGGAGCAGTTATTTAAGAACTAATGCTATGACTATATAGTTACAAAAGAGAAAAGAATTAACAGAATATATACACATTTGAGAAAACATAGGTCAGATCTAAAATGGTTGATGAATTTTGACATTCATTATCTGTAGATTGCCATGGACAAGAGAAATAAAAGATGCCTGATTTTTTTAATATCCCCTCAAAACAAATAAACTTACATTCCAAGTTCATCAACTCATCAGCTCCGCCACCCCAGCAAGTTTCTCAAAGTGAATCCCACAAATTTATTGAGCAATCTCACAAAGTAAAACTGCCACAACATGCCTGAATATTTGAAACTGCAGAGTCATGCTGTGTTGCTATTCATTTCAATATTACAAAACATACCCACTTGTAAATAAATGCTTTAAACAATCATTTTGAGAGCCACTGTGTTAACAAATCATTCACCACCACCGCCGCCATCACAGCTATAAGGCTGGCTCATGAACCAAAAATACATTTACAGTTGTACATCTTAAGCCACACATGCCAACATTTTAAAACTTTTTTTTTAAAGTAGCCAACTATAATAAACGTCAGTGCTCTATAAACTAGACAAAAGCTTTGCATGAAATATGCCAAGGAGTACAAGGTCAGGAATGAAGATCCATAAAGACAAAGGAGTTCCCCCTTTCTTCCCAACTTTTAACCCTTGGTTACAGAGTTTATATGGTTATACAGGGAAGAAAAGGGCTAACCACTACTTGCTTTCTGTTCTAGCTTCAGTGTAGTGATCCTGAGCCTATTATAGAATGAAATCTTGACATTGTGTTGTGACGGTGTTGTGAGAATATAACGCCTGCCACAAAGTTGTCATACATGTATGTAAATCTGTCAAGACATTTTAACATGACTAGCTCGTGCGGTTCTGACTCCTTTTGATAATCTTGCAAAAAAATAATGTGAGGGTCTCCTCTTTCCCACCTCCTAAGGAGGAGTGCTCATTGACCCTGTGGATATGGACTACACAAGAGCAGCATGGATCTTTAGCACTCTGGAGCATGTAAGTGGTATAATGACACTTATGATGAACCCTATTACATGCTAGTACATTCACTCATCGAGGGAAGAGTGACATTATAGGAAATTAAATAAAAAGGAGTTTCTAATGGTACAAGGGAGGTATACAATGCACTCTTTATTGGAATGAAAAATACTTATTCACATAAGTCCGGGGCCCAAAATGTACACAGGAATGAGAAATTCTTTTTTGGCACCAATGCTTTGGTAGGGCAATTTTGCTGATTATTAATCCAATAAAATGGCCTCATTACCCATTTTCCTTACTCCTTCCCCATTTGAAGACCAATATAGCCACACACATTTTCTGTCTAATTAACTCTGAAGTTTGATAAACTATCAAGAGCCAGGTCATTTGGAGATAAGGTTGACACCCTTTTGGATCCTTTCCAACCTCTGAGGCAGTACAAAGTATACAAGTTAGTTGGGTTTTTTTAATACAAGTATATTACTATTCATCTTTACATACAACACCTATTAGAGCAAGATCAGAATGGATGACAGTAAACAAGTGTTAAAAATTATTTCTTTAAAAAAAACACACTTCTTAATCAAACATTTGAACATTCAGTATTCCTTGGAAGTGGCTACCTCTGAAAATTGCATCTCCAACACACTTTATCATGAACAAGTCACTGCTCTATTGTAGTTTATCTCAGATTATTAATGCCTGCTGAGCCTACAAATAAATGCAGATAACGAGGTGGAAAAAAGCTTTTGGGAAACATGAAAGAAAAATATTTTGATTAATGATACTTTCTACCCCTCTCCTCATACTTTGCTTTCTAATTTGCAAGTACTAGCTAGTGAGAAGACAAAGACACACACAAAAAACTAATTTCTTTGAAGATTGTTTTCTTCACAAATCAAATTCAAGCACAACTTCTGATATACCTCTAATGTGTATTTGATTTGCCTGTTAAATACTAATGCCAGTTCAAACACATTTGCTGACTTTGTTTTCATTGTGTATCTAAGAGAAAGCTCTTGCTTTTAAAAAAAAATTTTTAAACTTCATGAACTAACACTATGTTCCCTTTTTTTTAGCCTCAATGCATAGTAATTATAAAACCTGCTTTTGTGGGATTGAAGTAAACTCTAAAAGTTATTTCTGGTCAGAAATAAGATTTCAGCATGTAAAAAATGTCTCAACATTGTTTGAAAAATCCAGTGGTCATTTCTGAATTATTCAAATGAGAAAGAAGAAGTGATATCAATTCTGGTAACATCTCCTGTCTGATCATAATTCTATGTTAACAGAGATGCTTTCATATGTAGACAAAAATAATTTGAACGAAACTTTAATGCTATAAAACACAACAATGTATTAAAAGAAAGCTGGGAACTCAAAGTTGAAACTGGTGCTCTGTTCTTTCATTTATGCCAGTGAGAAGGGACAGAAAAAGACAACAGAGCATCAACCAAATTAGAAGGCCCAATTTTGTTTCAATTGAAATTAATGGCAAAATACTTTTAAGGTTTCAACATAAGTAGATTGGGCATTAAATGGGATTGCGGTCACGATAGAGAATGAAACATTAAAATTTCATCTCTGAGAATGGGGTTTACATAAGCAAGTGTTGGATCCGGCAGCATTCTCTTCATTGTGACTCTGAATGGATCCATGCCAGTAGATCTCACTGCAGTATCAGGGCCTAAAAATATTTTTACAAAGAATTTCAAAGTAGAGTTTGAAAATGCCAATCACTGTTTCAGTGACTAGTGCTCTCTCTCAGTGGGGCTGATATCTTTATGTTATGTCCAGCAGCAGTCCTATTTGTTGATGTAAACTAGAACAGAAAGAATTGCTTTTTCCATTAGAAATCATTTCTAAGCAGAAGTTTAAAGCTATTTGGTAAGTAGGTTCTATATTTAAAAGAACACACAAAAATACCTTTGGTTAATTTGACTTTCTAATGTTAAAGAATACCCAAAAATCCATTTAAAACTAAAGTTTACATCACAATTTTGAAACTAATTTCCAATGCTTTGGAAAGCTCTGGCACTTAAAATTCAAGCTGTAGCATCTCACACTTAACTCTCGAGAATGCTGGTTCAATTCTGTGTGTGTTGAGCAAAAGGGTGGCCATCACATGAACACTTTCCACTTATGTTTTTGTCTCCTGTTTTAAAGTCTATATAAACATTGCAGCCATCTTCATCTATAATAAAAATATTGTTTTGTGAAAATTTTTATAACTAGATAGCTTTTAGAGAAGCTTTTTTCCTTCCCTTAAATTACTTTCAAGTACTACTAGAACTCAGGTGACAAGATGCCCCGATGTTATAGGGATAGCTCCACTACACACACACACACACACACACACACACACACACACACACACACACA
>ML685812.1:2860548-2941314 GCA_007922175.1 Pelusios castaneus
CACACACACACACACACACACACACACACACACACACACACACACACGAGAGAGGGGTGTCTAATACCACTCGCGTCTCCTGTCTCAATTTTTCACATTTGCTATCTGTTCACCCTAACTGGTACTAGGCCCAGACTATCACATTCTATCCAAGCATACTCTGAAACTTGGGCTCTAGACCTGATCAATATTTTGGACCATAACTTTGGTTTATACAATGATATTTATTCTGTTCACTGCTCTCAAAAAATATAGATCTATCACAGTTTATACCCTTAATCCTCCCACTGAAGCAGATCACACCACAATGCTTTAAGGAAGGGGGAGGGGAATTGAACTATTGTACTACCAAAAATATGTAAGAAGTTAAAAAAGAAAGTTTCGACCAACAAAAGAGAAAACAGAGCATAGCAGTGTAGGTTAAAGGAGAAATGCTCAAGTTCAACCCAATCAAAAGAGAACTGAAATTTGCCAAAGACAGCATAATAGGACATTCAAGTAGCTTGGGAAGTTGCTGAAGTTTTTTTGGAGCTGCACATCTTCGGTCCCCAAGCCTGTCAAATGAACTGAGTGTAGAGGGGAAAGGAAACAACCCAGCCAAACCCTGACAGCCTCTCAAGGTTCTTGATTGCTTTGTCACAAGAAGCCTTAAGGGCTCCACCTAATTTTCATAATGGAGCAGACTGCAGCCATCTTCATCTATAATATGGAGGAACTATAAACTCCAGAATGGAATACTCCATGGCTTGGAAATGGTGCATGCAGGGATTCAGCACCTCTGAAGGCTACAAGGCAAGCCACAGGCTACACTTCAGATTTCTACAGGCTTCATTTTGCCCTCATTTGCCGTTCTTTAATGATACTCCTCCTAAACTGTAACAGCGGGGCAGTTTTACATTGTTGTAGCTAGCTTTTCTAAAATGAATAACACTGTGCACTATATTATTAAGTTTGTCCTTAAGTATTTACTTTTGCAAAACTCCTTCGTATGGCTAGTTTAATATTTAACTAGGTCTGAAGCAAGGTAAAGAACTGCCTTTTTCTTTCTGAAAATCCCAGTGTGACTTTGCCCTGGTTATATTAACAATGGCATGTTCCAATGCTGAACACATGGATGAATACAAACACTAGTGAAAGATTTCTAAGACAAAGGGGAAAAGGCGGATATGTAGCAGTGCCAAAGTCACTTTGACAGCAGTTCTCTGGTGCATAGCAACAATACAACAGTCTGAACTGTTTAACGCTCACTTAAACATAACATCAGACTTCATGCAATATCTATAAATAACAGTGCTACTTTAACTCGTGGGAGTGCCAGAATTTCATTTTAAAGTGCTGTAATCCAGTGATTTATATAATGCTCTCAAACTACTGCATGATGAATGGAGAACATAAAGATTCATATGCACAATTATCTGACTCCTGTTAATATACTGGACAGTAAAATCTCTTCTAGTCTCTTTCCCTCCAAACCAAACAGATGGCCGGATGAAGCAAAGGTCTGAAAAATTCTGCTGTCAGATAGTTATGTTAAACTTATGCAATAAATACCCTACCCTGTATGAACTTTGCATGAAATTGCACAAACTAAATGAACAGAACTTCAAGATAAGCAGCAGAGAAAAAAAACATTCAATAGTCTTTCTTTGGTTCCTACAGAATTTGTGGCCTATAATCAAAGCTAAAATAACCCCCACTGATGAAAGGCAGACCAGGAAGGATTAAACCATTATCATTTCTTTAAATGACCAAGTATGCTGGTATGTACACCATGAAAAATCAGAACAGGTGCAACCAAGACCTAATTTCAAAAGCCTCTGCATCTTCAGGGGGTTAGTTTCCTGCGTTAGCAACCAGCCTTTCAGCTGGAAGAAGGCTGATTAAATAGGCTGTAAAGTATCAATTAAAATGAGTGCAGTGGTTTTGATTTGGTTCAGTTTGTCTCCTCGTGATTTCTTTGTTACATCTCATACCATCACAAATTTGGCATAACTGGCTTATTTTACTGAAAATGGACCCTGCAATGATAGAAAGCATGACATATTTCCCTGCCCAACAGAGCTCAGTTTTGTTTGGCTGGAGCTCCACATATGGAAACTCATAAATACTTTTCTGGGGAGGGTATTTTTTTTTTCTTTGTCTTCACTGCTTTCAGTTCATATACATTTTTGACTGTAAGAATTATATAAGAAGACGGAATATAATCTTATGAAAAAATTAACATCCTATACCAAAGTAACTGAAATACACTGTGTATTCTTTACGCTGATATTTAAAACTGATCAATTATAAGGCTAATGTTTAGATAAAATATTATGCTTTACATTTTCAACGCACTCTGCACAAACACAGAGCATGATTCTCCATTGTTCTGAATCTAGGATAGTCACTGACATCTTGCGCAAGTGCTTCCTAAATGCTACCGGTTTGATCTGGTGTAAATACCTATACAAAGTGTAAGACAGTGCAGAATCAGGCCCATTAACTAACCAATTCTCAACATCTCTCTGATATTATTAAAGTTTTATAAAAGCAGAGGAACGAGGTGTCTTCATTTTCAAAATTCACATATGGAAAAATTATGTCTCTAACTTGCATATGCAATTACCACATTGTAAGAGCAAACAGTGTATTTTGTACATAGCCAGCTATTTTGTGCCATCACAGTGCTAGGAGAAGGTTGGTGGAAAAGAAATATGGCTCCTTTTGAAAGGATAGAAGAGCTGTTCTTGGCCCTCTTAGGTGTAGTGATTCAGGCCGCTGGGCTGTGCTAGACCAACCTTGTTGGTTCCAATATGGCCTTGCTAACTGAGAGGGTCACTTACTTGGTTCTGTGGCTGCAAAATATTCAGCAGATGGTGGTTTGGGTTTTGGTCTTTCTCCAGGGATCTCTGGAGATTGTTAGTCTCTCTTCGTGGCAAGTTCCAGTATCACCTAAGGTTGTTTGATAGAAAAGAGAAAGAAGGCGAGACTGCCTCACTTGGGCTAAACAAGAAACTGAGGAGGAAGTCAATCCATACCACCTCTTATACCTCCTTTGGGAGCATAAGACAACTGACTGCACAAGTGTGGGCCAACATAAACAGTTCAAACCTCCGGACTTAGGCACATGCAGAACCACATGTGGAATAAATAATAGGGACCAGCAGTCAAAGAATAATGGATTCTCTTTGGCCAGCTTGAGCCACGCCTGTGCTTTCCATGTTGATGTGGCCTCTGATGACATACTGGACAGAGCAGGACTAACTGTGCCTCATTTTCATTGCAAATACAAACTCCTGGAGGTGAAGGAAATTCAACTGTGGAAAATCTAAAGTAACTGTTCTTTCTTCAAGTGATTGTTCACACAGCTTCCACTTTTGGTGACAAACCAACAGCTGTCCATTCACATGGAGGTGAACACTAGGAGTCTATTTAAACAGCAGCCGATGTACAACCCTGCCAGAGGAAGCGTCTGATTTTGAATCTTTCACTAATGAGTAGACACTTGTGTATATGTGTACCAAGCTGCCCAATACATTTCAGAAAAGGGGACATTCTTCAAACATGCAGGAGAAACTGCCTGAGCTCCAACGGTGGCTATGTGGATCTAACCTTGCTTACATACAACATATCCTTACACAGGTTGGAGGCCTACTTATATAACCTCTAAGATGACAGCCTGACCCTTAACCCTCTCTGCAAAAGCCACTAAATGTCGTGGTGTGTTTCTGAATGGATTTGTTCTATCAGCAAAAAAAAGAAACTGCCCTTGTTATTGCAAGTGTTTGAAGTTTAGCTTCGCTGGAGGCTGAATAGGGCTTGAGGAAAAACATTGAGATATGAATAAATTTGTTCATGTGTATTTCTGAAACAAGTAAGATGAGGACTTCAAGTGAGCCTGTCCTTATAGAACACTGCAAAGGGATATTCATCATAAAGAGATGAGTCTCCCCTATCCTTTGAGCCAATGGCAACTGCCAGTAAAAAGGTAGCTGAGGCTGAGGACTGTATTTTTTCCTCATAGCTGACGTGTACAGCCCTAGGGATCAAAGATTCACCCACAAATCCTTCAATGTGTGAGGAGACTTGTCAGTCTTCAGGACCATGGTTTGGACTTCTCTAGAGAAGCCAGATGACTGCCGCCACGAAACCATAACAATGGCCATGGAAATTGAACATGCCACTGTGTTAGCTGTGTGTAATGTGGACTGAAGAGATGTTTTAGCTGCCAGCTGATGCCTGCTGATTATAGCCTTCAATTGGTCTTTACTGAACAGGTCCCAGACTCCCATAAAGGGAACTGATGATACCAATGGAACTGGGATTCTCTGCAGAGACTTACAAACCTTTTGTTTGTGGCCCTAAGTGAGTGGCTTGTCTCCTTGCAATGATGCCATTGAAGTAGACTGTTGTGGTGAGAGTTTTCACCAGGATTCCAGGGTTGAAGGACTAACTCCATAAGCAGGAGTTTTGAGCCTTAATTCTTTGTCTTTGCTGGACTTCGGTTTTAGTTGCTGGCACCACCCACATCTTTGTGAGTTGTGTTTTTCCTCCCAGACAGTGAACACGTTTTGAATGCTGTCAATCACTGGGCCAGATTCCTTGCAATTGAGGCACTTTTAACTGTGGGGAGCCAGGCATACTCTTGTCCAGAGGGCTCTCCTCCATCATGGTTGGCGGAAGGCAAACTTTTTCTTCTTTCTTTTTGTTTTACATGATCAACAAAAATGAGATAAGTAAAGGTACCAAAGGAATGAGCTAAAAAAAGCTTCAAGGGAAGCTAAAATTAACAAAATTAAAGAGAGTTAATTTGTGAATGGACAGCTCTGAGCTCCATCTCTAGTCAAGAGGAAGTGAGAAGGAACTGAGAAAGTAATGCCCAAGCATGCTGGTTGGCCTTGTGGCATTCGCAAAGAGCACCTGTGTGGATCAGGTGGACTGCTACCAAAGTTCTCCAATCAGCAGCTCAGGGGTGCAGACACATCTATAGTGGAGCATCCATAGGGACGCTATTCAATGAAGCATCAAAAATGTAATTTACTAAGGACACAGACAAAACTTCAGGTATACAGAAGGTAACCAGGAAATAGAGTTAGAATATAAAATATGCCTTGAAATGGTTGAAGTTCTTTGTTCTGTTTCTTAAACTCCTGATTACTTTTATTAAATGCTGAACTCATGAACCATTGTGCTGGTCAGAAAAAGATGCTGGTCTTAACTTCAGTGAGTAAGTTTAAGCACAGGGAGACCTTGAAGGTTTCCATTTTGTAAAAATATATGCCTGAGAAAAAGAAGATGATCCAATCTCTGCTGTAATGCTGTTGTAACCATGCCTAGATCTCTTTCATCTGCTGGTTTTGCATTACTACCTTCTTCAGACTTCTGGGTAATGCATGCTATATAAAACCGCAGGTGAGCTTACGTCAGGTTTAAAGGGCAGATCTCAAACGAAACCTGTAATATAATCTCTGGTCAAGCTTGAGATACCTTGGCCGCTGTTAACATTTCAATCAAATCGTGAAATGCAGCCTCTTCATTATTTCTCAACCTAGTGACAAGTATACCTACCTATACTGCTCCTCCAGACTGAAACTCAGATGGTTTTTAAAAAAACCCAACTTTTAGAAATGGCAGAAATTCTACTTTTTCGTCAATATTTTACCACCAAATTGCATTTAGATACAGGCCCTCTAAAGAGAGCAGGATAAGTAAAACAACATGGCATAAGAAAATCTAGAAAGTCTCACCGTATGCTATTTTTACCCCAGCCTTTGTTATATTTTTATTGGAAAACATATTCAAGATGTAGCTCCCAAGGAAGCTAGGTACATTTAAGGTAATCTAAGCCTGGTTCTCCTAATACAGTCTATCCCAATACTTTACAGCAGGGCAATAGGCTAAATGCCTGAGATCACTGCCTACCTACAACTTCTCTACAGTTAGAAGATCACCTTAGAATAGGACAAAGAAAGCTTTTTGGTTTTTTTACTTTATTGCCCATGGGGTTAGGTGTTGATTATTCAACATAATTCTTCACTGCACCAGCCGCTCTCTTGTACCTGCTGGCACACAGAATGAAGCTGCTTTCATTCAGATAGAATGTCTGATTCTAACAGCCTAGCTGAGATTTACATTAATAGATGCTCTTGATCTGCCAAAATCACGGTTTGTATGGCTCTTAAAATTGTCAAATGTTAATATGAACACTGTCAAGGCTTAATGATGTAAAACTGGAACACTTACAGATGCAGCCCTCCCTCCACTATACAGATGTCTCGAAGACTTGTAACTCTTAGCAAATGCTTGAATATGAAAAAGCAAAAAAAAAAAAAAAAAAAAAGCCCCAACAGACGCCCTAAACTCAGAAATAACCATGTTAATATGCAATGAATTCATAAAAAGAAATCAGGCTGTCTTTCTGCTTTGCATCACCACTATATACTACTAATTTTTCAGTGAGTTCAGTATATTCATATGTTTACAGAGAAAACTAATAAGAATGGTGATTTAATTAGTCATTATACATCTTTCTTTCTACATACTCATATGGCATTAATCATGCCGATCCCTCCAAAAATCCATCTCAAGCATTACATTTACACTTCCGTGCAATAATGGGATTTTGCAGTGAAATCCTCTTCAACGTATTGAAAATGAATATTGTACTGTTGAAACCCCCAAGTACAGAAATGGGTCTCTGCAAGTGAAATAAATCAATCATTCTGTGGAACAAGCACTAGGACACTTGAAGGAATTCATAAATAAGACAAATATTTAATGTGACATGTCAGTCTAACACACATAGGTACCATAATCACACCAATCCTTGCTACAGCTGCACATGACAATATGAAGAGACAACTGAAGAGGATATTTTTAAGATAGCTAATTTCACACACAAAAAAAATCAGTAAAAATATACACTGATTTACATTTCAATAAATCTTAATGGTATCAGTCACATTCTTCTGCCTTAGATCCTTTCTCTGTGCCAGTTCCAACACAAGTACAGAAAGCGACAGTATACCGCCATCATGAGGATGTTTGGTAGTACAGCATATTCAATCCAGAATATATTGTCATTTTTATTAAACAGACAGTAATATGACCATATGTTCCAAAGATCCCAGTACAAAACACACAGCATTAAGACCATATGTTCTCTCTCCATTTTTACATTGGGCTCATTGAAATGTAGTGTCTAGCCTAAACAGATTTTTTCAAAGAGGGGAAACTCCCTTAATAATAGGATAAAAAATGCTACTTAATGGCTCATGTTCAATCAGAAGCATAAGAGGGAAAACCTCTCTCCTATTTACACGGCAAGTGACGGCATTAATTTGATCATCAATAAATACTTCCCTGCTTATTTACAAATGAATGTTTAAGATCAGCCTGGGGCAAAGAATTTCAGTTTGGGAGGCAAGGTGATTAAAAAGGATAATACTATATCAATCTATTACATAGTATTACCACAAGTAAAATATTCCCGCATTGGGGCACATGTATAATATTTACTAAACCATGCTTAAAGTTAATAAACTTTCAGATTGTTCCTATAGGAACCAACCTTTAAAATCTGTACTACATAAACTAAAAAAAAATTATGTAGTCTTTTTTTGGTACTGAAAGTAAAAAAATCCAGAAATGCCCAGCACTTAAATAGGCCCACATGATGTTGATGAATGATTTCAAAATGTATAAAACCCAACCGGGAGAAGGGCATTGGTAACAACAACATGTAATGTATAAATGGTTCTTCTTCACTTAGACAAAATATTCCCTCATTTACTGGAAAATGCCCACTTACAACATTTTAAATATAATTTGTCTGGACTTTAATAAATAAATCTACGACCTGAGTCTTCAGCTTTTACTCACAAGAGAAAAACAAGATCAATTAAATCTATGGGACTACTCACAAAATAGGTACAGGGTCAGGCCCACAAAAATATTTAAAATAAAACTGACCTAAAAAGTAACCACAATAAATACTATTAAATGACAAAGTTGGATGAGCAATCCAAACTAAAAAATTTGAACTTAAATATTGTTTTAATTATTACAGTAAAATAAACTCGACTCTTTTAATAAGGTGTCTAAAAGTTCTCTGAGTAAGGAAAAGGCTTCTTTAAAGTTACCTGTTTGGTTCAAAGGCTGCCAACCTGAGTATTTGACAGCACTCTGAGGCCCAGTTGGTTTAAAGGCTGTAGCAGAGGTGATATTGGCTGCAGTTGGTCTGGTGTCAGTTTTTTCTGGGGTTACGGGCATGCTCTTCACTGAGGCAGCGGTATAAGCAACTGGCTGAGAAGCCTCCAGGGAATCACTGTTTAAAAACAAAAAGAGTATTTCTTACCCATACAGGAATACACTGAAGTTATGGTATATGTAAGACTGAGGTATAAAGTGTTTTCCCTTCACATTGAAGCATGAATTGCATGAGCAGTTTTATCATAATCATACTTAAAACTACTTTGCCATATGCAAAATGTCACACATTGGTCCCAAATCCTACATCTGCACTCAAGGACTCTTTTAAAATAAATACATGTTTAAAAATTAAGCCCCCCCTTACTTTTTCTCTGTTCCATTATGTAATGATCTCTTTCACTGAGGGCTTGGGGGAAGGAGGAGGGCGGTATACTCTACATTTAAAAGTAACTTTTTCTTCTTAGATAAAGCGTAAGTGTCCATATGTTCAAGTTTAATTTGTAGCTCTCCATAAAAACGTCAGCACAAAAATGACTTGAACACACTTGACGGGCAATTGCATTCCCACAGGTCATTATTTAGTATTTGAAAAGGGCTTAAGTTGTTTCATATTATAATATATTTAATATTTTACATTGCTTTTTAAAGAAGTTTAAAGTTACCTCCCTGTCTTGAGGGAGGTACAGTTCTGCTTATTAAAAATATACAGTAGCCACTGAAAATTGCAGTTAACTGGAATTCACATACAGTGTTAAGTGGCCACTAATTAAACTACTGGGAGAAGATGATTCATTTCTGATTTCCATCAACTATTTGGGAGCAGTAACATCTCAAATAAAAACCGTTGCGAGGTTGCTTTTTTATAAATTTGTATTTGTGTTTGGGAAATGAAAAATATTTTAGTAAGAAACCTTTAAAATAATGCTATACTTGCTAATGAAAACCATTTGTAAATTAAGAGAATCAAACAGCAGGAAACACTAACCATTTCTGTAACACAGAAACATGGCAAATCACATCAACAGAGCCAAAGCCCAATTCATATTTCATCCATCCTTGAAGTGAGAAAGGCTTTTAAATCATATATAATTTCTCTCTACAGGAGTCTACAATGCAACTGTGAATTTACTGTCCTATACTGAAGCATAGCCACGCTTGAAATTAGCATATGATAGTAAGTTTGAGTAGCGAAAATCCCTGAGACTTTTTAGTGAAAATTAGTTTTGTTAATGCATATGCACAATAACAACTTGTCGGTAACATATTAGAGAATTTTAATACTCTCATGCACGATCCCACATTATGAACTAGCAACCCTGCCTTCTGTTTGCCAGTGACTGCGAAGTGTTAATATTTCACATGCTTAAGAACTTACTTGTGAATACATGGCAAATCCATAAACAAGAAAATTGAGACTTAAAATCCTCAATTCACTTCATTGTATTTATAGCAGTTATTGAAATTACACAAATCTTTAATTATATAAATAGCTGCGATCAGCTGTCATGGCAACTGATTTACTGTTCTAGTGCAGGTGACAACAGAGGAAGCATAAAAGTGGGCTTCCATTCTCTATAATGTTAATATGTATTTCAGGAAATGGTACAATCTTGGTGGAGGCACAAATCCATAGATAACTGATTCTTTAGACACTTAGAATACACATCCTTCCAACAGCAGACTTTAAGAAGGTGTTAAGGATCTGTGGTATCAACGTGTGTGTATTCGAAGACAATCAAAAAGGTCATAGGACAAGTAGCCCATGACTAATGAGAATTAGATGCTTTAGACTTCATAGTAAAAGCAAGTCTTTTCGAGGCAAAATCCTAATGAAGGTAAGACAAATTTTAATAAGACAATGAAGTCCTGTGGCACTTTTAAAGACTAACAGATTTATTTATCGCATGAGCTTTCGTGGGAGAAAATCCCACTTCGTCAGACGCTTGACGCTTGATTTTCTCCCACGAAAGCTCATGCGATAAATAAATCTGTTAGTCTTTAAAAGTGCCACAGGACTCTGTTGTCTTTCTACAATAGACTAACACGGCTACCCCTTTGGAATTTGACAAATTTTAATGAGTGAGTTGTTTGAGTTAAACCTTAGCCACCCCTCCTCCCATCTTAAAAGTTGACCTGCTAACTTGCATAAAATGACTAATTGTCTTGTCCTCACTAGGCGTTTACTTCAAGTTAGCCAAGTCTAATTCAGAACTCATTTTTTCATAGCAAAGATGAAGATTAAGAAGAAAGCCTGCTCTGATCTCTTAACAGTGGGCAAAAGGACCAGAGTGGCATAAAAGCCATATTTCCAGTTGGGGGAGAATTTCCATAGGACAAGGGGTAGTGTCAAGGACAGAGGGCAGAGGATGAGAGAGCCACATCATGGGCTGGACTCCACTACCCAGTTCTGTGGAGATTTTGAGTAATGATGTCTGACGAATGCAGCCTGGGAGGCTGCTGTAAATTAAATTACCTCTTGGTGCTTTCAAAATCATTCCAAGGAGTCTGTCTAGGCCCTGGTAAAGCCTAGGATTGAAAGAGTACAAAAAGGCTTAAAGCTACTTCAGCTTGCCCTTCCACTCCTTCTGCTTTAAAGTTCAGGACAGTCTCACCCCAAGAACACACAACACCCCGGACCTCAGTTTTATAACAGACTTTTGATCAGGGTCCAACTCATTCAGAATCCCCATCCTGATAGTTAAAACTTTTCACCATCATGGCCCAAACGAGCATTCTCAATCTACTACCCTCCTGAGACCACTGGGTTCTCATGGCTGTAGTGAACACCTGGATGCTCTTAGATCATCAGATCTTGCCCTCAGCTATCTAACAGCAGAGTTCCATGCACCCGGATGGCATCACTCGTCTCACATAAGACTAGTCTATTTAGAGTTTAAACAAAGCTATCTGTATTTTTACTGTGAATTTACAGGAAATCTCATTGCCACTGATTCTTAGTAACATAGTACCACCGCACATTTGCCAGGAGAAGGTCTCTGTCACATTGTCGGCTAATATCTGTAAGAATAGCGACCTGCTGTTATAAGCAGGCCTCTTCAACCACTCACCCGCTTACCCATCTTCTAGAGCCCATTATGGTCATTCATGCCCCTACAGGATATGATGGTGGCATCTACTTGGTGCAAAAAGTAGTCAACAATGGAGTCATTAATCACTCTCTCATCACTGACTCACCAGGTTTTGATCTGTCAAGACACCTGCGGTCATCTCTGAACTGTTTTTGAACAAAACTGGGCAATTGTACAGCCCATCTCTTTAAATGGGGTTTTTCTAAGGACTCATGATGCAGCTGCAGTCAACTCCAGGCTAAGTCGCATATGGATCGTCAAGTGCCCACTGACTTATTTCAACAGTGGACTGCCAGCACTTCACCTGGCACACGACAATGCCATTAAATGGCTATGTACATTGCTCCTATACAGATAAATATGCCTGAGGGCTGACCTACACTGAACACTGCTATGTCTCCCAGAGGTGTGAAAAACCCATACTCCTGAGAGATGTAACTTCACTGACCTAACACCCAGTGTAGACGGCAATGGAAGAATCCTTGCAACAACTTAGCTGTCCCCTCTCAAGGAACTGTTGCTGGTATGTTCCAAGCGTAGACATTGCTGAAGTCTTTTGGGTTTTGTGAACATAGCCTCCCTTTCTGCATATGCAATTATCTGTGGGTATAAATTATTTGAAAGCCTAAGCACCTGATTGTACTAAGAAATCAGGCAGGCTCTTCAAATGATGCAAGGTATGCTGCAATCAACTGTGGAGGCACAAAGGAAAGGGAGCTGAGGTTAAGGTCCTGTTTAAAATAAATAAATAAATAAAAAAATCAAGCATTCCTATAGTAATAACTTAGGCTCTGATTCAAAGCCCACTGAAATCAATAGAAGCCTTTTCATTGACTTTTATGGGTTTTGGCTCAGGACCCTCAAATATATGTAAACTTACTCCCATAAAGTCCTCAAAAAATACAAGTTATTCAGCAAAGCTGACAGCAATTTGTTTTTCTGCTTCCTTGGTTCTTCCAAGTTTTCCCCACATCAGTAGTTTGATAGTACATTCATCTTACCTTAAAAACTCAGTCAGTATGGAAACCAGTCTCCCATGTGCTAATTTTCCCCCACAAATCCCTTTCTGATTTGAGTCCATGTTTCAGTCTGAGATTGATTAATGAGGCTGTGTATTTAGGGAACACTGAGGACCTCCCTAATGAGTGCACTCAAAAACACCTCTCCTAGACTGTAGAGCTGATTTGATATACTCCCATCACAGCTACTCTGGCAAGAACCCCGTTATACCTGAGGATTTCCTCAAGAGACTTTCTTTCTTCCTCTATTAACAAAAATAGAAGCAGTTCTCTTTCCCTCAACTCCAAAAACCAATCACCAGCTGACAAACCACCTTTAAAGTAAAATATGTTCCTTCATACAAAAGAACACATAAGAAAATCCTGCTGAATTAACAACTTCGTTTGCACAAAGACAGCTTTGTTTTTTAAAAAAATTAGCAAGACGGAGCCAGATTCTGAGCAAGTGTCAATAAGTTCCATTGATTTCTATACATTCTACTCAATTTGCATCAGTGGAAAAAACATGGCAATTTGCTGTATTATAATATCCTGCTTAAAACAAAACAAAACAAAACATCCGTATGAGAAAAGAGAGGAAAACACAGTGGACAGCTTTTCAGCTCAGCTTTTATTTGATGGGGGAAGAATTGATTTATTTTTGTTTATGAAATGACACAAGTCATCCTTAACCACACTAATCTTGCAATATGTACAGAAGTGCAGTTTGCCTAATGCACCTAGAAGAGACAAAGCGCAATTCAATATCTGTGACTGCAGTTCTCTGAAGATACATATTGTGATGCCTCTGGATCTATACATAGCATTGCCTACTGTTGCTATCTGAATCACAAATCTCACATTTTGTGTTTTTAATAAATCTTCAGCTCCTGGAGTGATGTGATTATGTGAGGCTTCCAGGATTCAATTACACAGAGATTTCTAGTTTTATACCGTCAGAGAAACTTGAAAAGGTGAACTATAGAGGTTCAAAAACCAAATAAAAAATTCAATCATTTTTTTTAAAGAAAATTTCTTGTTTTTAAGCCAGTTTTCTGATTTTTGGATGCTTAGAATTGACAGTACTGTGCCTTAGATGTAACCAAGGGAGAAACATAACACAAGGAAATTTCCAACCCAATGGTTTCACCAGTCCTCCAGATGGACCTCAGACACCTCTTCCTGCTTCTTCTGTCTGTTCTTATCAAATGGGAGTGGAATATACTCTTTTACATGTAACAATTGTCAAAAATGTAATTGACAGTTACTGCTACTATATGAGATTTTCTATCCCTTTCTTTATAGGAGCTGGTGATGCTCCTTGGGGGCATAACACTTTTTAAGCTCTAGTTGAGAACTCCTACTGTATTGTAAATCCCCTATTATCCCTTTCTGCATCAGAACCACTGTTTTGATTCACTACTAGTTGGCTCATACATGACACCTATCTATTCAGGAAAGCACCTATACTTCTGGCAGCCAAACAACAAAGTTAATATTTTGATAACATTTTGGTGTACTGTATAAGGATGGATTATTTTGCTTGTTTTGTTACCATATTTCTATGCTTCTACAGTATTATTGCTTTATTTTTTGTGACAAAAAATCTGCCCTTTTGCAGAATCATTTCTGTCTCCCAAATGCAAGCAACAAAACTATGTTGTGGTATCCTCAGAGACGTTTATATTAACCAACTCCTCTGAGATACCAACTGGGATTACAGTTAGAAAGTTTACTGCAGTGCATGACATTGTCAAAAAGTGGCCAAAATCTGATACAAAGTCTTTCAGTTCAGCAATTAATTCTAATGTTACAGTTGAGAATGTTTTTCTAGTTATGGTAGATTTAGAAGTCTGATTTGATTCCTTTAAGAATAAATTAGACAGAATATCTGAAAAAAAAATGTGTGATAAGGAGAGAAAAATACAATAGGCAGAAAAAAGTACTAATGAAATTCAATAGTTATGCAGGCTAAAGAAGAAAATATCAAACCACTTATCTGTTTACTAATCAAAGAGACTAATGTCCTGAGTATGGGAATGATTAAGTCAATTTTTTTAAAGTTAAGATCTAACACAAGTGGCTCTGAGTTCTCCCAACAACGTTCAGAGTCAAGATCTGTATAATTCTATGCCAAAACATTAAAGAAAGGCTCAACAAAATTGGCTCCTGACCAGGTGCCAACAGTTTTATTTTTGTCACCAGAAAGCAGTGCTCCACAGCATTTTCACAACAGAGCTTGGAGCCAGGCTACAAACCTTCGTCACCATGGCGACCTGGTACTTGGGTTTGTCGAGCCTTGCATTAAAGTATTGCCCATTCTAATCCTTTTTTCCAATTTTTTTTTAAAATAGGGCATCTGTTTCTTTTCGAAACAGAAAGTTTTGCATATTTCTACAAGTAACAAAACCCACATTTGCTGAAAGAAATACGCTACTGCTTCTTAGAACTGATTTTTTTTTTAACCTTGTTAACTCTTTGGTAGAGATTTTCAAATCTGCCTAAGGGATTTTGAGCACAAGTCCTATTAATACATTCAACTGCCGCTGAAAAGTGCAACAAGATTAGGAGAATGAAAACAAAGCTGAAAAAGTATCAGAACCTGCTATGTAACTCAGGTACTTAACACTGAAAAATATTAATAAAACTAAAAAGATATAGTGGACAGACTGACAAGTTTAACTGAAAAAAATCAAGAGAAAAACTCACAATGCTTATGGAATTGAATTGCCAGGACTGCACTGTTTGGTGGCAGGTGCCTGCATATTAGAGATGCACATTTTGAAGATGATTCTTAAATCTGATTTCTTATTGTAAAAAGCATGAGCTGTGTTCCTATGTGAGGTATGAATACAGCATGTTTTTTGTCGAACTTCTAATACTAATGAAATGGGTAAGTATAAGGTAGAACTTCACACGCTTCCCTACACAAACTCCTGAGGCTTGATTCAATTTCCAGAAATTATGTGTTACAGGCTCACAGGGAGAAGTGACCAAAATTCTATACAGTACAATGTTCCCTTCATTGGATATCATTTTGTGGGGATTAACTGTTTCATAATCAACTGCTGTTTCCCCTCAACTCTGATTAGAGAAATAAGAAGCCAATTGATTTACTTGTAAACACAGTAATTCAAAGCACCCGAGATTTAGGCTTTCCCAATTACGTGTGTAACTAGGAATGCCTCCGTCTGGTACACACCAGTTTTCCACAGGAGGCAGCCAATAAAATCATTCAGACTTTCATAAAACTGGAACAAAACTGCATTTAGACAGCTATGTTACTGCTCCGAGGTGTTTCCCACAGCTAGAGATATTTTCAGAGCCACTAAAAAGGGAGCGTTTCTAAATGCTGCAGAAGCTCCTTTGGACTGTGTGGTGCTGCATTGTAACTGTCACAAATTCTGAAAACATTAAGTTAAATATCTCTTGCTATCAGTTGACAAGGGAGCACATAGTTTTTTTTTTTGTTTTTAATTATTAACAAACCTACTTTCTTGCTATTTTGTAGGAAAGATGTTTCCTCATGAGTGCCAGCTTTGACGGAATATGTATTCTCCTAAAATAGACAGATTTGTATTCTTCTTCCCCATTTCCACTACCATTTGTCTTCTCTACTTTGTCTACACCCCTCTCCTTCCTTTCATTTTGCCTTTTTTGGGGGGGGTGGGGAGGGAGGGAGGAATTTACTATTTTATATCCAAGTAGACCAGCTTACTACGTGTCATTTTCTACAGGCAAAATGCATTCCTAAGTGATTTCTTAAGTAGCTTTCTAGAAGTCTCAAATTTCTGTATTAATAAGGCATTATGTTTCAATCAAGTGAGTTAGGAATCAAAGCATCCTTTTTGAGAAGATCAGTATAGAAATATATACCCAATTCTCAGTTCAAGAAATTGTTCTGAGCTAAAGTTCCTTATTTCTTTGCTTATGCTAGTAATGACAAGGAATTGCGTCAGGGAGAATGGGGATAGATTATGGGAAACAATTTAGTTTTCATGAGAATTAGTTTCATGCTTATAGCAACAGAAAGGTAACGTTATACAGTACATCTTGCACTGACTTCCTGGAATGATGCATTTGATGGACCACATTGATTCTGATTTGGAGATTGGACGTGAATTGCCAACATCACCATCTTCATTGGAAAGAATAACACAGTAAACTTCATGTTAAGAGTAGCATTAAGTTAAGAGTGATGTTTTAACTCCATCTCTGAGCCTAGAAGTTGCGTCTTATCAAAAGCAGTTCCCTGCAGTCTTGAGCAGGGTTGATGGAAAGTTGAAGTAGCAGTATGCAAATGTCTTCTCCATATGACCAGCAATCTGTGCAGTTAATTTCCCTGAAGAATACCAAATCCCTTATGACAAAGGAGTGAAGTTATAAAAACATGAAAAAAGGGGGTACCTCATCCATCTGGAGCTTTACAAATCCAAATGGAATCTGATAGCTTTGATTTAGTTTCATTACTTCTAAACCAGAATAGTTTAATAAAGAAATAAATCTACCATCATATTAAATCTTACCACATGATAATTAAATATAAATTTCAAGCAGAACAAGACTGTGCTGCATAGCAGTAGATGTTTGAATAAAGTGCTTATATGATTTTACTAATGTTTTGTATTTTTAGGAATCCTTATCTTAATCTAAAGATGAAAAGAGAAAGAAAAATGACTTGGAATCTGACCTTTTCATACTCAGTGTGGGCAAACATTTTTTAAACCTTTTTTACTGCTGAATAAATGGAAGCACAGACCATTGCAGTGAGTCACCCAGAGCCATTCAGCAAGAAATTGGGATAGTTGAGAATAGTCCCAAGAATCCTGATTCTCCATCACTTGTTGCATCTATGCACTTACTAGATCTACCTACCTACCTACCTACCTACCTAATCTATGCAGTATCCCTGGGAAATGTTTTCAATGTTTAGAAATACATATTAACTGAAAGTACATGCAACAGTAAAGAAGGGACACTCTTGTGGCACTTGCATTTATCAACTCTTATCCTTTGCAGTCCAAATGTAGTCTGTTTCCTCTGTCAGAGCACCTATTATAAGTTGTCGGCCATCTCCCAGCTTTGACACAAGGCTGAAGATGAGAAACCTGCTTTTGTTGTTCACTGCACTTCATAAAAAAAAAATGCAGTTAATTGTACAGAAAGGCTGATGAGTGAAGGGAAAGGGGGAGGATTAAGTTCATGTTCCAGAATATCTGGAAGTGTCTATTACACCCAAACCCAGCTGAGGAAAAACTAAGACATATGAAATACATAAGGGAATGAGTTAATTTAATACATTTTTAATTGCTAGAAAAAAATGTACCCCATCTTTATACTTCCTAACTTCATTTTCCATCCCCTTCTTGCTTAATCAACACAGCTGTTTTAAAGTAGGATGGACCTCTAATTTTGGATAGCTAGTCACCTCTTTAAATTTTTTAACTAAAGTAATCTTTGTTGCTTTCATCTGCCATCCCCCTGATCTGATATGTGATAATCTTCTATAAAATGAGACCATTGAACTTTAAAATAAAAAATATGCAACAAGATTTTTTTCAACTAAAATTTTGGTTTAAGTGTAACTTTTGGGGAGACCATATTGACTACCCTGTGACTTGAAATGATTTTCCATGCTGTGGGCTCTCAAGAAAAAGAAACCAAGCATGAGGTGATGATCAAAATCTATATGTAATTATAATTAGCATGCAGTTTTCAACAAAGAAAGAAACATTACATAACATTTGGAGATATTATAATTTGCCTGCAAAATGATTTTGCAGAACACCCAGTGCAAAGAGTATGGACACAAAAATCAAGCAGACATTGCAATAAATTCCCAATCCCCTTTCCCCCATCCCATTCATCTTTACAAAAAGGTGTTTAAACTTTACATTCAGGACATAAATATTTATATGTTGCTAAAGGTAACAATGAGTTGTAAGGGAGAAACATGCCAGGATCAAAAAAGAAATAGGGCAATGGGTGGGGCAATGTTATTCATGCTCTGTTTTTCACATCAAGTTCTGTTAAGAGGCACATATAATCCCAACATGAGCAACACTTCAACATCATCTTCAAAGCTTCTTTTGGAATAAATAAAAGTTTATTTCTTCAGAGTATGCACCAGTTTTAATCCTATGAGGACATGCTACATTCCTTTTGAGTAATTCTGTGTACCGTAACGTACCAGGTATGTGAAGCAGAAAGAATACATAGCACTACATCATGTTCCTATTATGCTCCTTCTAAAACGCTGCCGTTCAGCAAGAATTGTTGCTATAAAGATTAATTTTAGGAAAAGATCTGATTGCGTGCAAATTAAAATATACAGCATGTCACTCTTTGGCTTCACATTCAGTGAGACAGGTCTCATGACTGGAATATTGTTATAAAGGGGAATAGCATGATCAGAAAACACCCCCCCACACACATACTCTTGTTCTTAGGTAGATCAGTTGAGAATCTATGGGCAATGATAAAAGGGGTAATGAACAGAGGAGATAATAAGGTCTACCACAGAATGCCAAATCAGGAAAAGGGAGTGGATGAGCCATTTCTAGAACAAATAAAAAACTATTCAAAATACAAGACCTGATCATAATGGGGGATTTTATCTACCAAGACATGTGTTGGAAAAATAATATGGCAAAGAACAAAGTTTCCATTAAATTCTTGGAATGGATTGGGAACAACTTTTTAATCCAGAAAGCAGAGAAAGTAACCAGGGGGACAACCATTTTAGACTTTATACTGACCAAGAGGAAGGAATTAGTTGTGAATATGAAGGCAGGAGGCATTGCATGAATCTAAGGAAAGGAACGAGTGTAGCAGAATAAGGACACTGGATTTTGAAAAAGCAGACTAACAGAGAACTGTTAGGTAAAGTCCCATGGGATGAAGATCTAAAAAAAGGAGTTCAGGAGAGACAGCATTTTCTCAAGAACACAATATTTAAAAGTGCAATTGCCAACTCTCCTGATGAGAAGGAAACATAGGAATAATCGTGAAAGGCCCTTAAGGCTCCATCGGTGGATCTATAATAACCTGAAAAATCAAAAAAGAATCCTATAAAAAGTGGAAACAGGCAAATTTCTAAAAGGAGGGATACAAAAAGATAGCACAAGCATGTAGGAATAAAATCAGAAAGGCTAAAGCACAGTATAATGTCTATCTAGTAAGGGACATGAAAGGCAATAAGACGTTATTTAAACACGTTAGCAGCAGAAGAAACATGAAGCAAAGTGTAGGTCCTCTTTTTATGGAGAAGGAAGGCTAATAACTGATGACTTCAAAACGACTGAGATATTAGATGTCTATTTTGCTTCAGACTTCACCAAAAATTAATTGTGACCAGATATTCAACACAGGTAATATTAACAACAAGGGTGGAGGAATGCAAGCCAAAATAGGCAAAGAACAGGGTAAAGAATATTTAAATAAATTGGGTGCATTTAAGTTGGCAGGGCCTGAGGCTATTCATCCTAGGGTACTAGAGGAACTAGCTGAAGCAGTCAAAGAATCATTAACAATTATCTTTGAGAACACCAAGCTGGGAGGGAGGAGTTTCAAGCACTTTGGAGGACAGGACCTTGAAAAATTAAAGAATTGGTCTGCATACCACAAGATCAAATTCAATAAAAGACAAGTGTCAACCACTTTACTTTGGAAAGCAAAATCAAATATACAATTACAAATTGGGGAATAACTCATTAGGCGGCAGCAATGCTGAAAAGGATCCAGGGGTTACAGTGGATCACAAATTGACAGAGTCAACAATGTGAAGCAGTTGCAAAAAAGACTATTATTCTAGGGTGTATTAAGGAGTGTCACACATAAGACATGAAAGATAACTGTCCCACTTTTCTTGGCACTTGTGAGGCCTCACCAGAAGTATTGCGTCCAATTCTGGGCACCACACTTTCAGAAAACTGTGGCCAAATTGGAAAGAGTCCGGAGGAGAACAAAAAAAATGAGGTCAAGTTTTCTAACCTTTTATATGTGGAAAAAACAAAACAAAACCCCAAAACACCCCACCAAAACCAGGCACATTTAGTCTTGATAAAAGTAGATTGATAACGGTCTTCAGATATATAAAGGGATGTTATAAGAAGGCCTATGATCAATTATTTTCCATGTCCACCACAAGGATGACAAGATATAACAGGCTTAACCTGCAGTAAGGAAGATTTAAGTTAGATATTAGGGGGAAAAAAACCCAAAAACCCTAACAAAAAGGGTAGTTAAACTGTGGAATAGGCTTCCAAAAGAGAAACCCCATCACTAGAGATCTTTAAAAACAGTTTGGACAAACTCGTGTCCAGGAAGGCTTAGGTTTACTTGGTCCTGCCACAGCATGGGGCTGGACTTTATTACTTTTCAAGGTCCCTTTCACTCCTACATTTGTAGGATTTATAGAGA
Source organism: Pelusios castaneus (assembly GCA_007922175.1). Taxonomy (NCBI): domain Eukaryota; kingdom Metazoa; phylum Chordata; order Testudines; family Pelomedusidae; genus Pelusios; species Pelusios castaneus. Next base: position 2,881,250 of record ML685812.1, read on the forward strand.
TGCATAGGCTTTAAGATTAGAAGGGACCATCGTGATCATCTATTCTGACTGCAGCGCCACCCCCACCCCTCCCATCCCCTTTAGTGCTGAGCAACATCTCACCCTGCCCCACGCCCAGGCTGGCTGGTGTCTGGCATGCCCCCACTGTGGGGAGCTGCTGGCCCAGCCTGTCCTGGCAGTACAGTGCCGACCCACTCTGTCCCTGAGCGGGATGTCTGCCCCAGTGGGACATCTGCCAGGAGACCCACAAAATCCAATAGCCTTGAGGCCCACAGGAGAGTTAATCTGGACCTGTCCGTGTGGCAGTGCTACAGCAACGAAGCACTTCACGTCCAGGAAGGTGAGGCGGGAGTAGTTGTAGAGAAAACAAGTGGATCTTAAACAACCCTGCTGGGATAGCTGAGTAGTAACATTAACGAGCTCCAAAGGAGAACCAGGCTAAAACTAGAACTTACCTGTATTAGGTGTACAATATGGAGAAGTTTAACATTAAGACTCTAGGGGATGGAGAGAAAGGAATTAATGGTGCAACCTCCAAGCAATACTACCTACTGAACCCCTGATTTTACCGTGGTCACAGTCAGCTTGATTTTCCTGCAGTTAACCCATATAAACCAGCTGCAAATGCCACAATATATTTGTTCCTTTCACAAAATTGATTCACCTGATAAATAAATAAATAAACAAACTGCATAGCTGTCCAAGCTACATTACCCACATTATGTTCTAAACTGCAGCAGCCCCATTTCCAGAAGTGTTGTTCTACTGTGACTTCACCAAAGAGGAGAAGGATGCACAATTCCTATTAAAAATGAGTACTAACCATTAAGTTGTGCAATCATGTAGAACACTGCTTAAAATAACCATTAATGTTTAGCACTACATCCTACGCATGTATTATTTCAGGACAATGGATGTTCTATGTATTGAGTACCTACTCTAAGCTTATTTCTCATATGCACTGATTTATTGCCTTGAAACCTCATTAAGCACTCCTGTCCCACGTCACAATTCACCTTTTTTACTGTAGTATGTGCTTATCTTAAATGGAAGACATTTGCTTATTTATGCTAATTTGGTTTGAATAATTTTCTCCTTCCCCCATTCTTCCAAAACCCAAGATGTCTGTGAACTGTAGGAATCAGCTAAGTAATTCTCTTGTTTTATCAAATGATGACACAAAGTTTGGCTCCATCTGCTGGTAAGCAGTGTTATTCTTCATATATACATTTGGATTTTAGAAAAACAGTGTCTTGATCTGAAGTGTTATTACTTTAAAAAAATAAGGATTTATGGTCTAAATTTCTCTTTCATTATTCTGAGTTAAGCCTCAAAGGTTGCAGTTTAAATATAATGTTCTCAAACAGACAGATTATGTTACTTTAAATTTTCCAAATCTTGGTTCATGTCCATTCTGTGAAATTGGGAAGATGCTCTAGTCTGCAGCATCCTTAATGATCATCTTAAATTGCTTTTTAAAACTATCTAATTAAAAAAAATTCTCAGCCTGAATAAACAGTCTATTGAGCCTATTTAAAGTGTTTTATTCAGGGTTTCCTGATCCGTTGGCATTAATTTGAAGAGTTTTGGGGAAGGTCACTAGCCAGAGTGACTAAGACTGGGCAGGAAAATTGCGCTCAAGGTATTATTAAATTTTCAAAAATTGTGAAGGACTTTTCCTTTTGTTACACATACAAGACTAACCTCTACAGGATGTCACAAAGGAAAAAAAAAGACAACTGGTTCTTAACATTTTACTGTATGATCTCAAGCCTGTCCTAATTTTAAAATAATTATATTCTTTTCTATTTAAAGTTGATGCAGCAAAATATGAAACTTAAAAAACAAGTGGTTTCAGGATATTTTTCTGACATGCCCATGATTTATTTTCTTATTTGGTAACTTTCCCAAAAGCTGAGGCTGTTTCAGGCTTTGCCATGGTCTAAAGGCATGCCAGGATCCCCAGAAAAGGGGAGAAAAATGTACCTTTGCCTAACCCCTCCATTTTTTGCACCAGGTGTAGCTCAATTGCACCTAAAAGTGTGCTCTGCCTCCTTAAAATGCTCTATTCAAGAGGAACAGTGCTGGTGAGGGCATGTTAGTCATCTGGATGGTCCCCGTGAGGTGTTTGCTAATGAGCCATCGTCATTTAAAAACACCAAAATAGACTTCTGCCTTTGAGGATGAATGAAGTCCATTAGATAGATGGAACCAGCTTCCTCAAAAAATACTGTTAACGTAAGTGCAGTCAGGAAACAAGAACAGACAATTCTGGCACATTCAATGCCACCAGCACTTGAACAAACAGTATAGATAGCAATTATGTTTACAAATATTTATTTGTTGCACCATATGCCAGTTATTTTCTTATACATATGAAAGGCAAACTTTTGAGAAATAGAAGCTCTTTGTTTCAATAGTATAACATGTGGCTTTCTTGCTCATGAAACTGTTGCAAATACACAGTTATCCCTTTGGAACTTGTTGCAAATATGTCATTCATATTACAAGTTCCAAGTAGTAGTAGTTAGTTTCTTCTCCAGTAAATGAAGTAAAGTGATCATGCCTCCATAAAATTCACTGTACAAACATTCCCGAGTACCTCAAAAATCACACAGCTGTAAGAAATAAATTTTTGCTCAATTAACGGGACTTCAACTATGTTAGGAAGACCAAAGTGCAAATTAATTCTGCAAAGAGGTGGATTCTGTGTGTTCTAGTAATATCATGCAGGAGAGCATATAAGACAGGTCACTTAGAAGAGGAAGTCAACAGAAAAGACATCAATACAGAAACTAGCATCTTACTAGCCTGCAGTGTCAAAAGAGCATTGCTCTCATACCTTACCTCTCATTCATTGATTTCCTTGAGGGCTCGACACTTTGCAGAGGAGGGGGTTTAGTGACAGGGGTGATGAGAAGGGCATCCAAGAGTGGATGGTAGACATTAGGACTGGAGAGCCTAGCAAGCATTTAGAAAGACCTGGTAAATACACTAGCTATTCACACCAAGTTGTAAATTGATATGAACTACAAAGACCATGAAAGGTCTGGGCTTCTCAACCATTTCTATAATAGTGTGAAAAGAATTGTAACTGGAAAGTGGTCACACCCTTGAATTACCTACTGAGAAATCACTTCACTGCCTGTCAAATCATTTAGTAACTGAAAATACAATAACTGGTTATATACTAATAAAACATCCCAATATTGCCTATGGAACTAAAGGTCTAAAAGCTGTTAATAAATATCAATTAATCCTCAGCCACCAGGCCAGATGATATTAGTTTATCCAGATATGAAATGGGTATCACGAGGCTCAGACAAGTTCAAGTTATTGCCTAAGACACTGGCAGTGAGAAGTAGCTGAGAGTACAACACAGAAGTCTTGACTCTATTCTAACCGCATGCCCATGCTGCTAACATGTAAATTAACCATTTCCAACTTTCAATATCTCCCAGTTAGCTCCTTTCTGAGCATGAACTTTTAAAACCGATTTATAACAATTATAAGGCTCCGTTTTACAGTTGGTTTCTACCTGGCCCGTACAGCAACAGCAGCAGACACAACAGCAGCAGCGCTACTCAGATTTTTTGAGCTTTGCCTGGAAGGGGAAGGAACAGGAATGGGAGAAAACTTCGGCAGGCTTTTCAATGGATTTTCAGACAGTGCTTTTCGAATGTAAAAGCTTTGAATGAAAAGGAGAGAAAACAGAAAGCAAGGAAAGCAATCTCAAAAAAGGAATAGTACAAGTAGCTTAAAGTAATCACTGAAAGTTGTGCCATAGTTAAGGTTCCAGTTCGGCACGTAAGTGGATGGAGAAACTTCTGTTGACTGCGTTGGGCACTGCATTGTGCCCTTAAACATAACATGGAAAACTGATTCTTCTTATAAACGAAACTCTTAAGCGATGAATTCGACTTTCAGTATAAACGCTAACTCAGTACAACGAGTCACAACCTTAGGCCCCTATCCTACAACTAATTCAGTGGAGGTGCAGCGGTCCATTCACACAGAGCTTATTGTAGGACTGGAGTCTTGGTTGATTCTATCTAGTTCTCCACGAGGGCATCAAAATGTGTTTGGAAAGCTATTCCACTGGTCACCTTAAGATCAGACTCAGCATAATATTCAACCCCAAACAGCACTCTTTTTTTTTTTTTTTTTTTAAAAGACATTAAGACACAACAAATAATTAGAGCTCATTACAAAAACATTACAAAAAAAATTACATTAAAAAAATTAATGATATTTTCAGGTTATTTTTCTATTCTCCCTCCCACCTTTTTCTCCTCCTTTCTCTTCTCCTGCCCCCGCACCACCAACCACTGCCCCCAGGGAGGGAGGAGAGAATAAAAAGAAAAAGCAGGGAAATTTAAAAAAAACAAACAAACCCCAAAGATAAATATATGGAAAAAAATCTTGAAAAATATTGAAAATGTTAGAAGGTCCATTTAGTACCTTGGAAATGACAACTTTAAATTTTCCACACAATTATTTTTCCATTTTTTCAGTCTCTTTCAGAAATAACTAAACTGAATACCTGAATGACAACAGCATTTTGCCACAAAGTTTTCATTTAAATAGAGATATTGTTATGCTTACATCTAATCGTCTAAGCTTTACCTTGTATGACTTAAAGATGATCTAGACTGAGAGCTTGAGACTTTAACAGAAGGACTTGTTGCTTCAGAAGAAGGCACAAACATATCATGCCTGCCCAAAGGTATCAAGAGAGGAGATGAACATTATATAAACAGCTAGCATATTTTCGGGAACAATAGTGAGGATCGTGAAATCCAAATGCACATGATAAAATAAAGCACATGGCTTTCAGAAAATGAAGTCAAGTATAGGGTTACTGTTGCGGACCAATCACAATCAGCCTTACAAAGTTCCCTTGCTGTCAATTTGTCTGTCTGAAGATTGAACTCAATCAACTGTTATTTAAAAATCAACTTCCCCCGGTTTTCTTGTTCATTGAATTTTTCAGGCGAAACCAACCATTTCATTACTAGGTCAATATTTGGGAAGAGACTGATTCCTTTATGCCACTTCATCACACAACCCAAAACAGCATTGTTCTGTATTTTGCTCCAATAACTCCACTTAAGTGGATACTATGGCAATGCACATTTTATAGCATCACACCCTAAAGTGAGATGAAATCACATTATTCTATATAATTTCTTATTCCAATTCTAATGTGGCCAAGAGTTGTGTACCTGTCAGGAACAGGAGACACCGAAGGTATGGACTCCACAGGTTGGACTGCCAGCGATGGCTCCACTGATGCAGTTGTGAGCCAGGGGGCCTCAGAAGTCTGTGTAGCTACCGTGTGCTTCTCAGGTAGAGAATTTTCTTTACCAGCTCCATTTGTCAATAAGTTTGCTAGACTTGGAGCACTCAACTCTGCAGATTGAATTATTTGCCTAGTTGACATTAAATTTCACAAGAAATAGTTATTATGACACCAGATATGCAGAAGTACTGCAACTGAAATTCTTTATTTAATAAAAAGATGAAATAATAGCTACTATTTTTATCTCTAACAAGGTGCTCCTGGTAAAAGGCAGCACAGCATAGGGACTTCTCTATTATTTTTCAGATTAACAAGAAGTGTGGCAAGAAAAAGCTGCTTCTACTTTGACAGGTTTCAAACAGTCTCAGTTAACAATAAAAGCAAAGTATGTGCAGATTTTTTTTAAAATCGTGATTCCAGCAATTTATGATATACTTGAAACATCGTATATGACATAAGAAACACTACCTCGTGTAAGTGGACGCAACTTTAGACATTGTGGCTACTTGGCGACTGATGTTTAAAACCTGAACAGTAGCAGGTGGGTAAGGTGCACACTTTGGTAAGGATTCCAAAGGATTGTCAAACAAGAGTTTTCTAAGGTGAAAGAAAACAGAGACCTAAGTAGCGGAGACAGAAAATAAATACTAAAAAGAAAAACAACAGTTATCAAAGTGTATAGCCTCCAATGAAAATAATTATGTTGGTTATATACTGAAGGAGCTATAGTGAGTTAATGGTAAAAGATAAATGTCTGCTAAATCTACATGGTAATTTTTCACACATGCAACTGAACAACTTACCCTTGTTGCCACTGACCTGCTTCATATTAGGCCTATTTCCAGATATCTGGACACCTATTCTTTTTTCTGCATTCTGAAGTTGCTTGGGAAACTACTACAGTCAGTGATCCTTGTAGTGATCTTGAATGGGTAATTCAATAATTTCTAAATTTGTTATAAACACTTCTATATTAGGAAGCGTAAGGAATGCCCATATTTTAGTACTATCTTTTTATAAGGGGAAATAAATAACAGATCAAATAAGATACAGCAGTTCAATATATTGCCTCATCGATCGATCGATCGATAGATGCTTTTAATTAAAGAGTTTAATTACAAGCATTATAATTTATATTGTGAAATCTGCCATACAGGCAGTTAAGGCTAATTTTAATTCAGTATAAGTTCCAGCTTCTTCATAAGCCATAATGGCAATCAAATGCTCTTCTCTTCTTCGATTCAGAAGTAGGTGATACAAGTGAGTAATTTCAGCCAAGGAAAGAGCTAGACCACCAGGAAAGTGAGGATCTAGGCTAGCTCAGCAACAATAAATGCAGGACATGAGTGATGAAATCAAGTCTAATGACCTTTGGATGACCTCTTTCAGCACTGCTAAATATATGATGGCTTACATAGCAATCACTCATTAATTTCAGATGGTCATGGTTTTAAAAATAGGCCATTTTTTTGGAGATCAACTTAAGACATATCCTCCTAAAAGTGTGTGAGAGACAACAGCCTTTAACTGCTTAATGAAAACTATGAGCTTGGTTCAATAGAACACTAAAAGTAGCCAATTACTTTCAAGGGTCTTTATTACAACAATCCCCCACTTCCCTCCAATAAAACAACTCCTGTTAGGAACTGTCAGTGTTCTAGATTACTTTTCCTTGTAAGAGTGAGGTGATAAATGAATACAACATACCAACAAATAGATACTTTCTCTGTTTTAAGAGGGTTGGGGATTTTTGGTTTTTGAACTTGTTTTTAGACTTGTGAGTGTTTAAAGACTAAGGGCAGGTCTACGCTAGTGGCGAAATTCGGCCACGGTCAATGGGAGTTATGCAAGCTACACAGAGTAGTCAACTCCTGTTGACTTCCTAACTCCCCTTCAAGTGTGGTGTCTTCACTGCACTGTTCTAACAGGAAATACATTCCCATTGACACAGCCTATGCTACTTGACGGGGTAGTTTTATTATGCTGATTTCTGGATTGACTTAGAGGGTCTTAACCAACTGCTAAGTTGATCCAGGAAGATGGATCTGAGGGCAGCGAATTTCCCACCATCAGATGTGGCATAAGATCAGATTTCAGCTTGACAATTCTAGTCTCATGGGAATCCATGCCTGTGACACCCAATAAAAGAAAGGGACCCATACACAAGTATACTTTCCCTTCTCTACATTCAGAACACTTGCTCACAGTATAAGTTTACTCCATGGATATGCAAATACACCTCACCCCTCTGCCTTTCTGGAGCAGACACAGCTATTTTTGCGATAGTGTACCAAAGTTTATGTTTTGCAATATGCACAAATATTGGGAGTGTGGTGGTTCATCCTCATATACCATTTCAGAGTTATCAAAAATGGAATTTCTTCTGCTAGTGCAGTAACCTTAAGGTTATTTAACTCTCTAAGTGGGGACAGATATTAGTTCCCACTTATTTAAGCACACTTACTGCATATGGTATTTCAAATAAGTTAGCTGTGGCATCAGAAGGAAAAATAAAATAAAATATTGAGTGTGCAAGCCATGGTATTACATGTCTTCAGTATTGTAGGGCCAAAGCGGAAGATTTTGTGATGGACAGTTAGATGGTGCCCACAGCCCGCCTCCCATGAACAACCCGACCATGAACTGATGCTGGGCTTCTTGCCCAAAGCACCAGTTCGAGCCAGTCTCCTGTAGGAATTGGCTGGGGCCCGATAATAAGGTGTTTTGCTTTTTTGCAAGGCTTGGCTTCTTTGCTACATCAGCCTTGAGGCTGAGCGTGTGAAGAGAAAGAGGGCTTGATCACCCCGCCTTCTCCTGAAAAGCTATATGTTAGCATAGTCCCTGAGAACCTGTGGACTTCACCATAGGATCATGGACCAGGCTGCCTCGGGAACCTAGGACCAAGATGCCTTGGGAACTTCCAAGGGTTTGTCCGCAGTCATCAGGGATCCCCGGCTGCAGAAGGGCTGTAAGCACTCGCCACTTATTACTTTGCTTTGCTTGCTTGGGGTTATTCACTCTGGCATTCAATAAAAATCGTCCATCTTTTCAATGGTCTTTGACTGTGTCTGGTAAATCCACATGAACCGACCCCTTGGGATACAGTTTGGGGGAACAAGTATGATGACCCAAATGTGCCTCTTTTAATGAGAGGTTCAATGGCCATTTCTGTTTATACAATATGTATTCTAACAAGGTGAAGGATCCTAAACATGGTCTTAGAGCACTACTCTAACTGAAATATTAAACCAAAATATGAATGCTTCTAAATGTTATTACTATTAACCTTTACCATAATCCTCCTCCTGCTCCTCTAATCTTACTACGACAAAACAAAAAACCCCAGCTACTAATTGACATCAGAGCAGACACACTGAAACAAGGATTACACTGCTTTAGAAGAGAGAATACTGGGAAGTTGATAAGAGGAAAGGACAGTTTCATCAATGCCATCCTGAGAAAGCCATCTTACCGTGCACCAGAAATGAACATGAAAACTACCCCAACCTCATCTTGCTACCTGTCTGAAGATGGTCCAACCTACAAGAGGTGTTGGTAGACCTGTTAGTTTGATCTAGGAGGGAGACACCAACAATTCTTTTATTACTTTGCCTAAAACTTTCAAAACAAAAGCTTCCATTTGAAAGGATATTTGAAAAGATATTTATACTACAATTTTAAAATTTGTGGCTATGTCAAGTATAATGCAAATACAGGTAAAAGCAGTTTGTTTATTTTTATCTTACAGAGTTACTAAAAAGGGCACCCCCCATAGGCTCTCAATGGTCATGAGAAATTAAAAGAAACACAAACAAGTGCAGCTATGGAACTACCACATGACCAACTCCTTTCTCCCTTGAACAAATCCCTCCTTCTCTCCATATGCATTTTTATGCATCTGCAGCAAAAAGAAGAGCCTTGCAACAAGCCAACGAGGCAGACAAAAAATGAATACTGCCATTCTCAAGTTCAACAAAGACCTCATCATATAAAATGCAAGCCATCTGTTTAAGGGAAGAAAAGAGGGTCTCTCTTCCCAGAGGCCATCAAAGAGATGTTAGCCTTCAACAAATACTAAATGTCAGGCTGTTGTTTAATGCATAGCTGGATGTGAAAAACAAAAGATTAAAACAAATTGAGCATAATTTCCACACAACAATGACCATGCATGCAAAACACAAAAGCCTTTAATGAACCAGTAAGTCCCATGCACACATATTACACCTATTTTATATGTAGCTAAACTGAAGCAGATACTTTAAGTGACTTGCCCAAGGTTACACAGTGAACAAACACTGGAAACCACTGATTTCAGGAAAACATCATGACACTTATGGTACAAAAAAAGCAGTAAAAGGGACATATATTAAAGACAGAAATAGGAGAGAGAAACCATATGTCTTGTGGCTGCTAACCCTTGTAAATAGATTGTCAAAAAGATGACATTAGCAAGTGAATTCATGACTTTTTTTTTTTTTTAAACTAAGGTAGGTGAATTCTGCTATATTATGGGGAGACCAACTGATTCCTTGAGATGAGCTTCCTAACACAGAAGGTAAACTCAAAAGTAATTCTTGTAAAATTCATCCTAAAATATTTCGTATTAGTTTGTTTTAGAAATAAATGCTCAACTCCCCTGTGCATTTTAACGATTAACCAATCACTTACAAAAGCCACATCTTTCAAAATAGCTAAGCTGAAGAACAGCAAGCACATTCCCAGCTGAAATTTAAACCTCAAAGCCTTGTTGGTTTACCAAGGTCACACTTTGTGTCTTAAAGCTTAAGCTTTGGAAGAAGACCGTGAGAATAATCAGGTTCCAAAGGCAAGTGCCCTGTATAATTAACTCCCTTCTACTTGTAGCGGAGTAATCCAAATTATGCATAGAGGCTATGGGTCAAGACCAGTTATAACCTAAGCTTATGGGAACTACTGAACTGGCCAAAAAAAAAAAAAGTCTATTTTGATCATCTTGTGTGTCCATTTGGCCACATGATACAGGTAACAGACATTTCAATTGAATAACTTTAGGATAATGTACAAAAATGGGAGACTTGTTTGTTTTCTCTTCCAAATAACTGGTGTGTATTAGAGACGGCCACTTTTCCCCACTCAGTATTAGCTTATGAAATGCAATACATCAGGGTAACTTATTCACCTTAAGGAACAATATTTTTTAAAAATTAGGTTTCACTATCTAAACCCAGATATGACCTCCAAAAAAAGAGTCTACAGTCTGCCAAGTAAAACATGGTCTAAATAGTGCCAATTAAGGTATCTAAGGACAGTGACTGGAAGTTTGCCATCTCTCATGTCATCACCGCGTAATATAGCATTCCTTTAAGAGCATGTTGTAGTTTTTCCAATATAGTTTTCCCTTGGTGGGAAATACATTTGAATTAACTCTCAACCTATACATTAACACTTCATTGTTATCAATTATAGCAGGTCATGGGAAGGGTCATTCACTGACACAGTTGATCTTTCTGAACTATATCTTATTTTAACTACTACCCATAAACTGTTCATGGCCTGGTCAACATTTTTCTGCTTCTCTTTCCCCTCTCCTGCCATGCTCAGGGGGGGAACACAACACAACACAACAAAACAAAACAAACCACCACCAAACCCTGGTCATGTCCAATTTAAATGGGTGACAGTCAAAAAGAAACCAACAAAAAATAGAGAAACAAGGCTAATAAAGATTTTCCTGTTATAAATAGGAAGAGGACCACCAGTAAAACATTACCTCCCACGGGGTGAAGTTGAAACATGTCCAAAGAGTCTGGGAGAGGGAACACTGACAGGAGAAGACTCTGCTAATGGTGAACTTGCTGAAGTAGATTCTGGTCTGGTGAACAATTTGTATTTCATTCAAAAGGTAGCATAAAATCAAACCAACACAAAAAAGATGTTTAATCTACATTTAAGTGGCATTAGAAAAATGTTAAAAATGTGAACAAAAATATTAGTCTCTTGAAAGGAATCAGGGGTAAAGTAAAAGCCTAAGACTAGGAATGAGGCACAATTTTTATGTAAGAACTTTCTTGACTTTAGGGAAGACTGAAAAGTATACCGCTGCTTGTAAATTCTGTAGATGGCTAATTATTATATTTACAAACATGAGACATACATAATTAATATCATTCTGCATAGCCTGATGGGAAAAAAATTACAGTAAATACTAAAAATTAAATTCTCAGAAGTTCTAATGGGGACTTCATCTCATTGTTTTACACCCTTTCATTGTGATTTCTTTATTCTAGAAAACTAGTAGGAGAAGTTTTCTTTATACTGCTACCTCTGCCATGTATTTTGGGTGCTACAGGAATTGAGCAGATGGGGTTGGGCTTTCAAGTATAATTCTTAACATTTTCTCCAAATTATGCTACCTGTCCAGATATGACAGAAGCAACTACAAATGTGACAATCAATGTAAGAAAGGTCTTCTGACTGAAGAAAAAGACATCAATTTTCTAACTGCAATGTCATTTTGTGACAAACTGTAAGTAGGAGTTGCAAAGTGAGTGTGTTAATGTACAGCAACACATTTGCCTTCCATTAATTTTGAGCAAATACAGCTACCTATGTGAAAATGTATTACATACTTTTAGTATCATGTAGATTTAAATATTTTAACAAGTTTCTAGTCTTAGGTGATGTCAGTGTAGCAATGACAGAAAAGCAAACCTCATAGCCATTAACGGTGTTGATGGAGGTTCTGACATAGGCATCATCTCGATAGTCTGAGTAGCTACTGAATGTTTATTTAGATCTAAAGAGGCATTCTGGGCTTCTATTCCATTAGATAGATCTGTAGACGTGCTTTACAGATAATTATCATAAAAGGAAAAAAAAGTCAACATGAATGGTGTTGGAATACAGGTGTAGAAATTCAGAATTGACAAGAAATGAGATCACTATTTCCCTGTGGTTAAGGATTTGCTAATCTAAAAACCCAGAGAAGTATCTAACTAACCTGCTCAAGATTATTAACAAGTTGAAGAGTAACCAACACAAAACATTTAATGGATTTAGGATTAGCATGCTTATAAAGATCTATTTTAACTTTTGATTTAAAACCAAATAAACCACCAAAAAAAAAAAAAAGGTACAAGGAGACATAGATGGTTTGAATATATTACATTTATAAAAATATCAGTGAAAAACATACAGCTGGATTCACTCAGCATTTCATAAATGCCCACAATTATGTTCCTCAGCATCCAAGAGATCAAGAATATACTTAAAAATGGGGAAATTACTTTATTAGATGACATGTTGTAACCAAACAAAATCATTGCATACTTCAACTGAAAATTTTATATGCTATTTATGTATTTCTCTTCATTTCCAACTTTCCAGTCACTGTTACTCTCTCAATAGGATAAAAAAATATGCATTTTTATCTCCCTAGTCACATTAGAGTAACAATTTTACAGGGGTGGATGAAACTCAAAATATTTGGAAGTCTGCTTTAGAGAAAGTCCAAAAAAACTTGGACAGTTATCTGAGGTTTATTCATAACTCTTGAAATTCTTCACACTTCTTTGATTACCTCCCCTTTGCCCAGTAGGACCATTAATTTTAGGCTTACCTCCAAGATAGTTGAAGTCAATTCTTTTTAAAAAAAGAAATAGGTCAGGACACTTAATATTTTCCCATACCACAGGAACAAAGTGCATTCTGAGGCCTGATTTGAATCAAGTAGTTAACTAAATTCAGGTCAGCATATGAACTGTAGAGTGGAAGCTCCCTCTGTCTTTTTGAAGACAGATACTTGGAATCAGAATGGGCATTAAAGTCCTTTATTCATATTTAAAAATAAAAGCAGTCTAATGTCTCTCTCAACAGTTTTTACTTATTTCAATGTTTTAAATTAAGAAATGATGTCATGTTGCAAGTATGTCATAAGTGTGTCTCAGATGATTGGGGACAGAGGGGGAGGTGCCTGGGCATGAACAAATATTGTCACATTCAAGTCTATGAGCAAAATACCTTCAGATACTTTTGATAAGAGAATGATGTCACCACACTTTCAGGAGTAGGACCTTTTGGTGTCTCAGAGAAGGGGTTGTCCCTTAAAGGCTAGAAAGTCCGAGTTTTTTGCTACACTGAGGCAGTTCTATACCTGGACAGCATGCAGATGCTGACTCACTCTCTCCTAGCCTATAAAGTACTCTGAAGAAAAGGGGGCTATTTACACCCAAGTCTGTGCAATAGAGGCCTTCTTTTCCACTTGGACTAGACTCTCATCCATTGAAATAGTTGAAATACTAGTTTTTCCTTATGGTTGCCTGTGGGCATTTCCTTCCCAACCCCTCCAGAAAGGATATTTTTCACTCACCTCCAGATTGGTCAAGGTGAGGCCCTCCCCCCACAGCAGGCTGGGGGATTAGTGGGAGAAGAAGGCACAACAAACTAAAAAGATATTATATAATCATCACACCATGCACCATCACAGCCTAAGTATGGGGCAGATATTCAGGGCAGGGACTCCACTGAGAATGGATATGGTGATCAGATAAAATGGACTGGGAAAGAAGTTATTCTTTAAGGCAGTGGAAACACGAGTTGTTGGAGCCCTATGAGAGTACAGCAGATAGTCAAGCTTCCTTCCTTTACAGTCCTCGTTATCCCTCATTTGAGATGAGATGGGGGGGGGGAGGAGGTCCCAACAGCAGGGTGCCTGGGGAGAGAGCAGGATGCCAGCAAATCTCCAGGTATATGTCAATGTCTATGAAACTGCTCATACCTAGCAGGTACTCCCAGACATTTAGGAATAGAATTGGAACCTAATTAAATCATAACCAATATCTCATTTCCTTTTTTTGGCACAGCCACACAATGAGAGTAAAGAGAAGAGGAGTAAACACACTGAAAACATTGCTGCAGGGCATTTAGATGAGTAGACTGTGGACTTGGGCTACTCAAGATCAATGGAGATCAAACTGATCACAGGGACAGCATACAGGCTCTGACTAATCCGTTCATCCACTAAGCAACTAGGTGCTTACATTAAATTAAGATAAGCCCTCCTCTGTTGTTACTGTCGATAAACTACGGCAACACTTTTGAACATATATTAGGAAAATGTGAAAATAGGAGTGAGACTTCCCTAGCTAGTGAAAGTGGAACAAACAGACTAGACTAGGCATGCAAGAAAATAACAGATGGTTTTAAGAAAAAGTCATGAGAAGTCTTTTTAAGAGATTCACTTGCATACTTGTAACAATGTAGAAATTCTGAAAAAGTTGTGTTGAAATGCACCTTTGCATTCTCTTAAGCCAAACAAAGTAAAAACAGTACTTTTCATGTTTTGTTCCTGTATAGACTTTTTCTTTTTAAATAGACAAGAGAGCACAGAAACTTAAAACTACTAATATAAGGACAACCATCCGAGGGCTAAATCAGATGGTTCTAATTTAGACAAATACACAGCATTTTTGCCTATCTAGAAATTTGTTTAACAGCCCCTGAATACATTTTTGCTAAAGTAGCTATTACTTTAATAAAGTGTCATCAAATATTTACACAGTGGCATACCATTATATTTCCAAGTGGCTAGTGATTTGTAAATCTGGATTTCTGGGAAATTCTTATATTTTGGGGAATTCTTCTTGAATCTGGATATACTTATCACTGGACAGACCATGAGGATATTTTTTCAGCTCATGAGCTTTGTATATTTATTTTCCCTCATGCTAAACGAGTCTATGTTTTGGATTATTGCAGACTTTTTTCCATTTCTTATTGAGACTACATTCTGTGAAGAAATAAATGCTGGCAAGATACACAAAATGGCAAATTAAACCACAGGAGAATAGTCTCATTTTATATAACATTTCCAAAAAGTAGTACATACTATAAAGTCAAACATTATCTTCTATTATAAAGAATGCCTTACACAAGCGCTTATAAACAGTCATCTTATCTCACTTATTTTTAACTGCATTGGGTAGAGTCTGCAATAACTTTCCCTCCCTCCCAGGCACAAAAAAACCTTTAAATCTGCCCAACAGCTTCAATATAATACTTAATATTCCTATTTAGGAACATACACATCCTTCTTCAAGTCAGTAACTATAGTGTACTATATACAGTCTGCATTTAATAATGTGCTCAGTTTTAGTAAAAATGTGACACACAAATTGAGGTATTTGAATCAGAAGATAAATTATAACATAACCAGAACCACCAGGGCATTAATTTCCAATTGACAGATTTTTCTCGGCAGTGAAACTATAATAGTGAATTATTTTCCCTAAAGATTATTGCATAGTTTTAATGTAAAACAAAACAAACCATGATTGGACACAACTGTTTTTATTCAGTCATTTACTGGATGAAAATTCTTCTTTAGTTTTATTTGTACTTGATGTAATTCCTTATATTGTGAATGTTTATGTTTCCACACAAGTGACGTTAGTATTAAGACAATTTAGCATTTACCTGGGCTCTTCATTTTCTGTTTGACTCTCCCTAAAGATAAGATGACAAACAGTAAGCTACAGCACTGCTGAGCTGCAGAGCTTTTATTACTACAAAGCAATGCTTTTGAAGAGGAAATACAAACTTCAGAATATTAGAATGTTTCTAGGATGCAAACTCTCTGCAACAATTTGTTCAAGGGAAGGACTCTATTTACAAAACCCTAGTTTATATATACAAAATGCTATGTAACGTATATGTAATTCATTTTGCTTCATGATTAACCTTGCCAAGTTTTGACTTTTTGTACTTCAGGGGGTGTTAAAAGCTGACAAGTAGTTTCTCTAAATGAAGGAGTTCCAGGCTGGTGTCACATACTTTAATTCATAAAAGCAAAAAAATCAGCCATTCCGCAGTTTACTGCAGATCATTTACGAAAAATTTTACAATGGAATTAGAAACACCCCTGTATTTATTGTACAGATGCTGGTGGCTTTTGCACAGCTTGATTTTTTTTTTTTTTTAAGTTATCTCTTAGTTTGCGTCAGTAAGATTACAATACTGGAGGATACAGCACTTCTATATGAGAGATCCATCTATAGAGTCAAAAGGCCTCAAAGAAAAAACAGACAAAACTAAGTTAAAAGCAGCTTTTATTAAAACACTCTTCAAACGTCAAAAAGTTTAAGTTAATGAGTGTGTCTACTATAGTACATTATATTACAGGATAATATGCATTGCCATTATAGTGTATTGAAGCTTCCATAAAGCACAAAAAAAACCTTAGGAGTTCTACCCTACAATAAATAATTACCACTTTCTATGACTTCAGCATGCAACATCAAATGAGATTAAGATGAAGCTCTTACATGTACACAGCAACATTTTGCTTATTATTTGTATAGTCTTTCCATGGTGTGGCTAGGATACTTGCTGAACAGGCTCAGTACTTGTACTGCACTAGGACTCCCAAGAGAAGCAAAATCCCTTTCGGTGGGCAAGCCATTTGACTTCTCCTTCTACCATTTTAAAACATTTACATCCCACTGTAAAACATTTCTGCTGAACTTCTACTGAATTTAAAGAAAATTATCCTGGAGCATAACAATTTCAATGCTGACAGATTTCTTTTCAAGCAACACTGTATACAGCGTCTTTTGCTCATCTTTCCAACAACCTAAAAAATCACAAAATCAGCAACACAAGAAAGAACCGCAATAGCCACCTCCTCTACCCACTTAAAGATTCAGTTACCCAAGTCACTTTGTGTGGATTATGTATGTTTGTAAAATATTTATCAGCACAAAACCCATGTTCATCTCATTCTTTACACAGCAGTAGGAAATTGTTAGAAAAGTATAGAAAAAGCTAGAGTTTCTCTTTTAAGAAAGCTAATAAAATACTTTTTTTTTTTTTGAGCAAAGCACTTGGAAAAGAGAAAAAGAAGAAAAGATTTGTGTTTTGTTTTTGCAACTTGGGTAAATCACTGGACATTAAGGACACGTGCTGAGACGTCATGGTGCCAGTCACGTAATTTTGTGTATTTTGGGCTAAAGATCTGGATGGGAATCTTTTCCCTGTGGAAAGAAGTGACAGAAGAAATGTAAGAAAGGAAAGAAGTTTGTCTTACAATCCAGTTCACACAAACTGAAAACATGCCATCTCCATGCATTACCTTACAGGCCTATACATTTTCTCACCTGTCCTTTAAGGCCTGACCCAATGCCAAATGAAGTCTATAGAAAGACTCCCACTGACTTTATCTGGGTTTAGACTGGGCCTTTAGTCATCATAGATAATTCTTCAAAATCAAGAAGATAACTGCCATCTGCTCAGGTCTTAGAAAGTTAATCTGATAACCTCTTTAACACTAAAAACGCATTGCTAAATTCAAGAGAAACCATTAAATGTATCTGTTTACAAACTATCATTTTACAGAGAGCCAACTGTTACATTCACTGAAGGCGGCGACTCCTGCACAAACCTTAATTGGTGTATGCTTGTATTAAGATTCTAAATAAAATCCAATCACAGCACACAAAAATCTTCACTGTACATGCTGAGTCATTTACTAATACATTTATAACACACAATACTAACAAGGAACAACACTTAAAAATTTCTGCAACTTTGCACCAATGCACCAAACTGTAATATTTCATTCTCAGTTAAAAATAAACAATGCAAAATACAGATTCCAGTTAAGCAACGAAGCAACTTACTTTGTTTTCTTTGTAGAATCAGCTTCTGGTTCTTTCACTGCAATGAAATAAGAGTTTTTAAATTTCTAAATCATTATTTTGAAACAATGAATTAAGGTTGAACTTCCTCAAAAACAGTGCCAATAAAATCATTGCACCACGCTGTGACATATTGTGACAGGAGAAATTATTTTACAATTTTTTTAAAAAAAAGTCATTGGTACTATTTTTTCATTTACCTCATGCTGAAAAGCTGTAGGGCCAGAATTTTAAAGGTATTTAGGTGCTAAAGATGCAGACAGGTGCCTAGTGAGATTTTCTGAAGTGCCTAACTCCCATTTGATTTCAATGGAAGGTAGGTACCTACACTCTTCAGAAAATCCCTCTATACATCTGTTGTCTTTAGGCACCTAAACATCTTTACATATCTGGCCCTTGGTAACATAAATCCAAACATACTGACATTATGGGGAGAGAATGGTTCATTAATCATTTCAGAATTACCTAAATTACAATTTCCCTATTTCCATGTTATATTATGACTTTAAGATTTGGTATCTTTAGCACTTCCAAGGCAGAAGCAAGTGCTCTCGCATCTAGCCCTGAAGGGTCACAAGGTATCAACAATTAAATCCATTTGTGTTCTAATATGAAGTACTGCCCCACGCTGGGCTGCAAGCCAGTGTGATTCTGACCAGAAATTTCCCCATTTGGTGGTGGTGTGGGAAAGGCTGAAGGACACTTTTTCTGGCAGGTTGATTTGGGGAGGAATATTGTAATTGTTTTAAAAGGACCCTGTCATTTTGGAATTTAGACAGGTCAAATACAGTTTCAGTCATTATGCCTACCCACAGTCCCCTCTCTCTTTTGCTGTGTGCAGAGAGTTCACACAAAAAACAAGTAACTACTGAACTGATTATCCAGGGGACAACATATTATAATTAGAGTAGATATCTTTACTGCTTATTGTTTCAGCATCTTATAAGAAGTTCTAACAACAAACTCTGGGGCAAGTCCATCACAGTTACTTATCTTCATCTAATGCTGCACCACCAAACAATTACTCACTGTGTTCAGTGCCGGTGATTTGGGCAAGGATCCGAAAAGAACGGGATTGGGTAGTTCCTGTCCTTGGGTGCCAGTCTTCAGTATCTTCAATCAATCGTTTTTTGCTGGCATCACTGTGAGTGGGTGTGTGGTAAAACTCTGTATAGGTATCCACAATGTGCTTCCTTGGTGGACTATTTCAACAAAGAAGAGTCATAAAGGTAAAAATGTGACATTTCCTCAGAAAATATTAATTTAATCACTGTCAAAATGGCATTTAAGATTTCACCACACACTATCAAGATCTGTAAAAACAGGTTAAGCATTTATATGCAGGATATGCTTTTGTGGAAGCTACAACATACACAGTGACATGAACACAGCTATCTAAATACAGATTCAAGATTTTCATTTGCAAAACAAGTCAGATTTATCATGGAACATTTAAAAAAAATCATCATCTCTATTGTAAAATATGAAGAAGCACAAGTCAGTCTTATCATCACATAACATATATTTTTAAACATTTACCGTTTAGGTGGATTTTTCCTTATAATTGAAGGAATAAGATAACAGAAGAAACAGTTTTCCAATTTGAGCAGGGAAGAGAGAGGAAAAGAAAAATGAAAAAAAAAGTAAGACAACTGAAATGAAAGGTATGGGTAAGTCAAGTGATTCTTAAAATACTTTAGCAATTAAGTGCAATAAAGCCAACTAACCATGACATTTATGTCTACAAAAAATTGATTCTGTGGAATGGCCATGTTTTTTTGTAGTGCATCTGCAAGTGACTCCATATATATCCAACGATAAGAAAAATGTAGTCATTATGTGTTTTCTTTTTATAATGTAACCTCAGAGAATAATTTATTTAAGGCTGGTGAAGCGGACAGCCATAGAGAACAAATTCCTCTCTCTGTTCACAGAAGAGGTAGAACACTATATGAAAAAAACGCAAGCTTCATCACAGTGTCTGTTAAGCGTACCTCTGCTCTGGAACATCTAGTGCTGCAGCTACAAAGATGAAACGCTAAGACAAATTCCATGCCTCCCAAATGAATCAACGGCATTTTTCAAAGGCACAATTAAGTGCATGACTCCCACTGAACGTCAGTAGGATTAGGATGCACATATCTTATTTGTAGCTTTGAAAGTCTTCCCCCATAGCATTCCACGTGATATCACCAATGCCTGGGCCATCACTCTCTCAGAGAAATTAAGTTTTTGAAACTATACTTGTTTCAAATACACAGTGATGCTTGCAAAAAATACCAAAAGGGACTGGTAGCATAAGTAACCATTTTAAAAGTGACAGTTTATTTTTGTTTTTACGTAATGTATAGGAAATGTATAATGCCAAGTTAACTCCTTAGATATGACATGGCAAAACTGCAAATGTTAAAAAAAACAGTTCCATTTCCATCAACATGCATCTTAATTTGTTTCATATAAAGAAAGTTCCAAATATTGGATTAAAATGGATATTTGTTACTAACTTGTCAAAAAAAATTAGAGACAGGCCTATTACAAAGAGCTCATTAGTCAACAGCTAATTACAGCAGCAAGAAAAGTAGAGAATAATGGGAAAAGCATAACAAGACAATATTTAATAAAAATGATAAGTTATATTAGTGAAGTGCTTACACTTCATCAAGGTTTCTGAAGGAGAGGGGGGGTATAGTAAGAAAATAGACAGTGGAATTTCCAGGATGACAGAGTACAGGTAAAAAAAATACAGACAAAATGAAGTGAAGCAACAAGAGAAAGTTAATAGAACTGGAAAATTAAAGTTTATATAGAAAAAGATGTAGATTTAGCTGCAAAATGGAAATGTACAGAAACTAAAAACATGCTAATTTAATTTAATTGAATTTATTAGATTATATATTATTAAGGAATACAGCCAAATAGCCTTACATGTTTGTTAAAACTAGATCACAAAAAAAATGTTCTGCCAGGTTTTCCCCTCATTCTCTTTGCTACAGATTAGACTCCTTCCCTTTTTAGAGTTTGAGAATCTTTATTGGTAATTATTCAGTGAGGCACAAGATGGTGCTAGAGCCAAAGAAAAAGACATCTAGACAGGCAATTAACTCAGGCTAGTGTTTTATATTTATTCGAAGATTGAGGTGTAGGAAGAAAGATGGCATTTTTAATCAGACTATAACCATTATTTAATTTAAATATATTAAATCTAATATATCAACAGATGGGATGTGTGTGCGCACGCGCATATATATATATATATAGAATGCTGATTTACCAGCGTGATGATCTTCAATCCCTAAACTAAACACTATCTAAAATCTAGTTAATCCCCACTCCAGCAGCAAATTAGATTACCAATAGGTATATAGGAATAGCATTATTAAAACCGCATAGCACATTCATGAACACCACACAACTATTTTTTGAAATAAAGGAATGCTGCAATATTTAATATGATAAAAAGCAAAATCACACAATTTACTTCAAAATGCAGTTATTTGAAAAGATAAGCTGTTTTGCAAAAAATCATACATGCTGGTTATTTCAACAACATAAGCCACCATAATTCAACTCCAGTGCTGTTGATACTAACTTTGTCACTGTTGTTACCTGCAAAGGAAAAAGGTATTTAAAGCATTATCTCAATGATTCCTCTCCCATTAATTCAGAGAATCTTCCACCTTCAAGGTCTGGCAAAACCTTGGTCTGGCTAGGGTCAAGCTGCAATTTGTCAGGAGCCTACAATAAAAAGTTTCAGCCCAACCCACTTGAAACTGAGTGAGAATCTGAAGCAGCCTTTCCTGTTTTAAAGCAGCAGGCACATTCTCATGCGTGAGTTGGCAAGAAGGCCTTGGTAAAAGCAAAATTACATACAGCCACATGAAGCGAAAGAGCTCTCCCTTAAAGCCATTGCTAAGGAATACTAAATAGACATATATTCCCAATCCTACAATGAAAGCAAAGCAAATCAGGAAGCAGACTATTTGGTAAGACTGCAGTTTTGATGTTTAATAAGGTTTTCACCAACGTCAAGTGTCATATTTTGAATTACTAAATTACATTGGAAATACAGAGAGGCTAAGAGATTTTATTAAAGGCTGTCTGTGAATGCCTACATAATTGAACGATTAATCAGCATCAACCAGAAGAAGCTAGTATTATGGAGAAGTTCCAGATCTTGATGCATTTAAGGTTGTGAAAGTAACTGATTTATATGGTTTGCTTTGGTTTGGCCCAAAAAGACATTTTTGACTAATCAAATAATTGAAAAAGAAAAAAGAAAAAAAGGTTTTGTTTTACCCCAAACAAAGTCTCATTTTGATTGTGAGCTTTTTAAAGAAAAAAATTAAAGAAAGAAAATCTCTTAAATAAAAAGGAAACTAGAGATCACTGAGATTTTTTAAATTTAAGGGAGCCTTTCCCACAAAAACCCTCCAAACAAATAGACACAAATTTGCAAAATATTTTGATTGACATAAAAGATTTTTTGCTGAAAATATTATTCTGGCCAAAAATATTTGCACAGCTCAAGCAGTTGGTCTGCCAGGTTAGTTTAATGAACTATATCTGACAAGTTTTGAACTATAGTTTATAATAGTGGCAGTGTTTTACATACTGTTGAAATCAGGGGGAGGGGAAGGAAGCAATCAGTTCATCTGTAGGTCTATCAATTCATTCAATCACAAGTGAACTCCTAAAATCTAAAATTCTGAATGCCTCTTGCCTGGCTCCTCCCTTTGCCCTTATTTTAACATTCTATTTTTATTTTTATTTTTTTATACACACCCTAGAGTAATATACTCTTTCAAAAATCTGAATCAGCTATACAATGAGAAAATAATCACAAGACTCCATGTAGCCAGCTCTACTTTTAATAAGAACAAAAACCAGAAGTTTTAAACAGTGGGACAACTTAACTGATTTAAATAAAATAAGCTAGATTCAGCTTTCATTTACACCTGTGTAAAAATCCAAAGTTGACTGCTTCAGTTCAGTGGAAAAATACCTGATTTACATGGGTTTAAGTGAGAGCAGAATGTTTCTTTAAGTATATTGTGCTCTCTGGTTACCATAGCAAAATATACATCGCTTGCTGGCAGCTATCCCCAAAGTATATTAGATGTAGCATATGATATCCTAGGAGACTCTTTTGTAAACAGACTGAATTACTCTAGTCTAAATGTACAGCTAAAAGACAGTAATCTAGCCCAGCATTTCTTCACCAGTACACCTTTTTATGTGCAAGCAAATTCTTTACACTAATAAGTGTTTGATCAACATTTCAAACCAAACTATTTTGAGTACTGCAGTGTCCAACAAGTCTAGCATTGCCTACAATGTACAAGATGCATCACATACTTTTTTATTGTTATAAAACAGATTACTGAACATCTGTATCAGAATGGGTTTCATTTCAGATGGTCTCATTACTTCAAACTTGCATCCTTCTGTTATTTCAAAAATTACCCAACAATTCTAGGTTAAGCCACAAACAACTTTACTTGTCGACCAGCACAGTGACTAGGCATGCTGAGAATACTGTTTCCTAGGCAGAGGCTGATTCATGTGCCTTTATTATGTTCACTTTAAGGCTTTCAGAGTTTTACAGGGGTGGTTAATCAAGCTGTAGTCCAAGTATACTAGTCTGCCACCTTGTATTATAATAAAGTATACTTCCATAACCTCACTAAAACTTTTTCAAGTTCCTATACTAGAACTGTCTACTAAGGCTGTTAAGACAACAAGCATTTCTTCACCCTTTTTTTGACATTGTCTTCATATAGTATTCTTCTGTCACTAAATCTTTTCTGATGAATTTATGCTGCTGAAGCAGCCATCCCATCTTGACTGCTGATGTGGTCATTATGGGGCTGCAGCACTCTTTCCTTCGGAAAAGCTGACTTTATCATCAGTCTGGGTTTTTTTGTGTTTTTTTTTCTTTTCTCCTAGTGCTAATTACTGTAGCTGAAAGCCAGTTCCCTGTATTTTATAACTAAAAGCATCCTTCTTATGGATGGTTCACCAAAGCACATTTAAGTGTTTAAGTATGGAATGAGTATAGGACCTCCTGGTTTTTCCCTTATTAAAGCTGTGTAGAATCATGCCATCATCTGTTTAAACAAATCCTAAAAATTGCCATGCCAACTGTGTGATATGAAATGTATAAGGCCTGTATTATATGAATTAACATGTGGAAGAGATATCTGTGTGTGTGTGTGTGTGTGTGTGTGTGTGTGTGTGTGTGTGTGTGTGTGTAATTATATATTAGCTCAATTATTTTTTCTTAAAGTGGGATAATTGAAACCATAATACTATATTTTAGTTCAGATACAGATGTTTATCTTTTCCGAGGTTACTGCTCGTGTTCAGCATCTAATTCAAAATGTACCGGAAGAGATTTGCATCATTACTAAATTTTTCTTACTGCTCTTCTGAAGACCTCTGAACAAAAGTGGAGTAACAGTTATAGCTACCTTGGAAGTCTCTGGTAATAATGCAAAGCACTTCTTGGATGTCACAAGTTAAGTGTTTTTAAGCTTGCAAGAAAACAAGAATGATATGGTCAGAATACGTAAAATGCATTAAAACAATCGTTCCTTTAACATGTAGTTTTATGGGCTTGATTTAAAGATTTGTTGAACATCAGCCATGCCAAAAAATATCCAGAGTGTCTTTAAAAGGTTAAATGTCAGCAAACATATCAGTGTTTTAACTCATGTCTAGAGTGTATGCCTTTTTGACAATTCTGAAGTGCCAAAAATGTCCTAGCACTTGCATTTGAGTGCTGTCTTTTTAGATTAGATGAACACAATTCAGTGTATCTGAACTTCTCAGGAAAGTTGCATTAGTCCCTCTGAAAAGCTAGATCTGGCTTAAATGTGATGTTTTCCTCAGATCAGTGATTATATTTCCTGTATGTAGAAAACAGAACAAGTTCTATATTTTGCCTTATTTCCGAGCCTCCAGATGAAATGCTTTACCTCGCACTATGTGACCATCCATTGCCAAGGTTATTCCTCCTTAGCGTTCTAGTCCTGGCTTTTCCCAATTCTAGGCGGCCCTTCTTGACAAACTGCCTCGCATATTTTGGGTGCCTGCTGCTTTCTTTACCATGCTGGGACTTAACAACATACTACTGAGCTTGTTATACAGTTCAAAACGCATCAAATGAATGATTACAACTGCCTTTTCAATAAAATCCTGTATGCTTCAAACACTCTCTAACCGCAGACACAAGATGCTTTTAAAAGATCCTCTAATAAAAGAAGCTCTCTTCGGATCTAAAAACTGCCCTTTTGTATTTATCTTTTTCACAGAGCTGTTCTGTGAAAAGAATCCAACCCTTCCAAGATGCGTTTTATCCCCTTAAACACAGCCCAGTAAATTGTCCAGAAGAAAAGTCCCTCACAGCAAACAAAGTGCCCTGTAGCCACCTACCCATTTTGCTGTTTATTGTCACCCTGGCTCTCTTTGAATCCTCTTCTTTGCCCCTCTGCCACATCCTGGGCATTGTCGTTGGAATAGGTGTTCAGGGTTGCATTGTATGTGTTGGGCTGCCGTGGGACATTAACTGCAGTTTTAGCAGCATTCAGTGCAGGTGAACGCTGGTCAGTACTGGATTTGGTATTAGCATGCAGTCCAGATGCAGTGAATGGAAGTGGAGTGACAGTGGCCAGTGGTGGAGGGGAAGCACATGATGGAACAGTCACATGGGCTGGGGTGAAGGCAGATGTCGGTGACGGAATGGAAGTGACTTTTGAGGAAGAGACAGCTCCAAATGGCCTTGGTGTCTTATTGTAGGCCATGTTCACTGTGGAAGTGACTTTGGGTGCAACAGCAGATGCAATGGGCACAGGCTTAACTACTTCTTTAGGTTCTCCCTATATAAAATAAACACAAAAACAGAAACACACAAAGCACACCAACCACATGCAAAATCCTGAGTAGACATTTTCATTGGAAACAGAGAAGATCCTTTTGTTTCAAGTCAAGACAGATAAGTTTTATAGTAGCAAAACTTCACTGATATTGTATTGGCAAAAAATGGATATATGATACATGCATAAGGAAAGGATCCAAATATACACAACAAACTTAGAAATCCTAGATACTAGTTACTCTTATTTCATTCAAGATATTCATGCCTTAATCAGGTTTAAGGATTTAACTAAAAGACTCACTCAGATGTAAAAGCCACCATTGTTTTTTAAAATTCAAATTCCATCTCAAATCAAATTCAACACACATGCAAAAATATATGTATCATTAAGTTTTATACTGTATGTAGCAATTTGCTGCTGTGTCAAAGGATATGGGGTAATTGAAGTAGTATTTCAAGGGGCAGATCAGCAAGAGGCAAATAGCTGAAGGGAAACAAGCCACAGACTATGAAGTCTATCATTTCCTTTCTGGCTTTCATGATTGTGTGTTTCAGAGATGGAACAAAATTCCTCAACTGCTTTTAGGATCTGAGTGATGCAGAGAGTTATGATCCATCTGTCCTATAAAGACTTCCTACCTGCCTCCATCTGGATAAAATATTGGAAAAAGAATGTGAATTTGATGTTCTGCAAGGGAGCCTAAAGGTTAGGATATGGTGGTGTTTAAAGTTTTTTCCAAATGTGGGCGAATTCTCAAGAGCTATGTTCTTCCACTACTGTGAAGAACTCTGAGGAACTCTACATGTTCTCTTCATTTGGTCAGGCTAAGCTCTTTTCAAGAGCCCAGAAGGGTTATAAATAGCCTCTATTTGGCAGAAATTAGTTATTTCTCCCTTCAGGATGGAGCAATATTGCCATGAAGGCTGTCCCTAATGCAAGAGAAAAATGGTTAGAAAATGAGCAAACGTGAAGAGAAACCTGAAAGCTAATATATTTATTTGCTGTTTTTTTATGGTTAATCATTGCACACTTCTCCAATTTTTTTTTTTTTTTTTAAAGACGACCAAAATCACTAACTCTTGGTGTACAAGATCCTTTAATAACACAGGCAAACTCAGCATGTTGTACTAAAAGCCAGGCGGTTTACTAGTGTGTGTTAAGAATAGGCTTGAAGCAAGTGCAGAAACTAGTACAACATATTACATCTCTGGGTAGAAATAAAAAAAAAATACCTTTTGTACAGGCACAGGATCCGGTTTTGGTGCAGAATGAACTCTGAAACAGAAACATGCACAAATTTAAAAACACATGTTCTTCATTGATGGATTACTGAAATACTCTACCTGATAAAGTATATTTATTAGCTCCCTTCCCATTTAATGTGGGTGAACTTTCATTATGCTTGACTGTTTTTCACAGAGAAAGTGAAATTACTAAATCTGAATCTACCGTATTGGAGCTAACATATGGCAAAAAGAGACAAACTGGATTTTCTTATTCCAGAACAATATTTAGGCACAGCCCACCAAAACAGCCAGCCAAACCTATACAGAAGAGCAAGAAACTACACAGATTTCATTTGAGGTTCCTTCAGACTGATCACTAACTGGCAGCCATGACAGCTCTCTATTGACAGAAACTTCACAGGCTGCTGCAGAACAGCTTTTACATTACCTCGATATACACTGTTAGGATAAAATATCCATGCCAGCACACTAGGCCTCAGAAATACACAGGCTGACCAAGTAGGCAGCATTCAGGCTGTCTTTTGTTATGTGTTCTCCCCTGAACCCATGTCTCTTGTCACATATCCTCCCCTGACCCTTCCCTGCCTAATGTCACATAACCAGCCAACCACCCCCCGATTACCTTATATGGAAGTTAGTATTCCCCTACCTGTCGATACCACCCCCCTCTAACCACCCTGACCCTTTTACCATATATAGAGTTGTTTTTCCCAAAGGAAACAAAGAACTGTTAGAAACTAGTTTAAACCAGTAAACAAGCAATATGTGTATATATAAGCAATTGCCATGTTACTTCCATTTTGAAGCTGATACTGTTTTGTTCAGTGTTCCCAGTACTGGTACTGTAAATAAACCTCTTCAGTGTTGTCTGTATTGCCTGATCCTTTTGGAGGGACCTTTCCAACTTTACAACATATAATAAAGAATTCATGTCTCCACTTAAGGCTTTAGGTTTTTCAGCAAGAAGTAGTAACTAAAATACTGAATTCATTTTCATATTTAAGTTTTAGATTAACTACAATCTCTTACGAGCTATGAACTCAACAGTTTGCTTATTGTTTTCCTTTCTCTTTAAACGAATTTACTTCAGTTAACTCTACTCTGCCAGTCAGACAGTGTTCTACCACAGCACTATCGTTAGAGCACTGTTAAAGCACAAAGCTTCTTTTCATTGCTAAAAAAGCAGTTCTGCTTTTGAAGGATTAGAGTTAAATGAAGTTATTATTGCATACTTTCAGGTCTTCCAACATAAGTTTAATGCAACACCAAGTCCTTTATTCCTTCCAGACAGATGAAAATGGCAGTGGGAAAAAGGGAAGGCGCAGTAATGGACACAGTGAACAAAATCCAAACTTTTTGACACTGAAGACTGCATGGGCAACACGTAGGTGTGTAAGGACCTCACCTAAATTTTGTGTGTGTGCAAAAAAACCCCAAAACCTGCATCTATAATAAAATATTTGCATCTATCTTCACGCACCTTCCTCTAAGGATCACTTAATGTCTGATTTCACCAAATATATGAGATACCATTGAACAATTGTAAAATTTAAAATTTACATTTGATATGAAAGAATGGCTAAGGGCCGTATTTTAAGACATTGTTGGTTGCAGAAAGGTTAGTACTTCAGAAAGCAGCATTACACATCACCCCAAAACATACACCCCTGATTTTCCAAAATTGCTTGGAGTATGATTTTCAATAAGGGAGCCTGGAATATTATTTCTGGAATTCCATTCTCTGATGAAGTGTTTCAATTGACTGGGGAGCTTGTTGTAAGTATTTGTTAGGCTCTTCAGTAGATCTGCACTATATCACTGGCAGGAAAGCTAGAAATGGAGTTAATATTTCAGCTGAATCTATGCACTAACTGATGCTGGCAGTACTCTATGTACATTCTCAACTTCAATGTGCTCAAAATATTTACCCTTTCATTTAAGCCATCCGGACACATCAGCTTCAACTAATCAATGACTTGTGCTAGTGAAATCTTTCTGTAACAAGTGTGACTGTTAGTTATTAACTTGTACAAATAGAGATGTGCATTATTCATATGATACATTAGCTAAAAAAATGCAGTGCGTACGCACGCGTGAAAAACATTTTTTATCCTTTGTCTTCAGCATTTGTTCATCACTGATGACACAATATTATGCACACATCAATGGTCACTCTGAACAGAGAGAGGGTTTTGTCCCTTTGGAGGAACAAGTCTGCTCTCCAAGTTTCCCACAGAATTTCTAGCCAATGAGCCTAGTGACCTCAAGACCTATAAAACACTGGGGTGCATCATTAATCACTTTTAATTGAAGACATGTCAATTCACAGCAACAAAAGCAACAAGAGAATAAATGCCAAGACACAAAAATTTCTCCTAATTATGACCTCAGCTAGTATGAAATACGTCATTCTATAACTCAATACACTTACCAATGAAAAAGTCATTTGTTGAAAAATTACTATAAGCTGCCCCAGCAGTATAAAATGAAAATTTTTCATTTTTAAAGTTTGAGTTTTGTACCTAAAGATTCAGCCAGAATTTTATATTTTACTCTGCTATTTTAGACGTGGAAGCATCACCATTTTAGAAGGAAAAGGAGCAATTCACAACAGCAAGCTGATCAGTCTACCTTCCTATACTCTCCTGGCAAAAAACAACAGTGTAGATGTTCAGGAAAATGGGAAAGCAAGGAGACACAAACTCTCTCGGTTGTATAGTTACGTTTGTGTCATCTTTTCAAGGACAGCCGACTCCTATGTTTTCAGAGATAACTTGTCCTTAACTTTAGGCTGGGAAAAAAAATTTTTTGACAGTGCATTAAAATTTCTAAATGACATTTGAGTCTGAGATGCATTTTATGCACACACTAGTTTGAAGTATTAAGCCTTATTTCATAATATTTGCAAGCCTATTTCATGTTCAAAATGAACGTTTAAAAATCAGTTAATTCATTTCTGATCATTAAAATGTTCACAGTGTTCTTTTAAAGTGTGGAGTCAGATAGCATGCCATTATTTAGTTTTACTTTAAACACAGTTGAGACTAGGAGATAAACTTGTGAGCCCAGACATACTTCAAAACTGTTTTACTTGGCTTTGTTGATTTCAGATCACAATCAGCCAAATCTGTGGTTTATCCAAGATCACAAAGAAAATACTCACCAAGGAAACTCAGCCACCAAGATATGAATAAGAAAAAATTTATAATGGTTATACAAGTCAGTAAAAAAGAAATTCATAGTTCAAGCTGAAACAAAAAACATTTCCAACTCTTTGACTAATGGAACGCTTCCTTAAGTCCTTTAATAAACACAACTGCTCTCTTAGTATTGCAATAGATATCAACATTTAAATTGTTTTTTTGTAAAGCTTGTCTGCAGTATCCTACATGTTCCTTATAGATAGGATTGATTTATCTCCTACTTTGCTGTCTTAGTAGTTAATATCATTTTGAAGATAGCAATTTTAGTAGATTAAGTGGACTGACAAGATGACAACAGATGATCAAGGCATTCACAAAACATTAAATATTTCTCTTGGTGTTTACCATTTTTAAAAGTCAGTTAATTAGACCTGATGGTACTAATTTGAAAGGAAGGTTTCTTGCTCTCCTTTGTTGTAAATACAGGTGCCAGCTGATCAGAAGATACACCAATATAATTCCACAACAGTAATAATTTTATGCCAGGTCTTGTTCTCTGTAATTCAAAATAAGACCCCAAGTTTTGTTTTAGGAGAATTTCTGTGCTTCCAGCAGCACAGAAGGCATCTTCTACAAGTTTTGAATTTACACTTAAGCAATGGTCAAATTTATATACATAAACATTTAAGATCACTTCAGTTCATATTTCTGCTCATCACAGATACGTTTTGTATTTATAGTACACCAAGATGAATCTAAATTTAAAACAGTAAAGATACTTTTAGCAGCACTATTATCAGAATATGGCAGAGCTTCTTGGTTGATTTTCCTTTAAATGTCACCACTAAATTGACCCCCATTCTTCCTATGCAAGCCAAAAAGTTAGGTTTACCTGACTCAAGATATTCACTAGTATGTTTCAGGAAAAAGTCAAGTTAGACTTGTATTCTACAGATCCAAATGGTAAATGGAAATAGGGGTGTGTGAGATTAAAACTGCAATTACACAAAATAATGCAAAAAGCCTATATTATAACAATTTGTATGTTTAAATTGTGGGCTAAGAATTTACAGACATAATAGGAGTCCAAGTGATTCCAGTGTCCAGAATTAGTCAAATAGAATAATATTTTAAAAACAACTAGATACAACACAAGTATTACAATTATTTTACCAGAAGTACATTCAGTTATTTCCACTAAAAACAGAAGAAAAATCCCGTGCTAAAGGATATTTCTTCCCACAGCTTTTTTCTTCAGGAATTTTATTTAACACACTTTGGCAGTCTCCCAAAGTAAAGACACGTAGCCTTTGGCTCCAGGTAAGAGAGCAGGATTATCCAAGACTAGGTCCAGTTATTTAGCCCTTGTGAGCCATGACACCCATCACTTCTTGAAGCAAAATTTAATCCCAGACTTCGTAACTCAGATGACCCACCCCCACCAACAGCAGATTTCTGCCTTAATCTGACTTTGCTAGTTCAGAATGTAAGATGAGGAAAAATGTATTTATGCTGCACCCTTGATGAAGACATATAGTCAACTACCATAAGGTACCTGACAGAATTAAACCGCTCCATTTCATATGGAGTCATATTGTATTGTAATTCTAAGTCTCGCTTGCGGTAATTAAAGCAAATGTTTCAAAAATTTGCAATTACACTAAATATTCTTCCTGCATCTATTAAATCACCTGCTTCTTTCAATATTTCTAGTTTCATATCAGTCAATAAGGACAGGTGACCCTGCTCAGGTAAAATAAGAACCTAAATAAGAAACTCAAAATATTAACAAAAACCTTATTGTTCACAAATACAAAATGAATTGAACATCTCCTCCCAGCTAGTTTTCCATATATCACGTAGTATTTTCTTGATTCCATTCAGAACCAGAAACAACAAAGCACTTCCAGTCCTACAAGAATTCTATTTTGAGACTTCTACCCTATTTTTGCAGATGCAAGAGATTCAAAGAATTAATGCTAGTTTTGGATACTGAAGACAATGAACCTTTGAAAACTGTCTCATCACTATTAACCAACCAATTTGTATGTGCTGTTGTTTTGTGAACTCAAGTATCATACAAACCTATGGGGTTGCACAAATCAAGAATTTCTTCAAATGCATTTAAAAGTCACTGAATTTTCACATCTGTTGTATGAAGAATATATAGAAGGAAAAGAAAATGTGTGATAAAATCTGTGATAAAAATCAGGCCATATGGCTACAAAAGGGTATTTGAAGGCAGGTATGTCAGTGCTGGAATGTTAAAGGGCCTTTTTCTCTACAGGCAGGGGAGCGGTCCCTGCAGGTCAATTAGAGGCAAACCTGTGTCCAATTAAAGGCTACTCCAGGCTTCCTAAGGCTATGTCTACACTACAGAGTTCTGCCAGCAAAAGTTTTGCCAGAAGATAGCTATCACTATAATTATAGCGGTGGCCGGTGCCCACACCGCCATCCTTTTGTCAGTGAAGTGTGTCCTCATTAGGACCACTTCCAGCAACTAAAGAGGCAGTGTGGGGAAGCTGAGAGGTCAACCTCCCAGCTCCCTGCAGGGAGTCCACAGGTTCCCTGCTGCCCCCCACTCTTGCCTGGGGCCACCAGCAGCAGAAGGGCTTGTCTGTCAATAGGGCAGTCCCCCTGTTGCTGCAGACAAAGACAGCCACTCCCCCACCTCCCACCATGGGGACCAGGGAGCCTCAGTGGCTGCCTCCACTGCCGCCAAGGACAGAGGAGCCCTGGTGGTTGGAACGGCAGCAGCTGGCAGGGCTCGCCGGTCCCTGGTGGTACAGGAGGTAGCCCCAGTGGCTGCCCACCCTCCTGTCTCCAGGACCAGGGAGAGCTCCAGCACAGTGTCCACACTGACACTGTCACCTTAACTTAGCCAACAAAAGCCCTATGCCGCTCATCTGGGTGGTGTGATCTTGTCGGCAAAACAGGGCGGTTTTGTCAGCAGAAAGGCGAGTCTAGTGTGTACCCTAGGGACTCTTTTGCTAACAACAGCTGACATTTGTCAACAAAACTTCCTAACATAGACAAGGCCAAAAACACAACCTCTGCTAGGGAGGGTGAGGGGAGAGACAAGCTGACAGAAAGCTTGCAGTAGGAGGAGGAGGAGAGTCTCCCCCAGTATAGGAGTTGGTGCTGCTTCTCGCAATGGAAGCAGCAAAAGAAAAAACCCAGGCACCAGTTTGGGGAAGAGCTGATACTAGTCTGAGCCCCAGGCCAACACCATGACTTCAGTCTCGCTGGAAGAGCCAAGGAAAAGTACTATCTCCTCACCCCCCATATAGAGGGGCATTCCCTGGTCTCAAACCAAGGCCCACCCTGAACACTCCAATAGAGAAGCACTGAGGGGAGGAACAAAGGACTCATCCAGAGTAGGGACAGATTTACTCCCATTCCATTCTACCAGAGGAGATTGCTGCTACTGGGCAAGACTGGGAGAATGGTTCTTTGCCACAAATCTTACATTTAAAGGTTTATTAAAAAAGAGAAAATGTCAAAGATTTGAAAAGACCCATAGCTGAACCTTTATTTTCCAAATTTCCAGGAGGGTTGGGCAGGTCAATCAAAAAATGGCAGATGTAGTGTCACCGTAAGGCACCTGCTGAAATTTGGCCCAAGTCATTGCTTTCTGACAGTTACTGAAGGGTCACACTGAAATGAGACTGTGATCTTGGCCTAGATCTTTCTGGAGAGATGTTTATAGCACAAAATGAAGTAGACCAAGGCCCGGTCTTCACTGCTGGCAAAATTTGGCAGCAGTCAACAGGAGTTACGTAAGCTACGCAAAGTAGTTCGTGCAACTTCCTTCAATTTTATAACTCCCATTTAGCCTGCTGTCTTCACTGTGCTGCACCAAGGAGAAATGTATTCCCAGTGGCATAGTACTACACCACTCGAGGGGGGTTTATTATGTCAATTTCCAGATCGACTGAGCATGTCTTTACTGATTGCTCAGTCGATCCAGAAAAATTGATCTGACAATGGTAAATTTGCTGCCGTCAGTGTAAAAATACCCTTAGGACTTTCCCCATTGGTATCAAAGAGTTTAGAATAGCTAGTAATAGTGCTGTACTCCTGCTGTGAATAACTGACTTCAGTGTCCAGGTCTGTCAGTCCAGCAGCCTTCTATACTTCATAAACAATACATCCAGTTTAAAAACGGTTTCTCTGCATTTTTGTTTTTTTAAAACTATTTCATTGCTAAATTGCAGCCTTTTATTAGCAGCCCACCATGGATACATATTCTTCTCTATCTAAGTTGTTTCTGCTTTTTTAGAGGAAACTATATTCTGTCTGGGTAAACAGTCTATTTAGACCAGATCAACAGGATGAACTTTGTTTTATAAACATATAGCAAGCTGTTCTCATGTGATGAATATTTTTATGACATTTAATGAAATTAAAAACATTCCATCTTCCAGGCCCACCTTATTAGCTAAATCAATTATGCTATTTTTTCCTGTAGATGATATCTGGTAAACACTATTCCTTTAAAATTCTCATTTTATTCATTCTCTTTCCATTTATTTCACTTATAAAAATGGATTAAACACAATATTCAAAGAGTTCCAGCTATAGATAACAAGAGTCAGGAAATTAATAATTAAGTCTGAAACTGTATTATCACATGCTATTTTCACTGCAGCAGAGATGAACCCCAATGTGAAGGGCAATAAAGAATGAGCAATTTTATTAGGTACCTAAACTCATTAATTAGGCATAAGCAGTTTGGTTAAGGATTACACTGAATCTACAGTATTATTTATAGGTTTTAGAAACCATGAATCAGCACTTAGCAAATCTTCCATTTGTTCAATATCCCAAAGACTTATCCTTCTATTTAAAAGGGCACAAAATGTATGCAGTGTTGAGGTGGGAAGATGCTTAACTGCCCTGGACAGATGCCATCAAAAGAGAGCCAGATCTTCAGCTGATATAAATTTGCAAAGCTCCATTTAGTCAAAGGAGATACACCAGTTTACAAAACCTGAGGATCTGAGTCATAACATTTCATATGCTTAACAGTAACACCTATTGAGGAGGAGACTTCAAAGTTAGCATCACAACGAGCTCCTTTAAACACCTCATGTTTTAGTCTACCTGCACACTTGTGCGAAGATCACTTTACTGGTTTACATTTGTTTGTTTGTTTTTTGTTCTGTTTTGTTTTTAAGCAAAAGCTTGAATGCTGCAGA
This sequence comes from Pelusios castaneus, assembly GCA_007922175.1. Lineage (NCBI taxonomy): Eukaryota > Metazoa > Chordata > Testudines > Pelomedusidae > Pelusios > Pelusios castaneus. The sequence goes on from ML685812.1 coordinate 2,916,691, forward strand.
AACTGAGGGGTTAGGCAAGTCTACCCCACCTCACTGATGATAAGTTTCCTACTTGCAAGTACCAAGAGGTACCAGTTCCAAACGGGTAACTGTGTTAGTCTAGTTCAGAAAAAACAAACAAGGAGTCCTGAGGCACTTTTGAAGACTAACAAATGTATTTATTGAAAGCTCATGTGATAAATAAATTTGTTCGTCTTTAAAAGTGCCACAAGACTCCTTGTTTGTTTTTAAACTGGTCGACAAAATGAAGGGAATGTGCTTACAGTCAGAATCTGTCAACTTTAAGCCTGCTGAAAGATTTTTATGACCAAATTATAAACCCATAAAAATTGGAAACGCTGACATACGCTGACTCCAAGTTCCTAGTGGCCTTGTTCCAATAATGGCTTTTCCTACCACTATTCGTACAAGCCAAACCAGACTGGAAAGTTTTCTGCGTAATTCTAAGCTTTTATTTATTTATTTATGGTATGGTGTGGGTGGAGATGTTATTTTTTTCTGGCTAAAAACAGTGAAACACTGCATCTGCAATATCAACCCATTCCCCTCTCCCCCCCCCCCCCCCCCACCGTACTTCTTGATCATCCAAAAGCAATTCTTAGCATTAAATACTCTATCTCTGAGCAGCTACTCATAATATCCTGTGTGCACCTGCAATAAAAATGAATATCTTAATGGCTTTGCCATTTGGACCTGTGGTATGAATTTTCTGCTCAATTTTATTTGGGCCAGCGGTCAGGTGATGGCCCACGTACAGTGCTGAAACTTCTAAAAAAAATATGACAGGCTAAAAAATGTTGAATATGCACATGTCAAACTGTGACATCTGCTAAGGATTAATCTAAACAAAAACTACAATCAGATGTAATTTAAATCAAAGAAAAATGAGTTACTCCAAATGTTTTTTTGTTATTGACTAAAAAGCCCTTTATATTACACAGACAAAGTACTTTTTATCTTCCACTGTAACAGCTAAAATTATGGACCATGTAAAAAGGAAACTAAACATTTGTTATGATTTTATTTTCTGTTAATAAAATAAAAATAATACCTGGCTTTTAGATATTGTCATCAGGAGATCTCTAAGTGCTTGTATAAAAGAGGCTAATGTCATTATCCTCATTTTATGGATGTGTAAACTGAGGCAAAGAGTGGGGATGTGACATGCCCAAGATCACTCAGTAAGCTTTTCTTTACTTGAAGAGGTCAAATTATGAAGTTAAAAACAAATACTTATCCACACATTCCAGTAGTTTCCATGAGAGAGATTTCTACGGATGGATATGTTAACATTTTTAAAGTTAGGGAATTTGTCGGGTATGACATAGCCAAATCTATCTATCATATACTAAATACTAAAAAAATCAATTTGAAACCAGTTAATTATTTTTTAAAATGAGCATAAATCAGTTTCAGGTACAAAACCTGCCACTGAGTTTTCGTGCCAATTTTTGTGGTTTTTGCAGTTATGTTTTGCTAGTTTTTTAAAAACCATGTTTGTTTTGTTCTTGCTGCTCTGCAAAACACTAGCACAAACTATAGGGGAACTGAATGGCTGACTACAGAAAGGAACAAGTGAAATTAACAATACATAAAGTATTGCTCTAAGGCGTAAAATAAAGAAAATATTTTTTTCTAGTCTATGAGATGTGGTAATGTTAGGCATTCACTGTGACAAGCAAAAGTGAGTTGTTCAGTCAGAAGTGTTATTTTTACATCAGGCCTTGACAAATGGCCCTTGGGGCCATCCCAAAAACTCAGGCACCTTAGGTATCCGGCAGAGAAGGAGTCCCCCACCGCCGCAAAAAAGCCAACCAAACAACCGACCAACAACAAAAGAAAAAACAACTATGGAACTAGTTTCAGTGGTGAGAGGCGAAAAGGGAGAGACAGCAGCACTCTTCCCCTCTAGTGCTGCCCGCCCCCCCCCCCCGGGGGCGGCGCCCCCCCCTTCCTTCTGCACCACCGAAAGAGCCTCTGGCAGTGGCTTTTTTTGGTGTCAGGAGGGCCAGCTGGGACGGCTTTTTAGTGGTGGGAGCCCAGCGCACTCTGCTCAGTGGATGGCCCTTTGCCCTGGTGCTTAGGCACCAGAGGCAAAATCCTAGGCACCATGCTAACCTGGCGCCTAGGATTTGTCGAGGCCTGTTTTATATTAATTTTTCTACACTCAATTTTAGTATGAACAAACCCGCTTTCAGATCTTTGTGCTCCCCCAAAAGGACCCCTCTCTCAACATGTGTGTGTACAGTACATTGTACTGGAAAACATTCCCACATTCTTTGCCAGATATAGTGTGCAAAAAACTTAGTACCTTTGAAATACTACATTATATTTGTAGAATATTTTTGTTCATGAATCATTTTCAATTAATTTTAAGAATTCATTAGCTACAAGTTTTCATGGGATTATTTCAGACATTTAGCATCAGTATCTGACAATCAGAACACATTTATCTTTATATTATCCCACCACAAACTTCCTTACATTAGACCAATTACTTTAGTAAAGCACTATGCTAGGTAGAACCCAGCAAAGAGACCTTTCTTAAAGCTATTAGTTCAGTATTCAGTCCAATACAACCTTACTTAAATATAAAAAGAGAGCAACACCCAGGGTTTCACCATCATGTGCTAAAGCTGACATTTTAAATAAGGAAGCTGCCATCTCCTTCTCTGGTATTTCCCAATGAAAAGACTAATGGACTGTTTTCATGACATCTCAAAACTAGCCACTGCTCACAATCACATTCCTGTGGTCTTGTGGCAATCCCACTGAACATATTTTAAAGACAGTAAGTGCAGCTAGACAATAATATTATCTTACTATATGTTATTTAAAACAACATTAAACCATCAAAGTAATAAATAAATAAATAGAATACTAAGATCACTACAATTTATTTGCTCAAAAGGGATGACTTTTAAAGCCATACCTGCTAAGGCTGAAGATTCAGAAGTTAGGATTCCCTCCAAGACCTTTTCCATTTGGGTTACCCAGAACAGCTCATCCAGTTCTGGGAGAATATTTCATCCAGTTCTCTGGGGTCCAGAAAATTCAGTTCTACTCTAGATTTCATCACTTAGGTTCCTTTATTTGGCAGACAGCAAAGCTATGCTGAGTTGATTGTACTCAAGTGTAGGGTTCGGGTATAAGGTATACCACACATCCAAAGTTATATTATACTGCTTTTACTATACACTGCTTTCGGATTGACTGTGCTGCATGCTCTTTCCATCCATTGTCCATACTTGGCCTAGTCCTCACCTCGCGATTCCTAATTTACCTGGTCAGTTATTAGTAAATGGTTCCCTGGGTATTCATCTTCTTATTTTAGAGGGCTCAGACATTCTGTCTTCTTAGCCTACTGACCTATTTACATATCTTATTTAGCACAAACTTTGTTTTCAGCCTCAATCTGTTTACCTCTCTAATTCTATCCTCCAAGAAATGAGGATCTGCTTCATGTGTTAATTATTCATGTCAGATCAAGACTCAGCTAAAGTCGTCTTCAAATTTCATGCAAATGACTTAACACACTATTTTGGATACTCTATGGGAACATGAGAGACTACCAATACCACAGTTACTAAAAATTAAACCTGACCAGCCTGTGGCATGGAAGAAGCTTGAGGGATTTCTACACTCATGGCACTGACTCCAGCTGTTTTTCTTTCCATAGAGTGGGTGGCATGGAAGAGTGTGGTTGAGGAGCTTTGACCATAGAGCTGGCTGTGGCTATGCTGGGAGAGGTGGACATTGATACGGCATTGATACCCATGGACAGAGCAAAGATGATGACATCTCTACTACAGAGGCTGGCTGGTGGAGGGAACTATGGTTTAGGCTCTCTCTCTATGGTTAGAGTCCTCCCAGCTAGAGTCCCAGAGAACTTAACACAGACCATATCAGAGGCAGCAAAGAGAGTCTATCCGCAACCTCTTCAAACCAGGTAAGCTAAAGCTGCTAGGTGGGAGCAGTTCAAAAGGACTGAGAGATCTGTACATGTCACCATTATACCAGTCATGAATGAGGAGGCCAACAAAGCATCCTCTATAAGACCCAGTCATCAATGCATTACATTCCGTGATTATGTGGATTTTAATTGATTCCTGAAAAAACACATTTTTCTTACAGATTTCTGCTTGTTTCTTTAGCTCATTGTGCACTCTCACCTATTCTTCAACTTGCCTTTGTTAAATATCAGCATCCACATAATGATTGGGACAAACTACAAGAAAGTATTGCAAAACAAAGTCTTCAGAAAATCTTCCCAGAATTATACAGAAGTAATACCTCTAAAAACCTGTGCTCTGGGTGTTTCTAATTTTCTGACTTCCAGAAGCTGGGACTGGACAATAGGAATGGATCACTTGATAAATTACCCATTTCTATTCATTCCCACTGAAGCATTTGACACAAGTTACTATCAGAAAACAGGATGCTGGGTTAGATGAACCACTGGTCTGAGCCAGTTCATCCATTTTTATGCTTTTAAGAATATTTTTCCTCCAAAGGCATTTATTAAAAACTCGTTTCAGCAAAGCTTCCCTTTAAAAGAAAACAAATCTAATAAAAGCCAAATCTCTAAGTTATCCCTGGATCAAGCAATTCTTCAAGAACCCATAAAAATGCTGACATCAATATCCTGTCAACCCTAGGTTATAATTCCCAGAACTGTATATTACAATCTAAACTATTTTTTCCAATGGTTACAACCTGGGTGACTAATGTTTAGGTTACTTCACTATCTAAAAGAGCCCAAATAAGTCCAACGGAAGAGTCACATTAGAAATACTTTAACTGAAAATCATGATAAATAGAAAATAGCTTTCCCAGCCCATATCACCATATTCCCTTACTTGGGAATAGTTACAACCATGCATATTTGAGAACATGTGGTTTTACATTACATTCCTTTTCATAAGTCAAGCAGTTTTGCAATGTTTTAGAACCCTAACCTTTTAAGTAATGTTGGTTTGAGCCCCGCAACCCAATGTGACCCTACCTACAGGGGTCAGGTCAGGCTAGAAAACAACTCAGCCTTCTTGGGATCCTGTCAGGTCAGCTCTCCTCTAATTGCCCCTGGGGTTAACATGGTAGAGGTCACATGCCTTGCTCCTGCCACCACTATCACCTCATGGTCATGTGTGCACTGGGGAGTAAGAATGTCGAGGAGTTGAAACACCTCTCATTCTATACTGCACATGCAGCAAGCAGGGGGTGGCAGCCAGGAAAAGCGCTCACAGCTGCAGCAATAGAGGCGCTGACTCAGGTTGGGGGAGAAGGGTCGGGTTGGGTGGGAAAATTCTCTTGAACCTGGGTCCAGGCCCAGGTTAAAAATTAGGCCTAAGCAGACCTCTAATTCTGAGGCTAAAATAAATCTTCCCTCTGTAAACCACCTCAGCACTCAGGCAAACCCCTTCACAGAAAACTATGATATTTTTCCCCATTAAACAAGTTTTATAGACAATGGTTAATCAAATGCAACTAATCCCCAGCTTTCATGATGGCAGGTAGCTTATGCCAAATATGTGAGCAAATTCTTCATTCCAATATTATTTTAGTCAACAGTGGCAAGGTTATAGTAGTTAGTTTTTGGCGCTATCAGATGCTGTGACTATTTGAGCCCTATTTACTGTCAGTGAAACAAAATGACAGAAGTCCAAGCAGTAAAAATGTTACATAAAATGATCAGTACCATGTTACATTAAAAACTGAGTTGTAAGAACCCAAACCAGACTAGTATAGAACGCTTAGGCACGAAGTAGCTGCATTTTTTTATTTCAATAAATCGATAGCTCTCCCCATCTGAAAAGAAAGCAAGATCAGTGAAGAATTTTAGTCTGTGTGTCAAAGGAAACAAGTAGATATTATAGAGTATGCTAAAATGCATGGCAAGTAAAGATCATCATTCAGAGTTTCGGCAGATAAACCTCTAGGCCAACCACATTATAAAAGAAGTGAAGGAGAATATTGTCATAAACAAGATGCTGCTGCTTAAGCCACAGAATATTCTGAAGTGTAAAGAAAAATCAACGTATTGTAGTTTATGAAGATTTCTCACTGTACCCTGTCTAAAACATGTGCACTTCCTACTAAAGTGTACAATAGCATTGGCATTGTGGCATTGTTGATTGGCTGATGTATAGATTTAATCTATTAACTACTCCCCACCCCCAATAATCTAACATCATATCCCATCAGATAAAACAGGAGAGCCTTAAACTATGTCTGAAGGTTAACACACCTACAGAGAAGTGAAGTCTTCAGTTGAGGGCCTTATACTGAAGACACTATCTCCAGTGTAAATCATTGCTTCGGACATGCAATTGCCTAAGACTTCATCTGACTTCAACTGTTGCAGTTTCACCTCAGGAGAGATATGGTCTCTTATTTACCAAGATCCAAATCATGGTCCCACTCACTTTCACTTATGTTTCTGTCCTCCTACAATCCTCATTTCAAAGCATATGCTACCAAAAACAACTTTATTGGTGGTAGTAGAGAAAAGATCTTAAAAATTGTAACATGTCTATGAAAGTTTAACTAGAGTTACCAGCTAAGGACACTTCCTTGCTTTTACCATTTCAGTGTATTCCTTATATATTTAAGGGGATACGATGTGTAGTATTGCATTACAGAGCAGACATGTGTAAGACAAAGTTAGTTTGGTTTTAGTACATTGGCCTCTTTTAGTTCTATGTGTATGAAGACTTCTGTTTGAGAAAATCTTCCAGTAATACCAAGTCCCTACTGTTTATTGTTGTGAATGGCCTCCGTTAAGCACCACTGACACATCCAGCCATGTCTCTAAGTGCAAGTGATGTGAAATCACAGTGCTTGCCAGAGAAGTCTCCAGTCAAGACATTATTTTGTTTATTGCAAATACTAAGCAAGAAAGAAGAATGCAAAGAAATAACTACTGAAGCCAGCAATGACGCTTCCCCTAGAACAAATAGATTCCTATTGATAATAAACCAATTAAGGAAGCATTTATAAGGAAAATTCTAACACCACTTTAATTACAGGAGCACAAACCTTACTACTGTAATTAAGCAATGATTCACAACAGTCAAAGAGGGAAAAATGTTAACAATCCCATCCCAACTAATCCATTCATTCCAGTTAGTTTAGCTAACTAGAGAGTTTCCTCTTCCCACATTTACATCATATAAAATGAATGTTTTCTTTTTTTTCTGCTTGAAATGCTACGGGGATAACATTCATGGCAAAGCAGCATATGAAGCAATTAACTGCCTTTGTGGGTGACTAATCCCTGAAGCAAAACAGACATTGGATAACCACAAGACCTGTTGGGCCCTTTTTCACAACACCATGAACATTATTCATCTTGTATACCAAGGCAAAAAGATTAAGCAACCTCTAGAACCTCTAGGTTTTTATTGCTTTGTATGTGTTTATGGTTCTGCCCCAACTTTCAACTTAGAGCATTCTGGGAGGTGTGATTGCTCAAAAATAAGACAACATCATAAAAATCTTTTTTTTTTTTTTTTTTTTTTTTGTGAGAATCAGTTGTGTTGGGATGGATTTAGGTAACAGGCAAACTGCTGAGCATTTGAAAGATGGGGAGATGGCTAGATTCAGCCTGTGGGGAGCTGGTGTGTCCTGTAGGGTCATGACACACCACCAAGCATGTCGCAACCTGCAAAGGGTTGAGAATCACTGCCCTAGACTGTGACTGGCTCAAAAATCACAAACTGCACTAAAAATATTAAAAGATTTCAGGTGAGTTTAGGTCTTTTATTCAAGCTTCCGTTTACCAAATGCACTATAATTAAAGTATACCTCCTCCCCTATGCAACTCTCAGTCTCGCCCAACACAGTCAGGCAGTTAAAAGCCTCATGACGAAGACACCATACTGCATTGCTGGATTCTGACTGATGAGGAATGATCTTGCATGAGAACAGACAAGTCTGAACAGCAGAGTTAACCATTTTAATTTGCTCATTTCTCCCACATATCCTGATGTACACTGACACTTTTGAGAACTTTTCTAACTGCTTGGTTCATAGCCTTGTCCATTTATTTTTTAATATTTACCTCCCTAACCCACAGAGGTGCAATAATTATGATCTGAAATTTAGAGTCAAAACTATTATTTACATTAGCTGTACTTTAGATACAAGTTATTTTGATAGCTATTTCTTCTAGTTAATGTGAACTGTTTGGAAGACATACCCCATTTTAAGCCCCCTAAACACTCTTTAATCCACTTAGAGACAGCTATAGGTCACCTATTCCAAAGGCTCTCATCCACTATGTTGGGTGTGTTGCAGTGGGTAAGTGTGTGCAGAGCCAGAGCGGGGGCTGGATTTGGCCTCCAGTAGGTGGGTGGGTTGGGATGTCCTGTAGGGTTCCACATGCCACCAAACATGTTGCAACCCACAAAGGCTCAAGAACCACTGACCCATTCTATTATAAATTAGAGAATCCTGAAAGTTAGCAACAGGAAATCTTGCATGCTTCCAAGTATAGGAGTGGGGAATGTTCTTTTTAAATAAAAAGTATAAATCGACAAAATAACATCACTTAAATAAGCTAAACAGTGAGACAATGATGAATGATTATCTTAAAGGGATATAAATTATACAACAGACAGATGCAACGTAAACTTTAGTGAAAGTCTACCAAATAAACTAGAGCTGAATAGACTCAGAATCCAAGGCTTTGGGCTGATGCAAGCAGTGCATAATAAAAGAAATGCTATAAAAAAAAAATCACTTCTTTAGGATTGCAGAGCCAAGAGAAATCACTTTTGAAAAACATTGAAACAAATAACCTACAGATTTTTGTAATGCACAATCTGGAAAACTAATTTTTCAAGTTAAAGAGCAGGTACATAATTTCTGGAAAAGGTGTCAAACTTTCAACTTCAACTCTATTTGTCTACAGTTCATGTGACAAGTAAATACTGTCCTATTTCAAACACTGATCTATCTTGAAACTGAAGGATTTCCATTTATCTAGGCGTTGCCAAAAGCAGAGGAAGTACTATTGAGTCATGCAGGACTGCCAAATCCCACGGCTACTTCTATGTCTGGGAAGTAAACCAACAGTCTTAAAACATTTTGATATGAAATCTTTTGGAACTGGATAAATTAGATTATTCTTCAGGTTTTAAAATCCCACTTGCAAACTGATAAAGTCATTGTATTCAGTACACATGACTAACATATGACTAGCATTACAAAAAAAATCAAGAGAACTAACAAGGATGGCTTGTTTAATATTCACAGTCACCATATTCTGTACATTTGATGCTTCCCAGTAATATTTTTAAAATGTAATGTATAAAAAAATAGCACTTACTGTATCTCAAAGTGCTCCACACACTACAGTACAATTTTTAAATTACATTTAAACTATCTGGTCAGAGGGGCAAAATTAGATTTATATTTCTACATTCTTATGCAGTATATTGGAGGACATGAATGAATATTGGACATTCAGTGTCAAAGCCCTTAGATCAGACAGTGAAAGGAAACATCAGCAGAGGTGGTTAAGAGCTGGCTGACTCACTCCTTGTTTTATGCTTTGGGAATTATTCTTACGCAATAAACTCAAACGTCCAGGAGAACTTCAGCACATAAAAGATTCCTAGTGGATAATAAAACAGTGACAACACCAAAGAAAGATACCAAGCAAAGATTTCCCTCAGGTTAAAAATGGTTCTTTCAGTTTTACAATCTACCCTTCACCCTTTCAGTTTCAAGCAATATATAAACAGAACAGATTATACCTAGATGCCCGGGTTACCTGTCAGGGGTTTGTACAGCTGCATAGCTTTAAGCACCAATGTCTAAAACTGCAGGTTGGAATATCTGGATTCTAGTCTCCAATCTTAGTGTCACACAACTTGCTTCTTCTGTGACACTAAGCAGTCTTTACTTAAGTTTTCCAATGTATAGAATGGGGGTAACACCTTTGTTTAAGGCTTTGAAACTGTCAGAAGAAAGGTGTTCTAGGAGACCAACATAGTATTTATTGTACTGTTCATAAATGCAAAGAATCATCATTAATGAAATATTATAGTTGAAAAATAAAACACTCATGAAGTTCCAAAACTTAAGGTGTCTCTCGGTCTTGATTTCAGCGCATTGCAAATTCTGTACATTACACTCAAATTAACTATGAATATATAAGGTTTACATTTCATAAGAAAACGGTTATGTGAAATTGTGTTCCAGATTGTGTAAGACTTTAGCCAGCAAAATCCTGAGTGTTCTCAGCTTCAAAAGCAATCATTAGGAGTTGAAGGTTTTCTGTGCCTCATAGGAGGTACTCAGCTCCTCACAACCACAACTGCAACCCAGATAAATCCACTTTTGGAGTGGATGAAGCTTGGCAGCTGTTTCAACATTCATAGTAACATTGGATAAAAGTTTAGGATAGGAAATGAAGAATACCATGTGACAAAGTACAAAAAGCAATATTAGGTCTACCTAGATTCTACCACACACTGGAATTTGACAAGAAATCGTTAACAGTCACAAGCAGTTAGAAACATCAGTTCTAGATCTTCCATGACAGACACCACATTCAAAAGCAACAGGGCTCCCACCAAAACTTTCCTCAAGCTCTTGGCTCAGTACTGAAGTTAAAAAGGGAAGAGTGACACCTGCAGAATCAGCTACACAACAGCTGGAGTTTTCTTCATGTCTCTCATGTACATAGTAATCAGGCAAATACCTGCATGGCTGATATGATGACACCAAAGCCCAATGTAGCATGAGTACGTTGTGGACAGATGTAAATTTGAGAAGCATATATGAGACAATATTCTAAATCATAGTGGGGGGAGGGGGGAAATATTCTTTTGAAGAAAATTCATTCCCTGCCATTTCTAAACATATTACTAACCCCATCAGCATGTTCCTTGAACAGGTCAAGTTACTGAATCCATGGGAACATGCCGAAAACATCTCCTCACATATGGATCAGTATTACTTATCAGGATAGATTTGACTGCCATGCCCTGTATTATTTCTCCTAGTTAAATGTTAATTGACTTAAGAGTTGTTCACTATACAAAAAATATACCCTTTAAAAGAAGTTGATACTTTTCTCTAACATCTCATCAGGGTTTATATCCTGAAAATACTTGTGTCTTAAGCAGTTAATCCAAGAAATGATAAGTACCAAAATATTATATCTATCAAATTCAGTTCCTGCCTAGTCCTAACTCAATTTAATGCTAAACTGACTACAAATTACTTAAGAGGTAATACATATCCATGAATACTTTAAAAAGAAAATTAAATCCCATTGTAAAAATCAGATTGAGTGTTTTATTAATATTTGTATTACAGATATATCTAAAGCTCCAGAAGGCGTTGAAACCCCATTCTGATAGGTAAGTAATAACAAGGACCATTACAAATAAATAATGACAATCAACAGGAATTTGTTTCTATATAGCAAAGACTCCACAAATCAATCTTTAAAAACTGCAAGAGCAGTTGGGATTTTGCATTACTTGTTTTACATTTATACCTTATTTTTTACTTCTATGGCTGTGCATACCTCTTCTGTCACCTTTATTTATTATCAAGCATATTGTTTTCTGTCTACGTGTCCCTGATGTCTTTTGAGCAGCCTCGTGGAAAGCACAGAGATAAATTTTACTTTAGGTAAGCATACACTGTGAAATAAAAGCTTTAATATCCTGGGGTGTGGAACAGTTTTTTTTTTTTTTTTTTTATAAGAGCTGCATTGTTCTCATGTGGCTGCTGACAGCTACAGTCAAGTATTACAAGAGGAAATTTTGATTGAAGAGGTAATGTCTTATTGATATACAACTTATTTTGCTGTTTAAAAATTAGGTATTTAGACAGTAACTACAAAGCTTCAAAACTGAAGTCCATCTATGGTGTCCCAGCTGGTTATTTTACAGTGTGCCAATGGAGCTGAAATGTCACTAGAGATCATGTCACTGTGTGAGGCATCTGCGTTATTTTAAGAAGTGAAGATAAACTCCAGCCAACTTCACATTGTTTCCTTGCATCCTTCACACCATGGCCACTGACACAGCCTAAAATAAACGTACAAGAACAATGGCACCATCTTTTAAATGCTTGCTAACAAGTCTCTTAAATTCCAAATCTTTATTGACCTACGCAATCAGTCCAGGTTAGAAAGGGTCAGAAAAATTTCCACTGAGGCAATGAGTGGGTAAATCATTTTGACCTACACAAGAAATCTGAACTTTTCCTTTCAGATGTTATTCATTTTAGAGTGATGTGTTTATGGGAGACAGGTTTTGTTTTGTTTTGTAAAGTTATGTTTAATATGAAAGCACATAGTTGTTTGCTTGACCATAAGCTAAAGAGAATATATATTATATCAACTCAGGGCTTTTTTTCCTGCCAGTACGCACCGGCACCTATTTTTCCGTGGCCGGCCTGCTGGGGGCCGGTATCAGCAGTGGGGCACTCCTTTCCCCTGCTGACCCCGGCCCCCAGCTGGGCAGCAGGGCTGGCAGGGGACAGGAGCAGAGCGCTCCTGTCCCCTGCACCCAGGAGGGCGCTGCTCCTGCCACTGGCTGGCTCCACTATGCAGCTGGAGGTTGGGATCAGCAGGGGAAAGGAGCGCGCTGCTCCTGTCCCCTGGAGGTCCCATTGTCCAGCTAGGGGCCAGGGTCAGAACCACAGGAATTCATTTGATAATTAAACATTTGCTACATCATGTTCATATATGACAACAATTTTCCACTAAAATTGTTTGTCGTATCACAATTTTACATTTTTTTTTTGCTCAGTGCTTAGGATTTTTTTCTTCAAAGTATTCAAATCTTCCACTTGAAATTATTCTTTTTTCAAAATGATGCATAACAAGTAAGTTTGTGGAACACACATTTCATATTATGAAAAACTGGGATGCCTCACCTACTAAGGCAGTAGTTTCCAAACCATGGGTCAGGACCCATTATTGGGTCGCAGACCCTCAGGTACTGGGTCATGGCGCCCCCTGCTGCTGCCACCAAAAGACTGGCATGCATTGCTCAAAGATGTAATTTTTGGGTCGTGGGCATAAATGATTTTTTTCAACTGGGTCCTGAGGAACAATGTTTGAAAACCACTGCACTAAGGGACCAGTTGCAGTACTGAGGAACACTTGATTCAAATGAATTGGAAGCAATCTTGGTTAATCAGGCAGCTTAAAACCTTGAACATTTCCATTTGATGGGACTTCACAGAGGCTATGATGGAGGAGAAAAATCACAGCCTCCACCACAGCTGTGGCAAAGGAAAATCAAGGTGCTGCAGGTCGCCTACAGACTACTGAACCTCTGCCAGCAATATTTCTATGCTCTCCCCTCTTTTCTTATCCCTTTTACCCCTAGTTAGCACACCATGGCAACCTGTGAGGCTAATACAGAAGGAAGGGAAGCAGCACCCGGACAAAGGAAAGGGCATTGATAGGAGAGTCTGGCTTTCTATTCCCACATTATTAGCCCAGTGCCACTCTGGAAAGCAACACACTGAGCTGCACAAGCTTGAAATTCCCATAGAAAGAATATTAGAAATACAAAATGAAGTTAAATACCAGTATGGTATTTCTGTTGCGTCTGTGTTCTGGTTTTTAGTAGCATTCAAATACACTGAAGGAGAGGCAAATAATAAACTTAATCCCAAGGTCAGACCTGTTCATTTCATTTTTATCCATTCTGTTCATAATGATTCACCAGGCATTTTTCAGTTAAATTCTTTGCATTTTGTGTTTGAAGCAAAATATTTAGGTGATTCATACAACTAACGGAATTAATGAAGGATAAATATCTCGTGTGTGTAGCTTGCTTGGCTCACACTTGTTCTTCCTCTTGGCCCTGGACTATGCAAATATTACTCACTCCATTTCTCTTCCTAACAGGGAGACGGTTTCAACCATTAAGTGTACGGAAAGTTAGCCACAGCTGCAGAGATGATGCGCACATTTAAAAAGCAAATTAGCTTTGATAGTAAGTATAAATTGGTAAACACATCTCTATGCAAAAAATCACATTGCAAATTGCAACTTTTGCCCTCTCTTTTTTTTTAAAAAAAAAAAAAAAAGAAAAAAAAGAAAAAGATGTCAGTGGTTCCTTCAGGTCATTTATTCTGATCTTAAGCAAATTTGCATTGTGTGCGCAAATGGCAGCTAATATCAGAAGTGGCTTAGGACCAACCCTTGTAAATGCCTCTTGTGAGGTGATGCACACCCTGAAGTCTCTAACTTCAACCATAATTGAAGGCCTTCAGCACTTCCATGGGAGAAGCTTTGTATCTTCCAGGAGTCTCACTTTCGTAGATTATTGCTCTGCATCTCTACAGATCAGACTAGTGAGGACTACCATGTTATATAGGCAGCAGTTTGAAATAGCAGAGCCAAAAAGGAGCCTCAACTGTGGTTTTTTATTTTTGTTTTTTTAAATGTGAAACACTCATTCGGCTGAATGTCATTCTATATCAGTATTAACAATTAATTAATATGCCCACTAGAGAATGTGTGATTGTATTACTCATGTAACATGTAGAGAACACAGCATTTTACATTTTTCTTTTATGGCCATCATCATTGATGAGGAGAAATTTTTAAAAAAGCAGTTTTTTGGTTAAGCGTATTTTACTTTGTACATGAAGATGTATGTAAGTTAGACACACAGGAGTCTATCTTTCCTGCAAAGGCAAAAACCTGATAGTTTAAATACAGCCTCATGGCGGTAGGAAACAATTCTCCTCCCTCTCCCCCAATTATGTTTAAATTCTCAACCATAACATTGCATTAACATGCTTTAGCAATTAGTTTGCTTAAACAATTGTATAATATGATTGCACATGATACTTAGGTATATGCTTGCACCTGTGTTTACTGTAACAATTTCATATGCTTTCAACATTATAGGCTACATTCTGCAATCAGGTTACCCTGCATGGTCACCTATTGACTTCAGTGAGAATAAACATATCTGTGGGCAATAATCGTCCTCTAGTGTCCATACCAAGGTATCTTGTTCAGTCTTACTAAGTTATTATGAAGCTTTACCAGCTAATGAGCAAAAAAATCTATTCATTCATCCCCTATCATGAAGGCTGGTGACAACAAAATAAGATGTTTTTACTTAGTGGTTAACAAAAGTTTCATCCTATAATGGGGGCGCTATTTGAGAAGTCACTGAAAAACAATCCAGGTGTGTACATCACAGCTGTGAGGAAACTTAACATATTGCTCACAGGTACCAAGCTATTTTCATTTAATTAAAACTCTTTTTAAAAAAAACCCATTATCCCCCAAACTTGTCAACACATGCTTTCTACAATGTAGATTACCTATTGAACATGCCAAGAATGAAATTCTAAAGATGGACAATAGGAATTGCCCAAGTGCCAAATGAGCATCTGAACAACAACATTTTTGGACCAAAGAGATGCTTCTCAAAAGGGGCTGTACCTATCTGGACATGATCTGTCAAGTGTGATTTCTTTTTTCCCCAGGTTTTGATAAAGCTCAGCTGAGTTACATTTTACAGAATTATTTTTTTTAAATCCTTGTTTGTTCAACTCAAATATTTTTGTCCAAAAGAGTACTATTTGACGAAGTCAAAAGGACCAAAATACAAAGTTTAAGACAAAAACGCTTCCTTGTGCATAAACAACATTGTTATTCAAACAAACAAGGAGTCCCATGGCACTTGTAAAGACTAGCAAATTTATTTATCGCATGAGCTTTCTTGGGAAAAAAAATCCCACTTCGTCAGACGCTTTGAAGATGAAGATTTTCTCCTTCAAAAGCTCATGCGATAAATACATTTGTTAGTCTTTAAAAGTGCCACAGGACTCTGTTGGTTTGGCTGGCCTACATTAACACAGCTCCCCTTTTGGAACTTGTCAACATTGTTATTGTTGTGCTTAGCATGCACATATTTTCCAAAGAGATGTGACTCCTGTTTTGTCTTCAGTTCTTTAGTATATGTTTGTTTTCTTTTACCCAACCCATCATAACCCTTCTTTTTTGTTGTTGTTTTATCCTCTCCTCACATCTCTTCTTTATGTTTCCTCCTCCTCCTCCTCCCATTTACCACATCTTGTGTTTTCTCTTATTTCTTTTCTCTCCCCCCCCCCTCCCTTTTGGGCCCCCCCCCCCCCCATTCTTCAGGCTCTCTCCCTGATCTAACCTGATATGAAAAGATTTTTGAATGGCAGCCTGTGCTGGTTCCCCAACCAGACCTCTTTTCCTTCCGGCTTTTCTGTCAAGCAACAGTTTCAGATATTATTTGGACTTAGTACCCGAGTCAGTTTTGGTGCTGGTCCCAGGAAATTAGAGAGACAAGGTAAGTAAGCTTGAAAGCTTGCCTCTCTCATCAACAAAAGTTGATCCAATTTTAAAAAGATATATTACCTCACCCACTTTGTGCCTCTAATACCAGAGACAGACCCAAGTATCCTTCTCTCTGGCTTGTTGTCAAAGTACAACAATGCTATTAAAGCTAAACAGCACAACAACAGGAACAGATGTTTTAGGGTTATATGGGGGGGGGGGGAAATCAAACTCTCAGTTTCACCATAACTCAGGTAATACAAACACAACTGTTCCTCAAAATTAGGAAAAATCCAGTATGTGTGAAGTCTAGTTACCCTATACAGAATACAAACATCTGCCCAAACATTCCTTTAACTCTCAAATTAACATACTGGTTTTTCATGGGTTAATGAGAATTTGTGGAAAACGATTGTCTTGTAAAGCTATTATCCTCCTCCCAACACTTGGAAAGAGAATAATTGGTAACTTTTCCCAACCAGAGGATACTAAGATGTAGGAACATTTATGAATTCAAGCGCTGCAAAGACTTCGAACTGAAATAATATATTATGTTTGCAAAATATCAAATTCATAAGACATCAATTTACAACACTGGTTCACATGAGAAACAAAACTGTATTTCAGATCATGTAAGAAAAATACAATAGTGATCTAAAGACTGAGTAATATCATTTATGCTTGTTAAAAATATTCTTCAGGTTTCTGAAAATCAGCAGTGCATCTCTAATATTCAATTACACACACTAAATTTCTAAGTGCAAGTATAATAATTGTAGAGGTCCTAGATAATATATAAATAATGTTTGAGTTTTCAGTTGAATTATAAATAGAAATGTACTATACTTCTGCCCCAAACACATTAATGTGAACTAAGAGTGAGATGGAGAATCTTCTGTTAAAGTTTATAACACTTTCACAATTCTATTCATGTTACAGTGCATATATGCTGCTTTGTAGGGAAAGGTCAGGCTTTTTTTCCTGCCTATATTCTTCGGTGGAACTAACAACTGCCTTTTTATAATACCATTTAGTTATCCTACTAGAGATAATTATTCAAATCATAAAGAAAAATATTTGCTTGCAAAATACACCACCTGCAAACTGAACATAAATTGGATACCAAGTTTTATACCCATATGTGAGAAACACATACACACACACTCAAAGGGTCATATTCCTTATAGTCTCCTTAGATTTCTATTCTTGTACACTCACATCCTCTTCCACATTTCATATATGCATCAAACTAGTTCTTCCAACACTCCGGTTAAACATTTCTAGGTTTAAAATGACATTTCATGGCCAGAATGTTACATTAGCCAAACTTGCAGCCTTTCTATACTGATGGAAAAAATGCTGAACAGTCACTGAAAGTTTAAGGTTCACAGGGCCCTAAAAGGAATATTAAAATTCAGAAATGTTAAATAATGTAAATCTGTTGTGAATTTAAATGTAGCAAAGAGATATTTAAACCATTTACAAGTTCACATTTGAGACTGAGACTAAACTCAGCTGAAGTTACTCATTCAACAAGAATGCTACAAAAACATCAAGACATAAATGTACTTTAAAATGTTACAAAGCACAGAAATAAAAAAGTTTTGTTGGTATCAACTTAAATTATCTCAACTCTAAACCACACATACACAAAAGATGTGATTCAATTTATATTGGAGTAAGATCATGGGACAGGGGCCAGCAACCTTTACTGGTCCCCATGCCAGCCCTGCCCACTGCACCCTCAGCAGATGCCAGGGGCAGGACTAGCAGGGGACAGAAGCCAGCAGCTCCTGTCCCCTGCTGGCCCCACCCCCCAGCTGGCGATTTGAGCCATGCACATGGCAGCTCCTTTTCCCTGCTGGCCGCACTGCTGAGCTGGGGGGCAGGGCCAGCAGAGGACAGGAGCTGCAGCACATGCAGCTCTTCTGGCCTGAGGCCCTGCTGTGGGACGGGGCCAGCAGGGAGTGCAGCTGCAAAATCACATGCCACTGGCGAAAGGCATGCATGCCCGGGCACAGGACATATACAAGATTCCAAATTAGACACAATTCCATCTACTTCAATAAAAGATACAACAGTTTACATTAGGACTGAATTTGGTCATATATAAGAAACCTCTTCAAATATGTATGGCACAATCTTCAACTCTAAATGATCTTGCAATATTTTACATCTCATTTTTCAAACTTTCAGAAAGGGAAAGCTTTAAATACCTGTGGGTCAATATACCAAAATGATTTATAATAAATAAGATTTTAATTTTAATGACCTGTGTTTCTTGACCTTCTAGCTTCTCCAGTAAAATTGATAAAAATTTACAAAGTTCATTAAAAGCCATGTATATATGTTCTTGCCTTTCCTCCATTCTTCTGTCTCTTTTCACCTACTTTGCTCCAAGTCCATCTCTTTCAATAAATGTATTTAAAACAAAACAAAACCCCTCCTGTAGGCCAGAAGGAAGAACAATTGCAATCATTACTTTTTGTGGGAAGCTGTGCAAGTTCCTCAAGAGAAAGTGCCATAGCATTTTCACCTTTTCTTTTATGCCTACCATTCCTCTCCTTTGATAGGCACACTTTCTTCAGTCAATGCCCCCTTACTCTTTGCCATATGACATTCTCCCTACTGTTTCCTTTCTGTTCTGTCCCTCTTTGCTTCCAATTCTAATCTATCCTCCATCACTCTGCCTTCACCTACACCCTTCCCACTCATATGCTGCTTTCCCTATCATCTTCCACCCTCCTCCAGTTTGAAGTCCACTACACTGCTAAAATCAAATAAGTTTAACAGGTAGATTTCAACACATAGGGAAAGGGAGAAGTAGTTCAGGTGGTTTATACATCATGAGGAAAGGACCTACTTTTTCTAACCACACACTAGGTATGGGGTTCCTCCCTCTCCTCCAAAAAAATAACTTTTAGAAGTGCTCAGCTTTGTGACACTGGCAGTCATCCCCCCAGCAGAGAATAAAAGAAGTCCAAATAAGAAAAATGACTAGGACTCTAACAGTGTAAGGAATGAGCAACTGCAACAGCTTGGTTAATGTCTCTCGGAAAGAAGAAGTAGTAATCAGAGATGACTAATTCAAGGTTAGTTTGAGTCCATGCCTACGGAGTTCAGATCAGTATCCAAATTTCCCGTGTTCTGTAGTGTGTGGATTGAGGATAGTCTCATCACAACAAAACCTAAGAAGTTATTTATATTATTTTAAAATGAGTAATGAAAACTTGTCAGTTCCTTGTCAGTTCTCCCTAAACAATGGGAGAAAAAGGAGACATAATACTTCTTGACTGCAAACTTTCTTGTTTTCAACATCTAGAGGAAATATTACTTCTTCACGCAGCATAATCAACTTGTATCATTTGCTGCTCATTGCTCTGAGTAATGAGTTGTTGACAAATGCATTGAAAAAAGCAACACCAGCTAGATTTTCTTACTAGCAACAAATATTTGGGATTACCCAACCCTAGTCTCCTGCATCAGCACATCATTTATTTATTTATTTCTTGCCATGCAGGGTTAGGAAGGAATCTCTTCCTCCTGAATTTAACAATCTCTTCTATCACAGACTTTTTTCCCTTCTTTCCTCTGAATGTTCAGGTGCTGACTGTAACCAGTCTGAAGTTAGAACAATAATGCACTATATTCTTATATAAACAGAATCTACACTACCATAATATTCCTTTTATACTAAAAATCTAAATGTCTTGTAAATTATTATTAAAATGTATATAAAGATATAATAATTAATCTGAGAAGCAAGATGCAAAACAATCTGAGAAACTGTTAGTTACAAAACTATTTGTTTTATTCAGATTAACAGATCACTGGAGGGAGAAGAAAGGAGAACAAAATGAAAAAAAACACAAATTTTAATCCATGCCGAATTTAGGAAAAATTACTCAAAAACAGTAATCTGTGGTTATCCTATTACAAGTGTTAGAATATATTCATTCATTTAACATCTTCCTTCTGAGAGCCTTAACATACTTTACAAACCTTGAATCAATTTAGCTGTTCTTTCCTGAGAGGTAGGTAGGTATTGTCCCCTTTTAACAAATGAGGGCATGTGCATGCATGCGTATTCACCCACTGAGAAAACTATACAATTGCTGACAACTATAACTACATTGGGCAGGCACTTATACAGAAGAGAAAAACGTAGTCCATCTAAGACATCTTAAAATAACTCTCCCCTGAAAAAGTAAGTGCTTACATCTGCAATATACAAGACGCTGGAATGCTGAGTATCCTACGGCTTTGATTTGGGTAGCATTTATTTACATTTTAGATTCCAGCTTCCAGAACTTCAAGCTTTAAAGGTTTCAAGGCATGAAGCCTTGCTCTGCATCTCCCTGTTTATCTGTCCTATTCTCTCCCCCCCATGCAGGGGTGGAGGCAGGAAAGGAAGGTAGTCACATAGCAAGAGCCTTCTATAGCCCCATGGACTGTTTAACTAATTGTATTCCAGCTTACTGTCAGTCAGCTGTGAAATACAGGCTGCCTTTGTGTGTGGTCCTATGTGAAGTGAATGAGTCCCTGTGTCACTGAAACGAGTATCATGGCTATATAAGGGAACAGATCAGCTACAGAATCGCTCATCAGGCATTCCACAGCTACTACAGAGGAAATACTTACTCAGCAGAAAAGGAAGTTGTCTCTTCTAATTATGAAGCACAGGCCGTGAAGCATTGCTATGGATCAACAGACTGACTTTTGTGTAGATTTTTACAGACTTAGTAGATGTGCATAATGGAGAATTTTTGAAAATGTTTTAGAAATAAAGACTGCACAATAATATTATAGGTTGTTCTAATTAAAGAGCACTTAGATACTAAGGGAGGATGCTGTGAACATCGAACATCTAAACAGTACTTACTTTTGTTTGTATTCAGCGAAACCAATGAAAAAGTCTTCCAAACTAAAAGGAATGTAACAGCAACCTCAAAAAACAAACTGATTACAGTGGTATGTAATCTGGAGAGAGTAATTGTGCAGAGTTCACAATACAAACACCATTTGTTACTATTAAACTCAAGTTAGACATTTTTATATTAAATTTTAACTTGCAAATAAGTTAGTTCTTATAATACAAACATACATAATAACCATGTGGAGTGCATTAGATGATTCCCCGCTACCCACAATGGTATTCTCTTGACTCAGCTTTTTAAAATTTCAAAACACAGCCAAAAGCTATTTGAATTTGCAGAAAGTTCTGTCAACTAAAAGACAAGTTTACCATTAACATGCCTTTGCCTTGTTCTCACTCGGCACTTAGAACAGAGCAAGACCTGATCCTCCACTAGGATAAGTCAATGGAGCTCCACTAAGAAGTTAGTTGAGTATGTCAAATCCGACCATTTGAGGATCTGTCTCAATTTCTTAGAAGTTCACCATTGACTACATCAATCTGGCATAAAAATATTAGAAATTAAATATAACAACATGGTTTGTTCTGTCTACACAGCAAACTCCAACATGTGAAAACAAAGTTGGAGTACAATTATGTTAACTTGCTGCTTCACCACATTTTTAGTATGCACAGATCTTTAAACTGACAAATAAAATTATCCTAAAACTAGTACTCAAAGCTAGCTCTAATTTTCTCACAAGCCCTCACTGCTTTTCAAATAGCAAAACTACCCTTTATGTCTCATCTAACTGCTTAGCAAGATACCCCACAGGGTGGAATCTGAGCATCCTGGACACCTGGAGAAATTGCAAGGAGGAAGAATCGACAGGACAAAGTAGGGCAATGGGCCCGGTATCTTAGGTGCCTGTACACAAATGCGAGGAGCCTGGGAAACAAGCAGGAAGAATTGGTAGTACTGGCACAGACTAGGAACTATGATATAATTGGAATAACAGAAACGTGGTGGGATAACTTGCATGACTGGAGCACTGCCATGGATGGATATAAATTGTTCAGGAAGGACAGGCAGGGAAGAAGGGGGGGAGGAGTAGCGCTATATGTAAAAGAGCTCTATGACTGCTCGGAGCTCCACTATGAAAGTGGAAACAAGATGGTTGAAAGCTTGTGGGTTAAGTTTAGGGGAGAATGCAACAAGGGGGATGTTGTGGTGGGTGTCTGCTACAGACCGCCAGACCAGAAAGAGGAGGTGGATGAGGTGTTCTATGGACAACTAACAGAAGTTTCCAGATCGTCGCAGGCCCTGGTTCTTATGGGGGACTTCAATTATCCTGATGTCTGCTGGGAAGATAATACAGCAGTGCACAGGCAATCCAGGAAGTTTTTGGAGAATATTGAGGACAACTTCCTAGTACAAATGCTGGAGGAACCAACTAGGGGCCTTGCACCTCTAGACCTATTGCTCACAAACAGAGAAGAATTGATTGGGGAAGTAGAAGTAAATGGCAACCTGGGCAGCAGCGACCATGAGATGGTAGAGTTCAGGATCGTGATCAATGGAAGGAAGGAAAGAAGCAGAACAAACACCCTGGACTTCAGAAAAGCAGATTTTGGCTCCCTTAGGGAGCTGATGGGCAGGGTCCCATGGGAAGCTGATCTGAAGGGGAAAGGTGTCCAAGACAGCTGGCTGTATTTTAAAGAAACCCTGTTAAAGGCACAGGAAGATAACATTCCGATGTGCAGAAAGAACAGCAAATATGGACGGCGACCAGCGTGGCTTAGCAGGGAACTCTGCGGGGAGCTGAAACATAAAAGGGAGGCTTACAAGAAGTGGAAGCTTGGACAGATGACAAGGGAGGCGTATAAAGATATTGCTCAGGACTGCAGGGATAAAATCAGAAAGGCCAAAGGACAATTGGAGTTGCAGCTAGCAAGAGATGTGAAGGATAACAGAAAGGGGTTCTATAAGTATATCAGCAACAAGAAAAGGATCAGAGGTGGTGTAGGTCCCTTACTGAATGGGGCAGGCACCCTTGTGGAGGATGATGCAGAAAAGGCTGAAGTACTCAATGCTTTTTTTACTTCAGTCTTCACAGGGCGGGCCAGCTCCCAGGCTACTACACGGGGTAATGCGGAATGGAGAGAAGGAGAGAGGCCCTCGGTGATGGAAAGTCAGGTTAGGGAACACAAAGAAATTGGATGTGCACAAGTCCATGGGGCCAGATGAACTGCATCCGAGGGTGCTGAGGGAGTTGGGGGAAGTGATTGCAAAGCCGCTGGCCATTATCTTTGAGAACTCGAAGCGAACGGGGGTGGTCCCGGAGGATTGGAAAAAGGCAAATATAGTACCTCTCTTCAAGAAAGGAAAAAAGGAGGATCCGAGGAACTACAGACCGGTCAGCCTCACCTCAATCCCTGGGAAAATCATGGAGGAGGTCCTCAAAGAATCCATCCTGAAACTCTTGGAGGAAAATAGAGTGATCAGGAACAGTCAACATGGATTCACCAAGGGCAAATCGTGCCTGACCAATCTGATTTCCTTCTATGATGAGATGACTGGATTTGTGGATGCGGGAAGAGCCGTTGACATGGTATACCTTGACTTTAGCAAGGCTTTTTATATGGTTTCCCACAGCATTCTCGTTGGCAAGTTAAGGAAGTATGGGTTGGACGAGTGGACCATAAAGTGGATAGAAAACTGGCTAGATCAACGGGCTCAGCAGGTAGGAATCAATGGCTCGATGTCTGATTGGCAACCGGTAACGAGTGGAGTGCCCCAAGGGTCGGTCTTGGAGCCGGTTCTATTCAACATCTTCATTAATGATCTTGATGATGGAATAGACTGTGTGCTTAGTAAGTTTGCGGATGACACCAAGTTGGGGGGAATGGTAGATACTCTGGAGGGCAGGGACAGGATCCAGGGAGACTTAGACAAATTGGAACACTGGGCCGAAAGAAACCTCATGAGGTTCAACAAAGACAAGTGCAAAGTCCTGCACTTAGGATGGAAAAATCCCATGCACTGCTACAGGCTGGGGACTGATCAGCTAAGTAGCAGCGCTGTAGAAAAGGACCTGGGGGTTATGGTGGACGGGAAGATGAATATGAGCCAACTGTGTGCCCTTGTTGCCAAAAAGGCCAATGGCATATTAGGCTGCATCAGTAGGAGTATTGCCAGCAGATCAAGGGATGTGATAATTCCCCTCTATTCGACACTGGTCAGGCCGCATCTGGAATACTGTGTCCAGTTTTGGGCTCCCCACTACAGAAAGGATGTGGATAAATTAGAAAGAGTCCAGCGGAGGGCAACAAAAATGATTAGGGGGCTGGGGCACATGACTTATGAGGAGAGACTGAAGGAACTAGGCTTATTTAGTCTACAGAAGAGAAGACTGAGGGGAGATTTGATAGCAACCTTCAACTACTTGAAGGG
>ML685812.1:2941324-2960156 GCA_007922175.1 Pelusios castaneus
TCGGCCTATGAAAAAACAGCTTGATTAGTTTACGGTTCTATTTATTTTTACATATGTTTGCGTGTGTGTACTGAAGAAGCATTGCTAGTTCCATGATTATCCATCTATTGCGAGAAGATGCTCCTTCATCTAAGTCCAGCTTTTGTCAAAAGTTCTGCCCATGTTCTCAACCTTCTCCCTCGACAATTTTATTCCTGGAATAAAATAAAGTGGAATGTGACTGTCATGGGAAGTCATGGTTGCTGATGGAGAACTGGTCTCAGTTGTGTATGGCCTTTTCTAAGGAGGACTCTCAATATCAGGGCACTCCCAAACCGGAATTAATTCAAGGAGGAACCAGTGCAGGCAACAGAACGGTTAGGTAATATAGCCACAGGCTGCTGGATTCATAAACCCAATTACTTGAACGTGGCCTGTTTATTTCAACTTGTAGTTAGCACTATGTGTAGTTTCAAACTGAACACTATTTATTCATCAAAACTACATACACTAAATTAGTTGACAGCTGAAGTATCATATAGACTAAAAGCATACAATATATTGAACAGAAATGCATATTATTCCTGATTCTTCCAGATTCCATTTATGTTACTGAGGGACACGAGCTCTTTAAAGTAGTATAAGGAGAGCACTGCTCCTATGGCATGCCACGCATGGACTAGTTTTATATGTGTCCAAATTATCCCTAATCAATGACTACTATAGTTTATCCTACCCAAAAAATGTATTATATAAGGAACCCTTAGAAGCAAAACTGTAAATCTGTATCAATTACTGTAACTGGCTTTTTTTTTTTTTTTTTTAAAGTCACTATGCCAACTTCCTTTTTAAAATCTTTAGAGATGCAAAGAGATGAATGATTCAAGAGTTGTTCCTTTCACTCATTCTTTCTTTTATCCCGCATAACCAGTCTGGTATTTTCATTACCCCATTACCATCAGTCACTGAAACAGCTAGATGAAAACATAATATATTTCTAGGTACAATAAAGTAAGCGTGTAGATTAATTTAGAAGTTGGAGGAAAAGTTTTAAAGTTCTCGCACTTGGCGGTGCTCAGAGTTTTTCAAGTACTTGCACTCTATTTCTCATTTTTCTTCTGTTAATTCTCCCTCCACTACAATATTCCCTATATACTTCTATTCTTTATATCTGTGGTTCCCGAACTTTATTGGTTCACATATCACTTAAAAAAAAAAAAAAAAAAGTTGTGAAATCAATTTATGGAAAATCAAGCTTAAATCCTACATTTGGGCATCCACATTCTACAGCTTTTGCGTCTCTAAAGATAAATGCAATACCTTGGCATGTCATAACACAATATGACATTTCAAGAGCTTGTACCATTTTCCTCATTCCCACTATCACTTATTGTTTGGGAGAGGTGTATAAGTATCCCATCAAATTGCTAACCTTTCATTTTCACTCTGCCCTACATATCCCACTCTTTTTGTTTTTACCCTACAAAGTCTCCTTTTGAACCTAACTGCAAGACTTTGGTTTGTCAAGTTCACTTAGTTTCAGCATGTCTTGTGGTTTTGCAAATTGCTAGTTAGTGTGAAGCACACATTGTTCACCATAAAAATATTTTAATCCCAGCTGGAAGCAAGAACTGAACTCTTCAATTTATTTAATTTGCTGTGCAGACTTTTTAAGTCATAGCACTCTCAAAGAAACTCATCTAGCTGTTGAATTAAATGGCGCACACATCAGATAACGCCTCAAAGGAATTGTGCATAAGTTCATGCCTTGGGACACTTTGGCATGCCTTAATAAAAATTAAAAAAACAAAAAACAAAGAGGAAATACCTTCAGCTTTTAGTTAACCTTATACTCTTAACTAGTGTTTTATCCCAGATCACTTAACTTTAAAACTAGCAGAAAGCGATAGATAAAAGATAACAAAATCCAAGTACTTGGGTCAAATTAAATAAAGAAAACATGGAAGTCTGTGGACTTCAGAAAATCTGAAAGAACAGGGGGAAAACCAACTGGTTGATGTAAGAAATGTACTGACATGATGCTGAAGCTCATCACATTAGCGATCGATCTATCTGTGCTCCAGTACTCTGATAAACAAAACAAGAACTATTTTTCTTCTGCTACATGACCGTTAAGGATGTCATTATGGCGTAAAAGACAAGCAAGCAATGTTTAGAGAAAAAGGAAGTTTCACATGGTAAGACTGGTGACAGCAAACTAAAGAAAAGCGTAAAAGCTACTTTTCTATCACAATGAGTACTTTTGGTTCATAAGTGCTGGCAACTCCCTTCCTCCAAATCTAGAAATGGACATACACAAAGCCATGCAAAGCAATAGCTTAGAGAGCATAGACTTTACATAAGTATTATGTGGCAAGATGTGTCTGTGGCTGATATCTGGTCTACGGTACACGTCGGCTATAGGTACACTGTATCAGTATACCTACGCCAGTCAGGGATGTGACAAATCCATACCCCTAAACGATAAAGTTATACCAACCTAACCCCCTGTGTAGGCAGCACTATGTTGGCGAGAGAACTTCTCCTTCCTACAATTGCTACTGCTTCTCATGGAGATGGATTAACTAAGCCAACAAGAGAGCTTTCTCCCATCATCTTACTTAGAGTATCTTCATTAGAGCACTACAGTGGCACCATTGCAATATTTCAACTGTAGACTTTACCTTAGCTTCTTCTTCAATATGCAGAAGCCAGACTAGAAGCTATTATGTAACCAACATACAGTACTACACATTCATTTTGCTCTACCCAAGACTGATCTTGTCCCCATGTTTCCTAACATATCCTCAGGCTGTCCCTCTCAGCTCCTATACCCATCTCCCATTAATCTGTCATATGCTCCTTACCACTCAGCAAACAGGTCAGGTAGCTTTCTCCTGGGCACTGGGACAGAGAACAATGATCATACAAAGATAACCCTTCCGCTCTGATTTCTGGTGCTTAGCGTCATCCAGAAACCAGGAGATGCAATTCCAAGAGAAGTCCAGCTCAGCACCTAAGCCCCTGACCCTTGAGCACATGCTATATGAAGGGAGTCTTTGGAGAATTTTGGTGACAAATCTCTGATGAATAACAGGCAAATGGTGATTTTTGGAGGTTTATAACTTGGCCGTATTTGGATGGATTGAATGGCGAAAGGCACTCTTTGAATTTCAGATTCCTGTTCCAAAATACAGAAGAACTAGAGCTTCCCTATAAAATGGTTGTAAGAATTTAAAATGGGCACAACTTCTTCTACTCAAACTTATTTGCAGAAATGGCAGAGCAGTTTTTTGCTGAAACATTCCATAAAAGCCTGAGGCAGACCCCCAGCATGGAAAATGGTTAAAGTAAAAGCAGCAGTGCTGCCAGTTCTACTTATAATAAAGCCATTATCCTCAAAGCACAATGGCAATGTTTAAATATTAAAAGTCATCTCTAAGAATTCTATTTATATTTCAGTTCACTTTGTAGAATTAGCTTGGACACTTGGGGCTTAATCCAATACCCAATATCCTTCCACTGAGGTCAAAGAAAGAATGTTAGATATTGGATTTAGATCAGGATATTTAGTTACTAAAGGAGATATTCACCAGTCTGTGAATTAGAACCTCTAAATTCTTCACCACCAACTTGTCATGTGACCTACAAGTCCCTTAATTTCTCTATGCCTTGGGTTAACCTTCACTATAATGAAATAACATGGTTTACTTCAAAAGCTATAGTTAATTAAATGCTTATACACAGTTTTGAGGTCTTTGGATGAATGTGGCTAGAAGTACAAAGTATTATACTGAATAGTGGATTCCAGGAAAGGCTGGCTAGCCATGCACTGTCAAACTAAAACAAAACCAAAATAGAACAAAACAACTGCATAATTATCTGAAACAAGGTAGATGGTCTCTTACTTTCTATATGTAAATATACAGAGTCTTGTGGCACTTTTAAAAGACTAACAGATTTATTTATCACATGTGTTTTCATGGGAGAAAAATCCCACTTGGTCAGATGCTTTGAAGATGGGAAACAAAGCATCTGACAAAGTGGGATTTTTCTCCCACGAAAGCGCATGTGATAAATAAATCTGTTAGTCTTTAAAAGTGCCACAGGACTCTCTTTGTTTCTCTGCAATAGACTAACATGGCTACCCCTTTAGAACTTGACTATATGTAAGAATGTGTACAACTTTTTTAATATACTTTAAAACTAAAATATGTATTCCTAAGGGAAGACCACAAGTAAAACAAAGTTGAAGAAAAATAAGAGTACCTATAACTTTCTTAAAAGATGACCCTTATGCATTTCATGAAGATAAAATCCCTACACAGCAGCCCAAGACTCAGATCCGATGGCAGGCAGTTTAACAATCATTTAAAATGAAATGTATATTTTTAAGAATTTAATTCTGTTCAATAGCTTGGTTTCCTTCATGTGTTCTTTTATGCGCTTATTAAATTGACTCAGCCTGTCAGTATAATTAACTGTTAGAATGTTTTCAAACCCTTCTATGACAGAATAGATTTGGAACATTTTAAAAATTTAAGACTTCAGTTTCCCAGGATACAGTTCTATTTAACAGACAGACAGATAGAAGCCATAGGGGAGAAAGAATTAATAATCTTGTGCAGCTGCAGGCAAATCACAATCTCACTGTGCCACAGATCACCATCTGTAAAATGGGGGGATACCATGAGGGCTGTCCCGGGGGGGGGGGGGGCAAATGGGGCAATGGCCCCGGGCCCCGCGGTTACGTGGGCCCTCCTCCCACCAGCGGGGCGGGCCCAGAATGCTATGCCCGGCCCCTGGGCCGGCCCTCCCTGCCCCCAGGGCAGAGCAGGCAGGCCCAGGGGCGGAGATTGTGGGGTCCGGTCTTCAGGCCGGCCTGCCCCACACGGCCAGCTCTCCCCACCGCAGGTGGCCTCAGCCGCCAGCTCCCTCCTGCAGGCAGCCTCTGGGGCCGGGACTGGAGTCAGCTCTCCCCCTCCCCCAGCAGGCGGTCTCGGCGGGGCCAGGGCCGGCTCCCCGCGCCAGCAGCCTCAGACTCCAGGTCCAGGGCCAGCTCCCTGGGGGGTGGAGCGAGCCGGTTGGCCCACCACGCTCCCCTCAAGCGTGGGGGGCAGGGCCCCACTTCCCCCATGGGCAGTCCTGGATACCATGTCCACTCTCCCAGCCTTTATCTACATCATTTATTTAAGTTCCAAAGGGGTAGCCGTGTTAGTCTATTGCAGAAAACCAGAATCCTGTAGCACTTTTAAAGACTAACAGCTTTATCTATCACATGAGTTTTCGTGGAAGAAAATCCCACTTCATCAGAGGCTTTGAAGATTTATTTAGTTAGTTAACTTTTCTGGACAAAGACTCTTCTCTTATTGTTCCTTTGCTAGAAGAATGGGGCCCTGAGCACTACCATATTGGGGCCCTGAGCACTTACAAGCAATAAATAAATAAATAATAATAATAAACACAGAGTATTGATGAGGTCTTACTGAGCAGCAAAGTGTGTTATGGGAAGCGTATCCTTGTATATCATGGTTCAAATCATCAGACTGGCCAGATGGAGAACCACCATTTTAGCAGTGACTGCTAGTGCTTTGGTTACATAAAGAACCTGAAGGTATCATAGAAGAGGAGTCCAGTAGGGAAAAATAAATAAATTAATTTAAAAAAAAAAAAAACAACGGTGCTGCCAATTCCCAGTTTTATTATGAGGCACATGAGCTGGTGTTTTCTGTAAAACTCCAACTGCTGGACAGACCTCTTGAATATATCAGCCTTTATTTAAAAATAAATAAATAAATAAATAAAATTCTAGTCTTGACAGTTGTGAGAAAAAAAGCTTGAAAACATGTAGCAAGTGCACAACAAAGTCTCAGAAACCAGAAAGCAAATATAAAGATGCATTTAAAAAAAAAATCTCATGATTTTCCAAATCTTGATTCATGGTTTCTAAATATGGGAGACTGGCAATACTGGAGCCATGCATTCAAGAACAAATCTGAATGTATACTGCTATCAACGAGAGCTTGAGTTTCAGAGAGCCACAATTAGAGCAGTGTTCCAGCCTCACAAGGAGAGCAGCACATAGTTTAAACTAAGTTGTATCATTAAATGTTACTTTAATAGTTTAATTAACCCAAAAGGGAGGTAGCACCTCATAATACAGATATAGGTAGAGGACTGAATGGATACAAAAGCTTGGATCCACATCCAATCCGCAAGGATAATCAATACAACCACATTCACATTCTCAGATTCAGATTCCACAGATGTGCAGGGCTCTAGATTTAGGACACCATCCCTCCCCTGAGGAGCTTACATGCTAATTACAGGCCTGATGCAATGGAAGGTGGGTTCAAAGGACAATCAAGATGAGTAATAATTGGACCAGGTCAAAGAGAGCTGTAGATGATGATATTAACCATTGAAATTAGACTGCTCTGGCATTCATTTTATGTGAACCACTGAGGGACCTAACATGAGCTTACAGACAACCTGTGCTTCAAAGACAAACCATCACACACAGCCTCATTGGTTGCATGTGCCTCTTCAAGAGAAACAAATGGAAAAAAACCCATACAAAATTGAACTGATCTTGTTTGCTTGGATAATGAGCTGCTAAGCAGACTGTGGAAGATGATATATGAAAAAAATTGAGAGGGGGAGATCACTTTAAAATTCTGAATATATTCTTGATTGGAAATATTTTCAGTTGAACTACTTGCATGCATAAGTATTTATAAGATAAAGGACTCAGTGAGCAGGACTTGTATAAAAAATTTGGTTTTTACTAATAGTGCCTCAATCTATGCAAGGAATCAGTTTCTATCCCCATAGGACCATGTTCTTCAATTAAAGTAGGGTTTTCACAAGCACTCAACAGTGGACTAACTGTATTCCCACTGAAGCAAACAGGAGTTTTTTTTAAAATTCTATCCTTAAACAGTACTTTATGTTCAAAGGAAACTTATGTGACAAGTCATTTCAGTATGTGCTACTCTAGAACACTAAATCTTAATGGGATACCTTGTACTATATAGCCTCTTTTCAATGTCCATGTGCTTCTATTAACAGTAATGGAATAACAATTTTTTCCAGAAATGTGATGGATATGACCTTACATAGTGGTAAATATCCAAATTCTTCATCCTTCTAGCTTTTGAGAACTGTAAAAACATGGAGACAGGATTTTGTATAAATGTTCCCTCCAAACACATTTAAAATAGAAGTTTTAAGCAGCTATACACTTCAGTAGCTCACATAACTATTTACTGAATTCAATGGTAAATTACTGAAATTGTAAATGTATTTAAAAAGCCAACATCTGGTTTCCATCTGTCTTCATGAGAACCAAGAAAGCACGTTGTCTGAAAAATGAAATATCAGGGAGCAAAAGAGCTACAAAGTCTTTGTGAGGAGGGTGAAGAAAAGACACTCCCCACAAAGATTTTTCAGAACTTACAAAATACATTTCATTTAAAAAAAATAAAGGGTGTGAGGAACAGCACTGCAAGTTCTACAAAAGCCGGTTTTTTAAGCTACATGTTCCATGGATAATCAGCAAACACAAAATTATAACCTCTAATGAAGAATGCTGCAAATATGCCCGAATGGGAAACCAATTGTGAAAGATGTATTAATTTGATACGTATTAAAATATATATATGCCTGAAAATACTTTTAATAGCATGTAAATATTAGAAATTTACTACTCTACACATCTGGCATGCATGAATTTATACAGCTGTACTTAGGAAACCTCTATGAAAGGATCCCTTTTTAACTATGACAGTTGTAATTCTGATTTCTTCCATGAACAGCAAACAATTACATATTTCACCAATATATGGTACTGTTTTATTCTGAAAAAGGAAGTAATTTATTTTCTCTCCAGAGACATACTCTTCTGAAACCAGTTGAGTGCAAATTAATTGAACTCGTTTTCCCACAGAAGATATTTTGAATGGACAGTTAGCTTTCATTAAGCATCAAGATGGTAAATATTTATTTCAGGACTAGAGGAAAGGTTATTTATGTGTTTTATTTGGACTATATTTGAAGGTTGCATTTTCTTCCACCCTTCTTCCACCACCATGGAGCCCTGTCCTCCTGGTTTCAGAGTCCATGCTAGCAGTTCCCAGTGCAGGACAAGGACTTTAGTTTAGACTATACACTCTCTGAATACTGACTCTGTCTTTCCGCATGCACAGCCTGTGGAAGTGCTATGGTATATAAATATTGCATTAAAATTGCATTATTTATGTGCATTACCATTCTGTAAAGCACTATAAAACAGGACTTGTTTTTTATTCAAGAGTATATAACATTAGAAATAGAGACATTGCAACAAACAACAGTAATAAACAGAAACAGCATTTTCTAAAAAGTATCAAGTGTCATATTTCCCCTGATTTACTAGAATATCTCATTTGCCTGGGATCCCTTTCTGTATGTCACAAAGCCACCATTTCAACAGCATTAAAAAGGAGCAAAGAATCAGTATCCATAAAATGCCCTTCCCTGTTGGTTGGGCAATCCATATCCCTGGCATCATTAAATTCCTCCTAACTTCTCCCCCCAAACCAACCAAAAAAAAAAAAAGAAAAAGAAAAAGAAAGAAAGACACCTTACGTGTCGTCTTTTTTGCCCATTAGGAATGAGGGGGTGCAAAAATGTTAACAGCACAGGTGAGATGTGTTTAATGAGTTACCATGTGATATTACTGTGATGTTCTATTCTCTCCCCTGACTCTGCTCTGTTTATAGCCCTTGCTCAGCGCTCTATAAAATATGGAGCTTTACCCTACACTAAAAACCATGCCCTTGCAGAGAGCCCCAGCAACTTCAAATGGGACTCCACACAGGCTCAGGAATCCATTCGTTTTCAGTGCAAAATTGAAAACTTAAAAATATACATGCTTAAGAGTCTTTGTTTTTGTGAGTTCCCAATATTCCTGGCATTCACATTAAAAACAGCAGGATCAAGATAACTTTTTAAGATTCCCAGCCTCAAGGAATACATTCCATATGGGTGGTTGGGTTACAGAGTCAGTAATTGATCTCTTTATGAAACATCTAGAGAGTACAAGCAATTTTATCTTTGGAAGACTTCCCAATTTCAATTATATTAAGATTTAGACAGATTATGTCAATTTGCATTAGCAGACAACCCAGCTATTGTCACCTTAATCTCAGATTAAGCAAACTATGTAAAATTGTTTTACATTACAAACAGTAGGGTGAAATGCAAGAACTGAGAATTTTATAGATTTTGTATCGTTTAGAAGCCCATTGTCATTCTATATTATCACTAAATAGAAAGATTCTTGACCTACAAAGCATATTTCAGCCCTTATTCCCCTACTCTTTCATCTTTTTGATTTCTTCCATTTCAGAATGTGGCATATGAACATTACATTCAGAGCACAAAACCATTAGTTAGAGACATAATGCCTCATACCCCACATCTACAAAAATACTTTACCTCAGATTTCTGTTACCCCTAAAGAAACACTATCAGTTCAAACAAGTGTTTTCCTTTTTTCCCCTCCCTTTAGTTAATAAAGGTGGTGTTGACATTCCTCAAGAGTGGGTAGTTTGAACTCAGCAGTGAGAAATATGGAGTTATTAATTAGTATATTAACAAAATCAATTAAGCACGATTGTGCCATTTAATTTTTCTTCATTGATAATAAAGGGTAGTTCCCAGAAGGATGGCAGCAGGAGCTGCATGACTTTTGAGGTGCTCTGACGCCCTATAATTAAAAGAGCAAATCTTCTGGTAAGAGCTATTAAGACATAAGCTGTTTTTTGGGCCTCACAGACTCATCCACCCTACTCTTGAGAGTCTCAAAGAATTCCAACTAATGACATGCAAACAAAGAAGCAGTGGAATAGGCAAGGAATCTCCCTTCAAAGTAAATTATAGTCTGCGGTTACAATTTATTTGAAGACAACAGGATGACACTGAAAGCCTGAAAGGCTGTAGTTTTGGAAATTCCTTGGGGCCTGCTTATCAAAGTGGGGAGGCTAGCCTGAGCTGTAGCTTGCAGAATGGCTATTGAAATTAGTGAAGCCAGGCTGATCATCAGTGATTATACCAATACCACAGACATTTAAAATTAAAGGGAGATTTCTATGCCACGAATACTGGCGCTGAGCTACTCCTTGGATATATCATTAATAGATGGCTTCTGAGAGCTTCACTTCATGATTTGGAGTACTGTGCTTTTTTCCTCAGTTTACTGTTGATATGCTTTGAAACTGACCTTATGCCAGACACGACAGAGCAGGAATAGATTTCAGGGACCGATTAGCAGAGGTAGAAATGGGAATTAGTACAATAGAGCAGAGAAACCATGCCAGTGTCCTTAACACTAGAATCTTTGACACAGTTTGATTGCTGCTTCTACCTGATACAGGACACCTTGGAATTGCACAAGAGTTCTAAACTGGTAACAGAGACCACCAAAGAGACAAACAGTATGGGGTGGGGGAAAAAAAAAAAAATTCTCTATGATATGACAATTCAGACAACATGCACATTTCAAACAGATGTGCATGCATGAGCGCACCTGCATTGATGTGCCTGATATTTTTATTGCTGGTCTTGCAAAATTTCTAGAAAGGGATCTAGACTCTGGTACAGACCTGAGCTTTCCCTCAAGGAAAACTTGTTTCTTGAACTGAAATTAAATTTATAAAATTCAACTAACACAAAACAGAGAGTATTAATCCCAACATCCATTGCTGTCGTCCCCAGTCATCTTTACTACCCCTCTTCTTACTATTTGCCCTGGATATCAACTTCTCAAGCAAATATAGCTTCAGATCCCACATGAACAGCAGCTATATCTGCTGGCACTTCTTCATAGTCTGCCCTGAGTTCTTGTTTAGAAAAGCATGACTGGATGGATTATTTCCTTTGAAAAGGCTTTATCTTTTTAAAAGATTACATTACTGCATAGGATTAATGGCCTTCTCACGGCAGCTTGTTCAAAGCTTTTACTTGAATGCTCATTGGTATATACTCAAAATATAAACATAAAAGACTGCAAACAGGCTGGCAGTGTTTGCCTGAAATATCATTTGCAGATGTTGACCAATCTGGGAAATGTTCTGCTAACAAAAAGGCATTCTCTACACTCTTTCTCTTCCCTAAAATTCTTCACTGGTGGTAACAATTGTGGGTCTAATAGTATAGGCTGCCCACTCATGTTTTTACCAGTCTCCTCTAACCCCACTAAAAGCATTTCTAAAACACAAATTGGTCTTGTTGCTGCAAGCACCAGTGGGGCTACAGGGGGGAAGTTTACTATAAACAGAACTGCTCAAACAAGCAGTTTTTTGCTCTAGTCAGATATAAGGGATGTAGGAGGAGCTCAAAAGAAAGAGAATCTAGGGTGTGGGCCGAGGAGGCAGGAGGAAGAAGGCTCCAGGAACAGACAAGTCTGGGAGGCCAGCTGATATCTGTTACAGTTAGATATTATTAACAAAACCAAAACTCCAAGACGGAGAAGAGTTTCAACTTTATGCCATGACGACTACGTGCTACCACATTTTAGGAAAGGCAGCCATCTGCTCACATTTTTATCTAACCTTCTACTAAGGGCAATGAATCAAGATACATTTAGGCCCACAATACCATTATTTTTCAGTTATGGCCACCAAATGCATGGTTTGGGCCAAATGATTTAGAGGTGGTCATTCTTAAAGAAGCAGATATTAAAGCAAAAAAAAAAAACAAAACAAAACAAAAAACCCCCAAACCCCTTACCTTTGCAGATTCATGTTCAAGTTGCCTGTGCAGGCCTTGATCTTGTTTTGTGCTTCCAGATGAGTCATCCCCTCTGTACTTGTCCCATCAATGGTCAGAACCACATCTCCTATCCCCACCTGCGCTCGAGCTGCCTTGCCACCATCGCTTAACTGCAATGTCACAAATGCAATGAGTAAATAGCATTCTTCTTTGGGGCATGTTAACATTCTTTGAATACAAGGACATAAAAAGATTATACGCATATATACCTACATCCTGTATTCATAAACACACGTTAGAGATGATATCTGTACATACTTCTTACATGAGAGCATCCCCACCAACTGTTTATTGAATAATTGCAGCTTGTCTTTCTCCTCAAATAATTAAAAGAACTGTTGTCACATTTACCATTGTCTTGCACATCTAGAGAGAGCTGTGCCACTGAGAAAGTAGCGTAGGGATTGAAAACAACCATTCTTAGAAATCAAGGCCCCACTTCTGTTTCAGAAACTGAAGGCGAGGGAAAGTGAGGCAGACATCTGTGAATAAGAGGAGCGGTGCCCACCAAACAACTGCTATCAAAAAGTGGTCCATGTTGGAGAGGCCCCAGTTTGTAGACCCTGACTGTGCGTAATCTTTTAAAAAGAGTTAGTATACTATACAAGAAGATGACTACTTTCATATACAAGTTTTTCTGTGTTGGATCACTCCTAATTCTGCCTACTCCATTAAAAGAGATCCACACCTTTTTCAAAAAAAGGAAATCCCTCAGAAATTTAACTTTAATAAAAACAGTGGAAATCATAAGAAAGTCAGTATTTTTAAGCACCAAGATGTCTGGGATTGGTGTTACAAGACGAGGAGCACTTAAAATACACACTGGAAGCATTTAAAAAAATATATCTACCGTGTGGTATCATGCTGTCAAAACATTTTGTTGATTACCATCTAAATCAGATTCAGAATTAACTATTCCAGAAAATTGCAGGTCCCTACAACTATTTTTTCCCCAGTTCAAATTAAAAGGAATAGTGGGAAAAAAGTGAAAGACAGCATACTGAGTGGAAGTAAATGGGAGAGAGGGGGAATCAGACAAGAAAAAACCCCCCAACCTTGCTTCTTCAAACTTCTTGAAATTAGCATATGCAGCTGAATTGCTGAATGCTAGAGGAAGAGATTTTTCATCAATAGTTAAAAGGGCAAGTCATTAAAAACCTACTGGACAGCCCAACCTTTTACACACACTCCACCACTAAGTGCACAGTACAATAAGAAAACCCAAGTTACAGTAAAATATTGGCTGAAGAGTCCATTATGTCTGAAAAAAACAAAAACAAAAAACTTTGACCGTGCTAGTTATACATGAGTCAGACAAAATTAAGCATAGCTTCCCCATCCTATACAGCATTGACAAGCCTGAGCTCCTCACACAAACCTTTCTGAAAAGGATTGCTAATCCCCAACTTGAACCAGGAGGTGACAGAGAGGAGTCCTCCTTCTTTAGATGTGCCTGTCACACATGGTGACTTTATGCAGGGAGAGTGAGATTGAGAGACATCTGTGAATGTTTGTCGTTTTATAAGCTAATTAAAAGTAATACACAATTCTTACTTTCTGATACCACTTTTCATTTGTAGATTTCAAACTTCTATAGCTGTATAAGTGTAACACTCAACCCTAAATACACAGTCAAACCAGCACCTAGCTACTTTATAGGTATATTACAGAAGACTAATATTCAGTTAGACAATAAAGTTGATGGGCAAGGGGAACAGAAAACTCTGAAAAGCTGAAAGGCCGACAAGGAAGGAAACCCTTATCTTAAGATGTGTAAGGTTTTGTTTGTGTTTTAAAAAGGTGCCTTTTTATGTCTGCAATCACACCCACACTATGTATTTATGCATGGAAGAAAGAAGATATGGAATTGAAAGAACAGCTGAGACTAGGTACAAAGCCAGTTAATTTCCATAAATCAATTTCTCTCAATGCTTGGGTTATTTGTTTCAGTGCTGTACTTACAATATGGACCAAGTTTCCACCAAATCTGAATTACAGCTGTAAAATCTAGTTATATTTTATATTATGCTTAATAAAAAATTTAAAAAAAAACAAAAAAAAACAACACACACATACACAGTTCACAAGCTGCAGAAGTTATCTGAAACAGAAATGTGAAAATTTCTCACCACTTAGACCAAATATATAGTCTGGATAGCACATTTCAACTAGGACCGGAGAGAGATATTTCATAATCCATCACCTGCTGAGACCAATCATTGCTGACACTAGCCTCCATCAGCCGACCTTTCTTTGGCCTCTCAACAGAGACT
Organism: Pelusios castaneus; assembly: GCA_007922175.1. Lineage (NCBI taxonomy): Eukaryota > Metazoa > Chordata > Testudines > Pelomedusidae > Pelusios > Pelusios castaneus. The sequence continues at coordinate 2,955,391 of ML685812.1, forward strand.
GACTTCATGGCTAGTCTTTGCCAAACAGAAATGTTCTGAGCACTTTTCAATACCCACAACAAAATCATGCATCAAATGTCAGATTTACCAGTTTGATTCTTAAAAGACTAAAAAAAGTTTTTGAAATAGGCAAGCCATTCTTTTTTTAAAATCCAACATAATGCTAATTTTCCCAGAAGTCATAATTGCTCTAAAATGTGTTTCAAACAAAAACAAAAAAAAACCCCCATATTCTTGATTTGGAATCAACTTCAAAACATTACAGAAAATGCATTTCAATGCAGTTCTAAGGCTTGAGTGTTTTTTTAGACAGTAAAAAGCAAAGCAGCCAAAGGTTTGTTTATTTTTAAAGTATACAGAGTCTATAAGGCAGCCCATTCATTTTATAACATGCAATACATCAAATTTGAAGGGATGAGTCTCTCCTCCCAATCGCTGTATTGTGTTTATTTAAAATAATTTTCCTAGAGAGATGACCCTTTCTAGATGAAGTATATAAATTGGTGTCTCAATGGTTTTTACTGATCTGTAAAAATTGGTTAATCTCTTTATTTAACACCAATGAGATCAGAATTAGGCCAATGTCTCCTCCTACAAATAGATACAAATAGACAGGAAGCATTCATGAAATAGCAAACGAATTAGAGAATGAAATTACATGACAGCTAGTTATTGAGAAAACAAAAAAGCATAATACTAAGAAGAGATGGAAAATACCTGTTACCTTTTCCAACCTCCCTGCCAATATGGGAGTGTTCTCTTCAGTATATTTTTGAATACTTAGTCCAGTCCAGTTTCAAACAACTTGTTTGATGGAGTTTCTACTTCTTTTCCTAGGAAACTATTCCACTGTCTAACACATTCACATACATGATATTCAGTCTAAATTTTCCACTGTTCACAGTTTCATCCATTATTCCTAGTTTTAAGGGCAGGTCTGCACTATGAATTTACATCAGCACAGCTGTATGCGTCAAGTGAAGATGCTGCAAGCTGACATGAGAGAGAGGCATCTCCTGTCAGCTTAGCAACCCCACTTCTGCCAGAGGTGGTAGGTCAGTGGGAAAAGCTCTCCCGCCAACATAGCACTGCCTACAGATTGGTAGAATTATGTTGTTTAAGGTGTGGATTTTTCAACTAAATATATAGTGTGGACCAAGCCTAACTTACTGGTCTACTATAGATTCCTCTCCCTCATTGGGGTTCCATCCCTCAAGTACTTTTAACAGTACCAGCCAAATGTATTTTAGCTCTCAATATTTCTTCAGTCATTTATTGCTCTTCTATGAACAGGACTTTCAGGTTCAAATTCCTGCCCTGGAAAAAGGACTTGAAAGCTGCTGCCCTTTTCTCCAGTGACTGCACGAACCAGGCTAGAGAGGGCGTTCTGTGGTGGTTCTCTGAGTCTACACCATTGTAGATGTATATCTTTGATTAGTCATGTAAGATGGAACAACTTCAAGGCGGGAGACAGAAAGCCCACACCTAGTATATCCAATAGCCTGGTAGCTAGTGCACTCATCTGAGAGAAGGGAGACGTAGGTTCAAGTTGCTTCTCTCGTCCCTTCCAGCTGCTTTGCACCACTTACATAGACACCTGTTGGATTCAGCTCCTTGGGGACTCAATAGACACTGTAGGGCCACCATAACTCAGCTGGCATTAATACTTCCCTCAACCTCCAACAATGGTAACATATATCATTAGGACACATCTGTGCTCCAGCAACCTTCTGCCACCAGAATGGCCTCTTGGACTGTTGCATATAATGTCATTTAGCGCATCACTGAGGTGCAATCAGAGAAGAAAAGTTACTAAAGATCGCCTTTGTGTTACCAAGACCTTCCTCCCCAAACTCCAGCATAGGAATGAGGCAGGCTCTGGTGCAGCTCATGATCTGCACACTATTTTGGTAACAGTAAAAAGATACTGCAAGATATATAGGCAAATAACTGATGTTTGCTAACTAAGCTTCTTGTAGGCACTTTTTAGAAACTAAGAGCCATATTCTATTATTATAAACCTTAGCACAGCAATACTATTGGCATAGCCAACATGCCAACTAGCCAGCCCTTAACACTCACTTCCAAACCAAGACAGTTTATGCCAAATTTAAGTCCAGCTCACATTTATACAGCTGAGTTATAAGAACTCTAATATGGGACTTATAATGGAAATGCTGACATAGCCGACTATTAAAAGGTGTTATGCGGTCGTTCTATAAATAAATTGAACATTTCCCTCAGTCTATATGGGACTGTGCGAGTTTAGGTCCAAGCACTGTTAATAGAGGATTTTTTTCTGCTACAGATTCATTAATGGACACAAGATCTCATCAGCCATAATTACCATAAAACTCAAATATGTGTCTGTGAGAGTGAGAGAGAGACAAAATTCAACCGTAAGCTAAATTATTTGGTATATAATACACTGCAACATAGTCTGCAACTCAGTTTTGTTTTGGATATTTGCCATGCCTGCAGTCTTCCAAGGCTTGACCCTACACTAGCAGCTTACATAAGCATAACTACATCGCTCAGGGGTATGGAAGATTCAGACTCCACAGTGCTAAAGCTGGTAGAGGGAGACGCTATTCAACCAAAATCAAAAGAAGGCAATAAAAATGAAACTGGGTGAATAAGAGGGAATTTAACTTATTCTTATACCCTACTGTTAGTTGCTTTTCCTGCTACTCTATTTTTTTAGCTTCTCAGAGTGTAAAACTCAGACTCCCTTTCAAATACTCACCAATGGGTACCTTGAACCTAAACTCTGAATTCATCCCAATGATTCAAATGTCCCCTACATTTCAAGACCTCGATTTAATGGCTATTCTTCTACAGCAGTTGCTGATGTTCACGGTACTCTCCTTGGGTAAGGAGCTTGCATTCTCAACAAAAGCACTTCCACTGACCTACAGGGCAGTGAGAGGAGCTGAAAACCTGGTGTGTCAGCTCCTGGCTGGGAGCTCACAGGCTCCTGGGCTCCCTGTGATCTGCCCACTGACTCCTTGGTCCCAGGTGGGAGCCAGGGTGAGAAGTCCAGGTGTTTCTCCACCTGTTCCCCATGAAATTGAAATGACTGCCTGTTCTAGCTCAGAGTGGGAACCAGTCACCTGGACTTGCAACAGCCCCATATTCTTGCCCTGCTCCCAGCTGAGAGCAGGAATTGACAGTACCGCAGCGAATATAAGGGGATGTAGTGTTGACATTGATACTGCATCACCCTAACTATGTGGACAAAAGCCCTACACCTGTTGAGATTTTATTTTGTTCAAAAAAAAAAAATAAAAAAAAATAAAAAAAATCAAACCAACCACCACCAGCACACCGGGCTATTTTGTCAGCTGGATACTGTACGTCACCTGTTTTGTCAACCAAAGCTAACTTTGCTCAACCAAAACTCTCTAGCGAGGACCAGGCCTAACAGCAAGTGACTAAGACTGACACAAACTCAATTACAAGTTCCTGCAGCAACTGGTTTTCATGGTGAATCGTATTCAAGCATTTGACCTGGATTCTGCTTTATATGAGAGATCTAATGAGAACACAGCTTAAGTTAGTGCAGCTGCTGGCAAACCAACGTGAATATATATTTTACTGCTCACTAAAGCACTCACTATGCACTTTTTTGGGGGGGGGGGGGACGCTGTGCTAATCCTTTGACAGCCAATTTCCCCCAGTTTAACTTCAAAAGAACATGATAGGTTCAGAGCAACACTTAAGGAAAATATTAACCCACATCTGCTGCCACCATCATCTACTCAGGCAGATTTATTTTAAACACAGCATATACTAAGTGTATGATATAATTAATTTTAATGCAACATCACAATGTAAAATTATTTGTCTGACCTCATGAGCACCTTCACTTTCACAAATAATTCACAGCTGGAAACTAACTTTATAGGGACGGGCACCCTTACAAAGTGTAGCTTTTATTGTACTGTAAATCTGTTTTCTTCATATGCACCCAGGTGATTGAAAAACACATATGAAAACATTATTCCAAAATCCTTATTACTGGAGGCTGACATATCAGCAAGGCATCTGCCTAATGACATTTACAGTACCTGCAAATGTCATCATGGGCTCTCTCTCACTGGAGTAGGAGAAACAGGATTCACAGACTTTTAAAAATAAACCATACTAAGATACTGTGCACAGGCAACTGGTGAGCTGCCCATGCCAAAAATAATCATGTGGCATTTATGAAACGCATTTCATCCAAATGGATCCCAAAGTGCTTTACCAGCCCCACCGATCATCAGAATCATATCTCTTTTGTTCAACTGGGGATGCACAGGCACCTCTGGGCTGAGACACAACAACATTAACACAATAGGCTGAGCAGGAAGTGAAGAATGGTGTACAACGCTGTAGGCAGAATGGTGTTGCCCAATCTGTACTTTGGCCAGGTCACTACGGTATTAAAATGGCTATTCCTACAAAATGTGTAGTGAGATTATTAGTGACCATGTAATAAGGGCCTAAAGCAAGAGCACTTCTTGTAATTGGATACTGTACATCAGTCCAACATCATGCACCACAAAGCTTGCAGGGCTGCTCTTGCGACGTATAGCAGGCACCCAAGTCTGCATGATCAGGGCCTAAGGTAACAAGTTTCCCCAAGCTGAACGAAAACAGCCCAAGAGTCTTGACTTTACTAGTATTCAGACTTGTAATGTCACAGATAATACTTAGAAATGAAGATCAACTTTACAGAGTAGACAACAGAGTCTTGTGGCACTTTTAAAGACTAACAGATT
>ML685812.1:2965156-3154346 GCA_007922175.1 Pelusios castaneus
AGTTGGCAGTGATGGAGAAACTACCATAATCTTTGCTAAATTATTCCAATGATTACTTACTCTCACTGATTTCCAGTCTGAATTTGTGTAGTTTCAACTTTCAGCCATTGGATTGCAGTATACCTTTCTCTGCTAAATTAAAGACCCCATTATTAAATATGTGTTCTAAGTAGGTACTTACAGACTGTGTTCCAGGAACCCCTTAATCTTCTTTTTGTCGCTAAATACATTGCACTCCTCAAGTCCATCACTGTAAGGCATGTTTTCTAATCCTTTAATCGTTTTTGTGGTTCTTCTCTGAACCCTGTTTAATTTAACAACATCCTTCCTGAATTGTGGGGAGCAGGGCCGGATTAAGGCAGGAGATTTAGGGACTGTAGCCCCTGGCCCCAGCCTAAAGGGGGACCCTGCGACCCCCCCAAAATCCAGTCCAGCCATCCTGAGTGGCAAGCTGTTATGCTCACCTTCAAGCTGCCTGCCCAGCTCCTGGGCGGTCTGGTCTGCTTACCAGCCAGCCTGGAGATGGGGCAGGAGTACTGTGGCTCATCTCCCCCCCCATCCCAGTCTCCAGCAGCAGCAGCAGCAGCACCACTAGCTTCTGGGCTCCCCTGCAGCAGCACCGGCCTGCGGCCAGCCCCCCTCTCGCAGGCCCCCCAGCCCCCTGCAACAGTGTGGCCTGCCACCCCCTTCAGCAGCACTGGCCTGCGCCCCCTCTCCCTCCCAGCATGGCCCATGCTGGCTGGAGCCCCCCCAACCTCCTCCACAGTGCTGACCAGGACCCCAGAACCCCTGACACCACACCCCAGCACGAGGGTGAGGGGCAGTGGGGGCCCCACAAGGATGGGCAGCCCCACGCCTCCCTGGGCATTGATCCAAGGTGAAGCACAGAACTGGACACATCAATTCAGCAGTGATTGCGACACTGCCAAATACAGAGGTAAAATAACTTCTTTACTCCTACCTGAAAATGCCATTTACACATCCAAGGATTGTATTAGCTTTTTCAGCAACATCACCACGCTGAGAGTTCATGGTCAGCTGATTATCCACCATGACTCCCAAATCTTTTCATACTAACTACTTCCCAGGATAAAATCCCCTCTTCTGTAAGAATGGCCCACATTCTTTGTTCCTAGATGTAACATTTACATTTAGCCGTATTAAAAACAAGTATTGTTCGTGTCCAGATGACCAAGTGATCTAGCTATATCACTCAATCAGTGACCTGTGCTTTTCATTATTTACCACTCTCCCAATTCATGCATCATTCACAAACTTTATCAGTGAAAGAAAAATAAAATCCATCAGGTCATTGATAAAAAATGTTGAATAGCCTAAGGCTAAGAACTAATTCCAGTGGGGTCCTACAGGTAACAAACCTGCTTGATATCGAGTCCCAGTTTACAGTTACATTTTGAGATCAGTCAGTTTTTAATCCACTTAATGTGTCACATTAGTTATTGAGTTTTTTTCCAGTATAATATCGTGCGTTACCTTCGTGTGTTGCCTTCACAGAAGTCTAAGTATCTTCAGGAGAGGGTAACATCTTCAGAAGTATATTAGTATTGGGTATGAGTAACAGAGGCTGCGTCTACACTGGTAAATTAAGTCGACTTAAGCTTGCTTAAGTCGACTTAATTTACCCTGCATCTACACTGCAGTTTCCTTAAGCAGACTTAAGCAGTCACGGCCAGGAGGAAGCCTGGGGCTTCCTTGGCCATCGCCACGCTCCAGCTGTCTCTCTAGACAGCTGGGGCCGGTGGGGACCTCCCGCCGTGCTCCAGCTGTTTAAAGAGACAGCTGGAGCCGGCAGGGGCCCGCGCCAGCTCCAGCTGTCCCCGCTGTGCTCCAGCTGTCTAGAGAGACAGCTGAAGCACGACAATGGCCAAGGGAGCCCCGGGCTTCCTCCTGGCCGGACTGAGCAGCTGGAGCGCGGGTCCCAGGAACAAGGGACTGCGGGGCTTCCTTCTCGCTGGGACTTGAGTGGTCCCGGCAAGAAGGGAGCCCTGAGGTCCCTTCTTGCTGGGATCCCCACTTCAGCTGCTCAGCAGCGGGCAGCTGGAGCGCGGAACTCCAGCTCTTCCTCCTGGCCCAGACCACTCGGGTCCGGGGAAGTTAGCCCCAGGATCCCAGTGGTCCAGGCTAGGAGGATTCCCTTCTGCCCGGAACGTGGGAAGTCCCAAGCTGAAGGGAGCCAAGTGGTCCGGGGCTGGCTCTCCCTGGAGCAAACAAGTTGACTTAGAGAGTCCAGTGTGGACTCGCTAAGTCGACTTAATAAGGTCGACTTAAAGTCGACTTATTAAAGTTGTCCTTTTTAAAGTCAACCTTAATTCCCTAGTGTAGACGTAGCCAGAGATTCTCATGTTTGAGAGAGAGTGAGCTGGTTCAGAATTTTTTATTCAAGTTTAAGTAGTCTGTGCCTCCCCAAACCTACTCCCTACTTTCTACACCACTGCAGTTAAATGTCAACCCTTTGCAAGAGGCAGCCTATCAAAATAAATACCTAAAGCCCCCATCGGTGTTTGGAAAGAACATTTTTACACACTAATAAAACCCAACACTGTCTAGAGGTTTGGAAGGAATGCTTAAATATTGACAGAGTTATGAAAACGGTATTTAGAGTGAAGATCTGTTCTTTCTTGATCTTATTATAGAAATTATTTCAACATGTACAAGTTTTCATTACGTTTACACAAATGGATCTGAGCTTTCTTGGAACTAAACACATGCAAATTAAGAGATCCAATCCTACTTTCATTGACGTCAGTGGGAAGTCTGCAATTGATTTTAATGGAAGCTGGATCTGGTCCTTTGCATAATTCTAAACAAAAAACCCTGTCTTTTCCAATATTGTTTTTCCCTCCTGGAGGATACAGTCATCCCCAAGCCTTCACAGGGAGTGGGTTGGGTGATGATGATGTACTCAATTCAATCTGTACTATTTTATTTTCTCTCCATACTAAGGGACAAGATGTAGTCACTTTGTCCAACTATGGTGAGCTAGGGTATATATTACCATTGATGGACCCTTACGCCACTTATTTGGCATAATGCTGGACCTTAAGACTCCTCAGAGCGCCACATTCCTAGAGAGAATAATCCTCCAGATCCTTTTCTTCAGCCAAAACAAACAAAAATTAAAGGGTGAAATGCTGACCCTACCACTGGTTATATTCCCTTTGACTCAAACAGGGGCATGATTTCAGAATGAATTCAAGAACTGCTTCTCTCAAAGAAATAAGACACCAAAGGCTACAACACAGTTTGTTATCCAAGTCTGATTACTGACAACAAAAATTGTATTCAGCACACATCTGCTTTTGTACATAGAGATGCAGATGGATAAATATTAGGAGGTGCAATACCCATGCTTTGCCCCCCCCCCCCCAAACGAAGATGGCAAAATGACAAATTATATGCATCTTATTTAAGAGATTAGCAGCCAAGAGGAATACAGACTAGGGACCTAAAAATACAGATGATTCTCAGAAAAACCACACCTTTACTCCCCCCACACACACACACACACTGCTGCGTTCTTTCAAGAGAGAGAGAAGGGCAAGAGAAATCTCTCATCAGGTAAAGAAAGCAAAGACACAGCAGTAGCACACTGGGTTAGCACACTAATCCTTCACCTCAGATACATAATAGACAGGCACAATTCAAACACACCCACTCCGGAAAAGCAGAGGACAGCATCCTCCCTTTAAGGTCCCTGTTCTGAGAAAAGCCTGCTGTTGTCCTTATGGAATGAAAGAGGCCAATAGCCAATAAAGACTTTGGGGGGGGGGGGTAGGAGAAGGGGAGAGGGGAGGGTGGCAGAGAGGAAGAACACTACTCCAAAGTCAAAGCACTGGAACTGTAAACACAAATGGGGTTTGTGTGTACTTCAACAGTTTCATAGTACAGCTATGAGAAAATTCATCATAAAAAATTATGCTTAGCTTCCACCAAATGTATAGAAATGAGCTTCACAGCAGAATGTTAATTTGAAGCAACTAGGTTTCCTGGAAAATTCAGGACACTAGTATTCAAATTTTCCATCCAAGATCCACTGGTCAAAAAAAAACCCATCTTGTGTCCGCAGTGACCAAAAAGGCATTTGCCACCTAATGCCTGCTCAGTTGCTTACATGAAAAGTGTTCACAGTCTCAGTCTTGATGCTAGTGGACCACATCAGAAGAACAGCCTGTATCGCAACTGGCACATCTTGTTTGTAATCTCAGGAAGGGGGCAAAAGGATTTGATGGGCATATAGACTGAAGTATTTGCTGAGCCCCTGTACCCATCATCTACACAATGGATAAAGAATTTCAGTCTGCAACAACAACATTTCACGCAAGAGTGTTTCTGTTTTGAATTTTAGTTGTTATGAATGGCCACTAATCAATTTTAATAATCAATCATAATAAAAGTTAAATACTAAATACACTATACTTAAATCCCTCGGATTCTTTTGACAAATTCTAAGGCATGTGATGTTTAGCCTTCTGACCCACTGCTGCTAACTGGAATCAAGAAACTAAAATGCTAGAACATTGAAAACATACAAAGTCAAAGTAAAGTGACAGAGTATGTGGATAGTGATGTGTGATGGCAGAGAGCACTTCCTGCACAATCCTCTTAAATTAGAGAGCTACCCTTTTTCTAAGGAGAAGCTTAAAGCTGAACTTAATCTTTCTTTCTTCAAGACTACCTACCTATGTATAAAAGTATTGTAAGATATCTACAAACTAGATGTCCAAAAATAATGCTACAGCTGAAAATCTGCATGCAATGTCAATATCTGAAGTGGCTATTCACTATAGGCTATTTGGCCTTTGTTTCTTTGTAGGATTATGAGCAAGTACTATTTATTAAATGAATTACTCATTGAAAGCTGACTGCTGTCACTCCATCCAAATGGCTTCAAAAAAAGACACAGATGCTTCTTTTCAATTCTGAAGATCACAAAATTTCAATAGTAAATTATCAGCCTCAGAAACAAGCAGAATTGTACACAAGTTGGGTACTAAGGAGCTAATTACCTTTGTTGAAACCGATGAGGGGAGTGGGAGGGAATGGAGGAAGCATTCTTACACATTGCAGAAGAGTATGGGTGAGGGCATGCACAGGAAGTGGGGGAGGAAAAGAGAAGGGATTCTCAAAACAGAAGAAGCCATTCTTTTTAAACAAATCGCTGTTAACCACATTTGTAAGTGTATGCATGTGGGGACAAGGAGCAACACTGTGTGTTGCAGTGCCTTTTACCATTCAACCGCTGATTTTAATCTAGTCCAGGTCAATGGCAAGTGAAAAGAGTTTTCCCAGTAAGGCTGTTCTGTGCCCAGCATTAAGTGTGTTGGGAGACCCTGTCCAATCCACCTCACATCACAAAGGAATTTTAAAAAAAAATTAAAAATACACTCAGTTGGAGCACTAACTTCTAGTTTCTTAAAAATTATAGATAATTTCTAACACGACAAATATTGCAACTGTCTCAGGTTAATGCTATTCTAGATGTCATTCTAATGGATAAACACAATGGTTGCCTAGGTGAAACTGATCACAACCCAATTTTATTTTCTGTCTACAAACAGAATGTATTCCTGACTATAATATATTATACTTGGGGCTTTAAAAAGGCTAATTTTCCAAAGCTGGGAAACACTGAAGAATAAAAATGAGTGGGAATGAATAAAACAAATTCAATGTAAACAACAGTTGGGAATTGTTTAATACTACTTTATTAAGTGTCCTAAAAAAACCTAATTCTGCCATAATGAATGAAGACTTCTTGGTTAAATAATCTTCTGATTAAGAGAGAAGTGAAGGCATCAATAAAAGAAACCGAATATATAACAAATGGGAAAAGTGGGGAAGCTGATAGCAATGAACAGAAATCAGCAGTTAAGAAATGCAATCAGTTGATAAGGAAAATCAAAACATGTCAATGAAAAGCTTACGGCCAAAAGGCGTAAGGAAATGAGGAGGAATTATTTAAATGTGTCAGGGACAAAGTAAATCTTGGCAAAGTTATAGATCTGATACTAGATCAGAAGGGTTAAAATTATCAATCATGAAGCAGAAAAGGCAGACCAATATTTCTCTTCTATATTTGAAAATAAGTGGGATGGTATATTCATGTCTTAAAAGCATTTCGTAACACTGTATTCCATCACTAACCCTGAAGGAGATTAAACATCTTTTAAAGTTAAACATTTTTAAAGCTGCAGGACTGGGGTTACTTCAACCAGGAGTATTAAAAGAATTGGCTGAGGAACTCTCTGCAGCATTAAAGCTAATTTTAAACAGATCATGGAACACTAGGAAAGGACAAAAACTGGGGGGAAGGGGGGAAGCCACCCCTCCCCCCCAAAAAACCGTATGCCACACAACTGTATCCAAAGTGTAAACAAGATGCAACAGACAATCATAGGCTGGTTAACCTGACAGTCAGCTATCTTGTGCAACAATCACAGAAATGTTGATATGGGCTACAAAAAGTAAAGAACTAAAAGATAGGAACATAATTGTCTTATGGGTAATAAATAGGTTTTATAAAAATGATATCATATTTGACAAGATTACATGTCTGATTGATTAAGGGAATTGTCTTGATGTATACTTAGAATTCCATAAGGCATTTAAAACTTACTCCTGCATGATATTCTGATATGAAAAAAATTAAGAACATATTCCACATTAAGTGCATTAAAAGTTCGTTAATGATAGATCGCAAAAAATAACTGTAAATGGGCAATGGCCAATGAATGGGAGTTTTCCTAGTGGGTCCCACAGACAAATGCTATTCAACATATTTATCAAAGATCTGTTTAAAAAAATCTCTCTCTCACACACACACACACACACACACACACACACACAGAGAATGGTAAATAATGGCTATAATTCTGTCAGCATAACTGAAACAAAAAAAAATTTAAATTTGTTTCCCCTGCAGTTCCGTTGTGTAAAAAGTGAGAGAGTTCTCTCCACTGTCAGTTAAAGTCTATTAAAAACACATTCCACTGAAGGGGCTGGGGAAAAGGAAAGGAAAGAATTCATGCAAAAGGAGACCCTCAAAGTTGACACACACCTATACACAGAACTTATGTGTTAAGCAGCAAGCTCTAATTTCAGTACTAGCGTATTAAACTTGGGAAGACTAAACTTTCACATAATACTCTGGGGAGAGTGAGCAAAGTTATTTAAAACCTTGGCACACTGAGGTAGAATGTCACTTTAATACATTGCCTTGCATATTATATTACAGTTCTGTTTTACAATGAACACAGATCTATCTCTAACTCTCTGGAGAAACATGGCAGAGAAAGTGCCATAGCATTATATTTTTAAAAGACATGGGATTCATGTAAAGGTTCTGCCAAATCCAGATGTGCAAAAATGATTCCAAGGAAATGAAAAATGGAAACGGTTGCTTGGCAGCTTAGGGTTTCACGTTGAATGGATACAAAATGTACACTGTACATCATATAGTAAAATGAACTGAGTCAGGTTTTCCCCAAATTCTTTATTCGCAGTAGCTTTTTATTTAGACAAGAATTGTTACATTTTTAAATGAAAATCTGCAAAAAAGCTAGTTTTGAAAACTAGATTAACTCTTCTTCTGGTTTGCAAGCTTAGTTTTACATCTTTTCTGTTGTTAAGCAGGAGTCCAGTTTTAAATAATTACTCATGTAATTATCAGCACTTTACTTAGCAATGACTAGAAGTGCTTTTGCTTTATTAACAAACAAGACAACCTGTAAAAACCTGTATGAATGTTAAAAAGTGGAGCGCTTGCACTGCATATTGATTGCAATGTTATTTGCAGACTCTGAACCTAGATCTCAAAAGAGTGTACAAAGAATTGGGTACATAAACCAACATCAGCCATGGACACCCCCAGAAATGGGAACAGAATGTTTCACGCTGACAACATTACCGATACGCAAACCTCACAAGAAAATTCAACCTTTTCTGCTGCTGTACAAGTAGTCCAATATTTTTTCTTGCTCACTAATTTTTAAAATGGGAAGTAACAGAAATAGTCTTCTTTAATAAAGGGAAGCTCAGGTCACTCGATGGAGTACAGCACTATTCATGTCCTCCAACTAAGGGAGGAAAGCAAGGACCTTGAACGTAACGAAAAAGGAAGGGTTTCCTTACTGCATCTTAAAGCAGTAAAGATTTAGTTTTTTTATTGGGGGGGGGGGGTGGCTAAGGAAAAGACAGAGGGACTGTGCAATTCATTTAAGAGTATAGTATGCATTAGGGTGCCACTTGATGTCCTAGAGACTTCATGTAAATATGTCCATTCTCTTAACACAAGTTTCTCATTCATGGGAAGCTAATGTGCCATGGCCACCCCACAAAGGCAGAAAATGAGGTATACAGTTTCCTATATTAGCAGTCTTAGACCTATTCTTTTGATAATCTTTAAAGTAAATTTGTAGAGCAAACTGTCTTTTTTAATTCACACACTGTATTTTGAAGAGCAGTAATTGAGATATTCAAAAAAACTACCTTATTAATGTTTCAACATCCTTTAATAGCTTAATTTTTTAGACCTGAAATCTTTGATGTCTAAATCTGCATGTGAGGAAGAGCTTTGTTACGACATGTATTATTTAATCTTCCTTACAGAGTTTGGGTACTTTTATTTTGATCCTTGTATTCTTCCCCTCTCCCCGCCCCCACCTTCATAAAATATTTGAGAACTGAGGAGGATTCCAAGACTTAGGAGAATGAGAGGAAACAGGGAGAGGAGTAATTTATATTTAACATATGCAGTTTAAGCAGTGTTCCAAAACAATGAGAACTTAAAGCAACTCTATTATTTCAGTTGTTTGAAAAAAAGAAGTTTTTTAGGAGGAGGGAGAAGCAGCAAGAAAGAGCAAAATTAAAAAGTTGGGGGGGAAGGTGCATGACAATTTTCTTTAAAAACATTCAAGATTTCTTTCTTGAATATATAAGCTCTATTAGAGTAGACCAGTTATGTAACTGCTTGTAGAAAAGATTTCCACCCCCACTTTCCCTGGTTAAAGATGTTTATATGCTTTATCGACGTTTTCCAGCCACCGAAGATATTTAGGTCCTCAGACAGAAATAAAGGAATGCAAGAGAAGCCTCCCATGTTATTTTGAGTAATAAAGATGGGGCAGTAGAAGTGGCATTTCTTACCATTTCGCATTGGTTTACCTAAAAATTTTGTCCACCTAGCCACATTACTCAGGGATGTGAGCCCTGACAGATATAGTTAAGGCACCTGGTAGGGATACCATTCGCAAAACACTAAAATTCTTCCCTCAACCTCGATATTGCTTCTCAAGTGGGTGGATTTACTATAGCCATGGACAAAACCCCTTTCTGTTACTGTATCAAGTGTCTACACTTCAGCTTTTTGAAGGCATAACTCCACTGTAGCCAGGGCCTCGGGCTCCACAGCACCTGGATTAGATAGCTATGTTGGTCAGAGTCAGAAGGAAGTCTGCATATAAAAGTGAGAGTCATTTAGGTTTAAAGGGTTAATACAGACTGCTTGACTGGAGAGAGGAGGATAAGGATGTACAGCCAAGTGTTAAAAAGACTGGAATTTATAATACACAGTCTCCACCCAAATGTATGATTTACAAGTGCAAAGATTACTAGGAAAAACACCAAAGGGGTAGCCGTGTTAGTCTGTTGTAGAAAGACAACAGAGTCCTGTGGCACAATTAAAGACTAACAGATTTATTTATCGCATTTATCATGCGATAAATAAATCTGTTAGTCTTTAAAAGTGCCACAGGACTCTGTTGTGTTTCTAGGAAAAACACATTAGATCATTAATGATCTTGATGATGGAATAGACTGCGTGCTTAGTAAGTTTGCGGATGACACCAAATTGGGGGGAATGGTAGATACTCTGGAGGGCAGGGACAGGATCCAGGGAGACTTGGACAAATTGGAACACTGGGCCAAAAGAAACCTCATGAGGTTCAACAAAGACAAGTGCAAAGTCCTGCACTTAGGACGGAAAAATCCCATGCACTGCTACAGGCCGGGGACCAATCGGCTAAGTAGCAGCGCTGTAGAAAAGGACCTGGGGGTTACGGTGGATGGGAAGATGAATATGAGCCAACAGTGTGCCCTTGTTGCCAAAAAGGCCAATGGCATATTAGGCTGCATCAGTAGGAGTATTGCCAGCAGATCGAGGGATGTGATAATTCCCCTCTATTTGACACTGGTCAGGCCGCATCTGGAATACTGTGTCCAGTTTTGGGCTCCCCACTACAGAAAGGATGTGGACAAATTAGAAAGAGTCCAGCAGAGGGCAACAAAAATGATTAAGGGGCTGGGGCACATGACTTATGAGGAAAGACTGAAGGAACTAGGCTTATTTAGTCTACAGAAGAGAAGACTGAGGGGAGATTTGATAGCAACCTTCAACTACTTGAAGGGTTGCTCCAAAGAGGAGGGAGCTAGGCTGTTCTCGGGGGTAACAGAGGACAGAACAAGGAGCAATGGTTTCAAATTACAGCTGGGGACGTTAAGGTTGGATATTAGGAAAAACTTTCTCACTAGGAGGGTGGTGAAGCATTGGAATGGGCTATCTAGGGAGGTGGTAGAATCTCCATCTTTGGGGATTTTTAAGGCTCGGTTAGACAAAACCCTGGCTGGGGTGATTTAGGGGGAGTGGTCCTGCTTTTTAGCAGGGGATTGGACTAGATGACCTCATGAGGTCCCTTCCAACCCTATTATTCTATGATTCTATACAGCAGCCTTCTCAAAGAGAAAAGTCACAGGTGGCTCAGAGCCTCTTTTTATCATGCACCTGACTACTGTTGCCAGAGTTGAACAGATATGGATCTTTGTGCACAAACAACAATCACTCATTTAGCCCCAAGGGCTACAGAACTGTCACTCAGGAGCTAAGGCAATTCCATTTCATTCATCCAAAGCTTTGAAGGCAAAAAGATACTAATGCAACTGAATAAAAAATCCTGAAAATATATGAACCTTTTGTTCGCACAAGAACAAAATATTTCAGGACCTTTTGTTCGCACAAGAACAAAATATTTCAGGTGTGTATTTTTAATATATGGAATATATAAAGATCAATCTTCGGGACACTCAACTTCATGTAATTTACTGTGTCTTGACAAATGTTTATAAAATGGACTTTAACTCAGTTTGGTTGGGAAAATTGGGATGGTCATGGAGTACTCTTAGTAGATCTGTCTTTTGGTATATACCAACAATATAATCATTTTTCAGGGATTCCCCACCAGTATATGTTCGGGCTCATTTCTTAAGTCCATGAATTCCCCACACATCAGGCACTCCCTGGTTAAGACAAACAAACACAAAAGACAGACCCCTGGCCAGATGTTCAGATGGTGCAAGTCAGCATAGTACCAGTCAAGACAACAAAGCCACACTGATTTATACTAGCTGAGGATCTGTCCCCCTAGAATTAGAAATATCAGGAAAACAAATCCATCCACTATTTCTTGATGCACAGAGAAAGTGCTAGGCCACAAGTCAATCCTTCCCTTAAATATTTAAAGGAATCAACTCTAGTTTAGTAAATATATGTTTTGTTTGATTTTAATACGGATTGTTTCACAAGGAATACCCTCATGCTAAATCAGTTCTAGAAACACAGTATGTGCAGTTCTCTATTTGCAATATCTTGTTATGAAAATAGAAGCATTTTATTTATAAACAGTGTCCAGTAACCTATTTAGAGTCATCCACTCTGTTCTTTTATTCTTGTTTATAGTTGAATTCTACTCAACATGTTCAGATGAAGATATTTGGTTTAAAGGGGGCGAGGGGAGGAAGTGGGACTGTTTGTAATTAAGGTGAGACACTTACTTCCTGAGTGTTATAAGTCTCTATTACAAAGTATGATTCAGAGCTATGTTTTAAATGCGATGTGCAAACTAATACCAAAAGAGCACATCAGAAATTTAATTTGTTACAGGAGGATTAATTTATGATTTGACTGGAACAAGTCTCAAAGCACTGCAGTTGTACATGGCTAACAGCAAATCCAATACTGACAGACAGGAAGGAGCATTGAAATTGCTGCCCCTCCCCCGCTTTTTTAAAATGCTGGTTCTTGGGCTATGATCATGGGAAGCTAAAGGCAGAGTCAACAAACAGACACTCTGCACTATTTGTTTTTCTGACAGGGTCAAATTCTACCATGTATTGAGTATTTCTGAACGGTCTTAAAAACCAGCTGCTGCACAATATATTTTATTTTAAGCAAGATACTGTAAACCATAACATATCACAGTTGACCAGTTTCTGTTGTATTAAGCTACATTCTGACCATTTTTTTTAAAAAAAGTGAGTAAACTGATTTATTTCAGTGTGTATAGGATTAAAGTCCATTTAGCTCTAACAGTAATGCTCTAAAAATATACCATTGTTAATAATTTGCCCATGAACATCTAAAGTTATGCATACCTAAAACAATGCCAGCAGTTTGTTCAGAAATACTCACCCGTAGCCCCCAAATACACAAAAATGTACAACAAGCCATGCCATGGCTGTATCTTAAAGCCCAGGAATATTTATAATGCTGTCCGACTGTGGTACTTGGTATTAACATTACACCATGCATTAAAACAACAAAAACCATGAGACAGGACCCAAAAGTCATGATATTTTGACTTATTATGTGCTTTCTGGCTTTTGAGGCTTAGGGCTCATATTTTCAACCTTCTTCTCTCCCCCAGCCCCAACTATGATGGCTTCTTAATCTTAAATTGAGAAACTGTTTTCACCACACCAGTTGCAGGAGTCGGGACTTTTAAAAACCCAAAAAACCTGAACACAAAACCATCAAACGTTGTGAAACTAATAAAGTTACGAGAATTAGCAACACTGGTTACTTTTATATTCATGAACTGAGTATGTCACTTCACTGACTTTTCTTTCAACCACCAACACTTTAGATACCTCCCATCTCTACTCAAGGAGGCTGGGAAAGGACTTTGTCTTCCCTCTGGCCCCTCCTTGGCCTTTTAAAGCCAGTCCAAGGTGATTCTTAAGACCAGAAAGAGTCACTGTTCAGTAACTCGAAAAGTCAGCTTGCCTATAAAATGAACCCATCTATGCTATGCTGCAGTGCAGCCGCTCTACTGACCCCAGCTTATCTGCTTATATCAAACCTATTAAAACAAGTTCCGATCCTCCTTCCAAAACTGACAAACTGCAAGTGGACTGAGAATTGATGCAATTAACTGGTAACTTGGAAACTATGACTTTAAACTCACTTAATATCTAAGAGTTCTTTTTAAAACCTCAGATGGCCACGAAGGACCGTATCTTCCTGAAAAGGCAACACATCTATACTGTAGCAGCATATCTTTTTATAAAGAGTGAAATCAATTCAAAAGTTTAATTTTCTGTTGAACCAAGAATGAAGAAAAGCAAGCAACTGCTACGGTTTTACCAAAATGCACCTTGAAGTGTTGTTGAGCTGTGGCCACAGTCTGGATACCTCTGTTTGCAAACTATTAGAAAACAAATGCAACACAACACAAGACCATAAAAAGATCGACTGTCAAATAGATTTTAAAGTGTTATCTAACACCACCTCCTGCATAATTCAGGCCACAAAATTTCACTCAAAACTAACAGAAGTATGCACATGAGAAGGCCTGAAATCCTAGATGTTTGCCAACTGATGTTTTGAATTACTGTATCATAAAAATCAAGGCAACTAGGTTAAGTTTCCATTTGTAATAATTAACTTTCCCATGCAGAATTTTTGGTATGTTTGCAGGAAATGCAACACTCAGGTTATGTCTGTACTGCAAATCAAGTGATGTAGACATACCTGAGTTATAGCTTTTCTATAGACAACAGAGTCCTGTGGCACTTTTAAAGACTAACAGATTTATTTATCGCATGAGCTTTCGTGGGAGAAAGTGTCTGACGAAGTGGGATTTTCTCCCACGAAAGCTCATGCGATAAATAAATCTGTTAGTCTTTAAAAGTGCCACAGGACTCTGTTGTCTTTCTACAATAGACTAACATGGCTACCCCTTTGGAATTTGAGCTTTTCTATAGACAGCTCAGGTCCCAGAGCTGTGAAACCATGCCAGTGCCTTTATTAACACAGTGTACGAGCCCACCCAAATACCTTGGTTAAGTACTTGCGGGGCTAATCCACATTGAAAATGCTTACTACCCTGGCTCCACTGTCGAGCTAACTCACTTGAAGCTAGCTCAGGTATGTCTACTTGAGCTGTAGTCGCTCCTCATGATTGCAGTATAAACATATCCTCAGTACTATAGCCTACTTCTCCTTACCAAATAAAAAACAAAAACAAAAAAACTCTACAGGCTTCATGTTTAATCATGTAAATAGCTGAGACAGAAGGAATAAAAAAAAGGAAAGGATACACAAAATACTAAGAGCTGAAGTTTCCTCAGGATGACAGTCACCTAATGACGGAAATGCAGGCAGACCCTCAGATGGTGTAAGTCAATAGATTTATGTTAATTTTACTCCATCTGAAGATCTGGTTCTCTATATACAATACTTTTGCAAAGACCAGAAGAGGAAAAGGAGAGATGTAAGTGGAAGAGAAAAAGGATGGCTAATTGAAATACTGGGATTCCCTCTTGGAGACAGAGTTCCTTGAGCTAGAGGATCAAGAGCTTTTAAGAAATCAGCTCTTTAAAGATACACATTCATAGCACCAGGCATGGAGAGAACAAAATTCTCATTAGTTGCCATCTGAAGCTTTTTGCCAAGTATCTTTGATGTTAAAAACCATGATCTGAAAACGGACTCTCATGATCTCCTTTTTGAGGTGTCCTATCTTGTGCTCTCTGTCCCTCTGCTATGCTAAGGCAGAAAGTAATCATGACTTCTGAAGACAGCTATCAGGAGAAACACAAAAAACTACACACCAGCAGGTGGATTTCATTCCCACAGCAGGGTGTGTGTGACCGGAAGGCTGACTAAATTAAGGCAATTCATACGGTGGCCCTCTCAGACTAACCTCCTCTCCCTGATGAAACAAAAGGAAGTCACAAGTTGAAAGCAGTGGACTGGAGGGTTTTTTTTGTTTTTAAATAAAGAAAGAAAGAATTCCCATTAAATATTTTACATTGGGCCATTTAATCCAAACCTGATTTCATGGACAATCATAAGATCAGTTCATTCACCAATAGGAATATTTCCTGCAGCTCTACCTGAATAGTTATTTTAAATATACATAACAGTAGCTGTATATTCAAAAAGATCTGCTTCAACGTGATGAAGCATTAAAAAGAAAAACAGTATTTTAAGAAAATATTTTTCTTTTGAAAGTTAAGACTATTACATCTTATTATTCTTTCCTCTCCCCCTAATTTGTTCCTTTAGTAGAATGGGAATGTATCCTAAGGCCTTGAATCAGCAGTGGAGCGCAACTTGCTAGAGCTGAACTTGCAATTTAATTATTATTTTGCATGAAAGCTTAATTATATTTCTACATGCACTTGGCTTACTGCATTGAGAGAAACAATAACGGATATATCTACATAGCACTTAGAGTGAGTCACCCATTCCAGGTGAACAGATGTGGATTAGCAGGCTCCCGCTAGCACTAAAAATAGCTGTGTAGACCAGTATTTCTCAACCGTTAGTGGACCCCGGGAAAACCTAAAGGTACGTACGTACTTTATACGGAACACCTGATGAAAATGTTCTAAAAAAAGCCAGTATATACCGGCTGTAATGTTCATAATATCTGCATATTATGCATTCAAGTTACATCCAAGCAATTCCAATGCCAGAGATAACCGTGGTGGGAAATTTAAAATGCCCCAGCCGCAGCTAAGGAGCAAGACAGCATTGAAAGCTTTGCTGCAGTTGTGGCATTTTAAATCTCCCAGGCACGCTCTGGCTCTCTGCTTTCCTCCTAAACCCTCCCCACAAAGTTCTGGGTCATTTGTGGAACACCTTCACTATGTCCAAAGAACACTAGTTGAGAAACACTGGGGTAGACAGTGCTTTGAAGTTGCAGCTGAGGCTGAAGTTGGGGCTCAGAAGCCAATGCCACCCTAGGCTTCAGAGCCCTGGCTCCAATCCAGGTTGTAACTTCAAAGCACCATGTACACAGCTTTAAAAAAAAAAAAAAAAAAAAAAAAAGTGCTGGTGTGAGCCATGCTAGCCCAAGCTGGAAAGTTTACTCCAAAAGCAGTGTAGACATACTCTAACACGGTTATTCTCAACTGGATGTACACAGAGGACTTCCAAGAGGTATGCAACTTATCTAGATATCCTGTTTCTCAACCTAGGGGTTGCAACCCCCATGGGAGCAGATTTAGGGGCATCGCAAATGCAGGGCAAGCATTAGGGGTGGCAAGAAGGGCAACTGCCCAGCACTGCATAACTCAGGGGATCCCACAAAGCTAAGTTAAAAGATTCAGCCCTATCGCCAGGGGCATCTGCTTCAGACAAGGCTTGTAAATGAAAAACAGGCTCCAAGATCATATTGAAATGTTAGTCAAATTCCAAAGGGGTAGCTGTGTTAGTCTATTGTAGAAAGACAACAGAGTCTTGTGGCACTTTTAAAGACTAACAGACTAACTCTATTGAAATGTTAGTTCAATATTTCTATTGCCATCAATTTATTTTATAATTCTATGGTAAAAATGAGAAAGTAAGCAATTTTACAGTAACAGTGTGCAGTAACACACTTGTATTTTTATGTTAGATTTTGTAAGCAAGTACTTATTAAGTGAGATGAAACCTGGGGTACACAAGACACCTGAAATGGGTTCAGTAGTCTGGAAACTAGCAAACAAAAGGGCTGGGGTGAAGGAAGTAACAAGGTAATGTGATTACTTGGCTGTTGAAAATAGCTATATACACAATTTACAAGGTTGTTTGTTTATAATAAAAATGTATAAAAACAGATTACTAACATCAGGAAACCCAACAGGAAGATAATGCAGGAGTCAAGACAGGAGATAAGGGATGTGTGTAGAGTTTCAGATGGGGACTAAGAAAAAAGGTTGGCTCTTGGAAACATTATAGAGGAAACAGCAGCGATTTTAGATATGGCTGGGACATGTGTGGTAGAAAATACTGGTTATGGGCCTGAATGACAGAGGGTGGTGGTCTTGTCAACAGCAGTAGCAAAAGCTGAGGAGGAATAGCAAAGGATAAGACAAAAAGCTCAGTTGTGACAACATCAAGCTTGAGTTGAGGGCAAGGCATGCCAAGGACCTGTCAGAGAGGCAAGTAAGCTTGGTTGTTGGGAGTAAAGGTAAATGTGCAAGTTAACAGTATAATATTGTAGCTGAAAACATACAATTGTGTAACTATCTAAATAGGCAGAAAACAGGTTACCGAACAAATTTTAAAAGTGCTGTGCTAATTACTGAACAAGAGAGTTCCATAGTGGAAAGCCAATAGGAATGCTAAAGGCACTAACGAACGATAAGGAGGGTTAGAACTTGGCATCAGCAGGCCAGTAATCTAAAATTGTATACTTCTGCCCTGTTCTGTCTGTCACCGTGGTGAGAGTGGCACTCGCCCACCAAAAAAGGGAGCAGGGAGAACAGGGGAGTCATTTCCAGCCAACAAAGGAAGCTGTCAAAGCAACAAGTCAATACAGTCCATGTTTCCTTAATGTTTTGTTTTAGCAGGCTATTGTAATAATTACAGTGATTTCAGGGAGCAGTTGTATACTCCCAAACCATTCAGCTCCGAGTTATGGAGCTGACCAAGACTGTTCTCTTAACACTCTGACAGCAGCAGTTTCCATCAGGCCACATATCAAAAACTCGTGACATTAAGAATTGTAATGATCAGCAATTTCTAAGTTTAAAGTTCAAATGTACACGAACTGACAAAGGGAACTCCCATGGAAAAGGTTAACAGTTCAACAGGCCAGAAACAGAATAAAATCATCTTTGATTATCTAGTGACAAGGAGTTTAAGGTTTTTGAAAGCTCAAATCTATAACAAAATTAAAAAAAAAAAAAAACACTTAAGATTTTCTGCAACAGTTCACAATTCTTGTTAACTCTATAGATTGAGTGTGATTTCCAGAGATCAGATTTCTCTTCCAAATCTCAAATTCCATCACTCTTCCTTAAAAATAACAGCTTTAGCCAAAAATGTCAGCTATCATTATTTGGTTCTGAAGTTCAACTATTTTGGTCTGTAGCTCAGAATATGAGAGACTTTCACAAAACACCAAAAAAGGAAATGTCTTCTTGTTAGACACCAGTCTGCCACTTGAGAGCAAATTCTACAAAAAATATCTACCACAGTAAACAAAAGCATCTCAACTATGTTTACAGTTGGGTAAAACTAATAAATAATTGTTCATTATATTCCTTTAAACAATGCCACTTTTCTTGCCCCAAAAGGCTCCCCATATTATTTCATTTACTACATTCTCCTCTACTAGATTTTCAATGATGCAGCACAGTCAGAAGGCCATCCTAGTTGAGTTAGAGACAATCTAGCAAGGAATATGATCATTTCCCATGCAAAAGATCACTACTCTCTTCTTGCAAACCCGAGTAACCAAATGAGTAAGAATACAGACTCAATCCTGCAAGGAGCTGAGCAGTGAAGCACTGAGGGCAGGGGTGCACGAGTGCCAACAGTGGCACAGGAGCCCATTCGGAGTGGCACATGATGCCCTCTGCAGCACCACCAAAAATGCTGCTCCTGCCACTGAAAGTGACTCTGGGCAGTTTCTTTGGGGGGCAGCTGGAGTGCGAGGGTCCCCAGGTATATTATAGAAAGAAGCCGCCCTGAGCAGCTCCTCTCCATGGCATACCACCACCAAAAGGAGCCCTTCCAGGTGACTTCTTTCTGAGGTGTGCCTGGGGACCCCTCCCCCAGCAGCCAGGAAAGGGAGCTGTTTCAGGAAGCTTCTTTTGACACCAACCCTGGGGACCCGTCCCAAGGCATGCTATTTAAAGCAGCCACCCAGAGCGGTTTCTTTCCATGAGTGGCTCCTTTTGCTGGCATGCTTGGGAAGTACCTCCCCAACTCCAGCAGTAGTCGCTGCTTCTTTTTGGTGGAGAGGGCCGCTGGTACCGGTTGAGGGTTGGGGAGGAGGTGCCAGTTGACTTAGGAAGTTGTTTAATATTAAGCACGAAAGGAACCCATGGAGATGACTCATGCTTAAAATTGAACTGACAGTGGATAAAGTAGTATCTTGTACTGGACCAAATCCTTTTGATGACAAAGATAAGCATCTGAGCTACAGAGAAGCTCTTCTCCAGATCAGAAATTAAACATGTGCTTAAGTATGGATGATGGTCAGAGTGCTCAGCACCTTGCAGAATACCACCCAGTACATACGCACGCACGCACGCACGCACACTTGTAGTTTGAATGTGTTTTTGAGTCTACCTTAAAACAGACTGCTACTACTTATGACTTTCCTCACATTTTAAAATAGCTGCCAAAACGTGTAATAGCTCAAATTGGAAAGAGATTCCCCCTTATCTATAGCTAACAGAGAACAGAGTTTGTCTAAGTTAACTAGTGATATGTTGAAAAAATTTAGTTTGTTTGTAGTATTAACATATTTGGCTGGTATCATCCAAAAGCATCATATTGAAGAAAATAGCTCACATTCTGTCACCCACATGTACAGATACTGTACAACAGAACTGACAAAAAAGGAAGAACTGAGCTGCATTAGAACAAGACTGAGATACCAGCAGATGTCTGTTCATTCCTGAATTATTGCTAGTAAAAAATACCTTGAGGCACTGAAGACAAAAAAGTCCTTATTTGGTATGAATACAAAACATTGAGATAGCTACATAGTTGAAAAAAAACAAAAGGAAACCATATGATTTACCACACACACAACTTTGATGGTGAAATGTTTACAAGCCTAGAACTTCCAGTTAGTCTAATAAAAGTCAGCCAATTTCTTCTCACACCAGGCCTCTTTTCTTCAGTGAAAGTGGTGTAGTATCTTTCTACAGATGACAGTCCTTAACTAGGAATTTAGATACTGTTTTAATACCATAGGAAAAATCTGGTCAAGTAACTGTCAATCATATTGTCCCTTTCAAGAAGAACTGGACACAGAAATACGTTACATACTGCTTCTAATTTTTAAATAGAAATATAAAAATGACTATAATTTAATCACTGCATGTGCAAGTTTTTAAATATGTAATGTTTTATAATTATAGAATCATGAGTCTATACTGTAGACAGCTAGCCTTTCAAAGCCTGCTTTTCAAATCACAAAAATCCTGAGAAAAATAAATTTCAATTTAAAAGTTATAACAAATTCCCAACCCAGAGAAAACCTGCAGTACCTCAAGCACCATCAATCCCCTCACCCTTTTCCCCCAACTCTCACCATCACTGATTTCCCCACACATATGGGCAGGAGTCTTTACGAACAAGACAAAGAGAAGACGACAATCTCTTACAAGCATCCTATACACTGATGACAAAATTCTTAGAGTGGCAGCATTTCCCCACCTCTCTTGACCTCAGAACCTCCTTCCAGAAAGTTCCTCATTTTGACAAGATCCTCACAGTGCCAGTAGAGCAATGGTTTACAACCAGTGTTCCATGGCACACTGTTGTGCCATGAGACTGCCCAAGTATACCGTGACATTTTGTACAAACGTAATGAAAATCAGTGTAAAACAAACATTTTCTCATCCTAAGCAATATCCCATCCAACCAAAACTACAAATCATAACACTCATGAAAATTAATCGTCAAATTAAGAGCAAGGTATCAGTCTTTCAATTCTAAAACATGAACATTCTAAACATTGGTGGCCAAAGGGCAAAATTGAAATGATGTATTTTTTCCAGTGGATTTGAAACATTGATGCATTTGATCCTTGTTTAGCTTGTTCTATGCATTATGTTGCAAACCTCTCTAGTAAGACTGTAACCATACTAAATTAAGTAAAAATGGGACATTTATGAGCAATCAATTCAGCTGAAACAAGTGGGTGTGTTGTTAAATTGTCTCATTGATGTGTGTCATGTTATTGGAAACGTTGGGAACCACTGCAGTAGCAGAAGCTGTATCTCAATATAGGGGAAGATAGGTAGCGTCCTCCTCAGTCAGCATAGTGACACTGGAGTCACAGTGATGTGTAAATAAGAAGGGATGCATGGGGGCAAAGAGAGCAACAACATGGAATTGTTTAGACCAACCAGCACTGTAACATGCTTATTTCCCCAATAACAGCACAAGACCAACTCATTATTAATGAGTTATTAACCACACACCTGAAACTGAAGATGTGGTACCCCCTGACAGCAGACCATAGGCTGCCAGGCTCTGAATTGCTTCAATGAAGAGGAAGAGTTTTGCCAAACATATTGGTCCTGCTTTTATTATGTAGACATGTACAAAATGATCCAA
Source organism: Pelusios castaneus (assembly GCA_007922175.1). Classification (NCBI taxonomy): domain Eukaryota; kingdom Metazoa; phylum Chordata; order Testudines; family Pelomedusidae; genus Pelusios; species Pelusios castaneus. The sequence continues at coordinate 2,986,524 of ML685812.1, forward strand.
ATATAAACATGATTAAGAAAGAACCTCACTTTTTTCCCCCAAAGCAACATGTGTTAACACCACATTTTCAGATATGCTATTCCCTGCTCATGGAGGGTATGTCAGAAGAGCTCTACTCTCCTGTCAGAACATCCAAACAAGAATACCATTTACCTCCAATGCACACTAAGCCAAGTGTGAAGTGAAGGAGTGTGTAAGTCAAAATAAATAAATAAGGTACACGATTAGAAGATTCTGCCTTTGCTCTGCAAAATGTTATTGAAGAAGCCCAAATAAAACACACCACATTCAGCAACTGAAGCTTCTGCTAAGCTGAGACAAATTTTTGTACAGCTTCACTGCATTTCTTTGAGGTTATAGGATATCTTTAAACAACCTAGGCATTAGCTTGTCATTAAATGAAGTGTATATTTATTTTAGCCCAGATGGCAGTCTTGCACTCAAAAAGTAATTACTACCAAGCTTGTTTTAGTCTTTTAAATATAGCTAAACAACCTTTCAAACCAAAATATGAAATAACTAATGAAAAATAAATACTGCATTCTCTCTCCAAGGTAAGTGTGTCAAATTGCAATGGTCAACCATGGAAGTTAGAGACAGGACTGTGTGCCACATTAGATCATCCCTTAATATAAAACAGGCTAAGTCAGTCTCCCTCCATAGTTAATTCCTGGCCAAGTCATTTGACCTTTCCAACAGGGTGATTACAGAGATCTGGAAGTAAAATTCATATTTTAGTTTACTGGGATTTCAAATAATACATTATATTCAATTGACTGTTTCATTATAGACACAGCGAATAGAAAAATCTATTGCTAGGGCTACCTAACACTTTCCATTATAAGACACTTACAGTGTTGCTTATAATTTCACTAAATGTTTAACTGTTTAGGTGAAATTTTCCATGATGGGTTTTTGCCTCAGGTTAACATTTGTTGGAAAGTTTCCAACAACAGAGGGTCAGCAATTTTAGAGACCAGGATTTGGGAAGGTGGAGAAGAGGGGGGGGGGGGGACAGTGTTAGAAGAAAAAAGCTGACAAAAGTTTTTCTGAGCTGCTCTAACACCTTCATGTTCTGGAGTAGGGTTTTGCTGTCACTTTGGGAATTGATCTTACTGTCTGTGAAAAGTACACCCAGATTTGTCTGAGTCATAAGCCTCTGAAAGAAAAAACTGTTTGCACACGCTCAGTAGTGGTCCGTTAGAGGTTGGCAAGAAGACTCTCTCAACATTCCATTTCTACTGATTACTCTCTGCACTAAATACACTAAGTATGCTCCATCCATTCAGTCTTAATTCAGCCCTCTAGTGACTACTCAGCATGATACAATCTTAAATTACATGACCCCATACTATTTTTTGTGCAAGTCCACTGCCTCACTCAGTGCACTGGACAGACTGTACTCTGGGAGTCAGTCAGGATTATGCTGTCAGTGCAACCCATGGTTCATTAACTACATACCTTCCAAATTATGCAGCTAACGAAGCAGGGAACTATCGGAAAAGAAAGAAGAGACCCATAGAGAATACTATCTTGGAAAACTGAATTCTATCCTTGCTTAGCAACACAGAGAGTCAGTGGCAAACCTAAGTCACTTAAACCAAACTTTTCACTGATGGCCACTAGCATCATTTTCCTAATCCAGCAACAGCCAAACAAGATCATCCAAACAAGGTCAGATAAACACCAAATCCATTCTGAGGTGCAACGAATGCACCCCACCTACCTATTATTTTTGCTACACTAATATATAGAGCAGAGCCCTCTCAAACTTGATAACGCATTTGAATTCATATCTGGAGTATGCGTTTAAAAATCATATTTCAGCTATCGTTTACTTTGGAATGCCAGTACAACATTTACTAAAGAAACAGATCTGTTTGTCTGCTGAAACTCCCCTTGCCTGTTCCACTTTGTGGTAAACAAACACAGGAGAGGGGAAACTACAAGAAACTTCTATCTTGGATGAAGCTGATACTTACTGCTTAACTTTCCACTCTGCCACTTAATGGCTATGTCTATACTACAAAAGTTAGTTCAAATTAGTTAATTCAAACTAAATTTTAGTTAGTTTGAATTAACTTAATTCGAACTAGCATGGGCCCACTAGAATGCTAGTTCAAACTAGCCATGGCCATGCAGGGCACTTGCTTAGTTCGAATTAGTCAGTTGCAGGAAGGTCAATCTGCCAGTTAGTTCGAACTAATATGGCCACATTTGACTTAGTTCAAATGAACCATTAATTCGAACTCAGCAATCGAAATTATTAGTTCAAATTAAGGAAGCCCTTAATTCGAACTAATATTCGAACTAACTTGCAAATGTAGACATAGCCAAAGATAGTACAAAGTTTTCTTGCTACTGGTTTCATTCTCAGTCCTTTCTTTGCCTCCAAAACTGCCAGTACAGCTTTCAACTGTCCAGAGAATGTAATATTGCCCTTATCTTTTCTGATCATAATCACACAAGATAAAGGACCCTGATAAGAAGTCCATTCCATCTTCAGTTTAAGAGATTGTGGAGCAGACAGAGGGTGCATGGCTGAATGGGTGCACGTTTCAACCCCTTTCCTTTTCAAGACGATTTTTTAATTTTCACAGCTTCAACCATTAGCCTCTCTTCAGATTGCCAACAAGAAAGCCAGTTTGTAAAATCTGTGATGATTTGTGGCATGCATATCTCCTCTTAGAAATAGAAACTCAGAGCAAGTTCCCTTGCCTACAAAAGAAGCCTTCTTTGACCTAAAAGATAAGCTATAATATTAAGAAGTTCTTGTCAAATGACAGAGGTAATATCATTCTATAGTCTCAGTGCCTGAAACATGAGGGCCACTTTTCTGTCACACTTTTCCTTCCATGGATAGCCTGATAATATGAACTTGGCTCTGTACCAAAACAAACCTTTCAAGACTATGTCTCTTCTCACCCTGCCATCAGAGATATCCATCAGAAAACGAAGAGTGAGAAAAGCAGTTCAACTAAAAATAGCTTCTTGAAATGGTAGGGAAGTTGACAGAAATTGTCAGGCCCCTGGCTCAAATACAGAGAAAGCAAATAGGTCTAATTCTTTCTTATTGCTATTCAACAAAGTCTGATTTTATGGTCTTTGCAAGGAGAGTTCCAATTTTTTCATCTCTTGTAAACATCCACCCATGTGCTTTTTTTTATTCCCAGTGGCACAAAATGACCAGTGAACCTTTGGCCAGAAGAAAACCCAATGGCCTGCTATTCTGCCTGCCTTGACATGTTTCCAAAGGAAGTTAACAGCCTTGTTCCGCTCGCTACCTATCGTGACTTCACGGGACATCTACAGAAGTACAGTGTTGTCAAATATTTTTCATATGTTGTTTTACACAGCATTATTAGGACACTCAAATGCAAGCTACTGTACATTGAAAATGTTTTAAAAACACTATATCCCAAACTGAGAACTCTCAATGTCTTGCAGGATAGCGCATATAGTTACCAATACTACTACTAATGAATTTGACAGGATGGGTATAAAGTTACGCTCCTGGTTCTCTACGTATACTTGCATCAGTAAAATTCCACTTCATTTGCTTTCATTTCCTCATTCCCAAGCATGATTTAAAACAAAAAAAAAAAAATCAGACAGAACATGTGTGGTCTAAAAATAAATCATATACATTTGTATCAAACAGACTCAGCAAGGTTCTAGCCAGCGGAAACTGACAATCCCAAGCGTCATCTTAGCTCAGAAGTATCCTATTGCCTTATTCCCTTAATTTAGAATTATTTTCACAGATGTCAGCATTTTTTAAAGTAGATCATTTCCAAGTATTAAGAAATTGTATCCCAAAGTGTGGCATTAGAAGTGTCACAACCTATGCAGTCAAGGTTATATTAACAATACAAGGGTGGGGAGAGGATTTGGTTTTTAAAAGTTACTTTTTCTGCACAATGTACAGCATCCTTAGTAAGTTGACCTAACCGCCCTTAAGTCGATGTAATAAAGTTGATTTAAGGGTTAATCCATGTCCACACTGTGCTTAAGTCGACCTAAGGAGTCGACTTAAGGGTTAGGTGGACCTAACCCACGATTCTGACTAAATCGACCTAAACTTTCCTTAAGTAGACTTAAGGAATTTCTTAAGTCGACTTAATGAAAGTCCAGTGTGGACAGGGAGTAATTTAGATCGACCTAAGGCTACTCAAGTCAACTTAAATTGCCAGTGTAGACACAGCCTTTGTTACAGGTATTGTTTATACATAATACTCTTTATGCACGAAATGGAAGGTTTTGAGTTAGTGTAACTGTACACAACCTCTTCAGCTGCAACTGTAAATCCTTAAAGTTCCATCTATTTCTTATATTTAAAAAAAAATTCTAAATGGTGAATGATGAAAGAAACCAGTTAATCCAGCTGGCAAAGACTAAATGGCATATATCAGTGTCATTCTCAAGCTGTGAGCTCAATGGTCCTCAGTCAACTAGACTGCCTGAGAGCATGGGGTTACAGAAGCATCAGTGATAGCTAATTTGTCCAGCAGATACTGGACTGTGTGACTGTGTTCCAGATTAAAAAGAACTGGTTTGATCATCACAGTACAAGCCAAATTTGCTGGGCTGGTAGGTAAATGGAGATATTTTGTTAAGGAAAATAATTGAGACAATAAAATCATGAAATCATGATGCCACTTTTATGGTGATGTTGCCAAGCATAAGCACACCCAGAACACTGGGCTACTTCATCCAATACCCTGAATCTGGCAGCAGTCAGTACTTTAGAAAATATTGCACATTAACATTGTGGAGCTGTACATTGATTCACAGGTGAAGTTTATAAGATTGAGGCAGATTTCATTATGGCTATAATCAGCTTGCATAACTACCAATATTGTTGATGCACATAAAGTCAGAAAGCCTTTATTATTTTAAATAGAGTAAAAATATGGGTCTTGGTTTCTTGTGGTAATAGGTTCCAGAAGCTGACACCCTGCATCAAGTGTAATTTGCTTTTATTTGCTCTAATGTCAATGCTCTTAAGCTTTGACACATGCATTTTTTTGGACTATGAGCCAAAGTAAAAAGCATTTTTTATTCTCCCCATCTTCTCAGTTTTATTCATTTTATTTTGCCCAATTTATTTTGCCATCTGGAAGAAGTCATGTTATACGGAAGTAATGGCCTTTCTTTGAATATCCCTTAGTCAACTAGATCTCCATCTTCATTTATTTCAGGCTAATTTTTTAATTCTTTCCATATGAAAGTTCAGCCGTAGCGTTTATTTGTGACTCCCTGTTAGACTTTTTCCTTAGCTATCACGCCAATCTTGCTGCCAATGAAGGATCAGTCTTTTTTAGGAGAGGCATCAACAACCCAGAATATAGATCAGCACAACTGTATTTGTCTTATTTTACATATTGGGTTCGATCCTTGACTTCAGTCCTGGGAACAGTCCCATTGGACTAGTCATATGCTTCAAGTTAAACATATCCTAAGGACATTGCTGGATGAGAGCCAAAATGCTCAACATCTTGGACCATCAAGCCCAGAGTTCAAATGTCTCATGTTGAAAGTACCCCAAGACTCTTATCCTGCATATGTCGCCTCCACCTCCCCACACAACCCCCTTCCATGTCCTATATCCCACTCAAGTTTCTCTGCCAACTATTTCATGAGTTTTTACACCCCTTCCTCTATTTTTGCCTGGTTTTGTCACCCTTTATGTTCAGGGCAGACTCTTGATCAACATTTCATATATAAACTTATTTTTCTATAGTAACACTTCTGTATTACTCAAATAATGTCACTCAGTCATGGCAAGCACTACAAATGTTTTTATGGGATTCTAATTTAAATACATGGTGTACAAATTGTAGTGTCAAATATATCACAAACATTTGGACTTCTAAGTTAAAAAATACTTAATTCACACTTGCAACTGCAACATTTCAATTGAAGAACTCATGGCAGTCTATATTATTTTTCTAGTGACAGCACAACTGATTATTTCCATTAAAACTGAATAGCAATATAAATGAACGTCAAGAAAAAAATTCCTGAGAGTCACAAGAGACTTAAGTTTGTTTAAATAAAGTCTTTTTCTTAAGAATTTTACATGTCATTTCAATACTGTTAGGAGACCACCTTACTGTTTGCCAACTACCCAGAATAGTGTTGTGCTAAGTATTGTTTAAATTTAATGCAAGGCAGTAAAACAAAGCAACAGCAAGAATTTCGTTGTCAACACAATGACCAAGATTCACCATCACAAACTAGAATGAATTCCAGGCATGACTGCAATAAACCCAAGAAGGTCACAATAGACAGCAGGACCTTTGTAAGGGAATAGAAATAACCCTGCTGCTTTGTTACTATATATATATATTTTATATATATAAAAATCAATGTATTCAAAACACTTTAATTAGCAGTCAAACTATGCAGGGAAGGCATTTATGCTTCACTGGGAAGAGAAGGATGGAGTGTGGGTACATGCTGTGCTAGTGTACCAGGAACACAAGACTGAACTCTTCTAATTATCAGACAGGAGGAAGAGTCACATACCAAAACTAAGTAGGTTTTAACTCCAGACCAAACACATACACACTCTCCAACTCACAGTGAAAAAAAACCATCCAGAAGTAGCGGAGCTCATGTAGAATTGTCAGATTTTATTTTAATTTAATTTTTGCTCAGAGAGACTATCATGGCCCCAATCCTGCAACACAAGCTACTCAAATGTGGTCTTACTTAGGCCAGCTGGTATAGAATCACTGGAGTGGGGCTTACAGCTTTAATTGTTTAGATCAATTTGTGTACTTGTTTAGCTCATTCCAATACAACAGCACATGTAAGTAGGCTTGAAGCATGGGGAACAATGATAATGAAGGATAAGTGCAATACATAGTCTTAAAATATTGCTCCCTCTCTCTGCAAAACTTCTGGTTTAAATCTACCCACTCATTACATAGTTACACTATGGTTCCCAGACACACTAGATGTAGTATTACTATTCTCTATCATTTATCATGGTTTGATATATACTGTGAGATGTGCCAAATAGGAGTTCCTGACCAAAACATTTCTAGGACCTGAATTTCAATAACGCTGCAATCACTACTTTCCATGTGAGCAGCTCATACCTGCAAGTGAAAGGATTACATCTCTAGATGCAACCAGCTGCACCCCATGGTTCATCACAGTCATATTTCTTTGCCCATGTAAACTGACAGTCATCAAAAAAATCCAAAGTTTGAAGTGACAAGTATGATACATTCAAAAGCAAACCAATAATGTTGACGCATCTAGAGACACTTTAATATAACCCACACTTCAAGAAATGTGGTGGTTCTTTGAGAAGTGACTGTAAAAACAGCACTCTCAGATTCAAAGTTTGCTGTTAATCAGTAGCTCAAAATCATTTGTTGACAATCTCCTGTCAGCCATGTAAACTCAGTCTTGGCTTAAGAAAAAGCAGGCACTATATGCTCTGACTTAGGCATCAAGACTCATAAATCTTTATTTGTGATCATTTCCATAGCACTCAATTCTGTATTATTTAGAATAAAAAAAAAATGTTGCTGGGCCAAAATTCCCCTTGATCTCAGCAGCATAATGCACAGCTGAATAAGGTTACCAAGGCCTAACTGAACCAGCAGTATTTGGACTGGAATTGAAAAAGTTAAGTTTGACAATGCAACAGAATCTAGATCCCTCTCCCAGAGCAACATCAACTCTGTACTCATAAGATGTTGTAAGAAGTAACTTATCTTTGTCACCAAAGTAAATAGTGTAGTGGGGAAGAGAATATGTTAAATAAGGAGTAATTTTACATAAATACTTTTATAATAGAATTGCCCTTCAAAAAACTGGTTTACACAAAAGAAGCCCATGTTAGTAGAGAATTAAAATGAAGTCTTCCATAACTAGGGTTCCTAATATTCTGAAAGCCTCAATATTGCAAAATTTGTATTACTATGTTATATACAACAAATAGCCTCAGCCCCTCAGACATTTGTGTAAGGCTTTAAAACTCAGCCCAGATTCAAGACAAGTGTTCATTAAATGCTACTTGAGGGTAGTGAAATGCTGCATTGGTATCAGGACAGAGAAAGATTTTATCTGTTTTGACTTAGCTCCTGAAATCCTTTGAATAATAGCAGTTAAGCTCACAAACATTGTACAAACACCCGTTGTATATTCATTCAGGAACATGTTCATTCAGGAACATTTTAATGAAACACCATTTACAACTACTGCACATAGTTTAACTACTTTTTTAAAAAAAATTGTAAACAGGAGGGTTTTGCAAGAATAGATATTGAAAGAGCATAAACTCAGTTAATATATGCTGAAAAATAATAAGCAACATAGCCTATTTTCTAATTAAATATCCATGCCCCTCCTTTATATATATTTATCCATCTCTCTATCCTTCTCCACCCCTTCCCATTTCCCCCCCCCCCCCCCCCCCCCCCCCCCACACAAAAACCTTTTAAAAAATGCATCCTTCTGCTCAAAAGCTATCTTTAGCATAAGGCATGATAGAATTTGTGTCAGCAACTTTTCACCTCTGCTTCATATCTATGGAAACCAGGGTGAAAGGAAATACTTCCATCTGATGCATAGAAAAAAAGCACAATACTGTTACAAACATTTACCCTCCCCAAGGGACCTTGGTGGGAGGCCTCAAACATGAAAGAAAATTAATTTTCCAAACAGATTTTAAAACAAAGCTCTTCTATCCTAAGGGACAAGGTGACACCCACTGTACAAGTGATCTGTCCTTGCTCTTAGCAGGAGGATCTTGTTGCAGAAACACTCGTCTTTGTAGGTTTCAGGTATTACATAATGTAGTAGACTTTTTTGGGGGGGGGAAGGGGGGGAGGAGTCCATAAAGGCAAATATGCTCACCCTTGAGATTGTCAGAGGCATATTGAAGTCTTTTCCACCTTGAAGCCTAAACCCCCAAGGAGCAGGGCCGACCAAAGACACACTGTAGTTGCTCATGGTGTTGGATGCTCAAGGTCTGTGGAAGAGGATTAATTTTTTAATGTAAATCTTAACAAGATATGTACACAGTGAAATGGAAATGCAAACATGTTAACTTAAAAGCACTGTCAATTTAAATATATGTTGCAAATTCTTTTTTTCTGCTGTGTACCAAATTATTATTAAAAGTGAATTGACTTTAAAAGACTGGTTTGTCACTATTTGTGCTTTTTGTTGACTTTTTGGGCATGTCAACTTAGAAGAAAAAAAATCAACTTTTAGTTTTACTTTCTGATTCTCAGTACTGCAACATTTGGGTTTCACACACTGCATGGCTATGATTTTTTTAACAATTGTTTTCTTTGGAAAAAACATTGTGGAAATATTTCTTCTAGGATTCTGTCTGGAGGTTTTTTAAAGCTTGTTTTTACAAAATTAAGCATTGGAACTGAATTTAAATTGACAGTGGTCCCAAATATTACTTAAGTTCATTAAAATTGTAATAGTTTATGGAAAAGATGAGAGCACATTTATTTCCCACAGAATATATTTCCTGTGATTGATTTATTTAGTCATAGCTACACTGGTAAGATTACCACATCAAAACTCATTCATAAGGAGTGCGCATGTTTCGCTAACACTTTCAAATATCAAAATCTACAAAAAGATTAATTTCAAAGTTATTCAGAGGAAAAAGTTTTTCTTCTTCTTGGCATTTTTACCTGCAGTGTAATGCACATTAAACACCAATTCCAATTCAAGTGTTACAAATGAAACCAGAAAGAAATGCAAAAATCTGTAACCAGAGTAAGTTCTGTAGCAAGTACCATGGCAACTTCTTTAAATTAAGAAAAATAATGTTAAGAGTATCCCAATATCATCTTCCCTCCTCTCCAAACAAGGATAAAGGATTACCTTTAAAAGACACGCTGTGCACTTAGGTAATTTTGTTGCTCAGTGTCAACGGTAGCAGTTTCAGCTGCACCACATATAGGTAATATTACAATGACATCTTAGGAGTAGCTACCTTCTATTTTTATATATTTGTGAAGAGGGAGGGAGCGTGCAGTACTGGGTGGATTACTGTAAGACTACACCAAAGCACTGTAAGCACTGTTCCATAATTACTTAATATAGGAGATTTAAGGTGGAACTTCTGTAAAATAAAAGAAAAAGGTGTTTCAAATACCAGGAAAGGTCTACAAAAATCTCTCAACATAAGTCCAACAACACACTAAAATTATTTCTTGAGAAAATTAAAATGTAATTAGATTTGCAGATAAGCCTCACCAAGAGAGTCTAGCTGTTCAGACTTGTTCTCAATTAAGGGCCAAACCATAATAGTCCTTTTCACACCAGTAGGTCCATTTAACTAAATAAAACATAACTACTGGACTAAGGCAGGCTAACATGATCACCTTTAGGAACCACTCCCCTTAGCTAACAACAGAAATTGTTTCTTTCACCCTTGTGCCAGAAGCTACAAAAGGATTATTGCTCCCACTGAACCTTCCAATGACTCCCTAGTTCAAATGTTACTTCTCTTCCCTCCCCCTCACTCACCCACACAAAAGGGAAATGTCCAAGGAGTTTGATACATGATCTTTATAGGGTCTGCTCACTAGTTCCAGTAAGAACTACAACTGAATTATTCTGTGTACTAAATGGTGAATCCCACATAAATATGGATTTCAGTTTACTGAAGATTTTATTGCCACTACAATCATAAATTAATGACTGGGGGAAAATGAACCTCATCTTAGCTGTTGGGAGACACACTGTTCACCAATAGGAATTGACAAGATTCCCCCCCCCCCCCCAAAAAAAAGCAGGGCAAAAATTAAGTGTGTAATTTTTTTCTGAATGGGTTGTAAAGGTGGGAGAGGGTGGTGGAAGAGGGACAACTAACAACAAAAATCCAGCAAAACAGACAAGGAGCCCTGTGGCACTTTTAAAGACTAACAAATTTATTTCTTTTATGAGCTTTCGTAGAAGAATATCCCATTTCATCAGACACAAAATGGGATTTTCTCCCACAAAAGTTCATGTGATAAATAAATGTGTTAGTCTTTAAAAATGCCACAGGACTGCTTGTTTGTTTTCCTGAACTAGACTAACACGGCTACCCCTCTGGAACAAAAATCCAAGAAAAAGATACTGTAACTTTTTTTATAACTGTAACTGTGAAGGAAGAGGAAATGATTTGGCATAGTAAAGTATAATGTACCTCCCTGTATATTCTGCCTCCCTCCAGCTTTGAGCTTGCTGTAAAACTGCATTTCATAAACTAGAGTTATATATGGGATGGGGGGAGGGGAAGACTGAGAAGATAGATTTACTGATCTGTTTATGCCACTGTTAAAAGTTTCTATACCTGGTACAAAGGAGAGGTATCATACAGTGAACTGACTTTGCCTCAAACAGAACATTGTGCAATGAACTAGCTAAAGGCTAAATTGTGAAACTCTCATTCATGTTGATGAGCATTCAGCGAGTCTTCTTGTGTAAGCGCTCAGCAACATAAGGGTTTCACAATCTAATCATAAGAGTGTGTGTATCATCGCCCTCTGCTGGAGGGAATAAGAATTGTTCAAGGTAGGTCATAGTCCAACAGTGCTCAGAGGTAAGAGAAATGATATTTCAGCTAAATTGATTGGAGCCTGTGCTTTCAGGAGCTCTGATGCTCTGCTGCAGTGAATGAGACTCTCTGGTGTGCAGAACAGCAATAATGATGACACACTAAGTGTACGCATTTTTAATAGCAAGAAGACATAAAAAGTAGGTTTGGTTCTATGAGAAGTCTCAAGTCATCCATAAAGTGCAGGGAAAAAAAACATTAAACACCTCACCGTTAAAAAAAAATTAAGCTGTGGTGTACAAGTGAAACTGCTGGCTTTACTGTTCATGTAGCTATCTGGTTACAAAAGTCCAGACAGGCAAGAGGAAATACATAGCCATGATCAAACAAACCATTACACACCCTAAACCTGCCCAACCCAACTCAGCTATGAACTTTCCTTTTCAAAAATCCCCCCCCCCATCATTTTTGGTGTTACTTAAATGCAAGCATGTTGCATAAAGAACCCAAAAGAGACAGAGCGCACAAGGCAAGCATGCACACGCAGGCTCCGGCTTGCTGTGCTGGCACCTACAATCACGGTGCGTTTCCTGCCTTGATTAGCGCTCTTTTAAGGAAAAGCAGCAGATAAATACTAATAGGTCGGCCTCTGTTTTCCTCGAAACCAACACCACAGTGTGTGTTTTCTCTCTCTTTCAAACGGGCTTCAAAGGGTCAAAGCAAGAACCGAAGCCAATCACAACTCGGATCAGCTCCAAGGACCCCCGTTTAGACACAGCTGCTTTTCCCTCCGGAGTGACTCCACCGGTGGGGGGGGTTCTGACCTGCCCGCCCTCCCGTGGGTCCCGCAGAGGGCAAGACGCTGCCACCCATGCCCCGCGGCCCCCTCCCTCGCTCAGGATGGTGCTGCCGGCGCTCCGCTGCGCCCCCGAGCCGGGCACTGCACCCCTGGGTGCCCGAAGGCTGCTCCCCCACCCGACGCTCTGGCCCGGCACGGGGCCCTTCCCCGGCACCTCTCGCAGGTGCCGCGCGCCGCCCTCCAGCACCTGAGAAGCGACGGGACTCAGCGGCCAGCGCGCGCGCCAGCCCAGCCCGGGCGGCCCCTTCCCTTCCCCAGCCGCGGCGCGCGGCACCTGCTCACCTGACAGCCGCCGGGACGCTCGGGCGAGACCCAGGGAGCTCACAGCGCGAGACAGACTGGAGGCGGCTGGGGCTACGTCCCGCCGGGCGGGCTGGTTTTCACTTCCGCCTCTCTCTGCTCCTCCCCCCCAGCCCGCGAGGGGGTGGGGGGAGTTCTCAGCTCTCCTGGGGAGGGAGAAGAAGGAAGCCCAGGACAGCTGAGACAATAGCCGGCCATGCAGACACAAAGGGCCAGACGCAAAAGAAAGGACAGCCAGGGACTAATTAACGCGGCGGGGCGGGGTGTTAGCAGCCCGGTGCAAAGTCCCGTACGTGGCAGCGCTCTGCCAAAGACATCGTAGGCCCTTGACAGGGTGGCATGAAATGACTCAAGACAATACGACATTCCCCTTAGTGTGAAATCGTTTAAAACGAGAGACAACAGCTGCCCGGGAGGAAGATCAAGTGGTAATAAGAGGAATAATAGGTTCAATGGCAAGTCTAGAGAGGCAGATATTAGTGGAAGTGGCACTAGGATCCTCAAGACCGAGTTGTGCTGGGCACAGTGGGTGGATGTATGGGTGGCTTTATGCCACTTATGCCCCACTGCTTCTCCACTACTGCGAGCAACTGGGGGCCTTTCCGGCAGCAGGCAAGGATGCCCAGCTTGTGTTCCAGCCCTACTTCCTTTTCCTGGCCATGCCCCCAGCCCTGGGGCCATAGCTAATTCCAGATACTCACTTTGGGATTCTTCTCTGCCAGAGGGCTAAGATGTGGCCAAATGAGTGTGCACAGTATAGTGGGAGAGAGAGAGATTATAATACTACAGCACTTTTCATCATCAAAGCACTGTAAACACTTTAAACCAGTGGTTTTCAAACTTTTTTTTCCAGGACCCAATTGAAAAAAAAAATCATTTATGCTTGTGACCCAACAATTACATCTTTGAGCAATGCATTCCAGTCTTTTGGTGGTGGCAAAGGGTCTGAGGGTCTTCGACCCAGTACTGGGTCCCAACCCTGTGTTTGAAAAACACTGCTTTAACCGATTAACACAATACTTCTCCAAGTAAGGACTATCCTCTATTTCATAGCATAAGAAACTGAGTCAGAGAAGTTAAGTGACTAACTCGAGCATGCAGTGGAAGTTATTGTCAAGGAAAGGAAAGAACTGACAAATTTCACTGGACCATAGTAGTCCTGTGCAGGTGTATACAGACAGTCAGCTCTTATTTACATATGTATAATTACAAAATTTCCCCTCTTTTTGAATGTAAACTCTGTACCTTACAGCCTCAGCTGTGGTCAGCAGAAAAACTGGAGCTGTAGTTTCCTCACTATAAAAGAGAGGGCATTTATTCTCTATTTGGGGCTGTCAGCATTAGAATTCACTGCATCTCTTAGTCTGAAATAGGACAAAACTGCTGATTATCAAAGAACACTGCATGGCTCAACCATTTACCCAGCTTTTAGGGAAAGAAAAGGCCTATAAAGGCAAGTATTGTTAGAAAAGGAGGTGGTGGTGATGAGAGGTAGTTTGATTTTATCTCTGTCTAGTTACTTCCTAATTCAGAGATGAGGAGAAACTGCTGGGCTGGTTTTAATTTTTTGTTTTGTTTTGTTTTTGGTTTTTTTTTAATGTTTGGCAAAAGAATCTAGGAACTTGGGTAGGCTTTTTTAAAATATATTTATTAAAAATAAAAAGAATTATAGTGAAAATGACTTCACAAGAAAAGGTTTATCCAAGTAAACACAATAAATAATATACAATTCAAGTAAACTTGGTTCCTGCAAGGTGATCTGCATTCAAATGGAGTCCTGTTAACTTTCCTGGGGCTCTGCATGAACTCAGCCCCCACCCAGCCTGAGTAGCTTGCAGAATTACACAACCTTGGTTTCCCACTTTCCACCTTCTGAGCCTTTTCCTTTGGCATTGCAGGGGGCCTAGGACATGATTCCATGAGCTCCAGTAAAGTCACCGGTGAGTAAAAGCTACAGTAGTAGCACTGAACCTTAAGTCTGCCTGAACTGTCACTTGTTTAACTTGACTATTGATTACTTAATTAATCTTGATTCCCCACCCCCCACCATGGCTGTTTTTTTAATGTATTTACGTAGCTGAACGGCGCTTTTAGTAACTGTTCCTTCTTAACTTCCTTTTCCCAGCCCACATTAAGCATCTCTACTCAGGCTAAAAAGAAAATCTCCATTACACACAGAGACTTAAGCGCCATCACGTGATTTTAAGTTCCCCATAACAATGATTTTTCTTTCTGTCACAAGGTTTTTAGGTCAGTTTCACACTATTTTATTTATTAGCTTAGAAGGAGCTTCGGTTTGTACTCTCACTCCCAAAAATGTCACTTAAGACATCTTCAGGGGCAGGCAGTCCTGTCCCAGACCCACAATAGAGCAAAGTAGTGCAAAGCTTCAGGGACCTGTTTGACTTTGCATTTAGCCTAGAATGCCATGCAGCCTTGTTAATGAAAAATATCTTTGTCCGTTTCCAGTTTACTAGGAAACCAGCCTTTCCTCCCAGAGGAGGATATGGCCTTAGTGATCCATACCTTCACCTCCAGCCTGAATTTCTGTAACAGTGTATCTGGGGGCTGGAGGGGGAAGTAACACAGAGGTTCTTGCTCATGCTCACTGCCTCCTCAGTCAGAGGAATACTGTAAACACAGCATCCTTGAATTCCACTCCTTCCTTTGACTTCTAGACCAAATCTATGGCCCAGTAAAGTCTTAATTCTGCTCTTCAAGACTATCCTTAGGGTCATGACGCTCCAACTTCATAACAAAACCCATGTTGCAGCATCCAAGAAGTGGAGACAACTCATTTTTTTTTATCAAAGGTCTACTAGGCCACACTGCAAAGCCCTCCTCTGTGACAAAACTTTCTATTACAACCAGATAAAAGGGAAGGCTAAAATAGAACACTATCTCCTCCCTCCCCTCACCCCCAAATCCCCCAAACCTCCTTGTATCCCAAGCACAGCTTCCTTTTCCAAGGAAGAAAGAAGTGCAGAAATTAAAACCCACTATAGACCTACCTCCACAGACCCAATTTAGAGTCATAAAAACCTTGAGAGGTCATCAAGTCGAATCCCCACTGCTGTGGCAGGAGCAAGTGAATCTAGACCAGAGATCCCCAAACTGGAGGGTGCCTCCTTCTCAGGGAGGCACAGAGGAACCTTCAGAGGCATGTTGGGCTTGGGCCAGCCCCCCAGTGTCAGAAAGTAAGCACCACCCAGCTCTGATTTGCCCTCATCTCCAGCACCCACCTCCTAGCTGAAGCCCCAGCCTCCACTCCCAGCTCCCCACCCCTCTCCTGCTCTCATCCCATGCCCCATTCCTAGCCATAGCCTGTGCCTGGGCCCCTGACTCCAGACGCCAGTCCTGTTCATAGGCCCAGGCCGGGTAGTCCTGGCCATTCATGGGCCCAGGTCCCACAGTTGCAACACCAACTCCCTGGTCCCCGCCACAGATTAGGCCCTAGCTCCTAGCTCCATTCACAGCCCCTGACCATGGCTTTGGCCCTGCTCCCAGCACCAGCTCTAAACTGCAGCACCTGGAGTGGTGCACAACCCCAAAAGTTTGAAGACCACTGATCTAGACCATCCCTGATGGGTGTATGTCCAACTTGTTCTTAAAAACCTCCAATGATGGGAACTCCATGGGAATAGTTTGCCTCTCTTGCAAACCTATTCCCATGCTTGATACTCTTCTAGTTTGAAAGATGTTCCTAATATCTAACTTAAATCTCCCTTGCTGCAAATTATATCTATTATGCTTTGTTCCATCTTCAGTGAACATGGAGAACAATTGATCCTTATCTTCTTTCTAATAACAGACCTTATCATGTGAGAAAATTTACCAGGTCCTCCCCTCAGTCTTCCTTCCTCAAGACTATATATGCCCAGTTTTTTAAATCTTTCCTAATAGTTCAAGTTTTCTAAACTATCATTTTTGTTGCTCTCCTCTGGGTTTTCTCCAACTTGTCCACTTCTTTCATAAAGTGTGGCATCTAGAATTAGACATAATACTCCAAGTGGCACCTCACCAATGCTGAGTAGAGTGGGACAATTACCTCTTATATCATACATACAACACTCATGTTAATACCCCAACATATTAGCCTTTTTCACAACTACATCACTTTGTTGACTCATATGCATTTTGTGATCCACTACAACCCCCATTTGTTTTCTGCAGTTCTACAATCTAATCAAGTTTTCCCCATTTTGCAGCTATGCATTAGATTTTTCCTTCCCGAATTAAGTATTTTGTACTCAATTTTACTGAATTGCATCTTGTTGATTTCAGACCAATTCTCCAATTTGTCACGGTCATTTTGAATTCTATTCCTGTCCTCCAAAGTGCTTTACAATCCTCCCCAGTTTAGTTTCATCTTCAAATTTTACACACACACTCTCTCTCTCTCTCTCCCCCCCCCCCCCCCAGTTACCAAGGAAAATATTGAATAGTACTGGCACCTGCAGAGCCCTGTGTAACAGCAACTATTTGAGTACAGTCTTTCAACTAGTTGTGCACCTACCTTTCAGTACTTTCATCTAGACCACATTTGCCTAATTTGCTTAGGAGAGCTGTGAGACTGTCAAAAGCCTTACTAAAATCAAGGTATATCACATCATCTGCTCCCCCCACCCACCTATCCAGTAGGCTAGTAACCCTGTCAAAGAAGGAAATTACATTGGTTTAGCATGATTTGTTCCTGACAAATCAATACTGCCTATTCCTTATGATCCCCTCATCCTCTAGGTGCTTACAAACTGATTGTTTAATAATTTGTTCCAATACCTTTCCAGGTACTGACATTAGAGTAATAGGCCTATAATTCTCTCTCTGGGTTCTCTTTGTTCCTCTTTTTAAAAATAAGTCTGTTTTTGTTCTTCTCCAGTCTTCTGGGACCTTACCTGTCCCCCAAGAGTTATCAAAAATATTTGCTAACAGTTCTGTCATTGCTTCAACTACTTCTTTAAGCAGCCTAGGATGAATTTTATTAGGCCCCGCCAACTTGAATATATCTAACTTTTTTAAAATATTTGTTAACCTGTTATTTCTCTGTTTTGGCTTGGATTGCTTCCCCCTTTCTGTTGTTATTAATTTTGCTGAGTATTTGGTCACCTTTAGCGGGGAAGTACTTAGACACCAGAATGAGGAGTGCGATATAAAATCCTAACACAGACCAAATATTAACTTTGCTTATGAAATGATAAATTAACATACTTTACAAACAAATATTAATGATAGCTTCTAGAATAATCACTAGAAAATCATTTATTATAGTTTCAGCCTTTACTTATAGGCTGTAGCTGTACTGGATCAACACTCTCGGTTGCTAGTTCTGAAATTGTGTTCAATACAATTATTTAAAGTCATAAGACACGGTTGACTTTTAGTCCAGAAAGAACCTCTCTTTTAAAAAAAATCTATGACTTAAGCAATGTTTACCAGTCCCAAGCATTCAAAAAATCACAAGTCAAGCCCTAAAATCATGAGATTTGTTTAAAAGTCAGGAGAAATTTAAAAACTGAATTATTGTTACTGTATTTGCCTTCTGGTTTTTGAGCCTTTAGGCTTTTCCTTTTCCAAGTTTTCTGCACAACCATGAAGGCTAGAAACTTACTTTTACTTGGAAAATGGAAGTTGAGGTCCATATGTAATCACATAACACCAGGAACTGGGACTTTAAGAAAAAAATCATAGGATTAGGAATAAAATCACAAGTTAGCAACATTGTAAAATAGTTTTGCAGATCTGTGTTCCCATAAATTAAATTTTAAAGTAGTGAAAATTCAATATAACAAAATATATTTTATTGTGTATAGAGCTTTTCATATCAGTGGTATCCTGCAACACTTTTTTCTGAATTAAAAGAAAACAACCCAGTGCAATAGCCAAAATACGGTTTCTTGACAGAAAAAACATCTGTGTACTTAAAGTTGTGACCATGTCTTCATTATAAGGCTCGTTTTGCCCAAACCATTAAAACTTACCAAACATGTCCTTTCTGTTTCAGATATAGCATATCTGTTTGGAGCAAAAAAAATGTTGACGTCTTGAGATAAATTAGATACCTTCAAAATGTCTGAAATATAGAAGTTAAATTAATTTGATGTCACTTGTGTTTTGCAAATTCTGACACATTTGCTATGACAAATTGTAAACTGCTTGACTTCAGAATTTGCAAAGTCTTACAGAGACAGAATCACTTTTGACATTTTTTCTTTTTGAAAAGAAATGCAGCTAATTAGTTTTGAAGGTATTCACCACTGAATTAAGAACATTTGTACATATTATCAAACTACAGTAGTCCAAGGGGAAGCATGATTTCCTGATGTCTGAGGAAATCTAGAGCAGCTGATTAAGTGGTCTTCTAGGAGACAGCAATTAGAGAGGGTGCTAGAATCTCCCATCATGTAGTTTGGCCTGCACAATCCACTTATGAAGGGGTTAGACATTTTTATTCCTCTTTTACAGACTCTCGATCTGACAGAAATTCATTGTCAGAACTGTTCTATTTGCTTTTGTCCTTTTCTTCTTCTTACTTATCTGCCTTTTCTGCATGATGTTCCCTACATGGGAACAACATCCTTTCTGTGTGCCAGACATCTTAAATATCCACCTCCAAATCCTTCTGCAAAAACCACTTTCTTGCATTATTGTAAAGTCTAGAAAGTCTGGAAGCCACCCTGAGCTGTATACTATGAACTCACTTTGTTAATGTACAATTTATTTTTTAACCCAGTGTCATTGATTAGATCGATCATTTTAATAGCTTATCTGTTCTTCTTTTAATTAGTTAAGCACTAACCCTGTTCATATTGTAAATGGATCTTTCTTTCTTTCTTTCTTTCTTTCTTTCTTTCTTTCTTTCTTTCTTTCTTTCTTTCTTTCTTTCGGCTTTTGTCCTTGTTCTTCTTATTCTACCCATTTAAATTATTCTCTCTGTCTATTCACACCTGATCATTTTTAAAATACTTTCCCCCCTCATTTTTGACTCTTTTTTCTCATGAAATTTTTCAGTGTTTCTCTCATCCATTAATCAGTCACTGGTGTCTAGTAAGCAGCAGTGAAGTCCACAAGTTGATAGAGAGGAAGACAGTAGTCATTAAAAAAAAAACCCAAAAATGAATAAGTGTTCCTACCTGCCTCCTTGCTCTGATTTGAAGCTGTCACTCACCTGGAGTCAATCAACATAAATACTCCCAAGAGCAATGCTCAGCCACATAGAGTTCTAAGCTATTTTTTAGCTTCTTCATTCCCTCCCTCAGGTACCTGTAGTGCATGTACTTCTGTAACACTTGAGCAGCATTCTACAATTGGTGAAATCAATGGGAGTTTTGTTATTGACTTCAATGATTTCAACCTATGTGTTTATATTTATAAGATACATAAGCCTAGAGAAAAAGCAGAGATACATTTCTCCAACCAAATCAATAAAATAATAATTGGAATTTGTATTTAGTTAATCCTTGGAGCATGCTGTAGTGAACTGCTCCAAACTAGATTTTTGTTTGTCCAGTGCCGTATAACCTATCTGGTCTTAGGCATTTATATGCCCCTCACCCCCATCACTGAAGTATCTGAACATCAAACAATTTTTAAACACACTTTTGCTCACAATCTCTCCACCCCTGCAGGTATTGCCATGTTACAGGTGGGAATTGAGTCAGTAAGTAAATTGTCCAAGGTCACAAAAAGAGTCTGTGGCAGAAGAACATTGAATTTACCCTAGATCTCTCAAGTCCCAGCTAGCACCCTAACCACTGGACCATCCCATCTCTGACTAAGGCCAACAGTTCTGTTCTATATTAGGTTTTTATAGCATGCTGAGGCAAGGAATCCAATTCCACAATTAACCATATTCCATTCTTATTAGGGCCCTACATGTAACAAGAGAGAGAACTTCAGTTCTATTCTCTCTTTCCAATCCTATGCCAGCTGCTTTGTTTAAACTTCCTTTCCCTCTGCAACAGGGAGGGGTTTCTGCAATCTGTTTGTGTGAGTGTGTTTTAATTATAAGCTCACAAACTGAGGATGGTTTTGTTACAACTTGTACTTTAAATTAAACCTTTCATGTCTTAAGAACACTGACAATGAAGGGTCTTGTTGATCAACAACAAAATCTTTCTAACAACTTTCTTTTTGGTTTTTTGTCTTTCTTAAGATAGTGCTATGGCAGGATAGTTGAAGCTTTGCTTCTAAACCTTTGCATAACATACTGCCCTGGCAAGAGAGAGAAAATGTACAAGCTGTAGCATGAAAACTATTCTGCTTGCAAATAAGCAACATTAATTTTCTGTGGGTTAGACTAGAAAAGATAAAAGCTGGAATGAATTTCTCAAAATCAGAAAAGGGATGAACTGGGATGAAGAATGACAAGATTTTTTTCAAATGATTATTTGTATTTATAATTTGTTAAGCATCAACAATATGCCCAGATCTATACAAGCTATAGGTGGTCTCATGGTGAAGGGACAGAGACTCACAAGCTCTGAATTCAAAGCCAGCTCTTCCACAGAGTCCCTGCATCACTGTGGGCAAGTTATTTAGACATGATCTACGCTAGTTTTTGCACAAATTTAACTATCCTACTCTAAAAAAATTCAATTTAATTAAATTGCTGCAACTCATGTGGCTGCATGTATATGGATTTAAATTACATTATAACTATATAAACATTTAAAAATATATATAACAATTGTATACTGAGGAGTTGCACCTACTTTACTAAATTGGATTTTGTACCACTTTGGTTAAATCAGTGCAAATGCTGAGTGTATACACCCCACATTCTCAATATGTTTCTGTTGCCCAGTTATGCAAACAGGCTAATATTCCCTTTCTACTACTCTTATTCTTGTTTCTTTAGATGGCCAAATCTTTGGGGGAGTGTCTCTAACTCTGCATATGAACAGGACCTAGCAAATCTGGACCCCATGCTTTGTAGGAGCCTTTAGACACTATGACAATAGAAATCATAATACAATTAATTCTCAATTTTGGAATGTATTGGAGACAAGTTTTTGTTTCAGAAAGTAGAAGCAATAACCAGAAATTGATTAGGAGCAAGAGAAAGACAAAGGAAAGTGTAGGTTCTCTATTTAGAAGGGAAGTAGACCTAATAAAGAATAACATCAGGAAGATTGTGGTATTTAAGGCCTCTTTTGCTTCAGTCTTCATTAAAAAGGCTAATGTTGACCTGATACTCAACAGAAGTAATTTTAACAACAAGACGGAAGAAACGCAAGCCAAAATAGGAAAAGAACATGTTAAATATTTAGATAAGATAGATGTAATAGAGTCAGTAGGGCCCGATGGTAGGGTCAATAAGGAACTACCTGAAGCAGTCTTGAAACGTTTCACAATTATCTTTGAGAACTAACGGAGGATGCATGAGTTACCACAGGACTGGAGAAGGGCAAAAATAGAACCTATCTAAAGATGGGAACCAAGAGGACCTGGGGAATTATAGACCAGTCGGCCTAACTTTGATTCCTGGAAAAATACTTGAACAAATCATTAAACAATCAGTTTTTAAGTACCTGGGAATAATAAAATTATAAGGAGTGACTAGGAACTAACCTTGCCAAACCAACCCAATTTCCTTCTTTGGCAGGGTTAGTGGTCTAGTGGATGGGGGGGGGAGGGGAAAGCAGTAGATGTGATGTACTTTTTTTTTTAGACTTCTGACAGTCCCAGATTACATTCTCATAAGCAAAGTAGGGAAATGTGGTCTAGATGAAATTGCTACAAGGTAGGTGTGCAACTGGTTGAAAAACTATACTCAAAGAGTAGTTATCAGTGGTTCACTGTCAAACTGTGAGGACATATATAGTGGGCTCCTGAGGGGTCACTCCTGGGTCTGGTATTATTCAATATTTTCTTTAATGACTTGGATAATGGAGTGAAGAATATATTTATAAAATTTGCAGATGACACAAATAGGAGGAGTTTTAAGAACTTTGGAGAACAGGATTAAAATTCAAAATTATCTTGAGGAACTAGTGAATTGGTCTGAAATCAACAAGATGGACTTGTGTGCTCACACATGAGATTCTTTTTCAGCTGCTCCTCACAGCTTGGAATAACTAATAGCTGCATTCCTACTATAAATAAATCAAAACAAAAATCCTACTGGGCAGGGGGAAATGGAGAGAGAAACAAAGCAGCTCATCTTGATAGTTTTAAAGTTTGTATAATGCTTACGTACAGCACTGATGAACATACTACAAGTAGAAAGATCAGATTAGATTGATTTATATCTGACCAGACTATAGCTCAAAACACTAATTGTACAGTTAGATTTATTAACAGTCAGATAGCTCTGTATATTATGCCACCATTAGACAATATTTCTGGCCCAATTACAGTGTACAAAAATGATGGGTAACAGCAGAAACTGCAATTGAACCAGTAGCACCCAAAAAAATCCAGCTCCTCTATCAGCGAAGCAGAAAGGGCCCATAGAACTATGCTGTTGCATATTGGATGCACAGATCATTCAAACTAGTTTAAAACCATGCCAGAAAGACAGTCAGAATAGTTGCATGCACTGACAGTAATGGGGGTCTAGTCTGGGTCACACGGTGTCAAATGCCACACAGAGCTCCAAGTAAAATGAGAATTGAGAGAGAACTAGCATCAGCATGTAGAGAAGGTAATTTTAAAAGATTGACCGGAACAGCCTGTGAGGAATGTTTTTCTTGTTGGGTGGGGGGGATGATTCCCCTAAAACTCAGACTAACTCAGGGAAAATTTCAGCACAAGAGAAGGATTTTTGAGTCTGCAGTTTGTTCTCACAATGTATAGTTTATAAAGAAGGAAGTCTCTCTGTCTCACCCACCCACCTCCTTCCACCAGTATCGTAGTGGGCTAAACCAGAGATCTGGTTTTGGTCACAGGAATTTGATGAACCTGACCCTGGCCTCCACCTTTTGCATATGTTCTCAGGGACTGGGAAAACAGTTCCTCTTGCCAGCCAATACTGTTTGGCGGATAGGCTTTCAGAATGTAGAACTCTTCTGGGAGAAGAGTGTGACCCAGTGATGACGGCACCATTATGTTGCTATACTGCGTCTGCCAAACCAAACATGTCTGAGCTGGGTTTGGCTGACGTGAACATGGCTGGCCCAGGCAGACAACGATTACTACCCAAACTGCTTGCCTGGAAGTTTTGTGTGTGTCCATAGAATGGCTTGTCCTTTCGTACTTGCTGCATTCAAAGTCTCATTTCTTTGGTGATGGTCCTGCTGCTATTGGTCACGTGCTTACTTTTAATATTATCAGCTTTTCCTTTCTTACCTCCAGTCTGAAAGTGATGTCACCCAAACAAATTATTCTCATAACCATATAGCTTGTTTAAAGATGCACACATTCTTTTTAGAGAGCAGCATAAGTGTTGATCTGAACTTCCACATGCAGAACTCAGACGTCCTGTCCAGGTACCCATGTCTGAAATGAGGTCTCATATTAGTCCGTCTTCTACAAAGAGCACATCCAGATTTGATGAGGCAAATGCCTTCCTGATACATCTTCCAATACAGGGCCAGCCCAAAGATTTTTGGCACCCCAGGCAAAATGTAATTTTGGTGCCTCCACGTGTTATATGCGATAACACCCTCCTCCACGTGTTATATGCGATAACAAATTAATGTATATTTTTAATAGAGTAAAAAATTCTCTTCCATCTAATTTGGTGCCCCTTAAAGCCTGGTGCCCTAGGCAACTGCCTCGTTCACTGATATGGCTGGGCTGGCTCTGTTCCAATATTTTCATTTTGTAGCCAATGCACTGAGTGCATTTTCGATTTTTCACCAAAAGCTTTATCCAGCTTCAGTATTGTGAACTTCACTAAAATGTGTTAGTCGGTTATTTACTTACTGAAGACATCTTACTGTTCATCACAAATGCTTTATTGTAGCAAACTTGCGGCCTTGTATGACTTTACAGTGGGCATCTGGAATTACATAAAACATCAGGGAATGAAATTCCTGTTCCCAAACCATTTTGAATTAAAGGGCAATCTCCAATACAAGCTTGTGTCACACAGTACAGCTGTTCTCATTCCATTCAGCAGAGGGAAGGGGTGGTACATATGCACCAGATAGTTCACTACAATATTATAATGAGAGAGAGACCGCTCAGGCTGCAGAATTTAGATCTTGCTATCATCACCTCAAAGTCTGAGTGGGTGTTTAGCTTGAAGGTCTGCAGTTCAATCTATAAAAACAGTATGTACTTGAAAAAATTGGATCCAAAACAAGTTTGGTATTTTAAAGAACTCCCATAGTGTGAGTGTTTGAACCAGTGAGCTTGGTTCAGGCACATCTCTCTCTCTCTCCCTCCACACACACTCTTCAGGGTTAAACTAACATAAAAATATCTGGTAATTTGTGGGTGTAACACAACTTTAATGTATGGGATTTGCTTTGTCATGCTATCCAGGCCTCCAAAACTGGGGAAGCTGCTATGGCAGTGAACACTAAAGGCCAGCTCCTTAGCAGTCATACATTGAAGTAGCTCCATGGGAGTTGTTAAAGCTACATCAGCTTACAGCAACCTTGTACACACGATCACTTTATCGTGCATTAACAATCATTACCGCGCGATACCAACAACAGCGTACACACGTGCAATAGGGCTGTTGCGCGTTAACTGCCTTGTTGTAGCGCAATACAAAAAACCACCTCGACGAGGGTGGTAGCAGTTAACGCGGAACAGCTATTGCGCCTTTCCACTTGTGTGTATGCTTACTGCGCAATGATTGGCCTCCGGAAGTGTCCCAGCATTCCAAAGTCGTCCTCTCTGGTCTTCCCCCCACCCGCTCTGTGGCCGTGATGAAACAGTCCCCGCCCTGATCAGATTCCCGGGATTTTCCAATTTCTCGTCTGTTTCACTTCCTGTTCTCTTCCTCGTGGAGTGGAGTGCAGCTCCGATCATCAGTAGCAATGGCGGCCCGTCATGGAAGACGCGCACCCCTTTGGAACACGGCAGAGGTGATGGACCTGATCAGCATCTGGGGAGAGTCCGCTGTGCAGGTGCAGCTATGCGGCAGCAGGCGAAATTATGATACATTTGGCATAATTTCTCAGGCCATGTCAGAGAGAGGTTATGATAGAGACCCTGTGCAGTGCAGATCAAAGGTGAAGGAGCTAAGAATAACCTATCACTGAGCGAAGGAGGCAAACCACCGTTCTGGATCAGCGCCTGCTACATGCAGGTACTATAAAGAGATAGAAGCCATCCTCAGTGGGGACCCCACAACCACTGCAAATAGTCCCGTGGACACATCGCCCCCCCCACCATCCAGTGAATGCCAGACCCAAGCAGGATGAGGACGTGATCGATGAGGAGGAGGAGATGGAGGATAACCTGGAGGAAAGTGCAACAGCATGTAGCCAGGAGCTCTTCTGCACCCCCGCTGAGACGTCCACCCAAGACATGAATTGCAGCATGTTCTCTGAGGCAGCAGAGGGGGGTTCCGGTAAGTTTCTCTTTCATGCAGCTATGGCTCTTGCTAAAATATCATTGTCCGGGGCGGGGGTGCTTGCTGTCTCAGTCCCTGCTGTGCACGCATTCATTAGAAGTGCATCAACACAAGCAGTGATTGTCAAAAAATCATCTGTATTTAGGTCAGTAAAGGTTTCCTCGATATACCTCCAGAGCCTACTACTCAGGTTAGATGGGAGAGCGTTTGTGTCTACGCTCCCAAAGACGGATACTCTGCCTCGTCAGCTGCAAAGCACAGCCCTGGGAACCATGGCAGCACACAGTGTAGCAGCATATGGTCCTGGCTTGCAACCAGTGGCATGTAGGATATGTATTCTAGCTGGCAGGGGCACTCTGAGGAGAGAGAAATCGGGTTCCATCTGTGTGCCCTGTGCAGAATGTTAGCCCACAGTAAGCTTTCTATTAGGACGTACCTTGTCCGCTTCAGCGAAGCATAGGATGTTGACTGCCCTGCACCTTCCAGTGGAATGTGCTACTGGAAGGTTACATTGGTTATCTAGGCTCTGTGTTAACAACAGCTTTATTATTATTATTTTTTTTAGATTCAACCTTCCCAAGGCCGGTGTCTACCCCAGCTGACTGCATGAGAAACATTCAGCGGCATGCTCGAAGAAACAGAGAGGATATGTTTCAGGACCTGCTGAAAACAGCACAGGAATCCACAAGGGAGAATCAAGCCTGGAGAGAGGAATCCCAACAGAGGAGGCAGAAGCACAGGGATGAACTGATAAGCGTGATGAAGGAGCAAACAGAACTGCTCAAGAGCTTGATTGCTTTGCAGACCCAGGCAATTAATGTACGGGCTCCACTCCATACAGTTCAGCCGTGTCTGCCTCCCACACCCCGTAGTCCTTCAAAGAATTTCTTTGAAGGCCACCCGTCCCCCTGGTACACTGCAACATCCAGTCCCCCCCAGAGCTACTTTTTAGAGACCCGCAGCTACACCCACCTGTAACGCCCCCCCCCTTTAGGTTTTAATAAAAACAGTGACAAATCATTTGAAGAGTGGCTTTATTTGTACACATTGAAAATCTCATAAGGTGCACCTGATGCGTCCTGGACGTTAACTAGGGGAGGGCATCATTGAAATGGTCCCTGAGTGCCTCCCTTATGCGAGCAGCTTCTCCTTGGGCACCCCTAATACTCCTAGTGGCTGGCTGTTCGTATGCTTCCTTGAGGCGCTGTGCCTCCATAGCCCACCCCGGGGAAAACTTTTCTCCCCTACTTTCACAAATGTTATGAAGGACACAGCATGACGCAATCACAGCAGGGATGTTGTCCTCCACCAAGTCCAGCCTCCCATACAAACATCGCCAGCGCCCTTTTAAACGGCCGAAGGCACACTCCACAGTCATTCTGCAGCGGCTCAATCTGTAATTGAACCTCTCCTTGCTGCGATCTAGGTTCCCGGTGTACGGCTTCATGAGCCATGGCATCAGTGGGTATGCTGGGTCTCCGAGGATGACTATGGGCATCTCCACATCCCCCACAGTAATTTTTTGATCTGGGAAGAAGGTACCCCCTTGCAGCTTCCGGTACAGACCAGTGTTCCTGAAAATGCGAGCATCATGCACCTTTCCCGACCACCCAGCATTGATGTCCATAAAACGTCCCTTGTGATCCATGAGTGCTTGCAGCACCATGGAGAAGTAGCCCTTCCTGTTGATATACTCGGTCGCGATATGGTCTGGAGCCAAAATAGGGATGTGTGCGCCATCTATGGCTCCCAGGCAGTTAGGGAATCCCATGGCAGCAAAGCCGTCCACAATCTCACGAACATTGCCCAATGTTACCGTCCTCTGTAGCAGAACGTGACTGATGGCTCGGCAGACTTGTGAGAGGGCTAATCCAATGGTGGACCTCCCAACTCCAAACTGGTTTGCAACCGACCGGTAGCAGTCAGGAGTCGCCATCTTCCAGACAGCAATTGCAACACGCTTCTCCACAGTTAGGGCTGACCTCATGTTGGTGTCTTTACGTCGCAGGGCAGGGGCCAACTCTGAACACAGTTCCAGAAAGGTTGCTTTCCGCATTCGAAAGTTCTGTACCCACTGCTCGTCATCCCACAGCTGCATAACAATGCGATCCCACCACTCGGTGCTCGTCTCTTGCGACCAGAAACGGTGTTGCACCGTGTGCAGATGATCGGTGAAGGAGCTGAGCAACTCGGTGCTGTTGCTCTGCATGGCATCGATCAGCCCCTGCTCCTCAGCGTCCTTGTCTGACTCGGAGCTCATTGCGTACTGAGCAACCAGCCGAGATGTATTTAGAATGCTGAAGGTGACAGTGGAGAGCAGAGCAGGATCCATGCTGTCGCTGTTGTGATTGCTCGCAAGTAGTGCGTCACTGCACTGTTGAAAATAGGCGCGAGTTGCTATTGGCAACGAGGAAGACGCAAGGGGAACACAATGCACCATGGGAAACTGAGATTTTACCCATGACGCTTTGCTTTCCTTTCCTTCATCCCATGATTCCAAGAGCAGATTGAGGGAAAATTGAACTGTGGGATAGGTGCCCAGAATTCATTGTGCTACACCGCGATATTGCAAAGAATTCTGTTGCGTTACAAGAAGCGACGTGTGTATGCGCTATCCCGCAATAAAGGTCACGTGTTTTTTATAGCGCGATTGCCATGTTGCACTTTAATCTGATCATGTGTTCATAGCCCAAGGATCTGGCACAAGAATTTTAGGCAATGAGTGTGATGTGGTTGAAGACAAAACTCACAGAAGTGAAGAAGAGAGGAAGTGGGAAAGGAAGGGGGCTGCAGAGAGAAGTGGCAATAACATTTGATATGATTTACATATTGGGTCTCTGTCTCCAAACTGCCAGCTATTTCTCTAACCTTCCCCCCCCCCCTCCCCCCCCCCCCCAAGGGCGGTTCAGGAAGAAAGTTTTGATACATAGTGATAAAAAACTGTTGGACTACATTTCATAAGCTTACAATTGTAAGGAAATGTAACAGTACCAGAAAGGTACATTAAGCTGCTGCTCTTTGGCACTGCATTTGGGATCATATAATTAACTCAAGTTACACCATAGTGTCAGGCATTTGTGTCAATATTTTATGACCAACGTGCATCAGAGATCTTGAGCAGTGACTGAATAGACCCAGCAGCACCCCCTATCTGCACAGTCTGAATAACATATATTCTAAGATGCAGAACCAGAATACTGACAGAGAAAGCCACAAATAACCAGTGCTGAGCATACAAAGGGTAAAAGGAGGTGCTCACTGGCAAATATCTACATATCATTTGTATGCTGGGGTTGAATCATATGTAGTATTGCCTGAAGTGCCCAAATCCATCATTAGCCTGGCTGAGGCTTCGAAGCCTTTTAGAACCAGGCGGGCCCCTTCTACAGTTCCAGTATCTAAATTTGAAATTGGCATTCACTTCTATCTTGCATTTAGAATCTTCCCCAGCCCTGTAGCTTGATATCACTTGTTGAAGAAGCCAAGAGAGTTTATATGTATCTATCTCAAGAACATTTGTCATTTGTGCCTAACCCAGTGAATGTTTTTTTGTGGAGAAAGAATTTTGGCATTGATTCACTGACCTAAGTTTGTGGGCCTTTCAGCCTGTTTGTTTGCCCTCTGAAACTAACTAGCTAATTGAAGGACAACAGGAATTGTAGTGTTGCCTTTTTCCAACATGAAGTCACTCAGCATGATACTGGTGTCACTCATTCTGTTTTGATAAAAGGGCAGCTAAAGATCTCTGGAATGAGAAGCATTCCACCAGAGTCCTACAAAGGGGGCGTGTGCATTCTAATAATACACGCATTACGTGGGTTCCATGGAACACAGTGACTTTTCTGCTGGGCCTTTTTTTTTTCTTGAAACTAAAAAGCAATGTGATTATTTCTGTAGTCCTCTGGGGCATATGAATGCAATCATCTTTTTTCCTTTAAATGACAAGTTTCCAGTTTCTTTACTGAGTTAAAGCTATATTGATGACTTATGGCCAACTCAAATATTGTTTCATCTCCAAAAAAATGAACTATGTAAAAAGGATAAGGGATTGTATATGTGATGAATATCTTCATTTTAAATTGTGCCCCTGCTGTACTTCTCTCTTTAAGAGAGAGAGCTTAAATCCAGAACTAGTTATATGGAGTTTGCGCGGAGGGGAGGTGGGGGTGGAAGGGAGGGGGCAGAAGGAAGGGCTTGAGAAACCCAAAAGACTCATAGAATTTATTTTGCAAAATCAAATCCTGATTAATATTGTTTTGTAAATCCAAAAGTACATCTATTTTTCCCCAGATCTATATTTATAACACAGAAGGAATGAAAAGGACCATTTAGCAGAGCCCCAACCCATGCTGAATTTTGGGGGATCAGCTGGGTAAGACTCAGATGCCGAGCAACTTAAAGTTAGGGGTTTGCAAACCGATAAGAAAGCACATTCCACTTTTCCCCTTTTATAGCGACAATCTGAGAGATCTGTAGTCGCTACAGTGGTATCCTCCAAGCAGGAGAGGTAGCAGTAAAACTTTGCTTTGTTCAAAAATGACTTTCTCCACTTGACACAGATGTAACATTCACATGCTCTGAAGAGAGTCATATCCAGTCTTCCTGTGTTGTAAAGGGCTTCTAAGGGGAAAAAACCTCAAGGGGAAAAAGGGGATATCCCAGAGAACATTAACCCTAAATTTTCCCAAAAGCTTATTCTGAAGTTTAATCATTTTAGAACATTTGTATGTTTCACTGAAGTGGCTATTTTGGCAGGCTGGGTTGGTGGGGTATGGGGATGCCTTGATAGGATGAATCCTTAGCAAAATGGATGCCTCAGCATAACTGCTGATTTAAATTACAGGAGAAAGGCTCAGGATCTGGTCCACGGAATAATGGAGTGAATGTTTCCCTCTCTATTTATATAGTTCCCATCATCATAGTATCTGAACACCTCAAAAACTTTACTGTGTGATCTCAGCACCTCTGTGATTCGGTGTTAGAGTGAACATGATATTCTATTAGCTCTCATGACAGAGTGGCACAATACCCCTAGATCTCTTGAGGGCAGGGTCAGCATCTCCCCTTGTATTTTTATGGCCTTAGCACAGCAAAATCCTCACCCAGAAAAAACAACTGAAGTTGGATTTCGGCCCAGTCCTGGCTCTGGAGCCTGGCCTTCTTCAAGTCATTATCCCTTCTCTTTTCCCCCCTCTTTTCAGCCACTCTCATGGCACGTCTACTTCGCAATCGGAGGTGTGACTGTAACACAACTAGCTAACACAGGTACCAGTAGTGGTAAAGTGGATTATCCACTTGACTATGTCCCCAAGGTTCTTGGTGAACTTGTACAGCTCACGCGGACACAGCTTCACTGCTCCTGGTACCCAAACAACCTAGATTAAGGCTATCTCAGAGGACCTGTATATGGCCAAGGGAAATCAGAACTGAAGTTAATTCCTTGTTCTTTGTGGATCAGATAGTGGACCTATCTCAGGTGCTACATAAATACAAGAGGTACTGGATATAACATTTACCAGATTACTCTTTTTTTTTTTTCATCTGTTTGAACTGATCAAAAAAAAAAAAAAAAAATCCGCATCCTCGCAAAACAATCTACACCACCAGATTGTCAATGACACTTTAGATTCACCTAATGTGAAAACGCTACATCTGACTTAGTTTTCTTATTTATAGATCATATCACCATGTGAGTCTTCTAATTAGATACGTAATTTTGTCATTTTTTATTTTTAACATTGCATCAGAGTCTTGGGGGGCGGGGGGATTAAAAAGCTGCTGTAAAAAGAAGTGTATAAAATACATTATCATCATAAACCAACATAAGAAATCTGCTGTGTAACATCTTTAGACAGACTTCCTCTCTCACTTCATAATTTCAGGTTTTAAGAGAATCATGGGAAGAGCTAGATGGACAACGAAAAAATATATTCCATTTTTCATTGACGTTTTAATTTTTTTAAAAACGTTTCCAATCTTATCTAGTTATGAGAAAGGAAAACAGGTGAGATTATTAGTTCTCTTCTTTTTACCCAAATCAGAAGTTGACTGCAGAGAACAAAACATTTGTAATGAAGTTTTAATCACTTTATAACTGCTGGGACTGTGCTGGAAAAGGCTCAGAAGGCAAATACACAGTTCTTAAGTTAACCACCTTCTCATCTATGAACCTAGAAAGGAAGGGGCAAATTGGAAGCCTTAAACAGGAACATTTTGCTCCCCATAGAGACTAATAGTAAGGGGCCCCTTGAACTGCTTGGGGCCCTAAGCAATTGCTTAGTCTGCTTATGTCTGGTGCAAGCTCTGCTGAGTGATGGCAGGAAATTCACATATCATTGCACCAACAAATTTAGACAACATCATTTTATTTGTCATTCGGTGTAACCGTTCAAGTACAAAGAAGGAATGTACTGACTAATGAAAGTATTGCCTTGTAAGAAAACAAAGTCCTATTTTTCCATGTCAGATAGAAAGTATTCAGTTATCAGGATCACTGGGCAAAAGTTCTTCCTTGTTTAGTTAGGTACTTGTATGAGCCTCCATTTGCATAGTATCTGAGAATCCCACAAACTTTAAGGAAATGATACCCCTGTGAGTAGATAAGTGTTATTATTTCCTTTTACAGTTGGGGAACTAAGGCAGGGAGATTAAGTCCCCAATGCTGCAAAGGTTTATACACCTGCTTAATTCCTTGCGGACAATGGAATTAGTCACAGACATAAAATTAAGAACATGCAGAATCAGGGGCTAAGTGACTTACCCAAGATTTCATTCAGGCTCTGTGGCAGAGTCAGGAACAGATCTCCTATGTCCCAGTGTTAAACACACGAGAGTCTTATACATCATGGATAGTTGCAGTATGATCTTATTAGCGTGCTTCAACCATAACCTAGGAAAAAACCGCTAGGACTTTGAAATAGGAGTAGATTCAAGTGCAGTAGGAACTTCTAGCATAGAGCAGCAGGGTCCTCCTGGAAATAGTGTGCTGCTAGGTGCTGTGGGGTAGATTTACACCACAGTTTGTCATGAATTAAGCTATTAGAAGACCAGCTCTCTTCACGACCTCCTGACATGATATTTTTCAGTCACTACTGAGCAATGATAATTATGCTGGTGCAGAGAATCAGACAAATAGTTTGTACTTTGATATCCTTCAGATTGAAAGGTACTGTATAAAAGAAACTATTGTATTAATTATCATTAATAATTATAATGCCCATGACTCTTTCGGTGCTATTGATCAGTAGGGGCACCAAGATTTGTCTTAGAAGACAATTATTTTCACCAGCGAGTGCCTTGGAGTTGTTTTACATTGTGCTTTGCTTTCCATTTGTTTTAAAAATAGAAGTGTATTAAGCATCAGTTTTATCTTAATGCATAAACATTGAATATATTGTGAGGAAATTATCAGATGATGACTTTTTAATGTAGGTCTTTGGGTTAGATTACCTTCACTAGTTAAGGACGAGGCTTAAAATATATAATTCCAGTACTGACCTTTCTTAGCATTAAACTTGATTATGTGGATTTGGAAATCTAGATTATCTCTGGCTAAATTAAAAAGATTGAATGAAGCAATGGGTGTTAAAAAAGTAACATTGCATCAGGTGCACAAACTTACTGGAACATAATCTGCAAATAGCATCATGGCTCTGGGCAAAGCCTTTTGCAGATGCTTTGATTGGGGTCAGGAATAAAACAGTCACAAACTATTTTATTTGATTATCTCCTAGGTTTATGGAGGATTTGTTAGCTTGGAAAGAATTTTTTGAAGGATAGGCAAACAGAATTTGCCTAAGCTAAGGTTTCTGATAGAATTCTATTCATATACAAACTTGGAGCCAGGATTTTTATTCTTGGTCTGGGGGGGGTATCTAGGCAGAGGGTACAATTTTCCATTAGTTTGCATGTTTTGGAGTCATCTGCAACAGTGCAATGTGAAGGTAAAATAACGCTATCCCAGAAAAGAAACATTTTTCACTTACCTTTGCACTGCTGCAAATGACCAGGTGAGGTGCAGGGCAATGGTGATTTGGGCTTGGAGAAAAACGAGATGTTAGTTAGCAAGGAAGTAGAGGATTAGTGAAGGGTGTAAAGTGTTATATTGACTGTTAACAGTTCATGGTCAAGGTAGTGAAACGGACACCTTGCTAAAAGATGTTTATGTTCTGGGAACAAAAAGGTCCTATGTGCTGCAAAAATGCTTGCTTTTTTATCAGGTCTTCATTCTCAGGGCCAGTGTTCCATCATAACTCCCGCAGAGGCTTGGTAGTTAGCAGCCCAAATGGCCTGCTGAATGAAGTAGGCAGGGTGAAGGTGAAAATCAGAACACAAAGTTTACTTTCCTGTAGCTGTTTTATATAAAATTATTACAGAATACTTCACAGGCAACTATGCTCTCTCTATACACATAGAAGTAAATTGGCAATAGTTATATGAAGATACCGTACATCAGAACCAGTGGTGTTGTACAGCAGCTAGACTGTAGCTGAACATGCAGCTCGGAAAGATTGGTCTGGTTTTAATAGAGAAAAATTTGTTAGGCAAAGGAAGATGTAACATTCCCCATGATATGATATGGACTGCTGGATCCCCTCAATTCTCCAACAAGAATTTATATGGCTTTGCTGTGAGCATTGCCACTCCCAGACTGTTCACAACAGCCTTCAGCATGCAAAAATCACTCCCAGCTGAATGATTTAAGTGCTTCACACTGGACCCCTTCCCCAGTTCAGTGTCCCTTCAGATGTCGCTGATGCTGTGAACTGAGAGAAGATGAAGAAAGGTTCATTTGTGTCCCCAGTTCCTCATTTTTATCTCATAATTTTATCCCTTGTATTTAAAGGAAGAGGTACAGAGAAGTTAATTGTTTATGGACTAGAGGGAATAAGGTGCAGAAAAGGAAATGAGATCAGTGAGACTGAATAATCTTGTCAGCCAATTTCATACCTTTTTAGAAAAGCTTTATATTTTTTGTACTTGCTAACTAGTTACCAGTCACATCAAGCTTATGGTGACTGAATATCATTCCTGTTCAGATATGCAGAAATTTTTGGAAATAATGCTGGCCATAAACAAAATTGATTATTTTCTAGAATTAATTGGAATATTTGAGTAAATAAAATGTAAGAAGTACTTGATGCAGGTGTTAGACACGATTGAGATAGCTGTTCTGTGTAGCTTGAAAAAGCAAGTATGAAAACTAGATAAGGGAGAGGATGAAAGGTTTGTGCTAATGAGATAGGGACTTTCCATCTGCCATAAATGTATAAAAAAGGAAAGGACTGAGATCATACTTTGAAACAGATACAAGATGCAAACCTGGTCCCTGGATTGGTATGTATATACCTCTCTGTGCTGATCTAGTGATCTATGTTTAATAAACACTGATTGAGCAATAATCTAAATCAAAGCCTCTTAAATCAGACAAGGTATCCACTCCTGCTGCTCCTCCAATCAATGGGAGTTTTGCTCTGGCTTTCTATGGGATTAAAGAACAGCTTCTGAAATGGGTAAGTTGCTAATGACCATTTCAGAAGATATGGGTGTAGTATTCTTTTCAGGAACAGGTGGAGATATGAGTCAGTCTCTTTTGGACAAATTGAAGTTTGGAAAGTTGGAGCCATAATGGAAAGGAATTGCATTAGTCAAGATTAGGGAAGATAAAGATTTGAATAGTATCAGCTATGCAGCTGAGCTAATGTCTATGTGTGCAATGTTTCATAGAGGACAGTCTGCAGTTTTACTGGTTTGTGAGACAGGAGAGCTTTTGGGGTTAAGCCCACCTTATCACTTCATGACAGTACTGAGAACTGAATCAAAGGAGATGGAGATGGCAAAGGATTATAAACAATGAGGGCACACACACTAAAATGTTAGTCCTCAGGGGTAGATGGAAAATTGAGGTGTGCCTGCTTCTATAAGCAAAGAACTGAAGGGGTTTGCAGTAAAAGATCTGTCCTGAATACAGGAGACTGGTTTCTGGGGAAAGAGAATTGAGTTATTGAAAAAAGCAGTAAAGTGAGATTAAAATAAACTATAAAGGATTGGACTGAATGACCTTTCCTTAGGACTGGGATAGGAGCTGTTCTGGCATTTCTTCTGATAGAAGCTTCCAAGAATCAATAACTGATGACACAAGCATCAGGGAATTATGTGATAGCCATTCATGCTAGGGAAATGAAACAGAATACAGGAAAAATGACTGTGAGGGTGCAGTGAAATGGCATTTTAAAAGACTTTTTAGTTAAGAAATAGCTGCAAAATTCAATAGTCTGCCACTTGGTTAGGACTAGCTACACAGAGCACACCATGCTAGTGCTTTTCAATGCCTTTCATTTGTTCCCGGGACCAATTAAAAATCCATTGCTAAATTTAAAGCCTTAAGAGTGGTATCAGGCTATCTTAAAGGCAACATTTGCATTTATGACCCTGAAGTCCTAAGCATTCTTTAGGGACATGGCAGAGGAAAGGAATTCTTTTCTTTTTGTCCATTGTCACTTTATGTATATAAAGTGTTCTTATCTTATCTTGCAGGTGCTGCCATTTCCTTTACTTATACCTTATGCCTTAGCTACTGTAATTTCCTGCAGAATTTTCTGTACTATTGCTTTTCTTATTTTAACTTTATTTTGTAATCTTTGAAGACAAAAATTAAAGCAGAAAATAACGGTGGGTGAAATGCTATGATGCCTTCGTGGCAGTCACAATACTGTTTGGTATGCAGTTCCAATCCTGCTGTCTCATATCAAGACTGAATAAGAACTCCAGAAGTAGCTGTTTTTCTTCCTTGCTTTTAGAATTCTACAAGTATCCCCTAATCAAGTGACAGGATCATGACTTTGATCAGAATTACTTTTTTGGAGATTCCTTGGTCTAGTTTTTTTCTGAAAGGCTTTCCCAGACACAAATTAGTCTGATGCCAGCCAGCCAGCCAGCCAGCGACCCTTCCCCGCATGATTCCTATTAGACTGAATAAACATACTCTATTTGAGTTCTACTGATAGCATCAGTGGAAGACACTTGAATAAGGCTGGTCTTACACTCTCGGCCAGTGGTTCTCAATCTTTTTTGCATCACAACACACTTGACAGATGATGTTCCTCTGCATGACGCACTACGATCTGCCGGTGGCGCTTGGGCTGGGGGCGCTTGAGAGGATGTGGCACTTTAGGACCTGGATGGGGGCAGAGTCAAGCCAGGGCAGACTGGTGCCCTGATGGTCTGCCTCAATGAGGCTGGTTTATTTTTGTGGAGCAGGCAGTGCTGCTCCCCCCGCAGCAACCCAGGATCTCTGGGTTGCAGCCCCTAAGTCCCTTTACTCATCTAGCCCTGGCTGCTGCCTGTGTTGTGCAACAGGAGCAGGCTGTTGAGGGCAGCGGAGAGCAGCAGATGGCAGGAGTCCCACGATGGTTCCAAGCTGAGCTGCCAATTTTCTGTGACACGCCTCCCGACTCTTCATGACACACTTTGTGTCCTGACACAGTGGTTGAGAACCGCTGCTCTAGGTCAATTTGGAGGTGGGAGGTTTTGTTCTAGTCCAGAGTCCAAACATGCAAAGGCTTGAGGACTTTGTGAACCTATACGAGGATTGGCTTCTATAGGTGCCAAGTCATGCAAATCGCTGGTGTGTCTCCATCTGACATGCACAGAAACTTAATTTAGGATAAAAAGAGCCTTTGGTGATTGCAACCCACTAATATAAATGAATGAGACTCATCCATTCTTAAAATTTCCAATGATGGCTACATATACCAAAAGAAAGTTCATGTGCACAGGAGACTGGGAATGAAAAGAGAAAAGGCAGAGACGTTGATACTTCTGTACTGTGTCTAGCCTGGGGCTCGTGCCTCTCCCCTTCTACTTCTAGCACAAGAGATACGCACTTTCCTTGCCCTGTCCAAAGAAAAAGGACTTCACTGGACTAGAACCAACAATGGAGCACCTCTTCTGCTAAAAACAGTCTTTCTCCTATGCTCGGAGTAGTTCTGCAGGAAACACTGATGTGGGAGTAACAGGAAAAGGAGCTCTTGGCTAGATGGGGGGTTTAGAGTCTTCTCATCAGTAGATGCAGCAACAGCACTTGATGAAGTGTCCAGGTTGGGAGTCCTTTACAGGAATGTCTACCTCTCTTTTTTTAAAAAAAACCAACAGGAATGTGTGTCTTCCTATTTCGTCCCCCTTTTTCTGAGATGCATACAGAGAGAGAGAGAGAGAGAGAGTGAGATGGTTACTCTTCTGTGCTTTTATATTAGGCCAACAAGCTACAGAGAAGCTGAGACAGTGACGACCACAAAGCTGATGTCCTGATATCAGCCCACTCTGCTTGGAATCATCACTCTCTTGTGGGATGGTTGAAGTGCAGTGGTACGTCAGTCTCATCTGTGTGCCACATACACAGAGGAAGTAACGTATGGCACCCCAGCACTAGGCCATTTGGAGTGTCATTGGTTGGTTTAAACCGATGTTCAGTCAATTGGCTTCAATAACCGTAACCCTGAGACACCCTGCTTCTAGGACCCAGCCTCAACAACCATCCTGCCCCATGCCAGGTCGCCTTCTGCTGCTCATTATCACCCTCCATTCACAAACCAGGGAAGCTGCCATAGATTCACCGCTGGCAGATTCATCACCCTGCCCTATGCTGCTTCATCTCATGCTAAATCTGCTGAATTAATTATTTCACAAAAGCCCAAAGTCTTACATCAGTCCAGCAAGCCAGAGTTGCTGAGTCATTGTGACATTACAAAGACCCGCACTTTGACATCAGACCAACAAGTCAGAGATGCTGTGGGGTGTGTGTCACAGAAGCCTGACCCTATTCACCAGGCAGAAAAGCTATAGGCAGACACCTGTGCTTTGATATCAGTCCAGCAGAAGTGGAAGGGCTGAGTAAAGAGCTTGACATCGCCAAAGCAAGCAGGAGCATGTAGCCCATTATTTTGCAAACAGCAGTGCCTTCAGAGTAGCTACCAAGTTGAAGGTGTGGAGCCAGTGACTTCAGAGAGACCAATGACTTGACATTAGCTGAGCAATCGAGGGCTTGTCTTCACTGCCATCAGATTGATGTCCCTAATCGACTGAGCGAGCAGGTCTGTGAAGACCTGCTCAGCTGATCAGGAAGTTGACCAAGTAAGACCACCCCAGCAAGGAGCAAAGTGCTGAGTCGGAGGGAAGAGGTTTCCCTCCGATTCAGCCTACTGAAGACACCGTGGTAAGTAGGTGGTAGGCACCAGAGGGAGATATGCAAGGTATTTTCAGTACTTTGCATGTCTCCCTCCAATTGCCACTGAAATCGTGCTACAGTGTAGACTGGGGCCTAGCGTTGCTGAACAGGTATTAGAGTATATGGGAGAGAGCTCTCCCTCTCTTTGGCTGGGTGGAATGGGAGCCCAGATCCTTATATCAGCATTTCTGCTTCCACTCCACAGCAGTGCTGCCTCAGTATGTCAGGAAGTCGTGGGGAGCCTTTCTAGTGACAATGCCTCAGCGCACAAGAATTGGTCAGTTTTCCAGGCTCCACCAGTACACAACCTTTTACCCCAACCCCGTTTCCACACATCCCTGCTAACACTCCTTCTATCTTCACCCCAAAGCTGTAACAACCTGAAAAGGTCTTTCCTGATTTTGGCAGATACATTGTTACAAAAGGGAGGAGAATTGATATAGCGAGGTGGATGAGAAATAGAAAGAGTTGGCGAAAGACATGAAGGATAAAGAAGAAAATGAATTTGCAGCAAGAAATTCCAGCCTCTTTGTATTTTAAAAGTGTTTTCATTTCCATAAATTGGACCTTTTCCCTAAATACACACAGAGACAAAGAGAGCAAGTAGCACTTAAAAACAAATGTAGTCCGGACATCATTTTTACTGGATAACTTGAACTTTGGTTAGACTGTCTGAGACAGGGATTTCAGAAAGTTTTCATGGTTCTCATAAAAATGCAGAGTAAACTATTTTACCAGGAAAGTATGTACAGTGCATTGTAAATTCATATATTACTGTTCAAAAGAAACCACACTGATGACACCTAGTGTCTCACCAAATCACAATAAGGGTTTTATAATGTTTAATTTTCACGGTAGTCACTGGGGGTTGGAGATGTACCCAAAGGAGGACCTAGGTGCATTTCCCTCTACCTCCTCAATTCCAGAGGCATGCAAGCCTGAGCAAGCTTACAACTTCTCTAACCAGCACCACAGGAACAGTCCTCAAGAGGCCATTTGTGATGGCCCAAGTTAGATAAAATGCAGTAAACGTTGGCCATTCACCCTCCCACCCCGCAAACGGGGTGGTCCAAAGTAGATGACATAGAGCTAGCTGTCCCTGCTTCACTTCACATGGCATTTCCCTATACAGAGAATGCCCCAGTTGGCTGTTTAAGTCAGCTTCTATGGTGGCACACACAGAATTTGGAGCAAGGGCTGATGATCTGGTCTATGGTTTCCAGTGCCAAAACCTGCAAATTTTCATGACATGTTTGGTTTCTTTGGAGCAACAAGAAGCTGCTTGTTGAAAATCCCTCTCTGGCTCTGTTAGGGTGTCTTTAATCTTCTTAATAAGATAGCAGGACCTGTTTACAAGAGAAAAGGACTGCAACAATACAAGTATTCATTATATGTATATCACCAGCACCCATCAAATGTGGGGCAGTACTGTAATATAAGAAAGAAATAATCCTAAACTTTCGAGAACAGGAAAAGAACAGAAAGGAATTGGAGTACAGCTGACAGCAATACTAGCAAATTTAAAGGTCAATATGTTCCTTTCTTCCACGGGTCCCCTACATGAGAAGCACAGGGCTGGGTCTATAAAGCACAGTCGGTCTCTAAGCCTGGTAACCATGGTCAGAGATAAGTACTGTATTATCTCTGCTTTACAGCTGAGCAAATAGATTCAACAGAGAAGTGTCCTGACTTGCCACAATCACCCAGTGAGTCAGTTAGCAGACCTGCGACCAACCCTAACTTACAGGTTCCTGCTTTAGATACAATATCATGCTTCCTCTCAGATATTTTCTGGAGCTCACAGATCTTCCAAGCTCTATCTGAAAGCTGAGGGACTTTATAATCACTCTGCATTCTTCAGTTCAGGTTTTCTAAGTATACCTGCTCCAAAGGGAAGCTAGCGGAGATTATAGCTCACAAGAAGGCAGCCTGAAGACTCTTTTATCACTATGAGACTCAAGAGTGACTACTGAACTCACTGGAGTCGCACCCACCAGTGTAGAACCAGTGGGAAAGGAGAAGAGCAGTCAAAGGGTTAAGAACTACTGGCACTGCAAACATAACACAGGGATTACAAGCTTTGCCAGTTTCCCAGTGGAGACTGCAGTGGTCAAATCTATGAGCCCTGAAATGAAGGGATTTTAAGGATAGTCACTTACATTCGAAGTCTCCTGGGAATCGTGAGTCATAAAGTATGTGCTGGTGGAGATTGCATGGAAGCGTGAGAATATATAACTTACTTTAACACTAACTGCATACACGTATCTCCATCCCAAAACCAAAAATGTTCCCTTCAGACTCTCTTCAAAGTGTCTGACGAAGTGGGATTTTCTCCTACAAAACTCGTGAGATAAATAAACCTGTTAGTCTTTAAAAGTGCCACAGGACTATGTTTGTTTTTCTGCAATACACTAACATGGCTACCCCTTTGGAATTTGCATACAAGAGAGTTTCCCTGTGTAGGGAGCAAATATTGCACAAAATATCTAGCATTTCACAGCATTTACAAGCCAATTATATTTATAATAAACTTTATTTTTATGGAGCATATCTATGGAAGCAGGCAAAACAGATTCATGTTCATTAAAAAACGGATGTGACAATGCTATGTAGAACAACAGACTGGTAGTCAAGACACCTGGCTTGTATTCCTAGCTCAGTCACTGAATCACTATTTGGTCTTGTTCCAAAGGGGTAGCCGCATTAGTCTATTGCAGAAAAACAACTGAGTCCTGTGGCACTTTTGAAGACTAACAGATTTATTTATCGCATGAGCTTTCTCCCATGAAAGCTCATGCAATAAATAAATCTGTTAATCTTTAAAAGTGCCACAGAACTCTGTTGTTTTTGATTTTTTAAAATTTGGTCTTGAGCAGTGCTTTTTTGGTGACAGTATGCAGGGGTACAGAACCTTTTTTGCCGGCCCCGCTGCCCAGCCGGGGGGAGGGGTCAGGAGTGGAAAGGAGCACGCCACTGGAAGAAGAGGGGTGGGAGAGGCATTTTTAAAATTTACTATCAAGATGTGATTACCGGCACTTTTTTTTAACCAAAAAATGCAATGGTCTTGGGCAAGTCATGCTCGGATGAAAATTTTTGAAGTTGGGTGCCCAAGGCTGGCCTCTTAAATTCACTTTTAGGCACTTCAGTAAACGCAGCTCAGTTTTCAGAAGCAGTGAACACTCACAAGACCCTCTGGGACATGCAGTTATTCAGTCTTCAGACACCCAGCTTTGAAAATTTTGGCCTTTGTGCCTCAGTTTCTTCATCTGTGAAATGGCGATGAAATAGCGCTGTTTCACCAGAAGCTTTGTGAGATTACCTTCATCACTACTGGTAAATGCTGGGATGAAAAGCACTAGAGAAGTGCAGAGTATTTCACCACTAAAGATCAGTAAAAGAAACACGATGATGGTGACTGTGACTACATGATGAACATAAAATAAATCAGCTAAAATTAATGTACATTGCTTATTTCTAGCAACAGACATAAAGCAAAACAAATGAGGAGTCCTGTGGCACCTTAGAGGCTAACAAATTTATTTGGGCATAAGCTTTCGTGGGCTAGAACCCACTTTGTTAGATTCATTTGATGAAGTGGGTTCTAGCCCATGAAAGCTTATGCCCAAATAAATATGTTCATCTTCAAAGTGCCACAAGACTCCTCGCTGGTTTTGCTGAAACAGATTCACACTGGAATTTGTCAGGCATAAAGCAGTGTTCTCTAGCAGTGCCTGAATAGCAGTGGGAAATTAATGGAATATAAATGTGGCCAAACTCTTTTGTTCCCTGAAGTATTTTTTAAAGGCTTCTATTATACTAAGAGATAAAGACAGAAAATAGAAACTACAAAAATTGAATGCATAAATCTACAGTATTAGAATCCCACTGATTCCTGCTGGGAGTTATGAAATGGATTCTACTTGTTCTGTGGAAAATAGGATGCCAAAAAATCAACGTGCTTCCGTCACTATTTTTTATGGTCTCAGATGTTTAGAATCAAGTCAAACCATAGGGAGAAGCATAAAGACAGAGTAAAGTAACATGCAATGTTTCTAACTTTCTCCCTAGACATCAGCCCTATTACACAAGGAAAAAAGAGAAGTACAAGATGTGGAACATGTATTTAAATTGGAAATTACCCAGGCCAACATGTGATAGCCTACAAACTAAGTTACAAGTATGAGATGAGGCCCACAAGATTTGTTTTAGCACGAAGAGTCAGCTGAAAACACTAGTAAAGTGCAGAACACAAAACTAACCTGGGAGGAAGATGATTAGGAAGATGAGGGGCTGTCTATGTTACAAATGTTTTGCTGATATTGCTATACCTGTACAGCTATGCCAACAGGGCATCAGAGCAGAGATGCAGCATAAGTGGACGGGTTCTGTTGCCATATTGAAACCACCTCCCAAAACAACCTTGCTATGCTGACAAAAGCACCCTTCTGGGGCTGTAGTTTCATTTACATGAATGGT
Source organism: Pelusios castaneus (assembly GCA_007922175.1). Classification (NCBI taxonomy): domain Eukaryota; kingdom Metazoa; phylum Chordata; order Testudines; family Pelomedusidae; genus Pelusios; species Pelusios castaneus. The sequence goes on from ML685812.1 coordinate 3,030,394, forward strand.
TTTGAGGGCATAGTTAGGCAGGCATGAGGGGGGTGTGAATTTTTTTACACTCCTTCCAGACATAACTATGCCAGAAAGACTTCATAGTATAGGCTAAGCTTTGAGATTCCTTCCTCTTCACTTCTTTTGTTCTGAGTATATATGGCAAAGGAATCTTTGGGTTTTATTTATTTTCCAGTAAGCCTACAGGGAATTTTGGAAGCAGGGAAGGATTTAGAGGGCAGATGTCCGAGGACTGGGGTGCCGAGCTTACGGGGGGGGAGGGGGGTCAGGTTTGGGTGCTGTTTTTGTTGTTAGAATTTATAGATACTAGCATGCAAATTTATCTTCTTACATGAAAGTTGTAAATCATACATGCAACTGGTGAATCAAAGTTGCAGAGGGTACAACAACTGCAAGAAAAATAAGGTATTTAAAAGTTGAACAAATGGAGGCAGGGGGAGCCGAAGACATTCCTCCCCTAGAGTGCCATATGGCCTAGGGCTGGCCAGAGGACTGCAGAATAAGGCCCTATTTTCAGTTCATGCCAGCTTCTGTCATCTTCCAATGGTGCAATTGCATAGCTGTCCTCTCTAATTTGAGGTTTAACTATGTATAGACCTGTAGTGGGTGCAGATTAAGAGAGAGAGACTGCATATGCAGGAAATTACATAGTGGGATAAATCTATGGAGACAATTCAATAGATGCATAAGATTAGGACAGCATCACGTGGAACAGCCTATGCCTGATTGAGGAATCCTTCTGGCAGCATATTTCTCTCTCACCAGAATTCTACAACCTCAACAGGGGACTGAGTATTTATAGCCTGGGTTGACAATTCCACTGATTTAAAGTGCAGTTCTACTAGGAAAAGCTTCAAAGCGTCTGACGAAGTGGGATTTTCTTCCACGAAAGCTCATGCGATAAATAAATCTGTTAGTTTTTAGAAGTGCCACAGGACTCTCTTGTTTTTCTGCAATAGACTAACATGGCTACCCCTTTGGAATTTGCTTTTACAAACTGCTGACAGCCCCTCCCCCTCTGTCCTGTTGTGTGATTTTCTTTACTTCTACCTGAGCCAGGGAGGGCATTAGCATCTCCTTTGATATGTAAATCTCTGCCTCTCTGCTAGAGATAGTCCTGAGAGTCTAACCCTGTAACATACTTCACATCTGCACACACATATTGCTGTCAGAAACATGGCTCCACAGCAATCCTGTAGAATACATTATGAGCATTCACAAAGGAACTTGGTATAGCGTATTTGGCATCAAACCACACGATTACACTAAAACTGAACAGGAAAGTTACACAGATTATATTCTACAGGTGCACAGATATGCATCTTGTCACATATGCTGGCAGAAGAACTCCACAAAAGGTGGAAAGTAGCAAAATGAAAAAGCAATCCTCCCTCAACCCTACATATCAAATTCCAAAGGGGTAGCCGTGTTAGTCTATTGTAGAAAGACAACAGAGTCTTGTGGCACTTTTAAAGACTAACAGATTTATTAATCGCATGAGCTTTCGTGGGAGAAAATCCCACTTCGTCAGACGCTTTGAAGATAGGAAAGTTACAGAGTGGGAGGAAATTAAATGCAGGGGAGATCAGTTCTTTTATCACACACTGACAAAAAGAGAAACCACGAAAAACAATTGAAATTCTCAAAAAAATTGAAATTAAAAAAAAAATCACAATGAAAAATGTAGCAGGCAAAACAGAAAAATGTTTAAAAATTTTCCATGAAGTTGATTTTCCTTTTCCCCACTTACATCAGTTCTACATAGGCTGCTGAATTTAAAACACTGACTTCCAGGTCCTCCATATCCCCCCTCCTCCTTGTCTACTGCTGTCTGATGGTTGGGTAGACTGGTTGTCCATGAGTCCTAGGATGACTAGAAGAATGTTCTGTCACTATACTGAAGAAATAGTTCTGGTCATGAAAAATGGATGGACATTTTAAAAAAAGACAACGCTAATCCACTTTTCAACCCCCTATTACTTTCCTTCACCAACATAAAGAGTCTCTTCCCCCTAAAATCTGTGCAAGTCTATAATCAGAAATCAGCAGAAATAAGATGATAAGGACAGTGGTACACTGAGAGGTGGCAATACAGCACAAACAGAATATATTGGTGGGTGTCAGGCAGAGTATGACAGGATGATGGAAGCTTAAAATGTCCTTGTTCCTGCTGAATACCTTTCACACGTAACCTTTTGTTGGCTTCCTGGGTGTGAGATCACATGCTTTAATAGATGCTCCCCAAGTGGCCTTTGAAGCCACCACAGAAAATGCAGCAGTTATTTTTCCTCTCTTTAAATTATAGGATTTTAACTGTGATGGCCTCTTGACCCACCTCACAGCAACAGTCTGCTAGAACAGTGACGCCATTTCAAGCCTTCTTACTTGACATCTTTTGGTTGAGGTAACATCATAGACTTAGAGGCCCTAACTGCAGAAGACCCTCAGTTCAGCCTCGGATTTTGAGGCCACCAATAATTGGATTGACTTTTGTGGGAGCAGTGTTAGGCCAACAATGAGCACTTTTGAAAATCATTATTGGATTTTCAGCTGAAGAAGTGAAAAATGGTGAAGGATACTCAACAAGGTGATGCTAGTCTCTGTTCCAAATCTTTTAGTTCATGAAGCAGAAGAGGGTGGGTCATGGGACAAGCCACTGTACACATAATCATATCTTGCTGAACCTACAAACTCCCATGAAGCATTAACTCCCATTAGGTCCCATTCATGACTGCTACTGGACAGCTGCAAGAGGAGTCAGCCAATGGCTTAGGAACAGGGTTGCTAAGGAGCAGGTGGAGCAGCAGAGCAGTATGGAGAAACCAGCCCTTCATGGGGTTTCATTGGTTGATGGTCTCTGCTCCATGGAACCCCAGAATACACAGGTTGGGAGCTGAGCCACCTGTACACGCCTAAAGTTGCCCCCACCTGAAGGGACAGCTGTGAGCAAGCTCCTCATCAGTCTGTCTTGCTAAATTTCCTGGCCCTTCTGCTTCTCTCCTGGTGGTTTCTCCACTGGGTGAGAAAATTGAGCAGTACTGTGGTGGAGTTTTTTACACTCCTCTGAATATTCACACTCAAAACTTAACCACCTTCTAGAGAAGTCATTTTTTGCTAACTCAGATAAATATAATAAATGTAACCTTTGCCTTACCTTTTAGTTTTCCCCAGGCATGGCTCTTTGCAGGGCTCCATGCAGGACCTTCCATGCCCCAGTCTCAGCCTCCTGTATTCTGACCGGTATTAACAAAATTCATCTGCTATTAAACTGAGCTATAATTAGATTACACATGTAAGAAGAGTTCTAACGTGTAAAGGAAACTTGCATTTCTATGTACAGTTTTGGGGGTATGTCTACAATGCAGTTAGTTATACACCCCTGGCTGGCCTGTGTCAGTTGACGCAGACTCTGTAAAACTGTGGTCTAGACATTTAGGCTCAGTCTGGAGCCCAAGCTTTGGGATCCCACGATGCAGGGATGGTTCCAGAGACCATGCTTCAGCCCAAGTCCCATGAACCCAAGTCAGCTGACCCAAGCCACCTGCAGGTGTTTTATTACAGTGTAGACATACTACCATTTCAGTCCACACCCTTGTTTGCTAGCTCTGAGTAGTGTATGTGCACATTCTTCATAGTGGCATCTTTTGCTTCATTTTCTTCTGCACTTAAATGCTCTCCTTCGTTATAAATTTCCAGCGGGGTAACCGTGTTAGTCTGTGTACAGCAAAAAAACAACGAATGTGCTGTGGCACCTTATAGACTAACAGATTTTCTTTGGCATAAGCTTTCATGGGCTATAGCCCACTTCATCAGATGCATCTGACGAAGTGAGTTATAGCCCACAAAAGCTTATGCCGAAGAAAATCTGTTAGTCTATAAGGTGCCACAGGACACTCGTTGTTTTTTTCTCATTTGTTATCTTATTGTCTGATCACAGCTCTATAAATGTATATTGCTTTTTGAATGACAACAGAGTCCTGTGGCACTTTTAAAGACTAACAGATTTATTTATCGCATGAGCTTTAATCTTGGATTTTGTACTATAAAGTTGCCAAAGGCACAATCAAGTCTCTAAATTCAAAGCCATCGTTGTGGCTTATTTGAATATAGGGAAGTTGCTGTGAACCATAATTGCATTCCTTGCTGGAACACATGACATCTCAGAAACTCTGATTATGTCAGCCAGATTCAAGTTGCACCTTCCTTCAAACTAAAAATTGCTGCAGATATCTAATACTTTCCCTGTTGTATGTAAAAATAGCGAGGGACCTTTCTTGCATCTGTTTTTTTCAGCTACTGCAATTGATATGCAGTATAGCTGAAACCTTTACTGAAAGTGTTTCTGGTTTTCCATCAAACTACCAGCCAATTGCCTGTGAATGGAAGGCTGCTTAATTCATCCATTATTAATGCTGGTAGAGACTGCAAATTCATGCATTCTCATTCCCTTCAGCATTGAGGAATTAGGTATAGGCTGTGTGTCATTTGAAATGCAAGAGAACCTCTGTGGCATTTGGTGCTGTGTATTAGTAGCATGCTCGTTAGCAACATGCTTTTCTCCTCTGAGCTCTTCAGAGCTGCCCAAAAAGAAAAGGTTATATTTAAAACAACAAAACAAAAAACCAGCACTTCCCATTAACATATGTGGCCTTTCAACTCCCACAGTGCTCTGGCTTAGTCTATAAAATAAGTAGTGGAAGGAAACAGCCTATCTTCATTTGTTGATCTTGGAATAGGAAAACTGCAATATATAGAAGAGAAATTTTAGAATTCCCACCAGGTCCTGCTACAGACCTGGCTACAGAAGATGATCAATAAGATGATGGCAGTGACTAGAAAGGATATGAAATGAAGAAATTACAAAGTATGCTGTGGAATTTGAGAGAGAGTGGTCACTGTCAGGATCTCAAGCACACTAAGTAGATTGAACCAGTCATAAAGACCATTAAAAAATGTAGGTACCCCAAGGAAACCACCACAGACGGAAAGAGGACTAAGCAGAATCCTGCTTTGATTCCCCAAGTCCTTTTTGTGGCCGCAGAGACAAAATATATTAGGTCGCCTGGTCTCACAGTCATTTCTCTCTTTCCCTTAGCTGCCTTGCTGTGATCCTGCCAGGCCTCCACCATCTCTCTGGAGGAAGACGCATAGATTCTAAAGTCAGAAGGGACCAATATGATAATCTAATTTGACCTCCTGCACAATACAGGCCACGGAACCTCATTCACACTCTCCTGTAATAAACTTCTAACCTACAATGACTCCCTAATTTTAGGTTTAAAATATCTTAAAAAAAAAGTACAAAGAATCCTCAGTCTGTAGCATAAAATGTATTTAACCAAGAGATATCGGAGATAGGCCTGGGAGTCGTTGCCTGGTTTTTCTGGGTTCACTGTCCTTAAAAAATGGTGAAAGTTTTCCTGTTGTCAGTGACTTTAGATTAAGTCAACCTAGAATCATAGAATCATAGAATCATAGAATAATAGGGTTGGAAGGGACCTCACGAGGTCATCTAGTCCAACCCCCTGCTAAAAAGCAGGACCACTCCCCCTAAATTATCCCAGCCAGAGTTTTGTCTAACTGAGCCTTAAAAATCTCCAAAGATGAAGATTCTACCACCTCCCTAGATAGCCCATTCCAATGCTTCACCACCCTCCTAGTGAGAAAGTTTTTCCTAATATCCAACCTTGACCTCCCCAGCTGTAATTTGAAACCATTGCTCCTTGTTCTGTCCTCTGTTACCCTCGAGAACAGCCTAGCTCCCTCCTCTTTGGAGCAACCCTTCAAGTAGTTGAAGGTTGCTATCAAATCTCCCCTCAGTCTTCTCTTCTCTAGACTAAATAAGCCTAGTTCCTTCAGTCTCTCCTCATAAGTCATGTGCCCCAGCCCCCTAATCATTTTTGTTGCCCTCCGCTGGACTCTTTCTAATTTGTCCACATCCTTTCTGTAGTGGGGAGCCCAAAACTGGACACAGTACTCCAGATGCGGCCTGACCAGTGTCGAATAGAGGGGAATTATCACATCCCTCGATCTGCTGGCAATACTCCTACTGATGCAGCCTAATATGCCATTGGCCTTTTTGGCAACAAGGGCACACTGTTGGCTCATATTCATCTTCCCGTCCACCATAACTCCCAGGTCCTTTTCTACAGCGCTGCTACTTAGCTGATCGGTCCCCAGCCTGTAGCAGTGCATGGGATTTTTCCGTCCTAAGTGCAGGACTTTGCACTTGTCTTTGTTGAACCTCATGAGGTTTCTTTCGGCCCACTGTTCCAATTTGTCCAAGTCTCTCTGGATCCTGTCCCTGCCCTCCAGAGTATCTACCATTCCCCCCAACTTGGTGTCATCCGCAAACTTACTAAGCACGCAGTCTATTCCATCATCAAGATCATTAATGAAGATGTTGAATAGAACCGGCCCCAGGACCGACCCCTGGGGCACTCCACTCGTTACCGGTTGCCAACCAGACATCGAGCCATTGATTCCTACCCGCTGAGCCCGTTGATCTAACCAGTTTTCGATCCACCTTACGGTCCACTCATCCAACCCATACTTCCTTAACTTGCCAACGAGAATGTTGTGGGAAACCGTATCAAAAGCCTTGCTAAAGTCAAGGTATATCACGTCAACGGCTCTTCCCGCATCCACAAATCCAGTCATCTCATCATAGAAGGAAATCAGGTTGGTCAGGCACGATTTGCCCTTGGTGAATCCATGTTGACTGTTCCTGATCACTCTATTTTCCTCCAAGTGTTTCAGGATGGATTCCTTGAGGACCTGCTCCATGATTTTCCCAGGGATTGAGGTGAGGCTGACCGGTCTGTAGTTCCCCGGATCCTCCTTTTTCCCTTTCTTAAAGATAGGTACTATATTTGCCTTTTTCCAATCCTCCGGGACCACCCCCGTTCGCCACGAGTTCTCAAAGATAATGGCCAGCGGCTCTGCAATCACTTCCCCCAACTCCCTCAGCACCCTCGGATGCAGTTCATCCGGCCCCATGGACTTGTGCACTTCCAATTTCATTAAGTGTTCCCTAACCTGACTTTCCATCACCGAGGGCCACTCTTCTCTCCAGTCCGCGTTACCCCGTGTAGTAGCCTGGGAGCTGGCCCGCCCTGTGAAGACTGAAGTAAAAAAAGCATTGAGTACTTCAGCCTTTTCCGCATCATCCTCCACGAGGATGCCTGCCCCATTCAGTAAGGGACCTACACCACCTCTGATCCTTTTCTTGTTGCTGATATACTTATAGAACCCCTTTCTGTTATCCTTCACATCTCTTGCTAGCTGCAACTCCAATTGTCCTTTGGCCTTTCTGATTTGATCCCTGCAGTCCCGAGCAATATCTTTATACGCCTCCCTTGTCATCTGTCCAAGCTTCCACTTCTTGTAAGCTTCCCTTTTATGTTTCAGCTCCCCGCAGAGTTCCCTGCTAAGCCACGCTGGTCGCCGTCCACATTTGCTGTTCTTTCTGCACATCGGAATGTTATCTTCCTGTGCCTTTAACAGGGTTTCTTTAAAATACAGCCAGCTGTCTTGGACACCTTTCCCCTTCAGATCAGCTTCCCATGGGACCCTGCCCATCAGCTCCCTAAGGGAGCCAAAATCTGCTTTTCTGAAGTCCAGGGTGTGTGTTCTGCTTCTTTCCTTCCTTACATTGATCAGGATCCTGAACTCTACCGTCTCATGGTCGCTGCTGCCCAGGTTGCCATTTACTTCTACTTCCCCGATCAATTCTTCTCTGTTTGTGAGCAATAGGTCTAGAGGTGCAAGGCCCCTAGTTGGTTCCTCCAGCATTTGTACTAGGAAGTTGTCTTCAATATTCTCCAAAAACTTCCTGGATTGCCTGTGCACTGCTGTATTATCTTCCCAGCAGACATCAGGATAATTGAAGTCCCCCATAAGAACCAGGGCCTGCGACGATCTGGAAATTTCTGTTAGTTGTCCATAGAACGCCTCATCCACCTCCTCTTTCTGGTCTGGCGGTCTGTAGCAGACACCCACCACAACATCCCCCTTGTTGCATTCTCCCCTAAACTTAACCCACAGACTTTCAACCTACCTGTTAGCAAAACAAAGATGCCTTTATGGACAGGAGAAATATGGGCTGCTCTCTTTTAGATGCGGCATATGATGCAGTGGGGCATCATGGGATCATAATCTGTTCAGAATGCCATTCAGTATGTACAGCCATAATCATCATTATCCTCTCCATATCTGAAGAAACCAGAAGTCACCAGCATTTAATGATTTTTTGCACCCGCCTCCAGCCTCTTTTCTTTCAGGTTACACATAAACTGACAACAGCCTACGTACATTACTGCGGTACTCTACTTCAAACAGTCTATGGGGGAGGACAGTGTGTGGCCAAGAGACATTTATTACACTGACTAGTATTTCATGTAATGAATTGCAGGAAAATAGGCCTGTCATTTGCATAGCAGTTGAGAGAGGAGAGATACCAGATATATTTAATAAGTAATAATATGTTTATCTAGGTAGTTGTCTGGTCTCCATCACTATGGCATCTGAGTGGCTCTGAAGTATTTAAAAATAGTGAAACCTCCAACTCCCCCGTTTCTTCCTCTTCACTCTGCAGGGGAAATTGCTTGATTTATTTGCTTACGGTCATGTGTGTGTGTGTGTGTGTGTGTGTGTGAAGAAATTATTACTGAAGGCAAAGGACTGATGTAAAAGGAATACTATCCCCCATGGGCTAGTCTACATGGTGCTTTGGTCTGCACAAGTGGGGTTTCAAATTGTGCTACATTTACACACATTTGGGAACCTTTAATGCAGGCTAGCAGAGGCCACATAGGCCAGTTAACACATTACACACTACTGTGCATGAGAATTTATAGGCAAGCCTTACTATGCTGCAAGGGTGGTATCCAAATTAATTTTTGTCCCTACTACTGCAGAAGGTGCCCAATAAATTTAAGTGACCACAAATGGTCAGGCCCCAAATCTCATCTGACAAATGGCATCTAAAGCAGAACAATTCCCTCTGTCCCAGTATTGTGGAACTAGTCTTAATTGTGGGTCAGGAATTCCATCTACTGTGTCACTACCATCTCTTTTTGCAACCCCAAGGTGTTACTTAGGACACCCCAATCTTGCCTTTTGTAAGATCCAGCCACTGGAATTGTTGCAGAGCTGGATGAGATGGAAGAAAAATCTTTATAAACCAAGGAGACACTCTGCAATACATTTGTGACTTTTCTATTTTCTTGTGATGGAAGAGGGGGTACTTGTAAGGCTCACCATAAGTGCTGCCTCCTCCTGATCATTCTGGGGAGTAGCTTTGCATGGTCAACACTTCTTCCTGTGGTGTGTTCCATCACACTCTCTCTCTTTTGTCTGCAACCCCTTTCTCACATGAGGAACTGCTGCCACTTTTTCATGACTCAACCCTCCAGGGTAGTCTTTCAAAGTTACTTCAGGCAGTCTTCTTGTTCACTACCTCCAAATCTGCAGTGAATGCAGGACCACCTCTATTCCAGGTTCTAGTCCAGGGCTCTTTAGTGAACAATTAAATTGTGCATCTTCTACACATTTATTGCTCTCACCCCTAGACTTCTTCCTACTAGATTTCTTTTCCCTTCTCAGAAAGGAGTACTGCAGGCTTCCTGTTGCCAGCCTCCTTGCTTTGTCAAAAGCTCACCTGTTCCTTCACAGCTGAGTCTTCTTCTAATTAGCTTCTGCCAGCTTAAATTTCCCCCATTTGCAGCCTAATTGGGCCTAAATAGTTTAATTTAGCCCTCTAAGGCTAGTGTAGGGAGCATGCTCCAACACCCTTCAATTCCAAAAGTGTTATATTCTGGGTAGAAGAGGACTTTTCTTATGTAATAACAAATAGAGGTATTGTATTATTGCATTGTAGCACTTTTTGTCCTATACCTGTTCTCGGAGTGTCAGAGCTTTGCTCTGCCTGACAAAATTAAAGGCTAGTAAGTAACCTCTGATGATTCTCATGCTTTCGCCAGGTCAGTCAGAGGACATCCATGCAGACACAATAATAATCATCATCATCCTGACACCATGCTTGGTGGTGGAAACATTATTATACTGGTGCTGCTTGATAGCCAGTGAATTTCAGGCATGTAGACAACAGATTGCATGGTTCTGAGTACCTTGCTCTCTCGGTGCAAGTACAAGCCAACTTTGGAAGAGCAGGGACAGAAAGTTCTGGTACTATTCCAAGCACCACGTACAGCAAACTTGAAGTATGAAAAAGCAAGATATGGTCTAGAACCACAGCACTAGTTTTAATTGTCTGGTGGCTTTCAAAATTGTCAACATATTCTGGTGGGGGCTGCTAGATACAACACTGATGTCAATGATAGTTTTACTCTCAGCAAATAAATTTCCTAGCTATTATCTAGCTAAGAAACTGGAACAGATTGGTATTTTCCTTGCTATTTAATTAAACTGCTTTAGGAAAAAAAGAAGATAATTTTTGGCATGTATTTTACCTTGGTTTAAAGTCTGAGTACTTACTGGTATTTACTAGAAATCATATACTTTTAGAATCTGTATATGTGTCCAACCTCTGTCATGTATTTAGATACTCAAAGACACTTCCTTTTGCCTTCTCACGTTTGCTGCAGAGAGGGGATTGTAAAGATAGGTAGCATGCTTTAAATGTGGGATAGACTACACTAATGAGATGATGTAATGTCAAAATGGGCATGGTGATGCTAGTATGGGATTTAGCCTTTGAGCCCAATAAAAGTGAGATGTTTCCAGAAGCCTGACAAGACTCAGAGAGTCATGTGTTTATGCAGTTGAACAAAGTCATTCTTTCTCTCTTGATTTTATTACCGGTCCCATGATAGTTTGTATATGGATACAGCCTGAAAATGTGAACATGAAGAGTTCAAAGGTAGATGGCAAAGAAAAAGAGCCCCGATCTATTGTTTTTAAAATATCACAATTTTAGGCCAGTCTCATGATTGTGGGGGCCTGATTTGTGGTTTGGGAATCTTGGGCTCAGCACTACTGAGCCAGCCTGCTGTTTATTAAACATTATAGGGACTATAAACCCACATAATAGTGAGGAGAAAGAGAAGCCCACTTCATCCATCTTTCTGACATCCTGCTAAAGATACTTTGTACCCACAGCACTTTTGGCTATGTCTACACTTGTTAATTTAAGTCGACTTAGCATATCCCCACTCAAAAATTAAGTCGACTTACAGGAGACCTTGCCAAATCGACTTAGAGCATCCACACTGGACGCCCAAGTCAACTTATAGTGGCTAGGTGGACCTAGGACAGGTCCATAGTAGCGGGGGGAGGGCACCCCTTGCCAAGTGCCAGGGGGCTCAGCATTTGCCCCATTGTACCTGGGTACAATGGGGGCTGAGCCTGACAGGGACCCTGGCAGGGCATAGGAGCAGGGTGGGCAGGGATCTGTCCTGCCCTGTGGAGGGGGCACACCAGGCTCTGGCTGTGCCAGCCACCCTGGCAGGGAGGGTAGTGGGGAAGCCCTGAAGCCCTTTAAGTCGACTTAAAAGGCTACTCTGCATCCACACTGGCTAAGTCGACTTAATAAAGTCAATTTAGCCAGCAAAGTCGACTTAAAACAAGGTTTAGTAAAGTCGACTTTATTTTTCCTTAAGCAAGCTTAAGTTGACTTAATTTGTAAGTGTAGATGCACCCTTTGTGGCTCTGCAGGTTTTGTGAGGGGATGACTTGAGGGCAAATGGAGTAAGACTGGAGCCAGGGGATTGCTACTCTACACAACATCCCCCTCTTCTACACCTTCAGAATCTCCCATGTTATTACTATAATGACCAGTTTTAACTTCTGCACTTCTGTCTCAGGGATGGAAGAAAAGAGGGGGATAGGCATTGCACCTACATAGCTAGAGAACCCTGCTGTCAAGGCAAGACATACAAGAAAGACAAGAATATAGCACTGGGGTGAGTACCCCTTCTACACTTTGTCCAAATGGTTGGAGATCTATCTTGAATTTAGGACATGTCCTCCTTCTTCTGAGAAATAATACCGATGAATTCTGAATGGTTAAATGTACAAAGTTTCCCAGGGTGTTACCAATTCTTACAACTTTTTCATGAGCCTATTGGGTGGTTTTCTTAAATCCCCCAGCTCCTGGAGTCATGCAATAATGTGAACATCTCAAGGTTTCATTTCAACAACAGGATGTTCTAGTTGCAGAGAACAGCTTGAAATCATGAATCATGATAATTCAAAAACAGAATTCATATAAAGGGAAGTATTTTTTTTTTACTGCCCCTAGATTCAACTTATCCTCTCAAGCCCTTCTCTCACTCAGCTGAGAGATGTTCAAAATCTGGTTCCAAATTCTGTGGCCTGAACCCTTCTCTTTCAGTGCAGTTTGGAAATACCACTACAGTTTTTTTTTTAAAAAGTGTGTTGCGGAGGGGTAGGGGAAGGGAGGCTGTGGGAGTTGCTTATCTGGATATCCTACTGGCTTAGTTGCTACTCTGGCCTGACAAGAACAATGTGCCTGCAAACTTCATCCAATAAGAAACACATCATTGTATCAATAGCACTAGAATGTGCTATTACCACCAAACTTGAAAGACTGTCTGTGAAACACCTTCAAAGAGTGCTTAGAAGCTGTGCCAGGAAAAATATAATCACATAAAAAAATAAAGCCAACCCAGCACAAAAACAACTCTTGGAGGAAGCAGCCTGTGCCAGAAGGGACACAAGCCAGAGCATCTTAAAGAACCACCCCAGCCACACCCAGAGTGTGCAACATAATAAAACAATAGAGTACTATCCTCTGCTTGCCTGACCATCTTGGCCTAATAGATCATCACCTCAGACCCAATGAGGCCTAGGGACAAATGACTCAGGAGGAGATCAAACCAGATCATTAATAGACAATGCAAGTATGCAGTTATTTCGTTTTGCCACTTTTAGGGAACCTGGAGTGAGAAATATTTTTCCTACCTAGGTATGTACATATGCTTTACAGCTAGTGTCCCAGTGGGCAAGAGGCAGACATACATAAGAGAAGAGGATGAGCTCGATTCTTCAGAAGAATCATCACAGCAGGACCCCCTCCAGCTTACAAATACACAGCATTAGGGGAATTCTTTTCCCGAAGAGAGTTCTGTTTTAAGGATGATGTTCAAACTCATTTCCATAAACTTACCATGTGGAAAGAATGACAGAGCTTCTGTCCACTCTTAGAGGTGGTCTTAGGGTTTCTGGGGCCCAGGGCAAAAGTCATGGATGGCAACCCATCCTTGACTTTTACCCCATCCCCTAACCCCCAGCTCCGCCATGGCCCCCGTCCCACAGCCAGACTCTCCAGGGCCTCTCTAGCCCCACTGCCCCCCCGTCCCACCCCCAGTCTCACTGGGGCCTTCCCAGCCCTGCCACGGCTTCCCCAGCCCCGCCACTCCCCTCCCCCATGAGGGCTCCTGTCCACGCTGTGGGCCCCTGCCTGCCCCCCAGCCCCACCACCATGAGCCATCTTAATGGGTGAAACCTGCGGCAGCCAGGAGTGTCGCAGGGCCCCTCTCCCTGCAGGGCCATGGGCAGCTGCCTGCACTGCCCACCCACTAAGGTCGCCTCTGTCCACTCCCCAGCTATCTCTGGAAGTTAGGCTCAGATCTTAAATAGTATGTAGACACCGAACGCCCATTGAAATCAATGGGAATTAGACATCTAACTACCTCTTTGTATCTGGGCCTTAAGTTTGATAAATGCTCCTTGTTAAGAAAGAAATGCACTCTATCCCATTAATCAGCTGGTAGAACACACACATATTGCTTTACTCAACCACTACTTTAGGCTATCCCCCCATCCCCCCCAGTATTTCAACGCCAAATAAATCACTCACCTCAAAACTTTAAGTGTAGCAGCTGGATTACTTTGGGATTGTGCCAAACTAATCAACGATCCAGGATTGTCCACAGATTGATGTTCCTTTAATTAATTAATCCTTCTCTGAGTTTTATTTATAAGGGAAGATTTATTCAGCCTTTGGGGAGTACTTTAGAAAGGATTTCAATGTCAGAACTTAAGGAGGAAATTAGTTTGTAATCAGCACATTCTACTGGTTGTGGCAGGGAACTTCACCATTTCTAAAATGAATTATTATTAGTAGTATCAAACAGCATCCAGAAGCTTCCTTTATTCATTCAGAGTCAACTGATCAGATAACCTAATATAAATTAATTCAGATACCACAAGACGCTTTGCCAAACTGAACGTGTAATCTTTAAATCTCTTCCTATAGGTGGAGTCAGCATTGTTAAGATTGCTTAACAGTTTCCATTATAAACTCCAACTTTTGATTGCTTATAGATTTATCAAACTGTAATCATTCTCCCTAACATTTTCCACACTTGGTGTCTGCCCAAGTCTGATTTTTTTTTATTGATAAGTTTCAGAAAATATGGTTTGGCTGTTTCCAAGAACACTGTTGTAGAAAAATAATGTGCTAATGTTAAATATTTCCAGCTGTCTTTCAAGAGCTTTAGTATTTCCATGCTTTGGAGCAGGAATTTGAAATATAGAAGTGGAATACGTCAGGTGGGTTTATTTTGCTGTCCCCATGAAAATTCACCCACAGTTAGCTTAGCTATAAACCTGTGAAAAACACCCCTTGCCTATCTATAGTAGAGTTTATTAACAGCTTACTGCTCCGATCTTTGAACAGTCTGACTGTATTGAACATGCTCTCAAACTGAGGTAAAGGGGTAGCACTCATTATTTATAATTATTAATTTTTCCAAATACAATATACCAAAATATCAGATTCATTGTATTACACAAAAGAAAAAAGAAGGGTCGGATAAAGGAGGGGGGAAGGAAGCAACATTTTTCTCTTCAGGGTCTATGTTAATTATATATCTTTAAAAAGTCAGCACAAATTGCTTTGAATTTCTAAGGAATTCTCCTCCTGAGGAATGCCAATCATTTGTTAGCTGTGAGATCAGCCATATCACTGAGCCAGGCAGCAATATTTGGTGGGAATCCACTTCTCCATTTGTGCAGGGTTAATTTTATAGGGGCCAAAGATGCATGTTAGAACTGCACCGCATTGTTACTAGGTAGTCTTCAGGTATCAGAAATAAATCCAAGAATTAAATTTAAGGGGAAGGGCCCCAACTGAGTGTTTCATATGAAATTAGTCCTTTGACCCACCTCATATCAGAAGTCTTGTTATAGGGTAGGTTAATTCCAAAACATACGAACTATAGCACTAAGGAGTTACATTTTCAACAGCATTTCAGCAGCCAGCATTTATAAGGCTAATTACCAGTAGCCTATGTTACGACCAGTATATTTGGAAAAGATTTTGGTGACTAAGCTGTAGCATGAAATGTAATCACAGGATTTATCTTTCTCTTCCGTACTTAAGTTTTCCTTTTTCTAGCATCTGATGAAGTAGGACCTCATCCACGAAAGCTCATGTGAAAAATAAATTTGTTAGTCTTTAAAAGTGCCACAGGACTCCTTGCTTGTTTCGAAGGCTAATTTTAGAAGAAGGGGGTGAAAGCAAGAAATTAAATTAATTTTAATTTTGAAATTAAAAAAAAAAAACCCAGCAAGTACACAAACAATAAATAAACATTTTGGGAATAATTTTTGCATCAGATTAGAGAATTAAGATTTTTTCTCTGTGAAATATTTTACAAAGTGAGATGGTTTTCACTAAAATAGTAAAGAATTATGTCCCCATCCTATTAGATGTATGTATATGTTGCAGTGGATTTGCATGGGATTTACGTTTTCTGTGTAGTATAGAGTTTGTAGCACTAACAAGACAATGACATGAGGAGAACAGGCACTTTCTACAATGAGTGAAAGAAATGTGGCAGGACCCTTGTATGACTGAGATTTGTGAAAATATATGACAGATTCAGGAAGGAAAAGTATCCCAGCAGAAGAAAATATTCTACTTGTGTAATTGTTCAGGGCATATTGGGATATTCACTCTTCGTACCAAACTATGAATTGAAGGCAAAATGTGACTCACTGCCAACTTCTGTTTGACCACACACGTGCAACATCTGCAGATTCAGCTGCTGCTCCCATATCACCAATAGTTTAACTGTCTCATGCGTTTGCAGTATTAAAGGGACACTATCAACTTGAAGCATGGCTAAACACCACCCCTGCCATCCACCAGTTTAATATAATTGCATATTCTATGCCTATATCTAAATATTCCTGCCAGATTTTAACATGTTACAATCGTAGTTTTCTTTCTTTTTTTTTTTTTTTTTTTAAAAACGGTTCTCCCTCCTCTGTGTCGAAGCATACAATAAACAGAGGAACTGATTATTTATATAGGAGAAACTATGAAACTGGCTGTGCAACAAGTGCTGGCAAATGCATAAACAAGCAGAAAAACAGAGAATACGGTGTGTATTTTGTAACAACACAATATAAACAGTTTTCTGACAACAATCTGTGTGGGTTTTTTTAAATGTTATATCACTTTAAATGAGTGGTGTATGTATGCATGGGAACACACATTGCAGATTTTCCAGGAGAGGAAATCAGTGAAATAATCCCTGCCCATTGCCACATCTGACCCAGAGAAATAAATACTTCAGCATTCAAAGAATTTAAATAAATATTTCTTTCAAACCTTTATTTGACCTTTGTTTTAAACTATAAACAGGTTGAAGTTTACCTTCTGTGGCCCATTGATTCACGGTAAAAGCAAATGTTTAACAGATCTGCAGTCTAACCTTACATTACATATGGATCTGCTGGCAAAAGTGCACGCATGGTACATTTGTTCTGAACAGAGAAGTCACAGAAATGAACAATCGCTAATTCATTACTAGTAAGATTCGGGACTAAGATCAAAGAGTTTGGCAAAAGTTATTTATTGATTTTGGTTAGACTCTTCAAACTTGGTTGCCTGTAGTTGGACAGCTCAATAGAAGTAGTCTGGTTTTTCAGAGATGCTGAGAAACCAGTTTTCATAGAAATTCATGGGAGCTCTCGAGTGTTCAACATTACTGAAAACCAGGCTCCCTCTACTGAAAAATCTAAGTTTAGTTGCCAGGACTCAGGCCTTATCCTGCGGTAAGGAGTTTTACTGTGGGATAAGGCTGTGACCGTACACACTACAATGTTGCCTGTTGCACAACAACAGCCCTCTTGCCATGTAACAGGTAAACCACCGAGACAATCATGGTAATGCTTCCCGCGGATCGTCTGTCCCGCACCAGAGTGTGTGCGTACACTCATTGCAGGTTAGAAAGCCTCCAGAAATGTCCCAGAATGCCAATGGAGGGACACCGGAGCTGGCACTCGTAGCGGCTAGAGACCCCCCCAACCCGGGTGGCTGGGCTCTGGGGCTGCCGCTTCAGCGTGGCTGCCCCTGCCACCACCCCAATCCAGGCGGCTGGGCTCCAGGGTGCCACTTTGGCGTGGTAGCCCCTGCCAGCCCCAAGCCGGTGGCTGGGCTCCTGGGAACACCCCCGGTGGGGCTCCAGTCCCAGGGAACCCCCAGGCAGTGGGCTCCAGTCCTGTGGGGGAACCCCTGGGGCAGCTAGCCTGGGGAAACAGCCCCGCTGCCAGCCCAAAGGCTGGCTGCGGCAGTGCATGCTGGGACAGGTGCCCATCATGCACCGCTCCTTGCAACGAAAATTCAAAGGAGCGTGTGAACACTCCTTTTCATTACAAGGAGTGCTGTGTAGACATGGTAAAGCATTATATTTATAGCGTTTTGCCTGTCCTGCAACAACTTATTAAGTCTGCCATGTGTACATAACCTTAGCCTCTCACAAACTTCAGCACATTCCTAGTGAGTGCATGCAGGGGGTCCCATCAACTTCAAAGAGACTACTCCCATGAATAATATTAACAAGTATACACCTGGGAGAGGGGAGGATTAAAACCCAAGTTTGAAAAGTTTGTCCCTTTTACTTTAATGTGCTCTCTCTCCACTCATTCCTTGAAAACAAAACAAATTAAACATAAGGACTTCCCCCTTAACCCATTTGAATGAAGTAATATATCTCTTTGCTAAAAATGGGAGACTGAGTCAATATTGTACATTTCTATGCTGTTCCTAACCTCAAAGTGCAAACACAGTGGTACACAAAAATCTTCTTGTGAGTTATTTTAAGCAACCTAAGACATAGTTACTGTACGACTGATACTCTTGAAATATCACAGTGATGTCAAAGGTCTGATACTTCATACTCATTTTACAGCTATGTTTTACTATTCCGTTAATGTTAAATCATTTTGGTCCCTGTGTTGTTTCCACTGAAGTCAGTCATAATCTTGGCTTTGATTTCAGTAGTCACAGGACTGAGTCCTCTTAAAGGATTGGAAAAGTGTTCT
The DNA here is from genome assembly GCA_007922175.1 of Pelusios castaneus. Classification (NCBI taxonomy): domain Eukaryota; kingdom Metazoa; phylum Chordata; order Testudines; family Pelomedusidae; genus Pelusios; species Pelusios castaneus. The sequence continues at coordinate 3,048,718 of ML685812.1, forward strand.
CTTAGAACAAGGGCTGCTTGTTAAAAATATTCATAGATGTTTACATTTGTATTACAGGAGATTATAAAATCCACCTTACAGTTCATAATGCTGCAAGACTATTAGTGTCTAAGGCTATGTCTATACTTACCAAAATTAGTTTGAATTAGTTAATTCGAACTAACTAATTTGAACTAATTTTATTTAGTTCAAATTAATTTAATTCGAACTAGCATGGCCCCACTGGAATTTTAGTTCGAACTAAGCAAGTGCCGTGCATGGCACTTGCTTAGTTCGAATTAGTCAATTGTATTAAGCTCAAAGTGCCGGTTAGTTCAAACTAATATGTCCACATTGACTTAATTCGAACTAATTAATTTGAATTAAGGGTTATTTCAAAAGGTATAATGGAATGTATTAGTTTGAATTAAGGAAGCCCTTAATTCGAACTAATGAAAGCCTATTGTGGCCAAGGCTTAAGTTAGTTCGAATTAAGCTTCCTTTATTCGAACTAACTTGCAAGTGTAGACATAGCCTTAGATATTACTTTCAGTGCTTTCTGAGACACATTATTACTGCCCTATATACAAGAAAGTATTGTGAAATCACCTTGTAAGCTAACAGCAGAAGGCAAAATGATGTGTCAATATTTAAGAACCATTTTATTCTCACTTTGTATCTCAATTTCTTTATGAAAACAATGGGCCACATTCTGCCCTCAGTCACACTAGTTCAAATCTGGAACATCACTGAATCCTGATAGTATAATGTACAACAGAGTCACTGGAAAAAAACAGGACATTTTTGTGAAGAGAATGAAAACAAATTCAGAAGGTCAGCTGCCTGCTTGACACGTGAAGTCTGTTAAACAAATTATGTTCCGTTACACCAGTGTCAATCCCAAGTAACTATTTCCTCCAATGGAGTTTCACCCACAGAGTAGAGAGCAGAATTTAGTCCCCGAGGCTATCTCTACACTTGTTAATTTAGGTCGACTTAGCTAAGTCGACTTAATGTGTCCACACTTAAATTTTAAGTCAACTTAGAGGGGACCCTACAAAATCAACCTAGAGCATCCACACTGGATGCATAGGTCGACTTGTAGGGGCCAGGTGGACCTGGGACAGGTCCACGGTGGCAGGGGGGCACCCCTTGCCAAGTGCCAGGGGCTCAGCCTTTGCCCCATTGTACCTGGGTACAATGGAGCAAAGGGGGACAGGGACCCTGGCAGGACATAGGGGTAGGGTGGGCAGAGCTCTGACCTGCCCTTTGGGGGGGGCAAGCCAGGCTGTGGCTGTGCCAGCCACCCTGGCAGGGAGGGCAGTGGGGAAGCCCTGGAGTCCCCTAAGTTGACTTAAAGTCGACTTAGGGCTACTCCACATCTACACTGGCTAAGTTGACTTTCTAAAGTCAATTTAGCCAGCAAAGTCGACTTAAAACGAGGTTTTACAAAGTCGACTTAATTTTTCCTTAAGTCGACTTAAGCAGCTGCTTAAGTTGACTTAAGGAAAGTGTAGTGTAGACACAGAGTAAATTAAGTCGACTTAAGTTAAGTCGACTTACTTTACAAGTGTAGACGCACCCAGCATGTGTCTACTGTGAGTGTGATGGAGTAAATGAGAGAGTTGGAGAATATGTTTAAAAAAAGAAAATAGGGAAAAGAAACAATGCCACAAGGAACAAAAAGATAAGCTAAGAAATTATTTTGAACCTGAGAAATTAGTCTGAATCAAAGATGAAACAAATAAAATCATTACCCACAAGTAAATATGTGATCTGGTAGCCTGCAGTAAATCCCACATTTATAGTGGCACAGACGCTGTGTTACTATACTCAACCCCCACTGGAGCAGCTGGGCAATGACAGTTAGGATAGGAAGATCAGGTGGATGAGGTAATGTTTTTTATTGGACTAACTTCTGTTGGTGAGATAGATGAGTTCTTGAGCTACACAGTGCTCTTCTGAAGGTTGGGGTAGAAAGTCCATCTGGAAGGTTGGTCCCTCACAGAAAAGTTTAGGTATCTCTGTTCTTTACACTGGCAGCTGAGAGGAAAAAAAACCTCTGAATATCTGGTCCCACTCCTTTTTACCCCACTAACAAGACAACTGAACTATAGGAATTGTTTTTTTATTTTCATCAGCAAGTCTTCAAGTCAACTGAAAATCCACCCTTTGAACAGAGGATTCATTACAGTCCACGCAAGCATAAACAACACTGCATACCTGAAGACGTTCTAAAATGCCTCTAAGTTTTTGGGGACAGCATAACACCTTGAATCCTGTGAGTAACCTTTTGAATGGGAATGGAGATTGTCGTAGCGCTCAGCTGAAATCCAAGCCTCTCTTACCCTTATTAAGTAATCTTCTAAACAAATAATCACTTTTGTATTGATGTAGCTATGATGGCCTTCCAGGAACTACTGTCTTCTAAAGATAATAGTAGTTGGAATGACACTGAATAATGAAACTCCATCCTGGATACCCAGGTGGGAGAAGTATTCATTGGGTGATAGATATTTCTTTGCTGGCATCCACAAATTGATGTTAAAACCATGAATTAACAGGTTGTCTTGAAATACGCCATTCCAGTTTGCTGCCAGATATTCCACTGCTCATTTCGGCAGCACCATTTAAAAGGCTGTTTCTGTGTCTGAAGAGGGCTGAACAAAAATGGATTCAAAGTGACTATAGTGATTATAATAAAAACGTACAAAAAGTCTGATGATTTGATCTAGAAGGCATTAGTTATTTGGTATAGTAATGTGGAGAAGTGACCAAGAAAACAATGACCTCTGGAAATGACCAGAAAGTTTTCATTTTTACACTTATGACAGAAACTTCTCAAATGCTGCAAGGAAATCTGTGGAAGAGCTAAGCCCTTCTATGTCCAACAAATTATTCTTGCCATGGAAGTGGAAAAAATCAGTATCTTCTTCCTCTCCATTTTCATGTTCTTCTTCCCCTTCAAAGAGGTTGGTCTCAGAAGTCGGAATGATAATGATGCATGGAACTGCAGAACTAATGATGGAGTCCAGGCCTCTGTTTGTTTGAGTTTCCCCTTGCGAGTTATCTGAGCCTCTTCCTTTGCTGATGCCATTCAAGCCAACGGGAAGAGAAGCTGCTTTTAAGGAACTGGCCACAAGTGCTTCAGGGGAATTCTGGAGGACTGACCACCCAAGCAGCTTCTGGAAGTAGCTGGAGGAGAGCAAAACCTAGGGTAAAAAAAAACAACCCCACCAAATCTTTAGTATCATCATTTGATACACAACACTTATACGTTATCTCATCTTGTTGAAATATCTTGTAGCAGTCCATTAGATTTTAACTGCCCGTTTCCTTAAGCTGTTTCCTCCATCAACATTTGAGCCAGTGCCCCGACATAAAATCACTATCATGTGATCAATGGATTAAAATTTACCAAACTCTCAGTTTTAGAAATGCATAACACAAACAACAAAGTATTGAATGAAGTAAAGAGAAACATATTTGGTCAAACATTTTCAAAAATTTGGAGGTAGAGGACACGGTCCCATTTTATGTCATGATAAATGGGAGAAGCACATTCTGAAACACGTTAAAGCATTATTTATCCATTACTGATTTGGAATTGTATTGATTCATTCTGCAATACGTTTTTATGATTAATGGGCTAAATCCTGAGCTGGTGCAAATCAGTATAGCTCCACTGACTTTCACTGGAGCTATGCCAATTTGGACCATTTAAGAATCTGACCCACTTCCTGTTCATGATGCTACTGCAAGAAAACTCTTTGGGCGTGAAAGCAGAAACTTCCATGTGCTCACTTTCCAGAATAAAATTTGAGTTTATTCCACAAAACATTCTATTCATGTTGTCTTATACTGCACTCGTCACTGCAGTATCGGAGGTGTGTATGCACTACAGTAAAAGATCTGCATAGCTTAAGGTGGCTCAGGTCAACTGACTCTGGCACATGTGGGCTGCGGGGTTAAGAAACTGTGGTATAGATGTTCCGACTCAGGCTCAAATCTGGGCTCTGAGATCTTGTGTATGGGGAGGGCTCCAGAGCCCAGGCCACAGTCTGAGCTTGAGTATTTACACCACTCTTTTTAGCCCTGCAGCCCGAGCCCCCCAAGCTTCAGTCAGCTGACACAGACTCTGGGATTCGATACTACAGGGTTGTTTTTTAAATCACAGTGTAGACATACCTTGAGGGCTTTAGAAAAGTCTCTGCCTCCTCCCTTAAAAAATGTCCAGTCCTTGCATGAGATGCATCACACATGCTTTAAAATGTTATTTCTCATACATTTGAATACATTTCAACCTGTCACATCCTGGTGCCCCCTTTTTTGGTCTAATAAACAGAGATGAATCTCAGATGAAATATTTATATAAAGTGGTTTGATTTTCGTATTTTTATTTTCTCAAAGTTCCATTTCCCATCACAACCACAGCACCAATTTCAACAGTTGTGTATTGAGATGCTTCCTTTGTACCTCATCCTGCCAGTAGGTGGCTCTGTAACCATAAGAAATACAGATGGTACCATATTTAACACAAATTAGGGAAGAGACGAATAAGCCCCATTTCTTTGGCTTCAGAAGCTCTTCACTTTCTGTTCCCTTTGACCTATCTATAATTTCATGCTGACCCATTTTACTTTACCTAGGACTCATAAAAAGATCAAATATTTTCAGGAGTATAAACAAATCAACCACTACCATCACTAATGCCTTGAAAAATGTAAATTATGATAAAGCAAATTTTTGTAATGAGGCTAACAAAGGATAATGCAGGGATGTCCTTTGGGGGGAGCAAACGGGGCAATCGCCCCAGGCCCCACAGTTACGTGGGCCCTGCGCTGTCCCGCTCCCAGCGAGCCAGTGCGGGGCCCATGCCATGGCTCCCCCTCGGCCACGCTTCCCAAAGACAGCGGGGTGGGCCAAGAGCGCTCCTCCTGGCTCCTGGGCTGGCCCTGTTCTCTGTCCCCAGAGCGGAGCAGGGGCCCAGGGGCAAGGCAGGTGCGGGGTCCCAGCTGCGGCTGGGGTGGCGACAGCCGGGGCTGGCTCCCCGCCGGTAGGCGGCCATGGATCCCCGCTACCCCTTGGGGCCACGGCCTCGGCTCCCTGCCGCCTGGGGCTGGGACCGGGGCCGGAGCCTCGGCTCCCCGTGTCCTTGGCTCCCCGCTGCCCCCCAAGACTGGGGTCATGGCTCCCCGCCACTGCCTGGCGGGCAGCCTCGGTTTCCGGGGCTGGCTCCCTGGGGGGCGACCGGAGTCCCTGGGGGGCAAAGCGGGCCAGCACCCTGCACTCCTCACCAGCATGGGGGGGCAGGGTCCCGCCTAGGGTGATTAGCCCTGGGCCCCACTCTCCCCGAGGCATGGCCCTGAGTAAATGTTTGCAAAACATTCTGAAGGTGACAATATCCAGAGGGGTAGCCGTGTTAGTCTGTGTACAGCAAAAACAACAAGAATCCTGTGGCACCTTAAAGACTAACACATTTCTTCAGGCATAAGCTTTCGAGGTCTGCCAAAGTGGGTTGGAGCTCATGAATGCTTATGCCCGAAGAAATTTGTTAGTCTTTAAAGGTGCCACAGGACTCTCATTGTTTATTCTGAAGATGGTATGTGTGAGATGTATTAATACTGTTTTTCTAAAATAATTTCAATGATGATTATATATAAAAAAAAACCCCACTTTGTGAGAAATAGCATGGAAGTGGTTAAGGAAGATGAAGTCCCCTCTCTGGCAAGGAGAAGCAACATTAACAAGAAAAATATAATGCATACTTTGCTCTGTTGGCTATTTCTGTGAAGACTGATGGAGCTCAGGGTAAGAAACCGGTCTCACTCTATGTTTTATAAATCACTTTATATATTTATAGTAATATATGCATCTATATATTAACCTCGAGTGTCTCCTTAGGGCTTCTACTCTCAACATACATTAAGTGTCTTTCTTCTATTGGAGGCATTTCTCTAGCACAGATAAACCATAGTACTTAAGCTTCTAACATTAGTACACTGCAACTTGATGGCTAAGTGGATCTTTATCTCCTTCTAGTGGCTGGACCATGTATATAGAGCTTTGCTGAATCTACTAAAGCCTTGGATGATAGCTCAAACTATCGTTGCTCATGCAGCCAGGTTGTATCCTATTTCCTATCTGTGCAAAAGATTTTTGCATTTGTGGGAATGGACTGGGGCAGGTGTAATGGTCCTGTCCACCTCTTCCACTGTTTGGGTATCATGTTGGATGTCTATATGCTGTAACATAACAAGAGATTCCAATTCCATAAATATGAATTAATAATTATACATTCAATTATAATGATTTCTGCACCTAGATTGAAGGTTATTTTAAAAGGATGCTCTCAAATATCACACTCCCTAAATGAATGCTTTAAATATCTCTGATACCAAAGAAAGGTCCAGTCCTCCAAAATAAGGACAGCTAGAGAATTATAGCCATAGCTCCCCAAGCTGCTCCAAACCATTCACCCCACATTAAAGAGCTGACTTTGTAGTGACTATGGCTGTGTGTGCACAGCACCGTCTCTCAGCTCTCTGTGCCTCCCTTGCTTATGTGAGCACACTGCTTGTTATAAATAACAGGGATCCCACTCTTGAAAGTGCTAGAACAGCACTGTTTTTCTTGTTAATTTCATGCCCTGCAGATTCACAAGAATGTAAATAGCAGGGAGAATAGAAGAACTGCTTAATGGGCATACATCCAGGATGACAACAAATGCATTAGTCCCAGCAAGAAACCTTGTCTAGCTAAGACTAAGAGGAACTTTTTAAAATATGCCATTTGGAGTAGTGTTAAAATAATAGACTTTTAGTATCCTTAATAATAGACTTTTAGTATCCTTTAGTATCCTTCTACCACAAATACATCATTCCTCTGACACAGGTATTTCTGTAGTTCCCATCCCCATTGTATCTCAGCTAACCATATTTGCCTTTTAATCAAAAGACATATAGGTGCAGTAGCTATTGCTGACTTTTGGGAGCATAGGTGTGCAAAGCACCTGCCTGTGAGGTCAATATTACATGCCACTTGCACATAGTTATTGTCTGCATTTTATGATTATTAGATCTTCATTTCACACCACCCATTGCCATTGTCACTTGACACATCACTTTCCTGGACCTGAAGAAAAGCTCAGTGTGGCTTCAAAGCTTCTCTCACCAACAGTAGTCACCCCAATAGAAGATATTACATCACCCACCTTTTCTCTCACATGTTTTAGTGTCAGTCTAGATTTGATGTGTAATCCTGTCAGTCTGTTGGCATAGGCCATTAGTTTGGATCCCTCCCAGGTGCTCATACACACATTCCTAACATGTTGGGGAACTCTGAGAGGCATTGAGCCTGAGGTGGTAATTAACTGCCACATTTGGGCCTTAGCTATGTCAGCAGTCCACCAGCAATTTTGCATTAAGTAATCTTGATCTGAATCAACTTACGAAGGTATCTTAGGATACAGTAGGTTTCTAGATCTTGACAGGATGGGCCAATTTGGGGTTTTTGGGGGGGTGTTTTTTTTAAGTGGATCAGAGGAAAAGTGAGATTATTCTTTCACTCAGAAACTTTATTGTACTAATAAATCCATAGATCTTCAACTGATTACAACTCACAACTAGATTTAAAGTGCTGCAACCAAAATCTATTGTAGACCATCTGATCTTGCTATCTAAACACCTAAAATAAAGGCCAGCTTTGTGTTTTTAGGGTAACCTGATGACCTGATATTGACGCACTCTCACTGATCTTGACAAGAGGATACGTGCTGGAAGATATTAAGATATACTTGTGCAGTAAGTAGAGCTTCACATACTGCACCTGGGACACACAATGTGAGTATTGTGAAAGCTCCTATCTGCAACACTATACACTATCTATGTGAATGAACAGTACTGAGAGCAATAGAGTGCAGGAACACAATCAAGAGCTACTTATGAAAACTACTTGACAGCCCCCCTTCGAGGACAAAGCCAACATAGCCTCTGATTCTTCCTTTGGAGAACAGTATGGCCAAATGAGTCATTAAAATATTTCAGGTATCCCAGCCCTTTGCCTGAGGGCTAGATGAAAACTTCACAATCAGGGCTCTTTTCCAGCTTTCTTCTGCATAGAGAGTGTAAGCTTTTCCCATTTTCCATGGCTTCCAAGGCCAAGGCTTAAATACAGCACTTCAGTGTGAAACACATAGGCTATGTCTACACTTACCAAAGTTAGTTCGAATTAGTTAATTCGAACTAACTAATTCAAACTAATTTTAGTTAGTTCGAATTAACTTAATTCAAACTAGCAAATTTTAGTTCGAACTAAGCAAGTGCCATGTATGGAACTTGCTTAGTTCGAATTAGTCAGTTGCATTAAGCTCAATGTGCCAGTTAGTTCGAACTAAGCAGTTAGTTCGAACTAACATGGCCACATTGACTTAATTCAAACTAACTAGTTTGAATTAAGGGTTAGTTCGAAAGGTATAATTGAATTTATTAGTTTGAATTAAGGAAGCCCTTAATTCGAACTAATGAAAGCCTAGTGTGGCCAAGGCTTAAGGTAGTTTGAATTAAGGAAGCTTAATTCAAACTAACTTGCTAGTGTAGACATAGCCATACTGTCTTCCTCACCGGGGGGAACAAACAGGAGGTCCGGGCAAGAGATTCAGATCCTCAGCTTGTAAATCAAAGTAGCTCCATTGATGGAAATGGAAATATGCCAATTCACACTGCATAAGGGTGTGGCCCAGGGTGCATGAGAGAGGTGGAATTTGGCACTAACTCAGTTGTTCCTAATTTTTAGTTTACTGTCTGACTGATGCCAAAGGAACAGAATTACTCATTGACCATATTGGCTCTCCAAATCACAGTACACTTGTCTAAGTGGTGGCATTTGATCTTGGTCATCTTTTATTTTTATTATTACTATTTTAAAGTGATTAAACTGATTTATGTGACTTTTGTAGCGGCACTGCCCAGAATGAATGAAAGGGAGGATTATTCTTTCAACAGAAGGCAGAAAGAGGTATCACACACACTGAATTATTCAATTGACATTGCCCATGTTTCCACAAGCCTTAATGGTACTCTTCAGCCAGCCAAAATGTTTAATTGGGCTATATTCTCATTTACATTAAGGCTTCTTTACACCATTCAGCACTGTAGAGGGGTCTTAAAATAGAAACAGACTGCATTTACCCTCATTTAAGTCCCTTTTACATCACTGTAGGAGCATACGCAGGGGCCACAAATGTGGATGAAGATCAGGCCCATTCCAGCAATGGTGCAGTGGATGCTTTTATGGATGAGAGTGGAGGTCTCTGCCTCTGAGAGCTTGCAATTTAAACAGATCACCACACAACTTGCCAGTGAAACAATTGTTCCTATGCTATTTTATTGTTTGGGGTTTTTTTTTATATATTTTCTATTGTCTGACTTGTCAATGCTTTTTAAAAGGGGAGGACCAAGGTTTTATAGGCCTTGTTGATGAAGAGATTTTTAAAAAAACAGTTGAAAGAAGAGGGAGTGGATGCATTCAGGAATAGGGGGAATCCGTTCACAGTGATTCCCAAGATAGCTTCTCATTTAAAATATATTGCCTCTAGAGAAGAGATCCAGAAGGAAAGAGAGTTGACAAAATCAGGTGAGACTTCTTATGGTGTATTATTATTTCAGTTAGATTTATCCTGGGTATCCCCGTGAAGAGCTGAGTACCTGCAAAGCTGGGAGTACTAGCCAACCTGTTAGTGGGTTGGGTATTGTGAGTCTTATGCCTTTGTTTACTAAAGGTGATGCACTGGCATATTTTTCCTTGTGATTCATAGTAGTACTATGTCTGGAAATCCAGTGATACTCAAGTGTTGACAAGAGCTAATTCAAGGGTGATATAAAGTCATCTTCTGAAGTTCCACCTTTGGAAAAGTGACACTTCGGAGAAAATGACACCAAACTGCAGCAGTTTGGTTTGTGGTTTTGTTGCATCCACAAGAGATATGCTCAGTACTCACCATCTCCAGTTTCAGGGAGAGATGGGGGGCAGCTGCCAGACTTTCCCATTCTCAAGGAGAAATGGGAGTTTCTCTCTCGTCTTCCCCCTCAAAGATAAAACATGTTTTAATGTATACTAAAATGAGGGTGCAAAAAAGGGGCTTCCACTATTTCTGAATCTGTCTTGAACACCCAACTTTATAACAATTGGAGTCTGCAAAATCGTGGAGGTGAGTTCCTTGGATTTGGGAGCAGTAGGAGATAAACCAGGGTGGGAGGTGGTAAACATGCTGAGATGAAGAGGGCCTGTTTTTACATTCATCTCCACTAACTTAGGGCGCATCTACACTGGCAACTTAGGTCGACTTAAGGAGGCTTAAGTCAACCTAAACAAACCCATGTCCACACTGGGCTTTTATTAAGTTGATTTAAGCATTTCCTTAAGTCAGGGGTTGGCAACCCCCGGCACGTGTGCCAGACCTGGCACGCAGGCCGAGCCTGAGCATCAAGTGGTGCCACTCAGGCTCCCCCGCTGGCCCCCCAAACTGTGTAGCCAGCAGCTGTGGCCCATGGCTGAGGGCCCCTGCTGGCCCCGCCCCTGCTGGATGGCAGGAGGGGAGGTGAGGGGAGGGGAGGAGAGCAGAGCGGGTTGTGTCACCCTGCCCGCTCAGAGCCACACAGCTGCTGGCAGGGCAGAGCCGGCCCTGGCCATGGCCATGGCCGTCAGGAAGGCAGGTTGGCTCGGCCCACCCAGAACCGCCACTGCTGGCAGGAGCCGGGGCCAGGAACCGGAGGCTGCCCACTGGCAGCGGCGGCTCCGGCCGGGCCAACCCTCCCACTTTCCATCCATGGCCAGGGCCAGCTCTGCCCTGCCAGCAGTGGCACGGCTCTGGGTGGCCCGCGGCGACGCGACCCACTCCGCTCCCCTCCTGCTGTCCAGCAGGGGGCGGGGCCAGCAAGGGCCCTCAGCCACGGGCCGCCCTTGCGGACGGGAACCGGAGGCCACCCGCTGGCGGATGCCGACTCAAGCCTCGGCTGGCAGGGCAACGGAAGCTTAGCCCCGCCCCCCCCCATTTGGCCCTGCCCCCGGCACCTGCCTATGGTGCAGTGGGCAGGGATGGCACAGGGGCTGGCAAAGGTTGCCGACCCCTGCCTTAAGTTGACTCAAGGAAAGCTTAAGTTGACTTAATAGCACCTAGTTTTAGGTTGACTTAAGTTGACGTAAAGCCAGCGTGGATGGGGATTAACACCTAAATCAACCTTATTAAGTCGACTTAAACTGTTAATAAGGTCGACAAGGGGCTATGTCTACACTAGAAAAGTTAAGTCGACTTTGTTAAGTCAACTTAATACGGTCGACTTTAAGTCGACTTAATAAAGTCGACAACTTTTCTAGTGTAGACATAGCCTTTACAGAGCTACAAGTCACCATTTGATTTGGTCAGTTGCCTTGTTTTTCCAGAAAAAGCAAAGGATCTGGGAAAAGAGTTAATAGTCACGATTTCAATCTTAAATATGAAATGAATTGATAGGTTTGTAATGGTGGGTGGGGGAAACTTTCAAAACCACAAATACAGGTTAGGTCTTCGGGAACAGCAAGGTTGAATGGGTAAGCCTGAGCTGACTTGCCAAAGAAAGATTAGACAATAAAAACAAACACAATGAAGTCCTCCTTTTACCTTTTCTTCGGTTATTGCATTGCAGCTGTGGGCCTTCAGAAGCAATTCCTTCTTCTCCTTCTGTCTTGGGCATGATGAAAATGAGTTACTTCTGGGAGGCTGCAGTTTCTTATGAACTGGCTCCACTGGGTCAAGCTCTACATCACTCCAAACCTAAACATCAGATGAGAATTATTTCAGACAGCTACATTTTTTTTCAGCTTTTTAAATATTCTTTCACCTGCTGGTTAGCAGGTTGCTGGTCTATAACTACCTCTGATGAATCTCCCATTACACAAGGGCTGGTCCATATACTCTTGATTTTTCAATCTTGTTGCTCACCTGACGTTTGTCTCTTGGGAAGCACAGAGTTTGTAGTACACAGTGCATCCATTTTCACCAGAACTTTTTATTCACCTTTTGATCTCTGTGGTATAATGATCTTTATAGTTTTTTGGCACCTAGACATTAGATATCCATGGTAAACAGAGAGTACAGCCTAGAATGTGGGCATATACTTTACTTATTTTTCCTGTGCCTCACTAGCAGTGGAGCTCAAATTTGCAACAGTTCAAATATTCCATTTCTGGGCCCATTCTTGTGCAAAAATTACAAATGATGACAAATTATATGTTGATTTTGTGATTAGGACAAAAGGTGGAAAACAACAAACTGTTTTCTACATGTACGTATGTTGGTGGTATTCAACCTGATAAAGTTTGGGAACTGCTGTATTATATCTGTCACTATGATATTTGAACGCCTTCCAAGAGTGCATTAAGTGACAAGAGTAGCGTAGGTCACTTGTGGTTCTTGTCATACTATTATTTCTTTGTATTATGGTAGCATGCACGAGCCCCAGTCATGATCCAGGAAGCCACTGTACTATGTGCTGTACAGAACAATAAGATATTCCCTGACCCCAAGAGCTTACCATCTAAGTTATCAGGTACTGTCAGCAGTACAACTAAAACAGAATTTTCCATTTCAGTTGGATGTCCAGTTAAACTAGTTGTATTGTCTGCCTGGAAGAGTTCCAAAAGCAACGGGCTTAACACATAGCTTAATCTGGTCTATAATTTTAAATATGACAGAGAGTTTTATTTGATTGTGGTCTTACCAAAGGATCTTTTCTTAAGGGAAGAGACATATTATTCCACTATTTGTTGTGTGTTTAGTTTAAATTAAATGCTTGATCTTGCACTAGACATTGAGCGGGTGGAGTGTTTTGTAGTACAGAACACTGCTGAGTTCAGTGGGGCTTGAAGCAGGTGCTTTTTCCATTTGCAGAATCAAACCATGGTGACCAACATGGATTTAAAGAAAATAGAGAACATGTTAAATATTTCATATGAAAAAGGATTAATATAGACCTAGCTTTTGGATGCAAAATCATGGTCAGTCACTGTAGTCTAGGGCGCCAACAATTATTTTGACTGCTCTGAATGGTTTTCAGGACTGGTTGGAATGTGGGAAGAGAAAAATTTCATATTTGGTAAAGCACAGGAATTTTTTTTCTAGATTTGAACTGTGTTAGGAAGTGTAGAGAAATGGGTTCTTCCAGTGCTTGGTGCTAACCTTGTTAGTTACATTCACAGCAACCAAAGACAGCTTCTCTGTTAGTGCGTATGCAGTTAGACAGGAGTGCAAGATGAGCCTGGGAGGGAGTGAAAGGTGTGCATTTCCCTTTGCTAGGTCACCAGAAATGCATGACAAAAGATTGTGTGCATCCCTGCAGCCTTGATTGGGATTTCTTCAATTTGCCAGTGAGTACTATCTTTTTTACTCATGTATGTTTATTTCAGGGGTGTAACCAGCCCCCGTTTTCTGGCCAAGCTCTTTACTCTCCAGGGTGGGCCTGACCAATCCTGCTTCTGGTCATGTGATTGGAAGCTTCCTGCCGACACTTCAGTTGCCTAGAAACTGGAGTGTTGGGAGAAGGAGAGGCAGCCCGGCCCCTGCCGTGCAAAGGCTGCAGCAGCTGCCCAGGGCAAAAGCTGGATGGACAGCAGCCCACCCATCTGCCCACAGTGCCACTGCTTGTAGCCACGGCTGCCAGCTGCTGGCCAGCCCATGGTTGTGGGAGCAAGCTCACACCGCTGCCACCCATAGCTACGTCCCTGGTTTATTTTCCTATCTGTATACAATATGGTTGTTTAAAAATCTCTCTGGTACTGGGGGCAGTTCACTGAGAAGCAGGATTTTACATTACTAAGGGAAGACTGGAGAATAAAGCAGAAAATAAAGTGCTATATTTTTAGTTTCTACTCAGACATTTGCAACTTAAAACCATTGTAAATCTATTGGTGAACTGGGAAACAAAGTGATTACTGTGGATAATTATGGAAGTTCAGTATTTATTTGCTCTCTGAGAAGTAGTGCTACATAGCAGAAGAAAGACACTCAGGTGGCTTTATAACACCAAGTTTTTGAGTATTTTATTTTTTAACCTGTGAGGAAAAGGATCATCTTCAGGCCAGATTTATAATGCTCCCTGGTTTTGTTGATGTTCATCAACCCACTTCCTGGATCATATTGTGTTTTTTCCAAAATCTATCTTCTCTGAAGGATTTAAAGCATCTCTTTTGATATTTGGTTGCTTAGTTATGTCATTTCGACTCTGATATTAGTACCCTGGAAGAAGTAGCTTGTAAGTTACACACTATACAGCCATGAGTCCTCATCCTTGCTTAGACTGTTGCCATCCAACTCAAGGAACAGCCAGAGGGTAAAAGTCTAACTTACTCTTAGTTCAAGCTGTCACAGTGATTTGTATCTTCGTAAATGTTCCCGATGATAGTTTGAGCTGAGTGAACTCTCTTATGGTGGTTCAATGCTGTGTGAAAGAGCTGAATACAGTAGGTTATACAATGGTTATAAACTGTCCACCAAGAAATTTAGGCTTCAAATTAGATGCAGGTTTCTAACCATTAGAGGTGTAAAGTTCTGGAATAGCCTTCCAAGGGGAGTTGTGGGGGCAAAAACCATAACTGCTTTCAAATCTGAGCTTGATAAATTTATGGAGGGGATGGTATGATTAGCCTATCTTGGAAATTGACTGATATTTGGCTACGTGTGGTGGATTTACAAGTGGCCTAAGAGGGGAGAGTACATGGGGTAGGTTCTGAGTTATTACAGAGAATTGTTTCTTGGATAACTGGCTGTTGAGACTTGCCCACGTGCTCAGGGTTTAACTGATAGCCGTATTTGGGGTCGGGAAGGAATTTTCCCCCAGGGCTGATTGGCCTGGGCTCTGGGGGTTTTTCGCCTTCCTCTGTAGCACAGGGCATGGTTCACCTACCGGTGAATTCTCTGTATCTTAAGTCCTTAAATCATGATTTAAGGAGGTAAATAACTCAGTCATAGGTTGGTGGCCTATTGCTGGAGTGGGTGGGTGAGGTCTTGAGGCCTGCATTTTGCAGGAGGTCAGACTAGATGATCGTACTGGTCCCTTCTGACCTCAAAGTCTATGAGTCTATGAGGTCTCTAGAAAGGATCAGCACTGGTTTAATGTGTCCCTATGCAGACCACAGATGTGCTGAGTAATGCTCAATAGGCATCAGTAAATATGAGGCTGAATTTTTAGGAGTGGGGAGAGCTAGAAAGAGATCACTCTGGGTGACGAGAGGTTCCCCAAGGGAACTTTTTATATTTTAGTATTATTCTATCTGGTCCTAAGGATATGAAGCCTACAACCCTAGGCACTAATGAATCCCTCCTGACAGATAAAGAGTGAGAGCACCATTTTCACAATCTTAAGGGAAAAAGTATACATTTTTATGAAATTCAGGTGAAATGTAAATGTTGTGCTTTTTCCAAACAGAATCCCCTCTGCACAGTCACAGCTATACCCCCAGGCAGAGTGCCAGCTGCTACTACACCCATGATGCCACTTCTACCAAACCACCACATCTGAATGCATGATAAAAGTCAGAGAAAAACATCCAATTCTGAACAACCGATAGTTAAAATTCCCTATGCAAAAACAACTTTGTTTTTTCCAAGACTTTCAGAAACAGATGCAAAAATATGATTTCGGATACATTTTTAGCGTACTGGGTAATGAACTGGGGATCTGACTTGTCTCAGACAAGCAAGTTTTACACTCAGTTCCTTCCATGGAAACAAGATAGAGACTTACAGCTTCTCCAGTGGAAACTGATGAAACACAACTACTCTTGTTCCTGGAGGCAAAGGAGCGATGACTGGAGACAGAAGCCCGGAATGACGATTCATTTATAGAACCTGACGAGAGCTCACTCTTTGATATCCGTATGAAAAATCGCAAGCAGGGAACAGCACTGCAAATGGTTTTCCTGAAGGGGAACAGGAAAGTAAAAATTTCAAACTGTGTAATGCCACAGGATTGTGCCAGACCAACTTGATCTCCTTTTTTGAAAGGATAACAGATTTTTTAGATAAAGGGAATGCGGTGGACCTAATTTACTTAGATTTCAGCAAGGCATTTGATACAGTTCCACACAGGGAGTTATTAGTTAAGGTACAGAAGATGGGGATTAATATGAATATAGTAAGGTGGATAAGGAACTGGTTAAACGGGAGACTACAGCGGGTCATACTGAAGGGTGAACTGTCTAGCTGGAGGGCGGTTACCAGTGGAGTCCCTCAGGGATCTGTCTTGGGACCGATCTTGTTCAACCTTTTTGTTACTGACCTTGGCACAAAAAGTGGGAATGTGCTAATGAAGTTTGCAGATGACACCAAGTTGAGAGGTATTGCCAATACAGAGAAGGCTTGAGATACATACAGAAAGAGCTGGATGACCTTGTAAACTGGAGTACCAGGAATAGGATGAAATTTAATAATGGGAAGTGCAAGGTCATGCATTTAGGGATAAATAACAAGCATTTTTCCTATAAGTTGGGGACGCATCAGTTGGAATGGACTGAGGAGGAGAAGGATCTGGGAGTACTGGTTGATCGTAGGATGACTATGAGCCGTCAATGTGATGTGGCTGTGAAAAAAGCTCATGCGGTTCTAGGACGTATCAGGAGAGTTATTTCACGTAGAGACAGGGAGGTGTAAGTGCCGCTGTACAAAGCACTGGTGAGACCCCATCTGGAATATTGTGTGCAGTTCTGGTCCCCCATGTTTAAAAAGGATGAATTCAAATTGGAACAGCTGCAGAGAAGGGCTACAAGGATGGTCTGTGGAGTGGAAAACCTGCCCTCTGAGTGGAGACTCAAGAAGCTTGGCTTGTTTAGCCTAACCAAAAGAAGGTTGAGGAGGGATATGATTGCTCTCTATAAATACATCAGAGGGATTAATATCAGGGAGGGAGAGGAATTATTTGAGTACAGCACCAATGTGGACACCAGAACAAATGGTTATAAACTGTCCATCAAGAAATTTAGGCTTGAAATTAGACGCAGGTTTCTAACCATTAGAGGAGTAAAGTTCTGGAATAGCCTTCCAAGGGGAGTTGTGGGAGCAATAACCATAACTGCTTTCAAAACTGAGCTTGATAAATTTATGGAGGGGATGTTATGATTACCCTATTTTGGAAACTGACTGATATTTGGCTACGTGTGGTGGATTTACAAGTGGCCTAAGAGGGGAGAGTACATGGGGTGGGTTCTGAGTTATTACAGAGAATTGTTTCTTGGGTAACTGGCTGTTGAGACTTGCCCACGTGCTCAGGGTTTAACTGACTGCCATATTTGGGGTCGGGAAGGAATTTTCCCCCAGGGCTGATTGGCCTGGGCTCTGGGGTTTTTCACCTTCCTCTGTAGCACAGGGCATGGCTTGCCTACTGGTGAATTCTCTGTATCTTAAAGTCCTTAAATCATGATTTAAGGAGGTAAATAACTCAGTCATAGGTTGGTGACCTATTGCTGGAGTGGGTGGGTGAGGTCTTGAGGCCTGCATTTTGCAGGAGGTCAGACTAGATGATCGTACTGGTCCCTTCTGACAAAGTCTATGGGTCTATGAGCCACAATACTGTCAGCACTGTTTGGAAAAGGATCTAACAGTTAAAAAAAAAAAGGGAAAGGCATCATGGGGACTCAGAGGCTTTAAACCAAAAAGCCCATTGCAAGGATTCACGGATAATCAGAGAGAATTGAAAACAAATGAATTATTAGTAATATGCTCAAATTTCAAAAATGATTAGTTGTTAATTTGACTATGAATAAAAGATTAATAGTGCAGACATACAGAGTGATTTAACCATAATGGGCCAGATGCTTTTTTGTGATGAAATCTGTTCTGTGCGTGGGAGAAGGGGAGCAGCATTGGGGAGCCATAATTATTTACTTGTATCATGACAGTGGCCAGGAGCCTAGGACCTTCTATGCTAGCTGGACAGTTTACATACACAGAACTAAAAAGCTTGCAATCTACAAGGATTTAAACTCTGCATGTTTGGTAGCAGTCTAGGACCCTCCACCCAACATGGCAGTGCGCACTAGAAGGGTATGAATTCTGAAGTGCGCCAGTATGTTGTGCATTAACAAGCGAGCATAGACCTGCTGTCTAAAATTTCTCCAGTGCATGTTAACGAAACATGGGGCCAGTTATGGTATCGCTACACTGCAGTAAAGCCTGCGGGCCCTGAATCTCAGAGTCAGGTTCATTTAGTGGGTTTGCAGGACTAAAAATTACAGTGTAGATGTCTGGGCTGCCTGGAGACCACTGTCCTCATGAGATTTCAGAGTCCAGGCTCCAGCCCGAGACTGAACATCTACACTGTAATTCTGTAGCCCCGCTGCACAAGTCCACTGACTCAGGTCAACTGCAGTTCTGCTGTGATCTTTTATTGCAGGGTAGATGTATTCTTAAGTGTGCAACACATTTGGTGTGCTTCAGAATTCACATTGCTGTGCCATACAGACAGACTGTAAGTAATAGTTATAGCTCCCTGTTTCTTTGGTCTGAACTCCGCTGGTCCAGCCTTGGAATAAATTTGACTAGCTGAGGGGGCTTCTCTAATCCACACCACCTAGCTACACACCATAAGGGATCTTATGTCAGATGAGAGGTGGCAGATGAGAATTGGCAGAGCATTCCATTCCTTCCTCCACCAATCCCCCACCCCACCCTGGGATGGGGTGCTCAATTGGCAGAGGAGCCAAATATATTGACTTTAAGACAAATGATGGTTGTTCCTTGCTGAAGGTATTCTCAGCCGGTTAGCTATGACTAGGTGCCAGCTTCCCTGTGCTGCCTGCGGTGTACAAAACACATTGTTCAAGGGCAGATAATCTGGCGCTATGCCTTTGCTCCTGGCATAATAAATCTACAACCCCAACATCACTCTAGATTAATGCCAGCACAATTAACATAATACCAGCAAATATTGATACAGACAGAAATGCACAAAGACAAGGAATAAGATAGGACAAGCCACATATAAAATGGACAGCCATAGCTGTGCTATGTGCATTTGTGAATCACACATCGGCTAAGGAAGCCAAGACATACTGAACACCAGAGGCACATGTTAAAGCTGAATGAATAGTGTAGCAATAACAACAAATTTCTTGAACATTGATTCAGGGTTTGGGGTTTTTCTTCAACAAATGTGTTTGACTATGTTTGCTTCCTTATTCCCATTTTCTGTAAGTTTAACACCGAACAACTTTCAGCACAAGAACGTGTGAGGAAACAGACAGTGACTTTTTAGCAAAGACTCTGATACTCATGGGAAGAAACTACAGTTGTAAAAGTGTACACAGGCCTCAGAAATCTAATTCTAAAAGTTCTCTTACATGAACAGGGAACAAAAATCTACTTCATGACCTGGAACAGCAGCATATTCAGTAGTCTGAGGATCCCCAGACCTTTGTCTATATCATCTCTGATCTTGCTGGGAGAATAGTTTGCATTAAGTGGATGGATGCCTTAAAGTCTACTGGAGATTTGGGCCTGAATGAATGCTAGCTGGCTGAGTCTCAGATTCTGTTCCTGCTAGGAGTCCTGCCCACGCAATTGATGAGTCCTCACTGACTTCAGTAGCACTGAGTGGATTCAGGGATCTGCCTCTGTGAATCTCATTGCAGGATTGAGGCCTTAATCCAGATTAAACAGAAGTAATGGTGGTGGGGTGGAGGAAATAATGGGAGGAACTGTCAACAGCTTTTATTTATAGCTGAAAGAATGCAGCCAGTAACCGCGACACAGGTTCAGGGGTGAGATGTTTTCTTGGACCTCAGATTGCTGCTGAGTTGTCAAGTAGGCCCTGCAGCAAAGAGCACTTTTTTCTGTCTGTAGCTGGGAAGGGAAGTGAAACTACTTTTTTCAGATGCAGACTGTCTTAACACAATTCATGCCGCTGTCACACACAGACTAGACTGAGTGTTGTAACGTACTCTCTGGGGGTCACATCCAGAGGTTAAAATATAATTTGATGGGCCCCTGAATCTTCCTAATCTCTGGGTCCCCTTCCCATAGGAATCCATAGGAATGAAATTTATGAAATTTGTGGGGCCTGGGAATGGCGTTCTCTGGTGTTCTCACTTACTTTAACCACTGGTCACATCCCATCACTAGTCAGTAACTAACACTGGAGGCAACCTGCTTATTAAACACTGGAGCTACATCAACTGCCTGTGAATTTCCAGATGCAATGTAAGGTCTATTTTAACCTTCTAAAGCCCTGAATAGCTAAGGCCCAGGTTACCTCAGAGACCACCTATGATATTCTGCCATTTCAGCAAAAGGGACTGAACTGAACTCCTGTTGGTATTTCCTTCTCCTTTAATCATCAGGAAATGTTGCAAAATTCAGCTTTTTCCTGAGGAATATGCGGAACAGGTGGATTGAGGAATAGGATTTACAATTTTGTTGATCTTCTGGAGATGATTAGATTGAAGCTAACATGGATTTTGTAATGTGCTTTCCTAATGTACATTTTAATGGATGCTGCTTGTGATGGGTACTTATTGAATTATGATTTTACTATAAATTGAAATAAAAGTTTCAAATTTCATATGTTGAATACTTACAAAAACCTACTTGAGAATAAGCTATAAACCAAAACTACTCCATGGAAGATTTTTGGGGAGTAGTTCTGAACTAAAAATCCATTTGAGAAAATTGCCGTCTGCTTGAGGATGAATCGTAAACACAGAGAGGAAATGTTTTGTCCTATGTTCTGAATAAATGAATCATTCATTTAAACCCCACCCCCATCACAGTGAAAATAGAAGCAATAATTCTAAAGTGAAATTAAAGCCAAACTTTTAAAATTAAGTAATATTTATTTAGCTTTGTTTACAGGGTTTTTTTGGGGGTGGGTGAGGGTGGTTTTAAAAAAAATTAACTGTTTTTTAAAACAAACAAACAAACAAACAAACAAACAAACAAACATACAGAAAAACAAAACCCAATTGTTACCTCCAGGGATCACTCTCATGGAGAGATGGGTTTTTCTAAGCCATCAGTAAGAACATTCAAATTTTAAGTCTAGTTCTTAGAAATCATACTATAGCTCATTGTACTGGTACAGAGAAAAATGGAGAGATACATTAGGAAATATAGCTGATTATATCTAAATGGAGCTGGCTTGAAGAACATTTTACAAAAAAATGTGTTTAGGTTTTTTTTCATTGACACTTCAAACAAAATATGGACAAAAAATTTAAAATTTGAATTTTTTTGACTAATTCTAATCTTAAAATCCCGATTCAAGATTGAGTTAATTCTGGAGACAAAGTAATCTTTTAAAAATAGTTGAATTCCTGGTAGTCCTATGATGAGTAAATCAGTGTTCAGATATTGTCTTTTCAGCATGTATCTGCAGTTAAGAAGGTCTAAGAATAAACACCTAATAACACCAGTTCAACTAATGAACTTCTGTAGGATTCACTGGACCCCAGCAAGGGTAAAAGAATATGCATGCCATCAATATTAAAGAAATTCCTGAAGTTGCCTGTGCTCTGGCTGCAATTGGAATCAGTGCTATTCCTTCTAGTATATTCAATCATTTATCTTTTGGCTTCCAGTAAAAATATATTCTAAATACTTATTTTTCATTTCTTTTTTAAATTCATCCCAAACCCAACAGCAATTCTCAGCACAAGGAAATGTCCTGCACTGTGAGCATCACATTACCATTTTGAATTTTGTGTGAACCCCTTAGTTCACTATTTCTGAACTTTCTTGCTTATGTGTATCATCCAAACCTATCAAAGCCAAAAAAGGAAAAGATGGTTTCACACAAGTCAAAAGATCGAAGACAGAAATTGTTTGCTCTGTTCATGGTCAAAAACTGAATAAAATATCTTATCTTCGTGATCTTTAGAGTTAGATGGATGATTTGCAATGAACAATTTGATTAATTCAACACATTTTGCCATTTGTGTATTACCCATAAACAGTCTTTGATCTTTGCATATTTGCTCATTAGTCACACTTATTGTGGAATGATATACACAAATATATTTCAATCAATGGACGCTTGCAAATGATTCATTGTGTCTACTTTTTGTATCTTTCTATTTGGTCTGAATGATTACGTCTCCTAAGTAACATAATATTGTTTATATTTTCTGACTGGATGATTCTCAGACCCATAAATTGCTTTCACAATGATTTCATGAACACTTTTGATGTCAGTTGTTACAGAACTACAGATGGGAAAGAAGAGGGATGAAGAGTCACATAGGATGGGATTATCAAAAAAGATCAATGGTGGACTAACTTTGCTTCTATTTAAATAAATAGGAGGTTTCCACTTCAAAGAGAATAAAATTAAACCAATGCTGAATACTTTTGAAAAATCCCTGCCCCATAATATTTTGGTTCAGGAATTATACTTGATACACAAAGACTCTCAAAAGCAGTTCCCACACAGTATAGTGCTTGTTTAGGGAGCAGTAATTTATCTCTATTCAAACATGAAATATAAATATGGAATCATGGAAAAAATTAGCTTTGGGTCAGAAATTCCTGCTTCATACTATATTTGGTGGTCATGGAAACCTTCCTACTACTTCCACAAATCACTGGAGGCTGGTGACTTCTGCAAGTAGACAAGGAAATCTGATACATCCCCCATAAGCAGTCTGGGCAGAGGCCACTCCAAAAAGATACTGGTAATTTTTGATTCTCCACCAGTTCCTTTTTTTTTTTTTTTTTTTTTTTTTTAAATAAAAGTTATGTTTCCTATATATGACAGCTCTGCTCTGTCTGTATTTCTCTTTTTCCTATCTTTTCAAGAGCTTGGTCCCCATTGGCAGAGAAATCAATGCAAAAGGTTAGCCACCTCTAGTGAACATCAGTTAACATGTGAAGTGATAGAAACATTTTTACTCAAAATTCAAGACACTTGACAGTCTTCTGAAAGGAAACAGGAACTCAAAATTTTGGGGATACAAAATTGCCTTCATTAGAATGGTGAACATTTTCATCAAGAATATGTTTATTTATTATTTATCTTTTCTTCCAATATCTTCATTAATTGCTTATCAGATATTCAAAGTAATTAACTATCTGGGTTCATAGGCAGTCTTAACAGGGGGGCAGTGCGGGCAACTGCCCCAGGCCCCGCTGCACTAGGCTCTAAGGGGCCCAGCCCCCCCCCCCACCGTTTTAAATTTCCTGCTTGCTGTACTGGCACATGTTCTACATGTGCACCAGCCAGGGCAGAAGCCAGAGCAGCAGGTAGGTAGCTGGTGGGGGGTGGTGGTTAGGGAGGGCCCTTGGGGGGCAGGGAGCCGGGGAGCTGTGGCTGGGGGTCAGCAGGGGGAGGGGCATGGGGATCTGCGGGCAGGGGACTGAGGAGCCATGGCCGGGGATCAGTGGGGGGGCTGGGGATCCAGCCGGGGTTCGGGAGGGAGTGGGGGAACTGGGACCCGTTGATGGATATGGGGGGATGGCGGGACCCTTAGGGGCAAAAGTCCAGGATGGTGCCCCCCCATGTGGTGTGGGACGGCCCTGTCCTTGACTTTTGCCCAGGGCCAGGAATTGCTAAGACCCTTGTCTGGGTTTCCCCTGTCTCCAACTTTGGGAAAACCACAGTTCCAGATGAGACAATGTTGCAATTTGTCCCTCCTCTACAACAACAAGAAAATATTACACACACACACACACACACACACACACACACACCAGCTGCTTTGTCACAAATACTCGTTGAATGAATTGTTGGTGAGGTATGTGAAATATTTAAAAACAGTTAGCTATGGTTAGAAGAAATTCTCCTATAAATTCACATATTTTCTATTGGAAATGGTTATGAGGTCAGAAGCCATGTGAAAAAGATGTGTTTTCACAGGATTTATGGAAATAAAAGTTTTAGAATGTTTAAAGGTGGAAACCACCTTACCATCCCCTTAACTTTTTCCTGCCAAGTTAGAAATCAAAACCGAAAAGAATAGCGAGGACACATTCAGAAAAAATATCCAATGGAATCTTCTCCTTTCCATTTCCGAACCTGGTAGAAAATTACTATTGCAATTATTCCAATTTAGGGATTGTTTTCAGTTTTCATTGCTCTTTCTTTTAGTCATAGAGATGAATCTGCTATAGATGGGTAGACCGCAGGCTGAATATCTTTGAAAGTGCTGAATTTGGGATAGTGGTTGGTTTTTGTTATAACTGTGTAGTAGGCAAATCTGAACAACCATTACCAGTGAGCTTTGCCACTGTTAGCTGGGACAATTGACAGCATCTTACACAATCAATGATAAAGCTAGCCATATTTGGCTTAGTACTTTTTAGTTTCTTTTGATACTATACGAGTGATAGACCCATCCCTCTGATGTATTTTGTCTTGAATAAGATGAGGTGACACTTTTGTGGAACAGACTCCTTTCAAGCTGTCAAAGAATTTTTAATGTTTTAAAAATCATCTATTATTTATTTTTCTAGATTCTGAGGGGATTTCAAGCAGCAAGAGGGCCAGGATAGCACAAAGAGTTCATCCTCATTCATAGAATTCTCCACATAAGATTTATTTTAAAAGATACACCACCACCACAATACTGGCATTTTTCCAAGCAAATTTAGTGTGAAGCACTAAGACTTAAAAGTTCTTACATGTCCTAAGAGCAACCTCCTAAGACTGTAAAGCAATTGTAATAACTTCTTTATTATGTGGTCCATATTTTACAGCTATTGGACCACTGACAAAAAGGGACACAAAAATATTGATGTCAGTGGGGCTGTGCCCGCTTACTCCTGCAGTGAGATGCCCTCAACAGAATGCAATATTGTAATGTATGCATTTGTATATGTAGTTAAATCCAAAATGTATGAGTTTACTGTACCTGTATCTTGGGTGAATTATCGCATAGATGATAGGATTGTAGATTGCAGAAGCTTTGGCGATAACAGCTGGCACAGATTTAGAATATGGAGTTAGAGTGTTGCCATGGCTAAAATAAAACAAAAAAACAAAAACTAAACTAAATTTACCAAAACATACTACTTTTTCTTGAATGACTGTATGCTGTGGTCCTCTGATAACAAATAGCTTTGAAAAGTTAATTAATTATAATGCTTTCCTTGCTGAGACTAAGACCACCATTATTTGGTGCATACTGGTTACATTTATTTGGAGAAGCTGAATGACCATCATCCAATGGGTTTTCTGTTTCTAAGAATGGCAAGCTTCCAGAACACACAGAATCACTTCTTTCTCTGTTACGTTGCTAATCAGAAGCAGGGGTAGAGATGATAAATGTAGAGAACAAGATAAGTATGGAATTGTAATAACAAAAGCAGATTCAGAATGAAAATCACATATTGCTATCCCATAATATCAGTTTCATTCTGCAGACCAAAGGGCATAAAAAAGAGTGACGTTCCAGTGCCCAATAAAGAATGGAAGGCGAGTGAAAAAAGGGAAGTGGTCTTTAGCCTTTTTTTTGCATCTTCTAATGGCAAGAACAAGTCTAATTTCCTTTAATCATGTAACTCCTACTAATACCAGTAAAGTTGAATGTGTAGTAACAAGGGAAGAGGTCCTCCTATAGGGGTGAGCAGGGACAGGGAGGACATGAATTTAAAGAGTTGGAAACTTAGCTCCCTCTACTAGTCACTGTCTTGAGGAGAGGGAGTGTCAGGAGATCAGGTAGGAAGAGAGTAATCATCTGCTGTGACACCTAGGACTACTCTGCATAAAATCAGAATATACATACAAAAAAGCAGCACGAGGGAAATGAAAAAAATCAGAAAATAAAAGCACAAAGTTTCACATAAGAAATGATATAGACACTATTCTCTTTTATCCATGGGTCTATCCTGAGGAATGAAATATCACCTCTAATCTAGTGTCTCTTTTAACTCTTTTTAAAAGGAAGATATGCTCCTGGTGTGTGACAACACTGATTATAGTTAAATCTTATTTACAGCCCAAAAAGAGTCGTATTTGAAATATCTCAGGACAGCTTCAGGCTAGATCACTCGCTCCTTATTACTAACATCTCTTGACTAAGGATCAACAGATTTCTACTTACCCTGCCCATGCAATCAGTGTGACGCAAGCATATGGAGACCAGGACAAGACAAATACAATGATGACCACAAAGGCAATTTTTGCCAGCTTCCACTCATTCTTCAAGGACTGAGAGAGATAGGATTTCCGACCATAGGACCCTAGCTTCTGAACATTCCTGTGAGAGGAAGAACAAGAGAGATCACCAAGTGTGAGAAAATGTTTGGTACAAGATGCACCAAAGTATTTTTAGCAATAAGTAAGAGAGAGTGCACACTTTATCTTTCCCTGCCCAAATATACTTAGTCATTTAAATCCTTAGGGATAAAGCTATTGCTCTGCTACAACTTGTAAAGAGGAGTAATCATACAAAATGACCTCAAAACAGCCAAGAGGAGTGAGCAGGAAGAGAAACAGTGGCTCAATGACCTCCTCACTCTGTCCTCCAGAACTGCCCAGATGGGGCTCTGCAGCTTTGAGGGACAGGGCTGACACAGCTGGGGAGCAGCATGGTTCTTTTGGACCCAGACAGATCTCCAGTAGCCAATGAGCAGGAATTCCCACTACTTACCTTCTGCCAGTGCAGAGGCACAAGAGGGTTAATTTAATAGTAGTTCATTTCATGAAGAGTCATGTTTCTAGGGCTGGGTGGGGGTACTCTTCCGACCTGATCTAATATTCCTAAGGATTCCATGTATTGTGCATGGATTCACTTCTCACAAGGTCAGCATTCCTTGTGGCCCTCACAATTCTACTGACTCCTCCTGGTCTCTTAAGAGGGAGTTTTGGGGGGAGAAGGAAAGACTTATGGCAGACACAGAGGCAGCAGTGGTAGTTACTCAAACAGGGGAAGAGACAATGAAGATGAGAGGATGTGGAAGCTGTAGGATGTATGTGATCTTGGAGGGGGTACCTCTAAAGAGCTTTGTTTGTATGAAGTGCTGCCTTATAGAGCTGCTGGAGGAGAAAATCCAAGGGTTAGAGATGCAGGTGGAAACCCTGGTTGAGTTTAGAAGGGGGGTTGAGCAGTTGATGGAACAGATGAATGGGGAGGCCGGAGGAAAAAACCCAGACCTGCGGATGGAAGCAATAGTAACCAATTCTGAGGGGAGAATGCTGGGTGAGGAAAGTGACCAGTGGAAGCATGTGACTGTGAGAAGCCGGCAGAGGAAAAGACTAGCTAGTGAAGGAGAAATAGAGGTCAGAAACAGGTTTGCTGGGTTAGCAAATGAAGAAGAAGCACAGCAGGTGGTTACTGAAGGTGGGAGTGCGAGGAAGAAGAGGAGGGCAGCTAGTCCTATACAAAGTGGAGATGAGCCAATGGAGATAAATAAGAGCCCTGGGAGGATTGAGCAGCAGATTTAAAAGAGCAACTGTAGAAGTCATGACTTGCAGCCAGAAACAACAGGGGATAAGCTGGATAATTGCACCATTTTGAGGAAAAGGCAAGTCTATGTGACTGGGGATTCCCTGCTGAGAAGGGCAGACAGACATATAACTAGAGCTTATCCAGAGAACAGAAGGGTGTGCTGCTTGCCTGGAGCTAAGATACATGATGTGTATCTAAGGCTGTAGAGGATCCTAATGGGAGTGGGAAAGAATCCTCTGATTGTCCTTCATGTGGGTACAAATGATATAGCTAGATTCTCATTGGAACATATCAAAGGAGACTATGCCAGGCTGGGGAGGATTCTCAAGGAACTAGAGGCTCAGGTGATCTTCAGTGGGATTCTGCCTGTCCCTGGAGGAGAACAACATAGGTGTGAGAAGATTCTGATGATCAACAGATGGCTCAGGCAATGATGTTATAAGGAGGGCTTTGGGATGTATGGGTGCTGGGAGAATTCATGGACAGAAGACTGTTTGCTTGCGATGGACTTCACCTGAGTAGGGAGGGAAACAGACTTCTAGGAGGGACGTTAGCTCAACTGATTAAGAGAGCTTTAAACTAGGGAGTCCAGGGAGATGGTTGGGAGATACCTGGACAATCTCCACACTGGGTATTAGCATTGAGAGGAAGGAAAATGAAATAGGAAAGGACAAAGATGGGGGGAGCAGTATAGACGTTAGAAAGAAGGGAAGTACAAATACTGGTCTGATGGGCAATGTTGGCAGTAGTACAACACTGCCACATTGGGTAAGGAATGTGAGTGAAGCCAAGAAGCAAAAACTAAAATGTTTGTATGCTAATGCAAGAAGCCTCGGTAACAAAATGGAGGAACTGGAACTACTGGTAGAGGAAGTGAAACCAGATATTATAGGTATAACAGAAACATGGTGGAATAATAGTCACGAATGATGTACGGGTATTGAAGGCTACGTGCTCTTTAGGAAAGACAGACATAATGGCAAAGGTGGGGGAGTATATCAATGATACAATAGAATGTAAAGAAATTCAAAGTGATGGAATTACTAAGGCAGAGTCTATCTGACTTAAAATCACATTGGAGAAAAAAGCTACTAGAGTTTCTCCTGGGATAGTGCTTGGGGCGTCTTACAGACCACCGGGATCTGATTTGGACATGGATAGAGTCCTCTTTAAGACCTTTAAGGAAGTAAACACTACTGTGTGATTATGGGAGATTTTAACTTCCCAGATATAGACTGGAGGACATGTGCCAGTAGCAATAAAAGGGCCCAGATTTTCTTGGATGTGATAGTGGATGAATTTCTCCATCAAACAGTTTCTGAACCAACAAGAGGAGACGCAATCTTAGATTTGGTATTGGTCAGTAGTGAGGACCTCATAGAGGAATTGGTTGTACGGGACAACCTAGGTTCTAGTGACCACAAGCTAATCCAGTTCAAACTGAATGGAAGGATAAATAAAAATAAATCTGTGACCAGAGTCTTTGACTTCAAAAGGGCTAACTTCAAAAAATTAAGGGAATTAGCTAGGGAAGTGGACTGGACCAAAGAACTCATGGATGTGAATGTTGAGGATGCTTGGAACTGCTTCAAGTAAAAGTTGCAGGAACTATCTGAAGCCTGCATTCCAAAGAAGGGGGAAAAAAATTATAGGCAAGGGTTGTAAACCAAGCTGGATGAGTAAACATCTCAGACAGGCAATTAAGAGGAAGCACAAAGCCTACAAGGAGTGGAAGATGGGAGGGATAGGAAAGGAGGGCTACTTCTTGGAGGTCAGAACGTGTAGAGATCAAGTGAGGAAGGCCAAAAGCCAAGCAGAGTTAGACCTCACAAAGGGAATTAAAACCAATAGTAAAAGGTTCTTTAGCCATATAAATAGAAAGAAAACAAAGAAGAAAGAAGACCACTAAACACTGAGGATGGGGTGGAGATCAAGGATAATCTAGGCATGGCTGAATATCTAAATAAGTACTTTGCCTCTGTCTTTAATGAGGGTGATGGTGAGCTTGGGGACAGGGCTGTCCCTAGCAGGGAGCAGGGCCCAGGGCCAATTGGCCTGGGGGGGCCCCCACCCCACCCCATGCTGGAGGAAGGAAGGGCGGGCTCAGTTGGCTTGCTCCACCCCCAGGAGCTGGCACCAGCTGAGGCTGCAGCCGGGACCCCACCCTGGCTGGGACCCCAGGCTGCCACCACTGGTGCTCAGGCAGGGAAGTAGGACCTGAGGCCACCACTGGGAGCCGGCCCTGGCCAAGGCCACACCACCAGCTGGGGCTGGCCACAGGCCCAGCTGGCCTGCTCTGCCCTGGGAGCAGGGTGGGCCAGCCCAGGGCCAGAGGATGAGAGAAGCCTCCTGCTCCGCCCCGCTGCCTTCGGCTGGCTGCCAAAGGCAGAGGGGGCAGGGCGAACCGTGGCCGTGGGGGCGGGGGGGAGCTGTGGCGTGGGTCCCACACTGTGCCACTGAGAGCAGGACAGTAACCACGGGGCCCGGAGCAATCGCCCCATTCACACCCTCCTAAGGACTGCCTTGCTTGGGGATAGAGGTAGGGTAGCTAAAGGGAATGAGGACATGGAGGTGGAAATTACCATATCTGACGTAGAAGCCAATCTTGAGCTGCTTAATGGAACAAAATCGGGGGGTCTAGATAATCTCCATCCAAGAATAAAGCCAAGGAACTAGCACATGAAATAGCCAACCCGATAGCAAGGATTTTTAATGCATCTGTGAACACAGGGGTTGTACCTTATGACTGGAGAATTGCTCTTGTAGTTCTTATTTTCAACTAAGGGAGTAAAAGTGATCCAGGTAACTACAGGCCTGTTAGTTTGACCTTGATAGTATGTAAGGTCTTGGAAAAAAATTTGAAAGAGAAAGTACTTAAGGATATTGAGGTGAATGGTAACTGGGATAAAATACAACATGGCTTTACAAAAGGTAGATCGTGCCAGACCAACCTGATCTCCTTTTTTGAGAAGATAACAGAATTTTTGGATAAAGGGAATGTGGTGGACCTAATTTACTTAGATTTCAGCAAGGCATCTGATATGGTTCCACATAGGGAGTTATTAGTTAAATTAGAAAAGACGGGGATTAATATGAAAATAGAAAGGTGGATAAGGAACTGGTTAAAGGGGAGACTACAGAGGGTCATACTGAAAGGTGAACTGTCTAGCTGGAAGGAGGTTACTAGTGGAGTTCCTCAAGGATCAGTCTTGGGACCAATCTTATTCAACCTTTTTATTACTGAGCACATTCCCACTTTTTGTGTCAATTAAGTTCGTAGATGACACCAACTTGGGAGGTATTGCCAATACAGAGAAGGATCGGGGTATCATACAGAAGGATGAAATTTAATAACGGGAAGTGCAAGGTGATGCATTTAGGAACAAAAGAATTTTTCTTATAAGTTGGGGATGCATCAGTTGGAAGTGACAGAGGAGAAGGACCTGGGCGTACTGGCTGATCACAGAATGACTATGAGTTGCCAATGCGATGCGGCCATGATAAAAGCTAATGCGGTCCTGGGGTGCATCAGAAGGGGTATTTCCAGTAGGGAGGTGTTAGTACCGTTATATAAAGAGCTGGTGAGACCTTATCTGGAATATTGCATGCAGTTCTGATCCCCCATGTTTAAGAAAGACTACAGCTACACCCATAGTAAATTGATTTGATAGGACTTAGCATAAAAACAAAAAGAAAGAAGACCACTATTACAAATCAACAGTGTAATGAGTTTCTTCCATAAACCGATAGTACACAAATAGATGCGCTATGGAAGAAGCCTGCATTGTGTTAGCAAGTAGAATACATATTAAAATCTTGCAGCAGTTGTGCCGAAAGCTTATATGTAATGATATTACTTTAAGGACCAAGGTACGTTCCATTCTTTGTTATCAAGTTTGCAATGGCAGAGAGCACTCACAAGGCCCCATTCAGAAAAGTACATAAGCACGTGCTTAACTGTTGGCACATATGGAAGTCCATATCTGTTCAGCAAGGCTTCTTAATCACAAGCTTACATCAATGGGGGTTAAACATGCATTTAAAGTTAGGCATCTGATTAGTTAATTTGCTGAAACAGGGCAACGAGGCTTGATTTCATCGAGGTCAGTGGATAGACTCTTAGGGTGTGTCTACACTTACAAGTTAGGTTGACTTAAGTCGACCTAAACTACTTCGCGTCCACAATGGGCTTTCCTTAAGTCGACTTAAGGAAAAGTTAAGTTGACTTAATAACACCTCGTTTTAGGTCGACTTAACGCCTAAGTCGACCTTATTAGGTCGACTTAAGCCAGTGTGGACAGGGATTAGCGCCTAAATCAACCTTATTAAGTCAACTTAAAGTGTTAAATCAATTTAAGGTAGAAAAGGGGCTATGTCTACACTAGAAAAGTTATTGACTTTAGTTGGATTTGGATTAGACCCTCTAATAGTGAGAGGAAAAAGAAGAGTGATTTCCCTTTTTGATCTCTAATGCCAAGTTTTTAGTTAAAATATTTCTAAGAAGAGGCTGAGACCTCTGTGAAAAACAATTTGTACTCACCTGTATTTTAGCATGAAATATGGTTAAATGCATGCATGCATAGGTATTTGTGTGCACCACTGCTTGTCTCATCTCCCTGAGTTCAGCTATAAAAACTGTGATCTCAGGAATATCTACCATAAATGAGAATCTCGAGGAGGACTTTTATGAGTGCCCCAAAGGAGGTGATGCACATTCTGCTGTATAATCTCTTCATTCATTGTCAAAATCTCCTGGGGGCTTAAATGATGAACCCAAACACTGGAGAAAATGAAAAGTAGCTGTATATGAGAAAATAGCATTCATGTTCTATTTATCTAAGCCTACTGTCTATCTGGAGCATGGAAACAGGGAGTTCTTTATATTGTGATTTTGTAGGACATCAAAGGGGAATACAGATTCAGTACAAGCAGCACCATTATTATATCGGCAGCCCAGCTTGATTTTCAGCCAGAAGCTAGAGAATATGCTTTACAGCAAGACAACAAGAGATTTAATGATTACTACCCTGCTTACCTGCCAGTACTTCTTATGGCCAGAAACATGAATATATAGCAATAGAATATTATAACCAGGGGAATGAAAAACACACAGCAACATAACATCATGGTGTAACTTCTGTTTGCTGGGGAATAGGTTACATAGTCCCATGTACAAGATATCATCAACCCTTCAGGCACATAGGAACCTAAGAAACATGAAAAGTAAATATATATAAACACACACAAATGCAAAGTTTGTACAATTACTGTTCAAGGTTTAAGTATTGGAAAATTAACAAGCAAATGGTAATACTATGTGTGTGACCCTCCCTGGCTATCTTGTACTGCATAATCACTTAACTGCTGTATTGTACAAGACTGTCCTAGAAAATGTAATACAGATAGCACTGATACAATATTGTCATGGATCTCTGACCTAGACAGAACTCGTTTAAAAAAAGGCATCATACACAGACAATAAGAAAAGTGCCAGTTTTCCATGAACAACCTTTTAAAGTACTCCAAGATGTATATGACTGGATGGTGAATACTGCCTAGGACAGAAGCAATCTGTCCAACTGCTCCCCACACCCTCTCAGCTACTTGCAAAGAGGGCATTTTCAGCTTACATCTTATTTTACATCTTCATGTAAGAATCTTTAATAACTGCAGATGTGTTAGATGTGCCTCTGCTAAACCACTGTAACTGAGGACTGTGCAAATTTGAAGCAGGCTGAATCTTGGCACAGTCTCCTTTTTGAAGTAACTTCCCCCCACCCCTATTTTATTAACTGATATATCCTAAAAAGATGCGAGTTGGATATGGAGGGGCAACATAAGTAGCAGAGGCTTGACAAAGAGAGATTCCTCCCCACAGCCCTGTGTATCTCAGATATTTGTGATGAATCTCAGCAGATCCCTCAGGGAAAGACAAGGGGAAGGGGCTGTGTGTGGGTTAGGGTGTGGTGATTAAAACTGGATTCACTGTACACAAGACAGATGGTTTAGAATGGTTTAGTGGCACTAATGTAGGATTTTGGGCAGCCTAAATAAGTCAGAGTATGTATGTTCCACTCCTGGTCCCTGCCTCTGACACAGGCCTATGCTTAGAGGGACATGGGAGACAATGGCACAAAGCTGGCTAGAGCAGCTTTCCACTGGTTCAGGATTTCCTCATGCTGGGGGAATCCTTTGCACCAATGAAATGGTAACTACCTGAGCCAGGATATTGTATTAATTTCAGGTAGAACCATCATCTTTGCTCAGTGGAAGGCTTAAGCTCTGCATAGGCGGAATTTTACACCCACAAAGAGTTCCGCTGATGTCTGTAGGACTCTATGTAGGTGCAAGCACATGCCCGTACAGATTCTTTGTCACAGTCAGGGACTCTGGCCCTGATCTTGCAAGCAAATGAAGGGAGGCAGAACCTTATGCTCAAGTAGAGCATCACACTGCAAGTGTGTGTGTGCTTGTAGCATGGGTTAGGCACACGTGTGTTGCCTTAAATCTAGTTAGCACAGGTCACAATAGTTGTGTAGATAGGGCAGCATGAGGCTCAGCACCAACTAGCAACCAAGGGAACTTGGATACATACTCTAGCTGTTAGCCCCTTGCTACTGTATCTACACTGCTATTTTACCAGTGATAGCTAGAGTGAAGCAAGTGTCTGCAATCACACCTTTACCTGCTGGGTAGGCGTACCCTGAATTGGGTTCCGTACAAACTCATGGGGCTGCTGTCAGAGATCTGGCTGAAGGATTGGGCCTTAGATTTTTAAGCATCTTAGGACAGGGTCTAAACAGGGACTGATCCATCTTATAGAGTGTGAAGCTTAACATGTAAGAAACAATACTACTAGGCTACACACTGACCTACTGTTCCATCAAACTCCTCAGGATTATGAGCCATAGATCTAAGAGACACAGTGCTGAATAACAAAGGCAGAGCAGTGCTGATTAAAGAGCGAGCACAATGGAATGGATATAAGCAGAGATGCTAATTAGAAGAAAAAAAAATCAATGAAGGCAAAGGAAAATAGTTTGAGGATGCTCAGTATAATTTTTCTTTAAGCTACTATTTTTATTCACTGCATGTGAAATGAGATTTCTTTATTGTTTGACCCTTTTAGCATCAGAAAATCCTCTTCACTAGATGAAAGTAATTCAATTAGCATTTGCAGGCTAGCTATTTTATTATGCTAACAGATTTTAGAGAATTCCTTGCATCAGGGCAAAACTTTACTTTTTTTCTTTCCAGAGACTGGTCAAGGCAAACTTAATATATTAAGTTTTTATTCTTGTTCTCTCTGCCCAGCTTTCATTACCAACAACAAAAAAAGAAAAACAACACTAATTGCCCACTTCTATTTCTTCACTCAGGAAAGCTGAACAACAGTGGGTGATGTCAACTGCACTTTTAAAAAAGTTTTTAGAGAAAGAGGGTGTGCTTCTCTAATGAACTTCTAACAAAGCCACAGTCACTGTTGTGAAGGATGTGGGAGATGCCCGTTATACTTTCTGAATGTTATGCATCTGTTTGACATTGATTACTATATGATTTCAGCGAGATCGTCCAAGATCAAGAAACACAGGGAGACAAAGGGCAGGTCTAAATGACAAAATTAAGTCGACCGAAGGCCTAGTCTGCACTAGAGACTTTTGTCAACCAAAGTCAACTTTCTGCATCAGAACAGTGGTGGTGTACATATTGCAAGTACTCCCCTGATTGTTCAACAAAATGAAACAAGATTGCTGAGAGGTGCAGGGGCATTCGAAAGGTTCTGCAGTCTCTGCTCATCATCTCAGACCAGCATAACAACGCAATCCCACTAAGCAGTGCTTTTTTCACATGCCCAAAAACAGTGGTGCACCGTGTCCAGATGCTCCGTGAACACAAATGGTAATCGGGCATTGTTCGCATGACACACAGTTGGTCAGTGCCTCGGATTCCTATTCCGATTGGGAGCTCATGATATATTGCATGAGCAGCTGCTGTGTGTTCAGAACACTGACAGCCACAGAGAGCAGTGCAGAATCCATCCTTTCAGAAAGAGATGGTGGATGCTCAGAAAGTGGGGCTGTTGAAAAATGCTGCAAAAAGCAGTCAGAAATGGACTCTGATCCTTTCTCTGCCTTCCTACTACTCCTAGTGGCACAAGATGGTGAGTTGCACAGTGAGATAGCTGCCTGCAATGTTGATATTAGAGTACCAAGATAATGGGTGTGCTTTGGTAACAATAATGAGTGCTGTGTGAACAGGCACAAACGTTGTAATTATAGAACTTTTTGGTACTGCTGTAACTTACATCAACAAAGTTTTCTAGCGTAGACAAGGCCTAAGATTCCCACAACTGAAGAAAAGCTCCAGTTAAATTCAAAATCTCATCTCTCTCATCAAGAGAAATTGGTCCAATAAAAGAACCACCTTGTCCCTCTACTATTCTATGACCACCCTGGCTACCATTCTGCATATATAAGCTTTAAACAAGGCAATAATGCATATAGACCTTTTAAATTAAAAACCCTTCACTATTGTTATGTTTTGCTCCTACTGTTGAGCTTTAACTATACTTTGCTTTGGAAAGGCAGTTTTAGGTTGTCACGGGGTCCCCTCACTGGTAGGGTGTCTCCTCCTGGCTGCTCTGGGCATTAGCTCATTCCAGGTCCAAAACCTTCCTCTGTCACTCCTTCATGCACCCTGTCTCCCTCAGGGTGCTCTCTTTATGACTTGGCCCTCCCAGTCAGTTCATTACAGTCCTCCCTTTCTGAAATTTTAAAGTCCAATCACATGACTATCCCAGCCAGTCTCCTGCTCCCCTACCTAGTCTGTGCTACTTCCCCCAAGTGACTGATAGGGGAACCTGGGCCCACCCAGCACTCCAGGTCCAGTCCAGACGACTCTGTCTAGCAATTGTGTTCTCCTTTCTCTTAGACCTACGGCTCGTTCCCTGGACTCCTTTCTTCATCTTTTGATTCTTCTCTCTGGACTTACCAGCCCAAACTCCCTCCTCCCAGGTAGTAACTGCAAACTACTTAGCTCTGTACCCCCCCCCCAAACATATCTTCTCTTAGAAGGAGACCTCAGACTACTTCCTCTATAGCTCCCGTCTACAGCTAACTTCCTGGCTTTATGCCAGCCATGCCTGTTTTTTCTGAGCTGGGCTCCATCATCAATCAGCATCTCAAATCATGGCTCTCTCAGGTGCAGTTTATCAGGTTAATTCACCTTGCTCTACCTCATGCGGGGGTAAAAACTCCAGCATATGTGTTACTGTGTTCACACAATGATCACAGTTTCTGAAGGGAAGATTTGTTGGGCTCAAAGGGCTTATGCCTAACAAGGAATCAATGCTGGTATACTGTGCAGTCTGAGAGGAGGAAAATTGTGTGATTTCACCTTGAGGTGAAGGCACAGACTTGTTACCTGAATGGGTATGCTTAGAAAAACTAAGCAGGTTCAAAGGCACAGATACTCCTGGACTATGACAACCATGTTTTGGGAAATTAGCCGATATAGCAACTGCAGGACTGATCTGGTTTATTTTCCTCTCTACTGGTGCCACAATATTGCTTTTAC
Source organism: Pelusios castaneus (assembly GCA_007922175.1). Classification (NCBI taxonomy): domain Eukaryota; kingdom Metazoa; phylum Chordata; order Testudines; family Pelomedusidae; genus Pelusios; species Pelusios castaneus. The sequence goes on from ML685812.1 coordinate 3,085,678, forward strand.
TCGTATATTAGGAATTAGAGATGGAGCAGAACTATAAGGTCACACTGCATTGTAAAGAATTTTTTCCTGACAATTGTGCATTAGTGTAAATTTCAGTGCAAAACCTCCTGGTGTAAATGGAACTAAGACCCACATTTTGTTGTTGTTGTGGCGGCCTCTCATGATAAAAGGTCTTGCAAAAAATTTACTGCAGGCAAATGAGTGAGGAAAATTTGCAAGCCTGATTTAAAGCAATAATCCTATGTATTATTTTATTGACATAGCCAAGGCTTTCAATTAAGCAGATCATTACTATTACAAGAATTAATTGCCACAGCTATCAATGCTAAAGCCTTATTCTGAGTTAAATCCTACACAGTACACTTAGCTGTAAAGGGGCTGTTACAAGCAGATGTCTTTTGCAGTGTGGCTCAACACAGAGCCCAACTACAGGAAAAATGCCATGTTCTATGATCACAGCAATTCAGTTTTAGATACTGATAACAGAAGAGCAGCAATGATGCGATACAAAAATGTGGCTATTGGGTTATCTAATGATCACCTAATTTGTTCTCTTTTAAAATAAAGCTGGTTAATAAACAAATCAATGCAGGAAACCAGAACAGCAAAACATGGCATGGGATTAGAATCATCTTAATATTACAATAAAAATTCTATTGCCAGTTATTAAATTGCAATTTAAGGAATAGCATGCATTTAAATCAGACTTTATAAGAGAAGGCTAAAATACTTCTGGCTTTTTAGTAAATTAATATTTAGGAAAATACTTGGTCTGTTCCAAAAAGGAAAAGCATTTTCAACAAAAAATTAAGAAAGACATTTAAATGTGTGTTTGGGTTTTTTTCTTCTTTTTCAAAAAGTGGCAGAAGTTTCAAATTTTTCAATGAAATGAACCCAAAAAATTTTCATTTTGATTGAAAATGAAACATCTCAATTTGATTCAAATGATTCCTCCTCAGTCCCCCATTTTTGGTTCCACACTGGGATAGTGGACAAAAGAGAGGGAAAGGGGAGAAAGCGCCACAAAAATCAGATTATTTTTTGCTTTGAAAAAATAGTCTATTCTAAAAATACAAAGATTTTCAAGCAAAAAGTGGTAGGCTTCTCTCAGTTACTGAAGGAAAAGTTAAGCAAACAGGTTTCATTACTATCTGTGATGAGATTATACACTCTTAAGTATGAATTCAAACGCTAAATGCAAAATATTCAAGTGTCCTACTCTGAAAGGTATCTGCGAACATAGTGTCATGGTCTCTCAATAATTTCTATAACAAAGCTGCTCTGTCTACAAGTAAAAATCCATTCCTCCTCCATACACCTGTCTCCCAACTATTAGACCAGGAAACTCAGCCTCAGTTTTTCCCTTTTTGTGCATCACATCATCAATAAATGTCCTGCTAGTGCTAAATTATACCCTCTGATACAACTCTGCATCCCAATTGCCTTTTGTTGCTTTGCACAAGTTTAACTGAATGGGATTTTACATAATGTGTCTGTGAATGATTATGAGGCACAATAATAAGCAAAAATCCAGCTCAACCATTTGGAGTCTACCTGGGCTAACAAGGCGCAAAGCAGTAGGAGGCCGTTTCTATCATTGAAGTCAGTAGCCATGACTTTGAATAAATTACAAGTGATATCACATTAGCCCCACCAATTTATGTCAACTGAAGATCCGACTGAAGGAACATTTCTGTTGAGTAAGAAGGTACCATTTTTTACTAGGTCATTTTTTTTACAGTGGAGACTCACTTTAGGGTCATGAGGTAAAATCCCAGAAAACAGAGAAATTTACAGCCAAAGTTTCAGACCAAAAATCTGATGTGCTAAGTATATAGATTTAGACCAAGATTTTTCAAGAGGGACTAATGACACTTTAAAATCTATAAAGGACTTTGAGATCCTTAATTGAAATTTGCTACAGATGACCAAATTCATATTACTGTCACTGAAGGCTGACATTTTCAGAGTTGACCAATAATTCTGAATGCCTTTGTTTTCTGGATGCTTTAAAGAGGCCCAGTTTTCAGAACTGCGGAGAATTCCCCCTCTAAAAATCCTTTAAGGTGTCTCAAATTGGGTGCATGAGCATGCAGGTGTGCACACACACATGCACGCGCAAGCACACACAGACACCAATCAAGCAGCCAAAATTGATAGTCATTTTTGAAAATGTTGAACTTCAAAAATATTATTTTCCTCTACTGTAGGACATTTAATCTGAGAATCTCAGAATGCTTAACAAATACTAATAAATGATAGCCTTGTGAGATACGCAAGAAGGGTGGCATCATTTATATAGACAGAAAAATTAATAGACAGTGAGACCAAGTTATTAGACAAGATCAACCAGGAGTTGAGAAATCTAGGGATGAAATCCTTATCAACTCCCAGGTCTGGGTCTTTACCATAAGGCTATACTTCTCCCACTTTTCTCACATCCCATCACACTTTGCCAGACTGCATGAGGTGTAGGGAGGAAAGGTCCCCCTGAGAGGTCAACCAGGGGACAGCAGGGGAGACAGATACTTGTGAAGTCCCAGCATGAAGAGTTTGAGGGTGGAGAGAAGTCTAGAAACGACCCAACAGAGGGAAGAAGTAATGACTGGTGGGTGATTGAATATATGTGTGGTGGAGAGGATATTTGACAAGTGGTAGATCTGTGGGTGTGGGGTGGGGTGACCAAATGTCCCAATTTTATAGGGACAGTCCTGATATTACTTGTTGTGATTTAAATAAGTGCCTATTATCTCTCACCCTCCATCCTGATTTTTGCACTTGCTATCTGGTCACCCTACTGTGCGGACAGGTGAGGTAGGTATGCTGTGTGAATGTGTGCACATATGTGTCTGGGGAAGTTTAGCTGCAGAGTGTATGAGAAGATTCTGGCAAGCAGTGGAGAGACAACAGGAAGAGAAAGGAGGAGAGAGAAATTGTTTAGAAAAGAGAATGAAAGAAAAATTGAGGATCAGGAAGAAAGCAAGAATTTAAGAAAGATAAGAAAGAAAACTAAAAAAGGAAATGATTTAGGATCAAAGTTTAATTCCAAATTAAATAAGTGGAAGCAAACACTGACCGATTTTAGATGCAAGTCTAAATTTTCAGCTTGGAAAAGAAGTGACTAAAAGGAGGGAACATGCTAGCAGTCTATACATGGCATGGAGCAAGTGAATAAGGAAGTGTTATTTAATCTTTCACATAACACAAGACCCAGGGGGCACCCATTGAAATTAATAGGCAGCATGTTTAAAAAACCCCAAAGTAAGTACTGCACATAATGCACAGTCACCACCTGTGGAACTCGTTGCCAGGGGATGTTGTGAAGGGCAAAACTAAAATGGAGTTCAAAATAGAATTAGATAAATCCATGGAAGTTAAATCCATCAGTGCCTATTAGCCAAGACAGAAAGGGATGTGACTCTGTGCTCTGGGTGGCCATAGCTTCTGACTGCTAGATCCTGGGAGTGGATGATAAGAGGTGGATCACTTGATGATTGCTTGTTGTGCTCATTCACGCTGAAGCAGCTCGCACTGGCCACTGATGGAAAAAGGATAGTGGGCTAGATGGGCCATTGGTCTGGCTCAGTATGGCCATTCTTATGTTCTTATCTACACAATGTGACCACAACTCCTCTCACATATATTGCTATGCTTGTATATAACACTTAGTACAATACTCAGTTCTAGTACAATTTAAGGAGTTATGAATAACTTTTTCAGGCTGCTCAAAAGATATTGACCTTGTTATTTTCACCTGCTAGTCCATTCCTTCACTTGTGTGTGTGTGTGTGTCATATAACCTTTTTTCTTCAGGTGGGTGAAGAGAAGATTCTCTGATCACAATGCAAGATGGACCTGTAACTTCTCAGCTCTGCTGACTTGCTTTTTCAGAGGAGCATGACAATTGCTAAACAAGATTAGAATTGCAAACACTTCCAAGTGTTCCAAAGAAAAATTTAGGAACCAGGCTGAGATACTCATTAGCAAAGACACCAAGGTAGGGGAATTTAAGGTCCTGATCCAAACCCTTTATAGTCAATGAACTGGGTCCCCCTATCTTCAGTGGATTTTGGATAAGGTCCTTAAAAAAGACCGCCAATATCGCATTAATTTTTCCCTGTAATCTCTGTTCAGGCTGAAATGGAGAAGTTTTTCCCCACTGAATATGAAGACAGAGAGATACTATTTTTCAATGTTGTCTTTCAAAATAGCTTGCTTTTAAAAAGGGGAACACAGTTATTTTATTCCTCCTGAGATAACTACTTCAATTAATTTATATATGGTCAATGCAAAAGGAAGGAAAATATTAGGGACTAATTCTCAGCCTTGCCGCAACATGGCCTCCCCTTTTCAATATCCAATTTTGTATGTGCAAATAACTAAAGTCCTTACTAATTCAATGTAGATAATCAGGTACCAGGTTGCATCTTCACCTCAGATATCTACATGACATCAATCACTCCTGCCTTTATTTGCAGTCTCTGAAGGGAAGTTTGATAATATGTCACTTAGTCTCTTGATACAAACCTCAATGTTTGAGGAAATAAGAGTGTGTTGGCAACAACTTTTGAAAAGAGAAGGTACCTTCCCCTCCTGACTGAACAAGTGCCGAGATATGCCTATTATTCCATTGGGAAATTTGCTCTGCTTGAGTGCAACTGCACTGCAATAGACACAGATGTACTATACTAATGCAACCCTCCAGGAACTATCCATAAATACTCAAGAATAATGCCTATTGCTATGTTACACACCTCCAACAAAGCAAAAGCACCATAATATACAAACACACACACAAAAGAGTAAACAACGTACTCCACCCAAGAAGCGGAGCCACACTCCATCCCAGCGAGTAGAGCCAGACAACAGCAATGATCTGTGATGTGCGTTTCTTTGAAGTCCATCGCATGGATTGCAGAGGTTTAGTAATCACAAGGTATCGATCAACAGAAATTGCTAATAAAGTCATCATTGAGGTTATTCCAAAGAGTGCCCCGCAAAAAGCATACAGGTTACAACCTAAACAGAGAAGTGGAATGCAAGATTTTAGGTTTCTAAATAAAGTTAGAACTCTCTTTCACACCCTATTGCAGTAAACTTCCCATTTGTGATCATGCTGTTCTTGACTTAAGATTCCTCTTTCATCATAGGAATTTTTACAGTCTCCCTGTATTTTTGTTTTGTTTTGTTTAATAGGGAAAATACAAAATTATATAAATTATATAATATATATATATTTATATTTTATAAATATAAAATTATATAAAATTTATATAAATTATATATATATTTTATATATATATAATCAGGAAAAATATCCCACCCTCCTCTCTAGACTATAACTGAGAACCATTTGTCTATGGAAAACTGCCTCAAAGAAAATCCAATATAATTAAAGTTACATTTTCCTGGAATGTTGCCCAATATAATGACCTTAACTAGGCTGAAACAGACATTTGTCTCCTAGAGACAAAAGGATATATCAAAAAATAAACATGGTTTTATGCAGTGTTGTTGTAGCTGTGTTGATCCCTGGCTAATAGAAAGACAAGGAGGGTGAGGTTATATCTTTTATTGGACCAACTTCTGTTGGTGAAAGAGACAAGCTTCCAGAACTCTTCTTCAGCCCTGGGAAATGTACTCAGAGGGTAAGTCTACATGACAATTAAAATCTCATGGCTAAGCTGACTCAGGCTCATGGCTCAAGCTGCAGTGCTGTTTAACTGAGCTGTAGATGTTTGGGTTTGGGCTGGACTCCAAGCTCTGGGCCCTTCCCACATTGCAGAGTCCTAGATCCCAGGATCCCACTTGAGTTCCTACACCTCAGTTAAGCAGGCCCTCAGCCTGCAACTGTGAGCCCGAGTCAGCTGGTGCAGACCAGCCACAAGTTTTTAACTTCATTGTAGATCTATCCAGTGTGTCACTGCCAAATACTATCAAGTGGGACAGACTGCTTAGTATAAATAAAACTAACAAGCAGTCTTGTGGCACTTTTAAAGGCTAACAAATGTATTTATCGTATCAGCCTTCGTGGGAGAGATCCCACTGTCAGCATCACTTCATCAGTGAGATCTCTCCCACGAAAGTTTATGCGATAAATAATTTGTTAGTCTTTAAAAGTGCCACAAGACTCTTGCTTGTTTTGCTGAACTAGATTGACATGACTACCTCATTAGAACTAAGCATAAGTAGATAGCCCATATTTCGAGGGACCGTTCAAGGTGAAGTGGCCTGTTAACACCTCTCCAGTCATAGGGAAGGAACGGGCCACCCAAATTCCCTGAAAGAATCTGCTTCAATACAGAAATAAAACCTTTCCAATTGCACTCTTGTAATTGTCACCCACCTCCCTACACTGGCACCCATAGGGAATATATCATCAAACAACTACAACCCATACTTACTTGATGAGAACCACATCCTGAATGAAATCAGGATGAATCATTCTTCTGGTCTTTAAATAACCCCCAACCTCTCCAAGCTCACCACCAAAAACAAGCTCTCCACAGACCAGGACACATCATCTCATAGTGGCACCAGAGCCTGTCAGAACAGAAGATGCAAAACGTGTAGATTTATCTCCTCTTCTGGGAAGATCAACAGCCCCCACAACACACTTTTCCAGAACCGTGGGTCCTACACATGCTTATCACAACACGTGGTATACCTCATCCAGTGCACTAACTGCCTCAATAACACCCATGTGGATGAAATTAGACAATCACTATGTTCTCAAATAAACTCTTATAGGAAAATGATAAAAGACAAAAACACCATATCACTTGTGGGAGAATACTTTTCACAGAATGATGGCTCAGTATCTGACTTCACAGTCCTCATGCTCAAAGGAAAACCACACAACTTCAAAAGATGTAAGCCTGGGAGTTTAAATTAATTACTTTGCTACATGGACTGAACAGAAACATTGGCTTTATGGCTCATTCCAACAATCTGGAACCCATGTCCCACCTCTTCCCCTTCCACTCTATGAATGGGCACATCACCTTGAATGGTCTCTTGACATGTGTGTTAACTACTCATGCTAAACAATTCGTTCCACCGTGTATTTAGCTGTGACACACTGAGTACCTTTCCCAGACGTGAAGAACAGCTGTGTAATTTGAAAGTTTATCTGTCTCATCAACAAAAGTTGGTCCAATAAAACTTCGCCCACCTTGCCTCTCTGTTTTATATGAATTAAAAATGCAGAGATGCTTTTGATTCCATAGCTATTTAAAAGCCTATATCGAAAACACAGCCTATGAAATATTGTAGAAAGTTACAATTTTCAGTTGGAAGCAGATTTATATTTTCTTTGTCTATTCTGCTAATAGACAAAAACTGATGAGCAGAAATTAAAAGAATTTGACCTGGAAATCTGTGTCAAATAGCTGTTTCCTGAGATTGTCTGTGACAGACACCATGTCAACACATGATGGTACAGGACTGGGCATAGTTCAAATGACCTTATTGACATAAAAAATAACCATGACATTGTGAGAAGCATGGAATTAATGGATCAAATCCTTGGCTTACTCATGCAAATTGTCCCATTTATGATAACGGACTGAGTTATATAAGCAAGGCAGGCAGGATTTGGATTGAGATCTAAATAACAAAGTGGGAGAGACAAACAATATTGTGAGCCCAATGAATATATCTTTTCTGCTGGTACTAAATAGGTTGTTTCAGGACTACTTATTCACCACTATGCTACTCCAGTTTTATGTTGATTTATTTATTTTGCTATCAGTGGAGTTACACCAGCCTAAAAGTAGAAGTAATGAAGTTGTGGATCAGGCCTTGAATCAGCGCTTGCAATATTTTCAAAGGAGCTACAGTTTGGACCTCACATTCCTGTTTTTTTCAGGGAAGAGAGAAGCAGTTGAGGCATTCATTTGGGTCTTTTATTCTGCAGTTCTCTTTATTGATGTAACTCTCCCTGAGGTCTAGTATTTGTATAACAGGGTACCAGGTATACATTTCTAGGTAGATAAAATTATCATTCATTGTCAAATCAAGAAAAAGAAAAAAAAATATGCGTAACTTAACAAAACTATCCTACCTATTAATTATAATACCCATCATCAAGCATGGTAACTGGCCTTACATGCTAAGTGGTCATGTGATCACTATGTTGTGCTCTTGAAGCCAGAGGTTTGATTCCTTTCATTCAAAGAACTGGAAGGGGAAGGAACCAAACCTATAAAACACAAGAGGGTAGGGATAAGTGACTGTGTGCCAGTCCTGTTGGTTGATGATGCCAAGACTCTGGCTTGTGCCTCACAAGTCTTGTGTTGCTGCCTCCATGCCACAAGCTGGTGGCTAAGTTAGGTTCCACGCAGCGCATGAGAAGGAGATATGAAGTAGCATTGAAAAGTACCTGTTTCTCCAAGTATCCACTCTTTGTGCAAGCTGTTGATAAAGCAAATGGGGGCCTGAGATGCAGACATCAGGAAGTCACTCACAGCCAGATTCATTACAAAGTAGTTTGGTGGGGTCCTCAGCCTCTTGTTGCTTAAAAAATAATGCAATAAACAAGTAAGCAAGCATGCAACTAACAAGCCAGACAGTTAACTTTGTTTTTACTGTGTACTTCCTAAAAGAAATGGACACTTGCTAGCTCACACTTTTACGCTTCATTCATCAGACAGTTACTGCAGCTATGGGTGTCAGGATGATGAAACAATGAGTAGGAAGAGGGGGAGGGCAGGAGAGGGGGAGATCAATTTTCCAACATTTTATACAAAAAGGTAGAAAAATATTGACTATACCTGTACTTACCAAACTCCCTTTTAAAAGAGTAGGATACAACTCCACGTTTCTAAGAAACATGTTTTTGCTCAATAGAGTCAGCTCCTGATATGCGCTGAGCACTCTCCCTTGCTATTGAAAGCAGTATGTGTTGAGAGTGCTCACCACTTCACTGGTTCGATCCTAATGCAGAGTACAATGTCAAAGGCTGAATTTTTAATAGCTGCTCTGTTGGTCTAGACAGTCACTGATCACATATGGATTAATATTGTAATGGACTATCTTTATGATGTGCTTCAACAATGAAGCTGAAGCACTTCACAACAGTGAAGCAGCTTACAACTACTGTGGCTACCATGATTGTATCTCACCCTTCCATTGTAAAGAAGTTTGTATACATGCTGAACCTACATTCTCTAGGCTTCTAAAAACATTAAACTGAAAAATGTTGTAGAAATGGTACCGTGGAACTTTCATCTCAATAATTTTCTGTGTAGTTTCTCATTTTCATTCAAACTCAAGGCATATGCCAAAAGTTGCACCCAGCTTCCACAAGGCAGTGACTTGTCTAGAAAAGCCTGACCAGGGTTTGATCCACATTTTCTACCTACTGTAAATACTGTTCTCTCTCATCCTTTTTTCTCTCTATGCTCAATCTTCATTGAAAATTTTAGCAGTGTCAGAAGAATCCTCTCTTTAGCTATCAGAACCAGAGATACCATATACCGTAGCTGGATACAAGCATCACGTCTACAATATCCGATGTGCTGTTTTCACACCCTATCATGCTCTGGCCCAAACACTGACTTCTGAGACAGACCATGAGCTATGACCTCCCAAGGAGTGGCAAGTGATGCTGCACTATAAAGCCTATAGATATAATTTTATATTAAAGTTGGAGTCTGGCTCCAAGGATTGGTATAGTGACATGGAACCTTCCACTTCTGCATTAGGTCACTGGGTTGAATTTATATCTTTTGGTGTGACAAAAGTCATCACCATCTGACTCCTGTTAAGTGGGTTACATGAAAGTTAGTGGTAAACCAGCACTCCCACTCAAGGCTCTGGCTTTCAGCCACAGGAGGCTCGGCTCAGCTCGGCTCCAGTTGTCAATGACAGACAATGCCCCACACTGAGAGTTAAATTGATGGAAGCACTCCTGTTGAGGATGTGCACCAACAATAGAAGGAGCATAGGGTGGACACAAAAAATTGATTTGATTACTGCAGTGGCTGTAAAATTAAGTTGACTTAATTTTGTAATTAGTAGACTTGCCCTGTGTGTAAACATGATCATTCATAGTTGGTGATGTTTTATACACAGTTTGTACTGGTGTCAGTGACTACACAAGGGAAAGAGCGATGAAGAATCAGGTGCCCAGGTCCGCCAGCAACAAAACAAGGTCGTCTGTCTTGTTGAGAGTGTGCATATATACTACTTGTACCTGCTTCCCCAGCCTGTCACATTGTTATGAGCCATCAGAATATAGATATCATCAGGAGTTCTATTGTCGGCCTGCAGGCATGGAAAACATTGATGGCATACACTCATTTCATGCTCCATGGAGCTTTCTGGATCCACTCTCCCACCCCCACCACAACCCCTTTGGATGACTGAGAGTCAATCTTGACAGTATCTTTTACATGCTTGAATGATGGAGGATGAAGAAAGTCAGGGAAAGCAAGAGAGAATTTAATGGTGCAATTATTAAGCATTCCTTCAAATTTTTAATTTTAATTAATCATAAAACAAGCCTCAGGTGTTTATTTCATCACAGTTTTGAATTACTCAATGAATTACAGTAGTGCTCCCTGGCGTGGTATGCACAGGGTCATGTATGCATCTGATGTCATCAATCAATACTTGAGGAGTTAATAAAAGAGGAAACATTCAAAATATTCTCTCTCTCTCTCTCTCTCTCTCTCTCTCGCCTGTACAAGCTCAAATAATTGGGTTTGCTAAAGCAACCATGTCTGGAACAGAATTGCTCCTGTACCTGTAAAATGCATAGAGAACTAAAAGGTTTCCTATAACTCCAATAGACCCAATTACAAGAACACAGGTTCCAGTGGCATAAAGTATATGATCAGCAATGTCTGCTTTTGTCACAGTGTGGTGTTCAGTTCCCGTATCCAAGATCTAGAAAAAAAAAGCAAAGGAAAAATTAAAGTTACAGCAATCACTGCTTTTAATCAAGGGGACAACTAGCCCATATACTTTACCTCTCTAAACACATGCTACAAATGAAAGCCAGATTCTTTATTATATGACACTTTTGTAGAGCCCTCTAGGATATTTGGCCTTACCATTGACAATGCTATATTTGTACTATGCATAACCAGAGCATTTGATTCTCCACACCTCTCTATTAAGCACCTTTCACAAACAATATACCTACTTTTTTTGCTTGGGTTACCATTATCCATGTGCAAAGAATATGGAGTTTAAGGAGAGCTCCTAATAAAATAATGTTTTATTTACATTATTTAATATTTATGCAAAGAGTCACGATGCCTGCAAGTCACTCTCTGCCTGGATGTGAAACTGAGGCCTCAGCTTTACTGCAAAGCTTTGTAACCTCATCCACTCAACCCACCCATTTGTCTCCTATTTGACTATAGACTGTAAACCCTTTGAGGGAGGGACTGTCTTTTTTGTTATGTGCCTGTACAGTCATTTGGCAATTCCTTGATTCAAGATTTACATACATGTCCCGAGATGACTTAGGAGTCAATCCTGGAGCCATAGATCTACCTGTAATAGGTACAAACATTTTCCAGTGGGTCTGCTGTCTTCTGGAAGAATTTTTTTTTCTTTTGCCTGCCTTCTCTCTGTCTTTTCAGCTTTGAGGGCAAGAGGCTTCTTCTCCCCACTTATGATGTACACATCAGTTGTCTTGAGATGTGCTTTGTTTGTATCTTTGTAGCATTTGCTCTGACCACCTCAAGATCTCTGGCCATAGGTGACCTGAGAGTAGAGAGTTGGTTTTGGAAGGCAAAAGTCTGGCATCTGCAAACAATGTCCAACCCAACATAGTTGGTGCATGAAAATCATTGCTTCAATGCTGGTGACATTGGCTTCAGCTGGCATTAGTGCCTATATAGTGCCCAACATAATAGAATCGTGCTCTTGGGCAGGAATTCCTAGATGCTACCATAATATAAATAATAGAGTTGTGTGTGCATGTTGCTTTACAGAGGGAGTTGAAAACACAGTATCTGCCCAAAGGAACTACCAAAAGTAAATGCATATAGTCTTTTTATTTTTTTCAGATTGCCTGTTAATAGAATTACCTTTACATCATAGTCCTGAATTCTCTTTTTTGGGGGGCTCAATAATACAGATTTCAGTAAAAAGATGTGAGAGGAAAACATTTTAAAAACTCTTAGAGGCACAACATACGTGTTCAGAATAATGAGATTAATGGGCAAAGATTGTTGGTATTTGCTGAAAAAGAACAACCCAGTCTAAAGTAGAATGCATTCTATATAATACCATATAAGCCTCAAACAAACAAAACTCATCATGTATCTGCTTTAATTTGTAGCATTGCTAATTGTCAACATTTCTATTCATATCCCTGTACTTGACCTTAGGAATGACAAAGACTAGTTAGTTTCCTATGTTTCTATTCTGCTCCCTCCCCCCACCCGCTACTCTCCCCACACTCCCCATCCTATTGACTGACGGTACTGCGAATCCTGGGAACTCTACATGCAAAAAGTGGAAGAGGAAAAATGACAGCTATAGCAATGCTTGTGTCCATACAAGCATATTAACTAATTTTGACTCTTCCATTAGTGCCACTCTAACCTGTGTATTAATAAAAATCCCACCAATTCCGTGTATTTTTAAAAACAAAGTTTAAATCTATTGCTGGCCAAGCTTAGTCTGCAGCTAATCCATCTAGATCTAACTAGCATTGTCAATGAGAAGATTGTGAATTGCAAGTCTAACAGAGATTATTAATACTAATTGCTAATAGTGTGCTTATCAATCTATACCCATATAGGGAGCTTACAAATTAGTTCAAACATAATAGTTCAGACAGATAAACCCGAATAATCTGCTTGTGTAAACTGACATAGCTCCACTGTAGTCAATGGATCTCTGGCATTTTATACCAGCTGAGGATCTGGCTCACAGAGCCAAATTCTGCCCTCATTTGCATCAGGTGTTGCACAGGATGTAAGGTCGGGCAGGTTGTAGCCCATGAGATCTAAACCAGGTGCCAGATCTAAACAAGCTCAGAAAGGTCAAAAAGTTTTCAATTCTTCATCCAAAGGTATTAGAGAGCTAGGGGATTTTAAAAAAAGGAGAGCGAAGCTCTTTTCAACCTTCCTGTTCCTAGTTCCACAGACCTCCTACATCCCTTTCTTCTTCTGACGTCTTCTATTATGCATATTATTCACCTTCTGTTGCCTCAGTTATCCACACAACTACCATCCCTCCATCCCAAAATTAATGAAACCTTCAAGGCCTGGACATAAACAGAGATAATTGTGTGATCTTGTTATTGTCACCACAGATCACTGCTATTCTATTATTTATATAGCATTTCTCATTGCAGCTTGCCAGTAATGGGCTGACACCAGGATTTTTATTTTTCTGTAAGGTGGAGGTGCCTAGCACAGTCTGGGGTGCTCTGAAAAGAATAATAATAATAGGGCGGGTATGGGATGTGTGGGAAAGAAAAGGGCATTAGAGTATAGGGTGTCCAAGGGATGAGAGAGGGCATTAGGAAAGAGATGCTACAGTCAAAGGCTAAAGTCAAAGAGGAGAAGACCTTTGCTGGAAAGCATTTGCTTTTGCTTTGAGTAAACTAGGAGTCTTTTTTTTTTAAAATACAGAAGTGGCGAGTGGATTTTTGGCTTTTCTTTTGAATTTGTTTGGGTGTCAAGCAGGAATCTGAAACAGAAATCTAATTACTGCCCATCTTGACTGTGGAAAAATCTCAGAATTTGAGCCGCTTTCAAAAATCATCTGAGGCTTTATTTTTAATTTTTACATAACATATAGGCTCTTTATGCCAGAATACCTGCCCTTGTGCTGGAACTGAACCTGCACAGGAATAGAAGAAAGTACTCCATGTTTGGCTTTGGGATTCATAACTTAATTAGGGATTGATTCTGTTTTGTGACTCCTATGAGGCACAACACAGTAGGTTCAGGCTGAGGACTGGGGAGACAAAGGCAGCTTTAAATCATTCTTGTACCAACCCAGTGCTTTTTTTTGTAAAAAAAAAAAAAAAAAAATAATCAAAAGTGCCGGTACTCGGCCAGGCCCTGGGGCCAGTGGTGGCAGAAGCCAGGGCCACATTGCTGTGAAAAAAAGGTGCCGATACACAGTACCCCTGAGTACCATCACAAAAAAAGCACTGTGCCTCCCAGATTTTGAGTTGCTGCAGGGACTGAAATAACATGCTCCACTCCCCGCTACCCACCACCACCTCCACAGCAGAAGTTAGAGCTGACTCAGGGGCACAATTAATTAATTTGGTCACTCAAGTTATGATTTTATGTTTATCATAGCAGTTGCTTCTCTCTTTCAATTCCTCTGTACCTATGTTACACCAACTTAGACTTCCTTATACACTGACAAATGGGTGTATATGTGTCTAAAAGAATCTAAGAAAGTGTGATAGTGGATGAACTATCCCACAAAACAAACATACAAGCTAAAAAAGTTCTAGTGCTCCATTTCAAGTTAACAACACCATGAGACTAAACCAATTATATTCTCAACATTACGTATTGGTAACCCTAAATTCCCTGCACATCCAATATCATGAATCAATGTAGAGAGGAGAAGTTACTAAATTCAGTTGTTTTGCAATTAATTGAACTTGACAGCTATAAATGTGATTCACATGAAAGCCTCACAGTCCACCGAACTAATCAATAATAATGAAAATGTAATGATTGGGAAAGTTTATAATTTTGTTATGTCTATTACAAAATTGTATAATTTTTCCTGTTACATACTTTCATGCCTCCGAAATTTGTTTAACTAAAACCTAAATCCCTTTTACACTATTTAATATGAACATGAACACAGGTATTATTGGACAGAATTTCAAACATGATTATATGCCACAGTGTGGACAGGGCCAAACTGACTAGAATCATGTGATTTCTCTTTGCACCTGGTTTCCTTTGGAAAATACTACTGGATCTTTGCTTTAACTGCTCTTGTTAACTGGATGTTCATTTCTCAAGGTGCATTCAGACAGATGGACAAGCATGTAAGAAATGTGGTAAAAGAATTTATGCACGGTGAGGTCTAACGGAAGTGACAGACTTGCAATACAGATTTTCTGAGGAAATCCAATTAGTACGTCCTAGCCAATTTTTAAGAGACCAACCCCTTTGAAGTGTTATATTACAAATAAAAACAATTTAAATGATCAAATCTTAACTTTTCAGTATCTTATATGCATCTATTCAGCTCAAAGAAACTGCACATTATTCATTCAATTATACCCAAAAATCCAAATAAACATATTCTGAGATGTATTTAGGTGGTCAGCACAAATTTATAGAGTCTTCCTTTGTCTGGAAAATAACTTGCATATATTTTTTAACCTACTAATCAAAATCTAACCCAACATATAGCAAAAAAAAAAAAAAAAGCATAAGAACAGAATCTGAAAATAATAGCTCACGCCAAACCAAAAAACATCACTACCTATTGCTAACCAAACCTGAATTGGGGGGGCCCAATCCAGCTCCCATTACAAAAACTTCATTGGACTTCTATGGAAACAGGACAGGCCTTTGAAGTTGAAGCTGAGGCATTTCCCTCACAAGACACAGCATTGGATTTCTAGTCTTTTTGCATCTGATTTTACACTCAGACATACCCCTGCAAGTGCTATTAAGTTAGCAGGAGATATGCTTGTATATATGAAGGCAGAGTGGTGTGCTCTGACAGACCTAATCCATTCTACCATCATATAAATAATAGTGCTAATAATTACGATTGAGTCTCTCTATTCTCCATGTTTATTACACAAGTGTCCTTACCCCATGAAAAAAGATGCTGCATCCTGCTGCTGTACATAACAGCAGGGGAAAATCTTTGAGATTTTCTCTTAGAATTTCAGTATAGATTGTTTTCATGTTAAATATATACATGCTTTTAGTATTCGGTAAAAAGGAGCAACCTTCAGAAGCACTTTCAGAAAGAGAGACATACTAATTTATCAGCAGACTTTTACAAGTTAAAGCACCAAAATTAGGGAGAAGGTTCACTTTTTCTATTTCTTTTTCGAGATGTAGAGGAGAGGAGATGTTAAGTGCCATGTTAATGGAAGAAAGAGCTGGTTTCTGCTCAGAATCTGAACCAGAGGCAGGTTCCACCTTTAAATTTAAGACATTTAATAGGAACTTCAAACTAAGGGTAAAATTTTACAAGTGCTTTGGTGAATTAGGAGCCTAAGTTTCATTGAATGTCAGTGGTACTTTTGGTATTAAGTGTCTTCTATAGTGCTCCCATTGTTACTGTAAACATTCAATGTAACATATTCCCTTGTAGTATTAACGGAAGATTATGTAACGGTAATAGCCAGTAGTTGGCGGAAGTCGTATTTTAGCCTGACATTTAACCCTGCATGTGTATGACGATTCCCAGATATTGCCTGATTAATGTAAGACTGGTACTGTCAGCCTTGAAATGTGTCTTCCCCCCTTATCAATGGGGATTGGAATGTCTTTCCTCCCTCACTGGTGGGAACCAAGGCTGTTATTCTTTCTTGCAGAAAAACAAGGCAATAATTCTAATGACCCTGGGGTCACGCTAATGTAGTAAATAGGTGGAAAAAAAGTTAGTTGTATATGTTAGTGTGTAAAAAAAAGTGTATATAAGCTGATGCTCAAACCCCTCCTCTTTGGAACTTCACCGATGGGACAGCTGCTGTACTGATCACCTTGGATCATCGCTCTCTAAGCTTCTCGCCTGCAGTCGCCTTGTTTAGGGTTCCTGTCTGCAGAAGGGGGCTAAGCATTGGACTTTCTCTCCTATTCCCTCACCCACCCCCCTCTTGCTTGTACCCTATTAAAAGTAATTTGCTTTTACTCTTTACATTGCCTCCTTGGTGCAGTGTCTACTGAATTTAAAAGAACCTAAAGGGCCTGAGCAATTGGTTGTACACTACATCCCTGGACCCACCTGCCTTCCAGTCCGATTCTCCCTTCCCTGTGGAGAGACCTGGAAAGCACTTTTGTTATTTTACGTAATTTGTGGGCATTTTGTGTTCAATGATTGCTGTGGGATTGATTGGTTATTCATCTGTTTGATATATCATTAATTCCTTGGTCTGGCCTCTTTCCTTTCTTTTATTTTACCCCTCTCCCTTCTGTGAATAAAATGTTGTTTATCTTTATCTGTTGGTCCTTGATTTCCTCTCATCGTGAATAGTAAAGTCCTAGAAGTCAGGGGTTGTTTGTTAGTTTACACCTGCAGCCATAAAGTAGAAGCACTGGCAGGGCCGGCACTATCCTAAATGGCACCCTAGGCAAGGAACATCTTAAACTCCCCTCTCCATTCCTTAAACATTTGAATACCGCATTTTTATTGCATTTGTAACCCATTTCATAGCTCTGATGCATAATTCGAATGCATCATTTATCTCAGTCATATAAGACAATAAATTTGCCCACTGGGGTCTCTAAATCAGTATTTATTCATGCCATTTGCAAATAAAAAGTTTCTTCTAAGGTTATAGAAACTTTTAAATTTTAAGTGCAACTGAAATGTACTAACATAAAAAAATTGAACTGTGAATGGATATTGGGTAGACCAATATTAAATAGTGTTACAAAAGGGGACAACCTTAGAATGTTAACACTAGTCTTCTAGTTCAAAAGGACACCATTCTTGCCTGGAGCCTCACTACTTATGCTCTTCAAGTCTTAAAACATCTGAAAGCTTGAAACACTTTCACAAATACATACTACAAGGTTCACAATATCGCAGCGCAACTCTCACGTCGCTTCACTTCATTCTTATATATCACTGACAGACTCATGATGCCCCCTGCACCTTATACATTAACATGGGAATGGAGGACAACATTTTAGAAGGTTCAAAGAAAATGTACCTCTCAGAAATTCTTGAAGGGTCCATGAGATTCCATAAAGGTCCAGAAAACATTTTACTTCACATCTTTTATTTTCCTTTTTGTAGCTAACAACAAAAAGAACACACTGAGTCCAGCACTCCCCAACCTCAGCACAGTCATCTGCCCCTAAATCCAGCCCTGTGCACTGGGCTCCAAGGATGTGTCTACACCAGAAAAGCTAAGTTGACTCTCTTAAGTCGACTTAACAAGGTCTACTCAAGTCGACTTAAAGTCAACCTTGTTAAGTTGACTTAGAGAGTTTGCACTAGACATTTAAGTTGACTGCCTGCGTTCCCGTAGCAGGTGTTAAGTTGACAGGGAGCCGCGGCTCTCCAGCAAGCAGGGAGCCGCGGCTCTCTGAGACAAAGGGAGCTGCAGCTCCCCGACAAGCAGGGAGCTGTGGCTTCCCAGGAAGGGAGCCACGGCTCCCTGCTTGTCAGAGAGTCACGACTCACTTGCCCAGCGAGCCACGGCTCCCTTCTGCCAGGGAGCTGCGGCTCCCTTTTCCCAGGGGAAGCCCTGGCTCCCTTGTAGGGGGAGGGGAAGGGAACCACAACTCCCTTGTCCCCAACCCTAGGTTGACTTAGGGAATTAAGTTGACTTAGGGCGTCCACACAAGTTTTAGGTCGACTTAACGAATCGACTTAGGCATTAAGTCGACTTAAAGAGTGGTAGTTATTAAGTTGACTTAAGGAAGCACTTAAGTTGACTTAATGAAAGCCAGGTGTGGAAGCGGCTTTGTTTAGGTGAACTTAAGTGTCCTTAAGGCAACTTAGCTTGCCAGTGTAAACATACCCCAAGAACTCAGGACCTGTTGGTCCTAACGTGGACAACAGAACCATCGGAAGGAAGGAACAAGTGGACTCTACTATGCATGGGGATCATGGCAGCATCAGAGGAGGAACATGTACTTATGCCATAAAAAGTATGCATTTTGTAGGGTCCTTG
Source organism: Pelusios castaneus (assembly GCA_007922175.1). Taxonomy (NCBI): domain Eukaryota; kingdom Metazoa; phylum Chordata; order Testudines; family Pelomedusidae; genus Pelusios; species Pelusios castaneus. Next base: position 3,104,501 of record ML685812.1, read on the forward strand.
ATGATATTTTCTTCCAGAACTAATCACTAGAACAACAGATGTCAAATACAGGAGATACACTGTCAAATATAAACTACCTGTTCAGTTACGTAACAACTTTGGACGAAAACAACATAGTTGGGTTAATATAGATGATAAGAATAAATGAAGAGTTGCCATTTTGTAAAACAAGAAAATGCAGGAAATAGATGGAAAATCTCTGGTATCAGAAGGAAAAGAAAATCTTCTAAATTCCTCCTTTGCAGCATTAAAAGAATATCCTGGTATTTTACACATTAACCTTTATATTATTATTTCAATAATCATAGTATCCCATTAATAAAGACACTGCATTTTTGTATAACCTGGACTGAATCATGGCTCCTTCAGGTGGGGAATCTGGAGATTTTCCTATACTACTCAACTTCAAATACCACTTATATATTCAATGTACCAAGCAAATCCAGAGGTTAATAATATTTTAGTGCTAGGAGATGTTAATCTATTTGTCACAGGGCACCTTTGTCGGTAACCAATATATTTTATTGCCTGGCCAGCTTGCATGGTCACAAACGTGTAAGTTGTCAGCCACGATGTATTTATTTCCTTACAAAGTAAAATAGTGTAATGCAGGCTTAACAATAAGAGTAGTGTTGCATGTAGCTCTCACTCCTCGGTGCAGGATCACTCTCTGAGCTTTCCTTTGCTGCTTCCTGCGCCTTTCACTTGCAACCCCCCAGTTACATAGTTAGCTCAGTGATTACCCCCTAGGTGTTCATAATCCTCCAATAGAAAGTGTTTAATTGCTCATCGCTGAGCCTGCAGCCTTTTTCATGCTGCAGCAACATCAGTGACCAGGGTGCTATTAATAGTGCCTTGTCACAATACTATCAAAAGAGACCAAAATATATACCAACATAAAAAACAAAATCAAGCGATAATATGGACTGAAATATATTTATCCTGAGCCATTTGATTTGTCTGCTTCCTTTGCTAGTTCACTAGACTTCATCTTTTTTGACACCAAGTGAAGTCCTAATTTATAAAACAATGTCCTCCCCATACCAAGCACAGACTGACTGGATTACAGGACAGATGCTGTCACTCCTAAAATATGGCAAATCCTCTTTAGCTCAAGTGAAGAAGTTCCTTTTCCTTAGGGGTAAGGTGGTAGAGTCTAAGTAAATCAACATTCTTGAGAGACGAGAATATCTCTTACAAGTTTATCTTCAAACTTGATTATCTCCACAAGAAATCAAAATGACTATGGAATTGGAATAGTATTACATAAAGGGAAATATAGTCTGTTTAAATATGTTGTGCTAAGTTGTCAAATATCCATAACTAAATAAATGTGTTCAGGACTTCCATCTTCTGTACTCTAAAGAACACCAACTAGGACAAATTGGAGTCTTTCATTTTTTACCCAGCATGTCTCATTACTTTTTAGAACTTTCTTCTCAGTCGCTGAAAAAATTGTGATAATGTCTTGTCTTAATCTCATCTACTCAAGATCTACAACACATGCTTCTTCTTCCAGCAAGTTAGATTAAATATTTTGTCTTTCTTTGGTAAACTGAGAGAATCTTTCTTGGTGCATCTTTATACATCAAGTCCAAACTTTTGGTGATATTAGTCTTTAAGTCTTGCCGTCCTGTTTCCTGTGGAAGATCCAGTGCACTGCTATTGGAAAGAGGAGTGTCACCAGCTTTGGAAATTGACCCTGTAATTTAACAAGGGCTCTTTTGAAAACACAGGCTCATATTTAGATATTTCTCAAACTTTAAAAGAAGACTTGTACCAGCTTTTATAAAAAAGATTGATTGGAAAATCTATATAAATGAGGCTAAACAATATATTTTCATCATGTTATTACACCTGTGTATATGCTATTTTAATATATCTGCATCTAGTTTTTTTTCCCCATCATTGTTTACTGGCCTCATTGCTTTCATATTTTGACTTTTATCAAACAGGAAATGGAATTTGTCTTCATGAATTTGTATGATTGCACATACATCATATTTTATGTTCGGCAAAGCATATCACAGTTCACTGAGGTCATGTGCTAATGGTTGGGATTTAATGTATTAACTGAGTATTAAATTGTGTTTCAATAAATTAAAAACCTTTATGAAAATTAATTTGATACTGATCTACCAAGTCTTAAAAATATGCTCCCTTTCATTATGTTTTTATAATATAAACACATAAGTTTCAGTAAAGCCACTGGGAATATCCATGCTGCATAAAGTTAAACACAAACATAAATCTTTGTGGGATCAAGGGCTCAGTATGTGCATTTGAAATACGTTTGAGTTTTCTATTAGTGGGCCACTTAACAGATAAACTTTATTAATACAAAATTTAACAATGATTGCACTGGGAATTATCGCAGACTGTAAAGTTAAGAAGGTGCTTAAACCGAAGAGGCCTAATGAGGTTAAGCACAAGAATATATTTAATATGCCTTCCCAGATACCATTTCTTTTTCCAGATTTTAACAAAATAGTATGTGTTGTGCTTTTAGCCTTGAGAAATATGAACAATTGAGGTCACATAATAAGGCTATAATTCCAACAGGGGATTTACTTGCAATTATAAACCACAGAAGTAAATGAGCTAAATTGTAGTGTCCCACAGAAATCTTCTCCCCACCCCCATTCACTAGGGGAGAATCTTAGGCAAACTGGACAAAAGTGCTAGTGGGGCGGAAGAGGCACTTTGACTATGTCTGAGTTCCATAGCATCCACCTACACTGAGGGCATCTTTAAGATGGCTGAATGCCCTGGCATTCTACTTGTTGTTTGTTTGAGATTGTCAAATAACAGCCATACATGGAATTATTTAATCAAAGATTCACACAATATTATAGAGAATGCAGAAAGAAGACACGCCTTTATAGATGGAGAAGAGAAGGTAGTTTGGCCCCTTCCTTTGTAGCTGGTGCAATGCTGACAGTGTTCATTCCCAAACTAGCTTTCCTCTTTCCTTTTCTAGAGAGAGAGAGAAAGATCAATAAACCCCTTTCTGGAGGGAAAAACCCTTTCCTAGGCATCATTCACTCAACCATCACTCTCCATCAGGGTGGGGAGCAATGTTCCCTCTAAGGTTTGGCGGCTTGTGTGCAAAATTTTCAAGCCGTGTGCAAAACTTTTTCTGAATAAAATTTTTGTGTAAACTCACATGACAGGAAATTATAGGCATTAATTGAAGTTAAAGTAATTGTAAATAGAATTAATTAATTGTGTTTAATTGAATTTGAATGAATTTTGAATTGAAATTTAATTTTTAGAAATGTTTTTATTTAAAATTAATTTTTTTAAAGTTTTTTTTTAAAAAGGAAGGAAGGAAGGAAAAGAGAGAAGGAAGGAAGAGAAAAAGAAAGAAGGAAAGAAGGAAGAGAAAGAAAGAAGGAAGAGAAAGAAGAAAGAGGAAGGAAAGAAGAGAAAAAGAAAAAAGGAAAGAAAAAGGAAGACAAAGAAGGAAAAAGAGAAAGAAGGAAGAGAAAGAGAGGAAGAAAGAAAAAAGAAGGAAGGCAAAGAAGAGAAAGAAGGAAAGAAAAAGGGAGAAAGAAAAAAGAGAAGGAAGGAAGAGAAAGGGAGAGAAGAAAAGAAGAGAAAAAGAAAAAAGGAAGAGAGAAGAAAGAGGAAGGAAAGAAGAGAAGGAAGAGAAAGGAAGGAAGCAAAGAAAGAGAGAAGGAAGGAAGAGAGAAAGAAAAAAGAGAAGGAAGGAAGAGAAAGAAAAAAGAAGGAAGAGAAAGGAAGGAAGGAAGCAAAGAGAGAGAAAGAAGATGAAACAGGAAAGAAGGAGGAAAGAAGGAAGAGGAAAGAAAGAAAGAAAAAAGAAGGAAGAGAAGAAAGAGGAAGGAAAGAAGAGAAAGAAAAAAAGAAGGAAAGAAAAAGGAAGACAAATAAGGAAAAAAGAGAAAGAAGGAAGAGAAAGAAAGGAAGAAAGAAAAAAGAAGGAAGGCAAAGAAGAGAAAGAAGGAAAGAAAAAGGAAAACAAAGAGAGAAAGAAAGAGAGAAGCCAAGGCCGCTGGCGGGGGAGGACCCTACCGCGGCCCTGGGAAGCCGCCGGTGGGGCGGAGCAGACCCCAGCCCCGGAGGCTGATCCCAGCCCCGTGCTGGAAGGCCGAGGCCTTCGGATGAGCCTGGCTTTGGCCCCGGGCCGGGAAATCGAGGCGGTCAGCGGGTGGGAGCCTGCCGCGGCCGCAGCCACCCAGCTGCCCTGGCCGCGTGGGGCAGGCAGGCAGGCCCGCGCACCTGAGCCAAGCCTGAGCCTGCCTGTCCCACCCTGGGGGCGGGGGAGGGCCAGCCCAGAGGCCGGGCACGGGCCAGGTCTGCTGCGGCAAAGCCGCAGCCCCGGGGGTCTGGAGGGAGCAGCGGGGGCTGCTGGGCTGCGCAGGGGTCCCTCAGTGCTGCACTGGGGGTGCGACGGCCGCTGTGCGGCCGTGCACCCGCACAGCTTAGAGGGAACACTGGTGGGGAGATGAACCCACCCAAATGTGCCCCTGGACTTGGTATGTTGCTGATCTTGGACAACAAACCATGAGTGGGATGCAGTGCAGGGGAAGTGACATGTTAAAGGAACATTTGTCCATTGGACTTTCACACTGCATGGAGGGAAACTGAGGCGAAGGATAACTGTCCAAGATACTGCAGGATCAGTGTTTGTTTACTGTTTGTGTAGTTTTGAACAAATGTTGTTACATTTCCCAGATTAATGCTGTGTTCCTTCTCTTCTTAATAAATGTTTTCTCTTGTTATACACAGACTCGGTGCTTGCAAGTGGGGAAGTACTGGGACTCAGGTGTGCAGGAGTGGTGTTTAGTATTCCCAGGTTTCTGGATGAAGGCTCACGTTGATTCCCTTTTGTTGAGATGCATTTCTACACACTGAACCCGCCCGTTGCTGCTGACACCACCTAGCAGAAGGGACATACAACAGTGTCTCTCACTATGGCTGTAATTCCTTATGCATTAAGAGACAGATTTTCAAAGGTATTTAAATGCAGACAGGTGCTAGTGGATTTTTTCTAAAGTGTCTGAGCAAGTTAAATGCCTAATTCCTTTTTAGTTCAGTGGGGGTTAGGTGCCTAATACACCTAGGCACCTATCTTCTTATTTAGATGCCAAAATGCCTTTGAAAATTTGTCCCTAAGTGATTTTTATACCTATAAACTTTCTATTGTCTTAGGCTAAACAGCATACTGTCCAACTACCCTTTAGTTTAAGGTCAATGGATTCTCCAGCAGCAGCTGATAACATTAAGGGTCTAGAAGACTGAATCAGCCTTTTGTCAGGAGATGAACCATGCCTAATTTAGTATGCAAATTTATGTTAGTTGTGTGTTTATAGTTTATATATTTAAATATTAAAAGTGTGCTCTTCCCGAGACAAAAGGACCTCTAGGGTGAATTTGAAATTAACATATTGAAGGTCTAGGTCATCCATTGGTGCAAACAAATTATTTTGCATTACCGAAGGGAGAAACAGTTTTATGGAGAAAAAACCAAGTGTTTCAGTGAGAACAGGAAAATTTCTTTGCAACTAAAAAAGCTAAAACTAAAACGTTGCACCAAAGATACATTAAAAGAGGAAATTTCAAACAAAGTTGGGAAATAGATAAGGAAGTTAAACGTGTATTTGGAGAATAATTATGAACACAAAATGGATTTGTAGGGATGGCTAAGTCAAATAGTGAAGTGTATTTTGACACTTCTTGTAAGTGTCTATATACATAAAATAAAACTGACTTCGGTATAACTAAGAAAGATTTATTAGCACACAAACCCATTTCTTTTGGAGGGACACGTGACACTGATGAAAGAGAAAGAAAGACAAAACTTTGACCTGGGGGAACATCCAGACAGCACTAAAGCAGCTACAGAGGCAACATGGAGGAATCCTTACTGCTGCTAGTACCATGTGCAGCTCTATTAGTGTTAGGAACAATAGCCTACAGTACCAGAATTCTCAATGGGTGTCTGTTTAACTGAAGTAATTCAGGACATTTCTGTAGCTCCCTCATAATAGGGATTTGGGGTCTAAATCCCTGAAAAAACTCTTGCATCAGTTTTGCAACATCAACCCAGAACTTACAACAAAATGCTGGAGGGAACTTTATGGTGGAAACTATCTTCATTGTCTGATTTAAAAGGTAAACCCCAGAGCTTCACAAAAAAAAATCTGTTTTTTTATTATAGGACACATCACAAAACCACCAGCCAGTCCTCAGGATGAAACATTTTCAGGAGTCAAACACTACTTTACAGAGACAATGTGGGACAAGTAATATCTTTTATTGGACCAACTTCTATTGGTTCTTACACAGAGCTTCTCTTCAGGTCTAGGAAAGATACTTAAGATGTCATAGCTAACTACAGGGGAAGTAGGCCAACTAACACCTCTGCAGTCATAGGACAAAAAGCGTTTTTGTCTTTTATTATTTTTCTGTGTGAGTTCATTTGAGAGTATAGTGATTGTATCATTTCACCCTTCTCCTCACAGAGTTTCAGAGCCCAGGCTCTGGCCTGAACCCAATCCCCTACACTTCATCTCTTCTGCCCGTGGCCTTGGCCACACTCCCACTCCATCCCAGGTGCTACCACTTGCTGTGAACCTCCTTATCACTCGAACTCCTCACTCAGACCCCCCATCTCTTTCACACCCCTTCTCCCCAGGCAGAGAGCAATGGTAGGGGAGCTGGGCAGGGAGGAGGGGAGAAGAGTGATGCAGCAAGCAGCTACAGGAGAGGAGATTGGGGAAGCAGAGGAGGGATGCACAAAGCGAGGGACAGCAGGGGGCTGAGCTGAGAGGAGGGACTTAGGAGGAGGGAAGGTGTGGAAGAGATAAGGGGGGGATCAAGAGAAGGGGGAAGGACATGGCAAGTGGTGAGACTGAGGGGATGGGTGAGGGGAAGGGACACAGTGGCAAGCAGGGAAGGGGTGAGGTCTGGGGTGGAGTAAGGGTGGAGTGTGGACGGTGCTGCTAGCAGAAAAGGTGGGATGCTCCCTGAGCAGAAGGTTTATCTGCCATCCAAGGTATCTATCCCATCCACATGGGTTCTTTTAAATTGCCAGATTCCTGGGTAATTGGCCCTTAGCCCCCTTAGCCCTCCCACCAACCCCCATTAGCAGGGCTGCTTCTGAGTAGCTTTTCCAGACCTGAAGAAGAGCTCTGGGTAAGCTCAAAAGCTTGTTTCTTTCACCAACAGAAGTTGGTCCAATAAAAGATATTACCTGTCCCACACTTTGTCTCTCTAATATCCTGGGACTAAAAGGGCTACTATAACACTGCAAAAAAATCTCATGCAGAAACTTACTTTCCTTCCATTATTAACAAATGGTCAGGCAAATAAGCAAAAGGACAAGTCATAAAAAACACTAGGGTGCAAGAACAGACAAATCCAAAGCTTACACAAAAGTTAAAAAGTTAGAGCGATGAAATCAATCGAGTCTGAGACAGGTGTAAGGGAAAACAGGCCCTTACTGCTGGCACAAGGACCCTCTGTATATTATTAAAGCATAAAGGTCAATCCATGGAAGACTATTCAACCCTTCAAAGAAGTCCTTCCAGAACTTCCCAGTATAGCTCCTAACTCAATCGCAGCTTAAAAGCCAAAAGACTTGGAGAAAACGTATCAATACATGTTCAGTTCTGAAAAGAAAGCTCAAAAGAAGCTCAAACAAAATTCCAGTATGCAGTGGACCATATCTTTCTCCCAAAGTCATAGGGGATTAATATACAGGCAGGCATTAAATTTATTGCTTCCGTTCTCCTGGATGCAGACCTGAAGACTATGCTGCTAGGTTCCATTGCCATGACACCCCTCACCCTCATCTCTTCCCGGCTGCCCCGTCCACACTTCATTCCTACACAATTACCCATGGGATTTTGGAAAGAGGAGGAGAAAGATACAGATGGAATGAGACTCTTCACCTGTGGATTATAAAGGCAGAATTTGACTCCATTTATTTAAGAAACAACTGTATATGAGCACATAAGTAAGGATCCTATTAAATGTTTTAAATGTCCACCAACAAGTTACACTAGAAGCTTACACATTAACAATAATCTACTTCTGGGTTTTATCATTATTGTCCAGTAGTAATGTTAATAATGAACAAATACCCTGTTTGCTAGAGATTACAGTATGATTATATTTCTTGAGGATGAATATAAAATAAGTCAACTGCTTACCGACTCTCAGAGAGAGTTACCCTTAAAGCCACCAAAACAAAACTTGATACATTTCTACACTTCTTGCTGTAGTAGCATTTTCAACAGAGAATATTACTGGCCTCCACCTATAGAAAGACAGCAGGGCTATAGGGCTTCCTAGAGAGATTCTATGTGCACAAATTCTGTGGTGCAATGGTTTTGAACTTACTCAACAATAATAGCCTTCCCTTTTCCCCGGCATTCCATCTTTTCTGTATTTATCTTTAGATGGAAAGGCTGGGATTTATGTTGGCTTTAATGAGAGCAGAGTTAGGTCAATCCTGAGCATTTTTTAAAATCCCACTTCATGCTCTTCAGGGTAAGGATTATCTTTTGGTTTTATGTACTGTACTGTCATTCATTACTACTAATAATCAGAGTGGACATTCACTTTAGGCAGCTGGATTTTTTTTAATGTTATTTCATTTTAATTAGAAAGTGCTGTACATGCACAATAGGTCTTAGATTTCAAAGAGCCTTATTTCAGACACACACAGGTTCTAATTCAGCAAAGTACTTATGTGTATAACTTTAAGCACGTGCTTAAGTGCTTTGCTGAACTAGGGCCTTACCTTGCTAACACAGCACTTACTCAGCTGTGGAGCTATGCTGATTTTACATCAGGTGAAGATCTGGCTCACTGTACATTTACTCAATGGACCACAACAGCTTTGACTGGGTCAGTGATTTGCGAATTAGAAGATCTCTAAGTAGTACCATCCATTAGTTGGAACACTCTAATCTCTCTCGGAGCTGTATCTGCCATTTTGGGATTCAAAAGTAAAACTTTCCTGTCACACATTTATCTACTTTAGTTACTATTAGGGTATCTCAAAACTATGTAATTATGTATCTATCCAGCAATATGCCACACTTACATTTACAGTTGCCTATTTTCTTCTGTTTGTGGCAGTATCAGAGACTATCAGAACATTTCACAAATAGGGGGCTGGATTCTCCAGACCATTAAAGTTGCTTTGTGATGCTCTGATGACCCAAAATTGCCATAAATTCACCTTAAGTCTAGCCAGTAGAGTAGCCCATCTGCTCAGGAGAATCCTCTGCCTAGGGTCCTATGCCATCCCCTTCCTGGCCCCTGTCCATTGGAAAAGGGGTATAGCACATCTCTGTACCCTCCCCTCCTCTCACCTACTCTGATGGCTCCTCTGAGCCACTGGCAGCTGATGTAAATACTTTTTGTTTGTTTTGTTTTTAATATTGTAACAAATTGGAAGAATGTAAATATTAATCAATCAATAAACAAGCGCTGTTGCAACATTATTAACCATTCAATTAAATCACACAAAATCAAAACAAAAATATAAATGGCTCATCTGGGTCCAACTCTGCAATTTCAGTTACGTTTGTAGGGAATCTTGATTGTGGGATCAGGCACAACAGCTTAAACAAACAGACTGTCTTTGTGACTAAGTCTTGCGGAGCCCAGAACGAATGACACATCAGACAGGCAGTCACCTGAGACAACTATGACAGCTAAATGTAGAAAGGCAATGGAACGTGGGCAAAGACTTTTTAAGTTTTAACTCTGATTTTGTCTTTTTGGTTTGAATTGTTCCCTGAAATATTCAACATAGATTCTCATATAGCTAAATTTATAGAGGATGCCAAGAGAGATAAAATAATATAAATAATGAATGTTACCTGTTCAAAATATAGCAACAATACAATGGCATAGAACAAAACTCAGAGATAGTTTTGTTAGGGTATTTCATAGAAAATGTATTAACACACATGCCATATGATAAAGAGGTATGATACAAACTGACAAAACCTATTAAATAAGAAGCGAAGACCCAAAATCAGTCTTTAGTGATGCCATTGGATGCGTCTACACTTGTAAATTAAGTCGACTTAAGCTCGCTTAAGTCGACTTAATTTACTCTGTGTCTACACTACACTTTCCTTAAGTCGACTTAAGTAACTGCTTAAGTCAACTTAAGGAAAAGTTAAGTCGACTTTTGGCTTAAGTCAACTTCAGAAAGTCGACTTAAGCCAGTGTAGATGTGGAGTAGCCCTAAGTTGATGCTAAGTCGACTTAGGGCTCTCCAGGACTTTCCCCTTGCCCTCCCTGCCGGGGGGGGGGGGTGGCACAGGGAGAGCCTGGCATGCCCCCCCACAGGGCAGGGCAGAGCCCTGCCCACCCTGCCTCTATGCCCTGCCAGGGTCCCTGTCCCCCTTTGTCCCATTGTACTCAGGTACAATGGGGCAAAGGCTGAGCCCCCTGGCACTTGGCAAGGGGTGCCCCAGTCCCAGGTCCACCTAGCCCCTACAAGTCGACCTAGGTGTCCAGTGTGGATGCTCTAGGTCGACTTTGTAGGGTCCCCTGAAAGTCGACTTAAAATTTAAGTGTGGACATGCTAAATCGACTTAACTAAATCGACTTAAATTAACAAGCCCCTGGGATTAAACATATTCTTGGGATCTGAGCATTCAGGCATGTAGGCATTTAGGCAAATGGTTTAATTTTCAGAAGTGTTGACATCAGTGTGAGCCGCTGAGGGCTCTGCACTTTTGAAAGTCATGCCCGTTATTTAGGTGCCTATAAATCAATTTAGCTTAATTTTAAAAACTCACTTTTAAAAAACCTTGGCCCCAAAGTACTCATTGGGGTATGCGAAGAGAACAGCCTACTGAGATTAGGTGACATGGCCTTAAATTGTACCTCGTTTGATTTTTTTGTTTAGTAACTGTCACAATCCTTTCCATTACTAAATCTTGTTTTTGATAATAATAATTTACAGAAGAGAAAATATTTAGCCTAGTAGATGTGACTGATGGTCATTTCAGGCTAAAAAAAGTTAGTTTTATGGAAACTTTCAAAGATCACTGTATTTTGGGAAACATTTCATGCTAAAATGTTTATAAAGCAACATAAATGTATGTAGGTAGGAAAGGCATAACATTTGTAAAGAAAGAAGAAGAATATAAGTCGTTTGGCAAAGCTACTCCATTTCCCCCTGAAGGCTTAAAAAGCAATTTGCAGTGCACAAACAAATCTACTTGTCCTTATAAATTTAAAAAGGCTTATTTGAAATTTTTCTTAAACAACATAGAAACCTTCACACAGGTTGCGTTGCATTACATTAATCAGCTCCACACACAGATTACAAGTCTGGAGTCTGCTTTGCAGTTTGTAATTTATACTCTTACATCCACCAACACTTCGGCTATTATCAAAAGTATTGATGGGCCCAGATCCTGGTGGAGCAACAGGTACCTGAGTGCATCAGTCAAATAGAGAAGGTTTTTACTCAGAGAATCTTTCAGAGAACCTACATCCAAAATCATTATCCTATGATAAAGAGGGCAATTTTTTTTTCCAGTGGGAAGATTCAGATTAGCACCCTATAAAAGCAGCAGTCAAAATGTATCAAACCAAAACCACACTGATAAAATCCCTCAAAAAGACATGAATAATTTTAGCATTAAAAAAGCAGCAGGAGTAATCTGTTTACACAGCATGCCCCTTCCCAAATTCCACCCCACGGAAGGGGGACTCCCTCTGCTTTCAGATTCCATACACATCCCCACACGCTGGAGGATTTCTGGCGGTGGTTCAAAGAGGAGAGGAAGAAAGAGCCCTCGTTCCAGCTGCCAGCCCTGCGCGGACCTGGGCTCAGCCCAATGGCGTTAGCCCGCCCCGGACCACTAGCCCGGTATCACTCCCGCTCACCGCTGACATTTCAAGCGCGGAGGGGGGGCGCTGCAAACAGGAGGGCAAATTCCCCCAAAGCCTCCCCGCTCCCTGAACTTCCCAGCCCCACCTGGGAGGCAGAGAGCAGCCTCGCCGGGAGCGATTCGGGCGGGGGGACCGGGCTGGATTTCGTCCCGGACACCAGAACCTGCGTCACGCGCCCTTCCTCACCTGCTCCGGCGCCTCTGCCATGCTGGGCTCGCGCTCCAGGGCCAAGCCCCTATTGGTCGCCCAGCTCCATCCCGCAGGTGCGCGCCGCCTGCCGCTCCGGGAGGCCGGGCGGGGAGCGGGTGCTGGGCTCAGCCGCAGCAGCTACTGGCGGTGCCGGGCGGGAGGAGGGAACCGGGGAGGGAGATGCAACTGGCCAGCCGCGCGCGCCGCTATTTAAGCTGCCAAATAGGAGGGGGCTTCCCCGCTCCCTGCTCCCCACCCCGCCCAGTGACCCGAGGCAGGAGAAAGCAGCTGCCACAGCTTTGGGGCAGAGCAGCGGACCTGTGCGCCCCTGGAGCTGCCCAGGGAGTTGGACCTCTGGGACCATTGAACCCCCCCCCCCCCGTCTCCTTCCTTCTCTTTCTCTCATCCCTTTTCCTTCCCACTCTTTTCTTCTCTCTTCCTTGTCCCCCTCTCTCTTTCCCTTCCCCATCACTTTCCTATCTCCTGTGCATGTTAAATAAAATGCAAATAGTTGCAGCTGCCTGTCAAGATCCCACATGGCAAATAAAAAAGGATTTGACATAGTGGATTTATCCAATTCTCTCCCCTCCCTTCTTCACAAAATGCTTTCTGATGATGCATTTACATTGTGGTGGGCCCCAGAAGCTCCAGTCACAAATCCTGTGGTGCTAGGTGCTACACAAACATGATACTAGTCCCTGAAGCAAAACACTTCCTCTTCTGCTGGCAGACCAGGTACCAGTTCTTGCCAAAACTTTAGGCTTCAGCCAAACACTAACAAATTCATTGCAGAAAGCTAGTCTGTTTCATTTATGTGGTAGTATAGTGAGGATGGGTGTTAGACTTATAACAATGCGTTTACACTTTACAAAATGCTTGTAAATTGTTGCAAGCATTAATCTCACATCTGTGTCCCATGCTATATGATTAATACTCAAGTTTTTGTTCTGATGTAGCTAAAAAAATGTTTGCTCTGAAACTGTGAACCCAATCAGGAGGGATGATTTGCCCAACAAGGTGGCCTATCAAACCTAAATGGGCCATTATGGGATATCAGAATACAAATATTTTGTTAATTGTTCCCTCACACTCATGAGAAGGCTACATGTAAATGGGCTCAGCTTAAATTCTGTAAGAAGAAAAAAATAGCTGACAAAAATGTTTTCATCTTTTGCTATTTAGACTCTCACAAGGCCAGAGCTATGAAACAGAAGCAGAGATTCCAAGACTCAAATGGATGAGTCCTAAAAGACATTAAAATCTGACAGATTACTACAGCTCTGTCATTTTTTAAAATCATAGTCTGTAACATTTGTGTATGTATGCTTGCCTGCTTTAACCTTGTAATAATGCTCTCATGTCTTATTCTAGTTAAGAAAGCCTTAGCTACTTTGCTATATTGGTTACAAACATTTCCTTTGGCATGGGAACTAAGGTACAAATTTATCAGGGATAAGTGACCAGTCTCTTGGGACTGGAGCAACTTTGTGATCTTTGGTGTATGTAGCAACCATCTATCATTAAGTCCACCTTGCTTGCATGGCAAGATAGACTAGAATGCCCAAGGGGACTGACTCCATGATAAGACTGTTATAGTGCTTTATTATTTCACACATCTAATTATAGACCATAAAAGGTTAGGGTTTCTGTCCTGCTTCTTGATAGTCTGTCCTGAAATTGGGACACAAGGTTATGAGCCCCTCCAGACAGTTTGCTGTCTATGTTTTTTAATGATAAAAAGGATAAACATCTGGTATGATGAATAAAAAGGTGAAATGTAGGTAAAACGCAAAAATCAAGATATTTAAAAAGTGGATTTCTCACAGTATTCCCACAATTTAAGGGGGGGGGGGAGGGAGGTATATCTTTGTGACCGAAATGTTAATCACAAAAAATCAAGAAACTCAGATTTAAGATTCTACAACAGTGTCTTAGGCATATTTAGTACTGATATTAATATAAATAACAATAAAAACTCATAATTTGAGCTAAATTTTCTAGTTAAATAAGGGTCATGGAGGGAGTATTTGGAGAGAATCTGGAAAGGGCAGACAGTCAGTGGATATGTGATTTTGCAGATCAACCAGCCACATCAACGCCTATAAACACGGGGATATAGTGACTGCAGTATACTCACATTTATAGTGATCCAATGGTTGGAAGGGTATGGGAGGAATCTGTCCTCTGTTTATCCAGGCTTTGCACAGGGAAAGGGTTTGGGACTTCATCCAGATGTATGGCTGAGTTACAAGAGCTACGGGAATGATGGGAAGTCAATGGAATTATCCCTAGCAGATAATTTAGATGTAAAACTTCAAATGTCCTGATTTCATGATGAAATTGATTAAAGTTACAAATGTTAGTGTTGCATTAACAGAATTTTTTGCATAATGTATTGTTGCTTCAAAACACTTCTCATGTGCTGGGACTCTAAAAGTGACAAGGGCTGTCTCAAAGTCAAACTTCAGTCCATCTCTTTATTCTAACTTATGCAGTGCTCTACAAATACATGGACATTTGTATGGCTAGGATTGAGAGTCAAATAAAATGCACAGACAGCATGGAATAGAGTTGGAAGTGCTGGTATTGACCAATATAATTTATGACTTTCTCACCAGACAGCTAATCTCTAACTGAGATCTGCAGAGTGAGCAGGATAATCCTAGGTATAAAGGGATGAGGAAGAAACTTGTAGTTCTTTGTGAAGAAAAGAAGCTCATACTAGTGTTACTGAGTGGGTTTCATGTTTGTCTCTTAAGGCCTGAGTTAAATTCCGTTTAAGTTAATGGAAGTTTTTCTACTGACTTTAATGGGAATTCACTTGCAAGACTGCTTATCTGACAAGTCGAAAAGCTAACTAACTGACAGACCTACAAATTCAAGGTGAAATATCAAAGTCAAAACACTGTTCCTTCTTTCTTAATCATCACCAGGAGTAATAAAGATTCTAACACTGGTTGAGGATACATATGCCCAGAAAAAAGAATTCCGCTCATTCTCTTTCAACTTTACTGGATCAGTGTTGCTAGAAAGAGTAAAGAACAGCAAAATACATTCAACTTTAGTCTATAGACAACTACTGGAATACACTTAAAGGTGAAGTTCATTCCTGTGCAGTGGGTCACCACAAAGCCTATATAATTGCTTCCTAAGCCTTGTGCTGACTCCTAACAAGCAGATTTATTGCTGATTTTATATAGACAATTTTCCAAATTGTCCACATTTTTCATTATTGTAAGGTACAATTATTCCAGGTATTTCAAAGTGTATGAAACACTGAATGCAATGCCAAGAAAAATTTCTTTGGAGTATCTCTATTTCATCTATTTTATATCAAGGGGAAATTTCTCATCTCAGATGCCTGTGGTGGACCTGACATTCAATATCCCACTTTTCCTATGGGGGTTAATAGCATGTGGAAAGGGCAGAGTATCACAGCAGATATCCTCCATGTGTATTTGAGAAGAAAATTCAGACCTTCATGATTTTATGACTAGAAAACGGACTAAATCTTCCAGTAACTTTCATAAATTACAGTGTTTCCAGGAGTTGAATGAAATAATCATATCATTATTAGGAGATATATATATATATATATATATATAGCACTACAACAAAGCTTACCATTGGTTTGTCAACAAATTCTTTTATCATTTAAGTTTATATTATAGAGTCTCTAAGGCAATCAATTTGTATTACAAACAAAAATCCTACATTAAAAAAATATTAATGAGCATTCAGAAGTTAGCAAATGCCAGAATTAAGTTTCTTGTGCTTACTTAATTTGTCCCCCTTATCACATAGCTATATTTTCTAGAAGAGCCCTCCCTCATTCAGTGCACAGGATGGATAGTGCTCAATTAAAGAACAGCTGTTCAATATTTTGCTTTAATTTTTATTCTAGAGTGCAGGTCCATGCTTGATTCATTGCATTCTATTCAAACACCCATTCACCCACTCCAGGTTCATTACCCCAATCCACTCCCCTTCAGCACTTGTCCCATCTGTATTAGAATCTGTCAGCTTCCTCCTCCACAATGTCCGAGTATCCGCCAAGACACACAGAGCATAGGAGAGAAGCTCCCTGCTTTTTGTTCCAGTGCCTGGACATGGCTTGCTCCACAATAGCCCAGAGTAAAGTCCAGGCTGGAACATAGTTAGTGTGATTGGAAGCTTCACAGATTTTAGCTATGAAGTTCTAGGAACTCTTAGCTGAGCATGTGCAAACTGCAATTTTTCTAAAGCTTATAATTTTGGCAGATTTTTCATAGCAATGGCAAAAGGCATATCCCTGACACAAAAGATATTACTGTCAATTTTAAATCCTCTGAGGTGGTAGAGCAGGAGTTCCCAACCCCTGGCCTGCAGGCCAAAAGTGGCCCGCGGGGCTTTTTGAAGTGGCCCGCACGGTCCTGCCCCACTGATTGGGAGTCAGACCGCAGCTGCTTACTCCTGATTTGTGGTTTAAAGCCAGACTGCGGTCACCCGCCACCCTCCCAGCTGCGCAGCAGAGGCAGGGGCTGCTAGCGGGGAGGGAGGGAGGCGCCAGCTGGCCAAGAGGAGCCAGGAGTGGAGCCGGGAGAGAGCCGGCTGGGCCAGGGCCATGGCTGAACAGGCGCTGCTCAGGGGAAGGCTGGCAGGGGCGCCCTGTCCTGGTCCCGAGTGGGGCAGGACAACCTGGGGGGAGGGACCCGGACTGGAACCGGCCCTCGGGGAGCACTGCATTGGGGCCAGTTCAGGCTGAGTGGGGCCCAATGCTGCTCCCCAATACACCCGAAGGAGCAGAGCGGAAGGGCTCACATCTGCCAGGGGCCGGGCTTGTGTCCAACCCACAGCATCAGCACTGGGAGAGAGCACTGGCCTGGGTACTCAGGAGCCCATCTGGGTCGGCCCAGAGGCGGAGGAGGATCCACATGTTTATGGGCATCCAGCCTTTAAAAAAAAAAAACTTAATTTTTTTTTTTTTAACTTTTTAGTTCAAGGGCCAAAAATATAATTTTTTAGAAACTTGAAGGGCCACCAGTCTATTATATAATTTGAATTTAATTAATTAAATTATAATTAATTATTTGTGGCCCTCAAGCCAAAAAGGTTGGGAACCATTGTGCTAGAGCTTCTCAAAGAAAAGGTTGTCAGAATTTTTGTAACATGCGCAAAAACATGTTTTCAAAAGTGGTTCAGATATTTTGGCTGAAATTAAAAAAAAAGAAAAGAAAAAGAAAAATTTAGCCTGAATGGTTAAAGTTTGGCAAAATTATAATAAACAACTGATCTCTATCAAACATTCTTAAAACTATAATACCATGTGAGCAAGTGAAGAAACAGATTGACAGAGCTACGGGTATCCAGAAGTCACCTATTACAAGATGGACCCAACGAAGAAAACAACAGAACACCACTGGTCATTGTCTACAGCCCCCAGCTAAAATCTCTCCAACACATCATTAAGGATTTACAACCTGTCCTAGAAGATGATCTCTCACTCTCTCAAGTCTTGGGAGACAAGCCAATCCTTGCTTACAAGCAGCCCCTGAACCTGAAGCAGATATTAACCAGCAACTGTACACCATACAACAAGAACACTAACCCTGGAACCTATCCCTGCAACAAACCTCATTGCCAACTCTGCCTGCACATCAACTCCAGTTACACCATCGCTGGTCCTAACTACATCAGTCACACCATCTTGAGCTCATTCACCTGCACATCTGCTAATGTGACATATGCCATCATGTACCAGCAATGCCCCTCTGCCATGTACATTGACCAAACCACAAAAGAATAAATGGACACAACTCAGATATCAAAAATGGTAACATACATAAACCACTAGGAGAGCACTTCAATCTCCCTGGACACTCTTAACAGATTTGAAAGTTACCATATTTCAACAAAGGAACTTCAAAAACAGACTTCAGCATGAAACTGCAGAGCTGGAACTCCTATGCAAACTTGACACAATAAGACTGGGACTGAATAGGGACTTGGAATGGTTATCTCATTAAAGAAAGTGATTGTCCCTCATCTGCCCTGATTGAATTAACTGTGTTAGCACTTGCCCTTCCCAGTGTATTGGTTTTCACCCTTGAAAGTGTATAGATACCTCCTAACTGTAGTTTCCACTTCATGCATCTGATGAAGAAGGTTGCAGCCCATGAAAACTTATGCCCAAAGAAATCTGTTAGTCTTTAAGGTGCCACAAGACATTCATTGTTTTTGTTATATACAGACTGACACGGCTATGCCTCAGGATTCTCAAATAGGAACTAATAAGTGGGACTACCTGCTCTGCATATATGATATAAAAGTAATAGGAATTCAATAACAAAAAGTCATTAAATGTTTTATAATGCTGGGGAAGATATAAATATATAGATATTTTATATTGACAAAAAATATAGCAGAGCCAAATATATTTTGACATTTAGATTTGCAAAGTGAGGTTTGCTCTGGTCTCTTTAGTTATTGATATCACAAATGTATGTTAGATGTATAAAGATAAACATACAAACAATTACACTGCCAGTGTTTAGTAATAAGAAGCTTCTATTTATGCTGATGGTATCTTACTGTCACAAACCCAAAATCTTTTCAACATATTTTGCTAGAAAAATAAAAACAGTCTTCTGTATGCAATTATAAATTAATTTAAGAAAATCAATCCACTAAGAAATATATAGACAAATATATTTGAAATGTTAAAAAAAATACTATCAATACACAATTACTGAATGTAATAACCTGACCCTATCACCTTTCATCTACTCAGGATCAGCCTTAGAACAAATGGTGCCCCATGAGAGGAACATCTTTGGCACCACCTCTCCTCTATTTCTTAAATTTTTGAATATCTTATATTTTTATTCCATTTGTAGCTCTTTTCATTATTTTGGTGCATGATTTGCATGCATGATTTAACCCTGTCATGTAAGATGATAAATTTGCACACTAGGATCTGTAAATCTATATTTATTCATGTCATATACAAGCACATAAAATTGTTTCCTCTAAGCTTACAGAAACTTTAATTTTAACAATAACTGAAATGTACTAACATCAAGAAATTGAACCAAGCACTGTGGGCCAGTATTAAATCATGTCACAGTAGGTGACAGCTTTAGAATATTAACCCTAGTCCTTTAGTTCAAAAAGTCACTTTTTCCACCTTTGGCCTTGCCAGCTGAAGCACAGCATCACAGAGATCCAAGGACTGGCCAATGGCATTTTCAAGCAATAAAAACAGCCATCATGGATCAAAAATATGTTTTAATGAGCCTGAACTTTGAAAAGCTGTGCTCACCACATGTGAGTGTGATTGGCAGTGTGAGCAGAATCCTCAAAGCTATCCACACACTAGGAAAAGCATCTTTCAGCTCTGAAAGGGTATTTCAGTGTCTTGCAATTCATCATGAATGAATTGGAGAATTTGGAGTTGAAAGTGCTTCCCGTGTGGTAAAATGTAATTTTGTCCATTTCGACAAGGAACATTCCCCCTGTGTCAGTGTCTGGTGACGGTCTGTACAACTGTTGAAGAGTTTTTCTCTGAACTTACTAAGGTTACTCAATTACCTTCTCCCACAAATCTCTTCATAGTGCTTTGTTTGTCCAGACTTTTCTTCAATGGACACTCAAGCAATGTCAATGGGCAAGAAAAAAAAACCCCAAACCCTCCCTCCAATTTTTCTTCTGAGCTTCTCATCACTGCTCTTATAACCAAACTGTCTTCTTCCAATGAATGTGCATTTCCTTGAAGACAAGCTCAACTCCTAAGTTTTTCGCCATTTTTTGGCAGCAGTCTTTTGTCTCTGAAAGCCACAATGAAATCAAGGCAGCTTGTCATCGAAACAGTAGCTGTCACAATGTCCATTGACTAAGGGTAAGTCTATACTGACGGCAGCAAAATTGCTGCCATCAGCGTGATCTTCCGGGTTTGATTGAGTGGGCTGTGTAGAGACACTCAATCGATCCAGAAATTGCCATAGCAACTCCAGCCCCGGAACTGGAGTGTCAGTAAGCTGACCAGAAGCCATTTCCAGTTGACTTACTGTGGTATGTAGTGAGTTCTTAGTAAGTCGTCAGGAGATATGCAAGTTATTTTATGTACTTTCCGTCTCTCCTGTTGACTGCTGCCAAAAGGTGCAGCAAGTGTAGACTAGGGCTAAGTTTGTAATGCCTTGCTTACAAAGTTTACTTGGAACAGGATATCATACCAAACCACAACTGAGACCAGAAATTTGAAAGTCCGCAAATTACTTTGCCAGGCTTTGCACCTCCTCTCAGATTCCATTTTTGGCTTTATTCCATTATACCAGTGTAACCTTCAGGTGGGCTAAATTCATTTAATTGCCCCTCTCCAGTGCCTCACAGAAATCAATCCCAACCCCTGTGGAGAAAAGCAGCTGGAGACCCAGGATCCAGTCTGTACAGGACTCACGGCAAAGCTTGCTCAGAGCTACACTCACACATTAAAATACTACTAAAAACAAACATAACAATGAACTTTATTAACTACTAACTAAATGAACCTTATCCTAAGAAAACAAACTACAATTAACCAAGAACAATCCCTTGCATGAAAGATACCCAAGAGTCCCAAAGTCTGTGTGGAGTTCACCCAACTCTCAGCTACAGTCTCTGTTCCAGTGTGGAAGCTTGAGTGGCAAGAAATAGCTGTCCTCTTCTTTCTTTGCTGGGATCCTCTGTAGCATTACATGCAGGCTTTCTCTTCTCCTCTGCAACCAGTCCTCAGTCCCATATGCATGTCTGCAAGGTCTGGTGCAAATGACTCCTTCACATGGAGAAAACATCTTGTTCACTCCTGGCTCAGCTCCTCTCCAGAACACTGAGCACATGGTCTCCCCTCAAGGCAGCTCCTGCCTGCTGTCTGCTCAGGCTGCTGCTCTCCAGTCATCTGACTGATCACACCAGCAGGGTACACTGTGGAGCATGCTCAAATTGCTACCACTCCCTGCTACTGGAAGTTTCCAGTTGTGGGTCACTAATCTGCCCAACAACAGTAACCCACCCTCAGCAGGTCTCTCAGAGATATCCTTTTCAGGCATATGGGTTACACCAGATCCATCAGGGTGTCATGAATTTCAGTGACTTAGTACCTTGCTGGCCTTATGCTGTCAAGGAGGCTCTTCCAGGAAATGTCACTTAGCAGTTTCACTGTGAGATTTGTAATGCTGTCCATGAGGATCTTCCACCTGATATTTAATGCTGAAATCAGAGATACTGAATCGAAAGAAGCTGATGCTGCATCTGATACAACCAGGTTGAGGGAATGGCATGAAGAAAACTCTTAGATTCCGTGCAAGAATCCTTGCCTGGACATCACTGCTTCTTCCCTTCATGTTCATGCCATTGTTGTAGTCTTGGTTGTTGCAGTCCTGAAGCTTTATTTTATTCTAATTCGGAATGTTCATAAACAGTTCTGGCAGGCCTTTTTCAGTAGAGTTGTCCACAGCTAGGAAACAGATCAAGTGTTCCTTTACTTGGACAGTCATCCTTGTTGTCAATAAATCTTATTGTAAATGACATCTTTTCACTGTGACTAATACTGGGAGGGCAGTTCATTATTATGATGTAGCATGTCACTTGATCGAGCTATGCCAATGTTTTATCAAGCTCCTTCCTTGCCATAAGGATTTGTTTTGCTGCAGTAGTGGTCCTTTGCTTCTTTACAAACTACTTGCCATAGATACTCATGTATAACCTTGTTCATTGTATTTCTCAATTAACTCTACCAAACTGAGGAAATTATCATCCTTTTCAGTGAACAACTTATCTGATAAATCCCAGAAAGCCAACTTATTCTGTACAAGGAAGAGGATGATTGAGATCAGACTCTCAAGCATGTTCCTCCAATGCTGGGCTTCTATATCAATAATGCGGTGATTTTGTGCATCTATGCATTTATTCAGCTTGAGCCTGGACTTGGCACCCATCCATCTGGAGTAGGGAGTAAAATGGAGGCATGTCTTTTCATGTTGTCTCAGAGAATCAGCTAAATTATACCAGTAATTGTACCCAGAAAGCACAAGAAATGATTTGGCATTGCTGTCAAATATTTTGCAAAAAAATAGAATATTTTGTCAGTGGCTTTTGACTGAATTAGCCAATTTCAATTCAGTTTCTCACCATCCTTGAGCGGTCTTTTGCAGTGTGACTTTGAGAAGTGTTGATTCTGCTCATTTACTGGAAACATCATCTCCTTGATCTTCCCTGGCCCATTCCAAATTGTACAATCAATACTGGCAGAGTTTTGGATCGCTGGTCACAAAGCAGGATCTGATATATTGATTTGTGATGTGCAATTTTTCTCACCACTGTTTCTGACATTATGCAAGACTGATTCTTCTTTATAGTTTTTCTCCTTTATATGTACACCAATTTTCTTTGTCATTACTCTCCTTCTCATGTGAGCCATGTTCTTCTTTATCACCACTCTGCTTTATGCCACCAGGAAAACTGGACAATTCTGCATGACTGTCCTCATATTTCCATTCCTAATCTTCAAGTAAATTTGCTAATTGCTTAGTAACAAGAGGTCCATCATTTATGTTTTTCGCTCCTCAATTTCTTCTGCACAGGGAAAATTGCTACTGCCTAAAGTCAAGTCTATGTTGTTCTATTTCAGATATTTTCCCATTAGATGTGCCCCTTGCTGCAAACTAGATTGGAAATTAGCTTTTTCAGTTCCAATACTGAGCTCCTAAAGCCTTTTGAGGTGGGGCATCTTTTATTTTATTTTATTTTATGGGGGAAAACCACAATATTAGGGAGAGCAAAAATCTATGTTCTGCAGTCTTAGAAAGTCATCAAAGATTGAATGGTAAAAGAAATGAGGTTTTTATATATCATTGCATAGCTAGAGGTCTTGATAGATATCTCTTGTGTCTCATTAAATAGGTCCTTTATTAGTCGCTACTTACACTCCCCAAATCTTAAAACACAAGTACACTTTCACAATTATATAATGAAATAAGGTGCACAATATCACAGCTGAGCTTTCACTTCACTTCAGTTCATTCTTATATCTCACTGACTGACCGGTGATGCCCTGCCCTCCAGAGCACAGCTGACAACATTCTAGGAGGTTCAAGGAAAATGTAGCTCTCAGAAAGTCTAGAAGGTTCTAGTAGGTTAGTGAAAAATAAATCCCCATATGGAATACCTGAAACATTTTATTTCATACAATGTCTTCCCTTTTGTTATTAACAACCCCCCCCCCCAGCATCCTGTTCCTGATGCCCCAGAGCCCAGTACCCCAGGAGGCCCTCTGGGTTGCCTACTCCTACATCTGGCCTTAAATGCACTATTGATCTTAACAACCATCTTATTTCTACTCATTTTCCTGGCTTGGCAGCCTTTGCTAGTCTATTCCTGAAGATGCCCCATGAAACAGTGTGTCAGTATTTGTGACTATTTCTTACAGCCAGCTCTGCCCTGTCATTTTCTTGGTGCTTTATTTCTTCATTCTACCTGTCCACTTGATCTCCATGATCTCCCTCTTGTAATTGCTTTCATACTTATTCACAGTTCCCCCCCATTATTTGTTCTGTTTGCTCAAAATTTGTATCTACTGAAGGACACATGATTAGAACATACTAATGTTTTGATTGAGATTGTCTCCCTCTTCTAAAAGGTTTTCCCTGACTGATGAACTCTTGTTTCTCTGCCATCTCTCCTTATAAACACTATGCTGATGGCTAACGTTTCCAGGAGGATAAAGCTCTTGCCTTCTGCTATGTATTTGAACATGAACATTGGTTTTGGGCTGAAGTTTGACATGCAGGGTCAAATTCACTTCTAGGGTAAATCCAGTGAAATCAATTCAGTTGGTACCTGCTGTGGATATGGCCCACATGGAATCAATCTGTGAGCATGTTTTCTTTATAGCACATTTAAACAGCTAATTTGAAATGGGAGTCAAGTTTGCAGAGTAGAAGTAAATCTGAAAATTGACCTATTCAGAGGTCATCTCCTTCTCCCAACCTCATAACTCCTGCATCTGGAGACAAGTTATTTTACTCTGTAAAATGATAGCCAAACCTCAATCATTTTGAAAGGTTCTCTGTGGATAATCTTGGATATTCAAGTGTCCCTCAGATGGTTATCCAAACCTCTTTGCTTTGTAGATTAGGAATGAAAAATCTAATGATCACAGAATGCTTCCTGGTTTGGGCTAGATTTGGAATTCCAGGAAAAAAACTGTTTTATTGTGTGGCAGTCCAACAGAAACAACAAAAGAAAGAGCCATCTGAAAATTCAACCCAGTGAGAATGATTAGGTGAGTAAGGTACTACTATTTTTAGTGGATTAACCTCTGTGGATGAAAGAGACAAGCTTTCGAGAGACACAGTGATTTTCTTAGGTCTCAACTTTAAAAGAAAGCAACTTTTTCAAACTTCAGGAATTAATTTGGGTTCAGACTTAGTTTTAGATGAAGGTGTGGGTTGGTTCTGATTTTGTCTAAACTAGTCTGTGCTTCTCTAATGAAGTCTGGCACATTAAGTGGTGTGGTGATTTTTCTCAAGTTAAGGCAACCAGACACAGTACTTGGACTCAGTCCCACAAAGCACTAAGCAATTTAATTCTGATATGACAAAGAACTTACACACTTAAATTTCAGCACATACTTGAGTATCCCCATTGAAGTCAGCATTTAGCAAATGGAAAAAAATTAAGTGGGTTTCTATGGCCACACAGTGAGGAGAGAAAAGAAGCGAATTTCATGAGGAAACCATGGCTAAAATAAGCTCCAGGCAACATATCAAGTAAATAATAAATAAAATAATAATCCCAAAAATGTGCAGTGGTTGGTTTGAGAATAACTTGGTAAGACACAGCACTGACTCTGGTGCCCTGAGAAACCAGCATCCAAGACCAGTGAATATTATTCATCAACATGGCCCCAGTAAAGGCGTATGGGCAGAACTACCCACATACATTAGATTAGAGGCAGGCAGGAAAAAACAGCACCAGATAGAACAGTTCTCCAAAGGAAGTTCTTTAAAATGAAGGATGTGAAATGATAAAGGTGGATCAACTTCCCCAATGTAAAGAATTAACCAAACTAAACAGATTAAAAAAAAAAAAAGTCTAGTTGACACACAAAATAGTGAGAGAAAGTGAATTTTCTGAAAATAGAACACAGTTATAAGATGTATAACGGAGTTTTATATTTATATAGCACCTTTCATCCCAAAGGTTCCTAAAGTGCGTGGCAAATTTAACTAGTTGATGTACACCATACACCATACACAGGAATCATTTTATCTGCCACTGAAAGGTATCCCCATTGGGGTGAAGAGTTTCAACTGTTCGATAGCTTAGGCTAAGTTGTGAAGACAGCTATATCTAATTAAAGCTGCAGGGACTTTCAGTAGGCATAATATATCTAAACAGCTGGAATTTGGCCAGAATCCTGAGGTTAAATACCCAACCCTTGCAAAAAGCACTGTATGACTGCCAATGGTAAAGACTTCAATTTTATACTGATTACTTAGCTAGCCCTGCCCCCCACTATAGTATTTGTGTATTATCCTTATTTTACTGCGAGGAAGTAGAGGTACAGACAATAAGTGTTACAGAACAGATTAAGGCAGAAAGATAAACCCAAGGTCACAAAGTCTGGCAGAACCACACACCCAATTCATTCTCCTATGTCCCAGTCCAGTGTCTTAACCACAAGATAACAATTCCTCCTTCTTATCTGAATGATAGCAACTCCAGAAAATGTTTATCCCCATCACCGTAATGCAGCATTAGTTCACTGGCATTTCAGATGAAAGAACAACTGAAATAGCACTGCTTCCAGTGGAAGCAAAGTTTGAAAAATGCAGTGCCTGACCAATACATCAAGAAACATTAAATAGTATTAATATAATGAGCAACGGCAGACAGAATTGAGTGCACAGATATGGAATGCAACACAGATTGGACATCAGAAGAGCAGTGCAGAAACCACAGAAAAGATCCCATTGGGTATAGATTCAGCAGGATGAAGAATTTTCCTTTCAGAATGGTCATATCAGGAGTCTCAGTCTTTTTAAGCAAATGGTGTTCACCCATCATCAATAATGCTATTTTCACTGGTGGATGCAAGACAATTTGCACAAGCAGAGATTGGTTATAAATTTACAAAAGCCGCAAGAGTGTAAGGAAGGCAAAGTGTACAGTCATGAAATAGGCATGTTATGTTACAAAAGGAAAAGAAATGGTGTCTACAGGATGTTTAGTAGTCAGAGTCAGAAAGGAGCTAGAGACGGAGCCAGCAAAATGTTACATGGTCAGAGATTACAAAATACAGTCTGTGATCCTTTTGTTTTCTATGTGCTGCACCATTATTATGGGATTATAAAGCATCATATTTTGAAAATAATCTGTTGATTTGTAGCCTAGAGCAGAAGAGAAATGTAAGGTAGGAGTACCACCATGTGTCAATGGGCAAAATGGATTAACCCAGTGGTTGGTATTTGCTACAGATTAAATTTTGTTAGTGCTTTAAAATAGCTACAGGTTGGTGTATGAATTAGTGTGAGCATTATATCTGAGTCACAAGGCAAATGCTCAAAAGTGACTAGACTAACACAGCCAAGGTTACTAAAAATTTCAAAATACTTCCACATATTTCATGAGGTATCTACCACATTTTCACTTCAAAGAAGTAGGATCAAGAGTTGACAAGAGCCAGTATCAGCACACGAAAGAAATAGGGAACCAGAGTACATTAAGGCTGCATTCATGCTTTCCTTACAAAGAGCTAATTTCTGAGATGCTTTCCAAGTCACTGCTGCATTACAGAGCCAGCCTGATGTCCACCGCTTGACAAGAGAATGCACTCATGCAGGTTGTGCTTTGTAATCAGCTACCCCCTATTGAGTCATCAAACTAGATCTAGCTGAACTCTGGTATTTCAAAGTAAAACAAACAGTGGGATTTTCTCCCACAACAGCTCATGCAATAAATACATCTGTTAGTCTTTATAAGTGCCACAGGACTCTTGTTTGTTTTTCTGCAAGAGACTAACATGGCTACCCCTTTGGTATTTTAAAGTGTATTTAAAAGCATATCCACCTTTATTTTGCCCCAACATAGACAAGGCAACTCACATGCCTAATATGCAGTTAATAAAAATTAAGTATGTTTACATTATTTGATAGCAATATCAATTTGTCAGCAACATCTAAAATGATGTTTCACTGATAAAGAATTAATTTTCAAATGTTAAAAGAGAGAATGAACTATAAGAAGAGAGAGCAGACACCCCCAAATCATTCCTCCTTTTTCATCGTACCCTAGACCCCTGAAGACAAAGAAGCAGCATTGTTTTAGGGGAGGGATCCTGACTGAAAGAAAATCAGCCAGTAAGACTGCTGAAACATGTGGTGAGAGAGACTTTGCTTTGAATTCACTTAGCTTGTTAAGTTAGGCATTAAATATGCTATGCTTTTATTTTCTTGTAGCCTATTCTGTCTCTTATACCTCATTATTTGTATTACTTTAAAATCTCTCTTTTTGTATTAAAGCTATAAAACAAGTTTTTTAGTCTAAACCAGTATGGTTGAGCTGAAGTGCTTGGACAACTCTATTTGGGAAATAGGATTTATGCATATTATTTTCTACTAATAAAATGATGGACTTTAAATGAACTTGTATTTGTCCAGGAGAAAGTTGGGCAGCATACAATACACATTCCTGGGGAAAGTCTAGGACTGGGAATTTGCTGGTGGTGTTCTGCTTTGTAATTCAAGAATGATTGGCTATCACACTCAGACAATATAACAAAGTAATTTATTTGCTGGAAGCTGTGTGAGAGTAGGCCAGGAAAAGTACCACTTATAGCAAAGCGGGGTAAAAGGCACCAAAGGTTGGAGAATTGAGGGGACACAGCTGTTCATCAACCTGGGCTGTACCCTGATATTTGTCATGGCAAAAAATGTAAAGGTATTTCTGCGTGGTCCATCTCAGTTGTAGGTTAGACACACACAAAGAAGAGAATGGATGCATAAGAAAACCAAACTATAACTTCCCTGAGCACTGCCATAACTCAGGAACACAGATTGATATCAACCCAAACAACAAAAAAAGGTTCAGACCCTTCTGCTCCATTTTTGTTAGAAGTGTTTACTTTTCATCCAAATTTGGGATTGAAACAAATTTCATATTATCAGAGTTTCCCACTGGACAGAAATTTTAATTTCCAACAGGTTCCACAAGATTCCCCTTGACTTCGCTGAGTCCAAGATTTCACTCATGGTTTATGAGAAAGCCCTAAAGGTCATAATCTCTGCCAGAGCTTTTAGGACTGTGACACACCCACACTTGTGACTGTCATACTTTCAGCTTCTCTACTGAAGTTTTCCAAGCTAGGCACAGTTTGTTCTAATATTGCAGAAGTTTCATTTTAATTTTAATTGTTTTTTTTTTTAATTTCAGAATGCTATAAACACTGAAAATGGACACTAGAAATGGAAAATTGTAGGCTTCCTTGATATATACATCTTATTCCAGCTACACTGTGATTCTGTGGATTTAATTAGGCTTGGCGGAGAAAAAAAAAAAAGAGGGACTAGACAGATTTTGAGTTCTACAGAACAAAGCAGGTAAAATTATACTTGGCTATGAAATAAGACTCTCCAGTGTGTCCTTGAACAGACAGATTGGCAAGAGTTAAAATCCAAAAGCAATATACCTTTAACAGCAATGATGCACCACTTCTTGAATGTCTTCGCCCAGAACACTTTGAAGAAAAGCTTCTACTCCTGTTAAGTGTTAACTCCAGGGAATTTCTCACCTAAGAGAAATCTCTACCATCACCAATGTTATGGCAAAACATAAGTTGCATGTACAGGTCTTACACTGAATACTTGCCAATAACAATCTAGCATCTCCTAAATGTACTACTTCCTACATTTATAAAAGAGGACGTAAAAGCTCAAGTACACCTGAGACCTTCTTGAGCATTGCACTGATGAATAACTCAGTGTTCAGATACCAACACTATGTCAATAGACCTTTTTCTGTTGTAATTCAATAAAGGACTTTGGAACTCATTTTCTTCTTGACATTTGTCTCACTGATATTTTAGATCTCCTACGGGATTCGGACACACAGTTCTCATTAAAACTAATGACATGAAATGGCTACAAATTTCAGTCACTACCAACCTGTTCTGTTTTGCAAATGGGATCTAGAAGTGAAAAGACTCATAAATAAAGTTCATTTTCCTGAGTCATATAGTCCCTATAAAGGCTAGAATTGATCTGTATATTATTCTTAAATCAAAAGCAGAATAAAAACAAGATGATCTTGGAAGGCCATCACTCCTAACTATTCTGATTTTTTGTCTATGTTTTTCCCTACTAAATGAGAACTTACTTGATTTTAATATTTTACAAACATATAGGAACTCTGTACCTATTCTGATCTTATTTACACCAATGAGAATCAAGAGCAACAGCACATAAATCAGTGGAGTTACATGGATAAAAAATCCATTGTAAACTGATAGGAGAATCAGGTCTTGTATCTTTAACTTGAGCAGAAGGTTCTCAACAGGGATTCCTGGGAGAATAGGCCTCAATCTGAGATTTGCTTCAAATCCAAGTGCTAAATTGTTAAAGAAAGAAAGAAAGAAAGAAAGAAAGAAAGAAAGAAAGAAAGAAAGAAAGAAAGAAAGAAAGAAAGTCAAATGATCCTCTAGTATTCTTCTGTTAATTTTTCATTGCATCTGCAGCATCACTCCAGTACAGCAGTTGACAGGTGGTAATGAATACATTAGAAAGACATCCTCAATGCCTGCTCATCTAATCTTTCATGTTCTCCAAAGGGACCATGCCATACGTAGTTTCACATTCTTCATGCATGACCACATGCTTGAAAATACCTACTCTGCCAACATTTGGTTGGATATAGGCCTAACCGATGGCATGGACTTCTTTCAGGGACCTTTATTTCCTTTTGCATAGTCTTTCAGTGCCACTTCAACACATGATTTCAATATCATAGCAGCACCAAAATTGGAGAACTCCTCCTCCTTTTTTGATCTACTGTAATCCCTGTGCCTCTGCTAAATAAAACCATTGTAGCTCTTTGCACGTAATAGGTGTCCCTTGGGGAAAACTAGGATCACAAGGGAAACGTCTGTATTTGTTATCTGATGGACAGATATAAGTACATATTTTAAATATATTGTTGTGTAAAAAGCAAAAGACACGACATGCATACATGTGCAACTTCCACGGTCTCCAGTAAAAATTGCATAGATTGACATACGAGCCTATAGATAAAAGTATAGCAGAAATAGTAAAAATAAAGACAGAAAAACGGCGACACAAAATCCTTCAAAAGAAGAATACAAATTCTCCAAAAGAGGGAGAAAAGAGTCCTAGACTTTTTGGTTAGACATCATTTTCCTGCTTTAATCAACAATATCTAGTCCACCCCTCCTTCACTGTGGAGAAGGAGATAGATTTATCTTAAAAGCATCCTGGCAGATGGGAGTCAGCCCTGACTGCCTTAATGATGGCCACTCCACAGCCTCACACAGTTCAAAAGCAGAATGCAGGTGAAGCTATGATAAAATGACAGAGGAACAAGAGAATAAAAGGATTTTTAAAGGGTATATAGGGAGAGGCTGAGAGATGAAGCAAGAAGACACACTTCCAGGACCGAGTAAGGTATTTTTTATATCATGCTTTCCAGGTGCACTGCTGCTTCCTTACATAAGACTGAAGATATGAATCTATATTTTTAACATATTTAAAATAGAGTGTAATGATCCTAATTTTGGTGCACAGATGGCATTGAAAATTTTAGGCTAAATCTCTAAAAACACATAAGGCACCATGGGCAATGAGCCCAATCTTTGCTTGGATGTACATTGGGAAGAAAATATGTTGAAATAGGCTCTATAATAATTAAACTGAAACATAGAACCATTAGCACAGACTACACCTCCTACACACAGTAGGAAATTCATAGATAAAATCAGTTTGATGCCACTCAGCTCTGACTTTTCCTTCTTCTTTTGGCAAGAAAAATCACTTCTTATTGTAGTGCATTTTCCCTCCTGTGACATCTGCTGAAATCAAAAGTACTTACACTTCTGTTCAATGGAAAATTACTCCTGGCCTTCCAATGGCTGCAGTTTTGGCTCTTCAGTTGACTGATCCGATTGAGCAGAAAGCTGGTTGGCCTACAGAAACCCTGCTGTTCGGTATTTTAATTTCCCATCCAGAGCCCTAGGCCACTGGAAAACTCAAGCTTGCAGTCTTTAGCTGTTAGCCCAATCACAGGCCCAAGCAATACTGCTTCTTGTCCATTCCTGAGGGAATCTTAAGGCCTGACGATCTTAAACCCAGGGGTTCTCTTAAGTCCCCAAGAATTTCTTTTCCTCTCTCATTTTAATTTTTTCTTGCTTCCCCTATCCTCAAATGAATCATGTCATAGTGATGCTTCCCACCAGCCCAGGAGTCCTAAGCACAGTTTCCTCTATGGTGCCCTTCAGCATTACCTTACAGGTCCAGATATGGTTCATTCTTTCAAGCAACAACTCTCCTTTTAGCCCCAAGTGCTGTGATGGAATCTCCACACATAACATCTTCTGGATGAAAAAGAAGGAGCAGAAGAATAATAAAAAATAACAAAAGTTAGAGACAGAAAAGAACTATTAGTTTGCCTGGTCAAACCTTCCCATGGCATGCCTTGCTGGTTAGAACACAGCATATACTCCAGGTGGAGATGAAAGGATATGTTGATTCCAAATACAATGTTATCCTCCCAAATGAACCTAAATAAAGCAAGCAGCATGGGGTTTTTTGGTTTTGTATATGACTAACATGTTCCTTTAAGAATGCACCTAATGACCTATCAAGTTAGATATCCCAAATCTGTCAATTGTCAGTAGCTGATGTAACAAAAAAGATGAAGTCATTTTTTTCATCTTACCTTTACCTGTGTTTTGCTGTTGATTTTAAGGTGTTGGTTTGGCCAACTTATCCAAAAGAATTCACTTCTCCAGTGGGCGTCTCATATTTCAAAAGTATTAACTTTCAGGGCTTCCAAGGTCCTTCCTTTTTTTCCTGGCTGATAAGAAAAGGGGCGAGGCTGGGTAGTGGCATCTGGGCAACACTCGTATGGATTCTATTGCCTTTATGTTACTGCCAGTAGTTCTGTAATCTGTGGGTAACTGACAGTCTGTTTATCTTAAGAGTTCATTTTTAAAGGTGATGTGGAGAGCACGCAGAGCTTAGAATGGGTTTCTTTTGCGGTCAAGTAGTAAAAATTAGAAAAAAAATCAATAAGTGGCTGGATCTAGAACTAACTAGCGTCACTACATCATTAGCTTTTGATAAGGAGACCAGTCTTGGAGTAGAACTAAAAATGTTCCTACCCCCACATTCTACACTGTTCATACGAGATGAACAGCAGGTTACATTTAAAGAGAACTTAGACATCAAACCTGGCATGCTTTCAGATGGCCATTCTGCACTGCCTCTGGAGCCTGGGAAAAGCTCCTCCTAATAAACTGCTCTTAAATAATCTTCTTGCACAGAAAATTTACTCCTGGAATTCCTGAATATTTTCTGATCACTGACGTGTTTGGAACATACTTACGAAACCTATTACATTGTACAAAATTTGCAAGTGGGATGGATTTCATTTGAACCAGTTATTATTATTAATCAACTAGATAACACAGATTAAAGTGAGTTTCCAAAATAAAATTCCAGTTTCTGCACAATCTGTGTAATCACTGTCACCACTTCTGTCTTATAGATGTTATGGTACTACCCTTTTCTGTTCCTTGCCAGAACTTAAACTTTGTTTACACCATCCCCAGCTCCTGCTCTTTTCAGCTGTTGCCTTCTTTTTCTGCAAAAAGTTTTTGAAGGGTTTCCACTCTCAACATCTGCTCTCTTTCTCCATCTTAAACTCAGACATCAAGCCACTCAGAACAGGTAATAAGGGCATGATAAATAAATCAGCCTCTGCCCATTTATCCTATTCTAGCATTTTCTGTACAGTCAGTGAGACCGCAATAGTTTGGAATAATTCTATGTCATGACCGAAACAGAGAGTTATTCTCACTGAATACAATAAATGGCACCCCAGTTGCTCTGATGTACTTCTATTTTAACTAATTGCACCAGCAATCATAACTCCACTGAAGTGTATGGTGAGTGCTGCTTAAAAACCAACACACAATATTGACTCCAATCACGTTTCCATTAACTAACAGCACAAATCAATGTTCTTACAGGGCTAACATTTTCTCCACATGAAAATTAGGAAGTCACCAACTATTTCTACAATTCAAAACAAGCCATGAAATGAAATTTAAAAGTACTAAGGTCACCACCTCATCCTTGTATCCTAGAGTGACTGTGTTCCCCCATCGTGGGCCTCTGAGGTCACTGCCTTATCTCCTATACTCTTCAGGTGTGTCTGCATAGCCTCCCAGCCTGGCTTGCCAGATGTGGACTAGAGTGGCTCATGCTAGCTCTCTAAAAATAGCTGTATAGACAGTGATTTGAAGCTGTGGCTCAGGCTGGAGTTTGGGCTCTGAAGCCCAGAGTGAGGAAATGTCAATCCTTGCATTCACAACAACGCTGCCTTACACCATTACCAGTCAGATGGTGCCGTCCTTCAATAGGTGTTTCATCAGACAGAGCAAGGTGCTCAGCTGGTCACCTGCAGAATCAATTCTGGAGAGGTGGTTAATATGTGGGTATGTGGGGGACATTTCTATGGGCACAGCAGAAAGCTGGGATGAGGCTTTCAACTAGCAAACTAGGGCAGTGCACTGCCTGAGCCAGCTGTCTGTTCCAACAGCCATTGAGCATGACAACAATTCTGAAAATCCATTGACTGTGCTAGTGAGTTGGATCCATACTGACACATAATGGATCGGGCATCAATCAATTGAATGCCAGAGCGCAACTCCGCAGATTCCAAGGGTATCTTGCATCATGTAATTTGTAAGAGTGAGCTGTGGGGCCCAAACGACCGAGGCTGAGTTGACTGTGTGTCAGTGGGTTTGTTACTCATTCATATGGCGCTTGTAACATTGAAACTAACGCAGGTAAGCACTGTAGGATTTACTTAAAATAAGCAGTCAAATTTGACTCATGAAGGAATGAATCACAGAAATTAGAGATGGAATGGATCACCTAGGCTGCCCAGATCTTCTCCCTGCCCATGCAGGACATTAATGTTCTGCCCAGCCTAGCTTTAAACATGACATGCAGTGGAGTTTCTACTACTTCCCTAGGAAGATCACTCCAGAGCCTAATACATCTCTCTACACAGCTTGAAGTTTTTCCTCATATTCAGCCTAAATACTTCTATCCTTAATGTCATTGCATTATTCCTAGCTGCAGCCATCCTTTGAAAAATGTTCAGTGCAGAAATGATCTTTTATCAGGAATTAGTTTCACAGAGACAGAAGACGTAAAGGTAAATAAGCAGGAGTTTGATATTTTGAGAGACTGGATCAGATAAGCAGCAGATTTCTTTATCTGGTAGCATTTCAGTGGGCTCAACATTGTAGGGCTTGGAACGTGACAAGTCCCCAATATGAACTGCTAAAAATCTCTCTGTCTAGCAAGAACAATAGTAACAGCTTCAGTGAAACACAGCACCAGAAACTAAACTGTATGGAACAAACCTATATTGATCACTATATGGGCTCAATGATCTGTTTTGTATAGGTCTACATCTCACTTCTAAAGCATGATGAGAAAGAGTCTTTTCATTAGGCTCCTTTGCATCTCAACAGGTGTCAAATATATATATATATATAAAATACCAACCCCCATTAACAGTGTCAGGAACTAAATAAATAAGAAAGACAGATGAAAAGAGGGAAAAGATTTACATTTAAGAAAAGTGATTTGGAACATCAAGTTACATAACTAAGGCCTGATTCCAAAGCCCATTAAAGTTCATGGGAGCTTTTCTATTGACTTTGATGGGCTTTGGATCAGGGCCATAACTAGTCAGCATAAACAGATGTTCTTATTACTTACCCCAGCATGTCTGGGAGATCAAACTCAGAGCAGTCCCTGCTCTCCTCTTTGTTCAGACATTGCTTCCATATTTTTCAGAGGACAAAGCTACCTTCAGAGCACTCTTGTTACCATCTATTTGATTCATTCAGGCCGTAGGAGCACTTCAACAAAATTCTGTTTAGCAACCAAACTCCACATTTGTGTTAGCTGATGGGAGGACTGAAAGAGCACAGGATGGGGATATAGCAGCACAGGCCCAGTTTGCTTCTTCAGTTCTCACAAGCACAGAACAATCCATCATACAAGCAAATAAAATGCATGCTAGTATCTTAAAATGATTCATGGCAAGTTTGCTACTTGTTGAAATTGAGAATCGGAAATTATTTGAAATGTCAGATGGTATTGGCACAGTGCCAAGACGGTTGATATTATTTACACTGTGACAGTATCTACAAGCTCCAGTGATGGGGTAGGGCCCGTTTTACTAGGCACTATATAAACAAGTTGGCCACTTGTCATAGGAGTTCACAGTCTATGACAAGAGAAAACAGGTTGATGGAGACAGGAAAGAGAGCACAAGGAAAAATAGGCACAGTTTATAAATTTAGCATCATGCCACACAATTTTTTGTGTTTTAATGTTTTGCTTATTGTGAAGCACAAAGAGAGGAGTGAGCCCATGTGAAATATGCAATAGCTATCAAATATTCCCTCCATCCCTGTGACTGCAGCTTTGGAACGCCCACAGAAAATACGTCCCAGGTTTTGCAATGAGCCCATTGTATGCAGGTGTAGGACTTCTGGAGCTTAATGCTGTGTGAATACACTTGCAGTGAGTGTCAATTAAGTGATCAATAAAGTTCAGCAGTGTTCTCATAGCGGTGCCATGAATTGTTTTATGAGGCTCTCAGTATCCATGCAGACAACAAATTACATGCCACTGTGATAATGGGACAGCTAGTATAATGACTTTCATCCAACAGACCCACAAATCCTTCATGAACTATGGGCTTGATGCTGCAGAGAATCAGGGCAGGCAGATACCTGCATAAACATGGGGCACCATTGATACCGAAGTATTTTACCCAACCAATGCCATGCATCACTGACAGACACATGCATATTTTTGAAGCAGACCCTTGTTAAAAATGGGAGTCAATAGGTCTCTGCAGGGACACAGAGGCTCACTGCAGAACTCCCATCTAGTTCAGACATAACAGCATCTTGACTCTACCACCTTTCCTACTTATGCATTGCTGGAGAAGTGGCAAGAAGGATGGGGACCACTGCAGGGACGACATGCCTGACTTGCTAGTGGGAGACACAAGATAGAAGTTCCTCTGTCTTGCAGCAGCTGCTTCAAACCAGAGCAATAGCAGGCATGCATATGGAAGCAGCTGCCTGTGTGAGCATTTTCACAAGCTTTAGCAGTTTTGGACAAGGCTGAAATATTCCTTTTTTGTTACTGTTCTTCCCTCACTCCCTTTACCCCTCCCATCTCCCGGCCCTCAAAAACACTGAATTCCAATCATCTCGATCATACCACTGTGCATGAGGCTGGCTAAGGATTTCAGAGTGGGTAGGCAAAAACCTCTTAGGGATAAACACCAAATTTAAGTGACTTATTTTCCATTCAAAGTGCACGTGTAGCGCGGACAGGATTAGGGTTAGATATCTTTTGGTTCTCCTGCCCAACTTCCAGAGCTTCCTGCTGCAAAAGTGGAGCTCAGCTCCTTACTCCTTTAAATCCTAGCAAGTGATTTACATTTCCAAGGATTTTTCATGGAGAGAGAGCTGGAGAATTATTTTAACAAACGAAAGTGAAGATTCTCTTTTGTGGGATGTAGGTGCCAGTTCTGTTGAAAAGTAGTTCACATAACTCCCCCTCCAGATCATCAATACCTTGAAGATCATGACAGCTTTTTTCCTTTGACTGGTATGTAAGTATATCTCCTCACTAGGACCTTGTTTGAAGAAATGACTTAAAGTTGGTCCCTTGAATACAGACCCTTGCCTTTAAGGAAATTAATTAGTCAATTGCTTGCAATGTTCCAGGAAAATAAATGAGTTGGTCCCTTACTTCAGAGTCTTTCAGAAAAATAAAAATAAGATCCATCTCTTGACATCAGGGAAAGAAAAAGTCCTTAACATGCTCTTTCCCCAATACCGGTTTCCATCCAAGAAAAATTCCATCTCTGTGGGTCAATGAGGAGACAGAGTGTTGGATATTTCACTCTCTTGCCATTTTGTGGTCCTATACTCTTGGGCCAAGTGCATGCAGCTTTCTAACAATTCAAACAGTAGTGTTTTTCACTAATTCCACACAGGTGCAAATGGCTACACCAGGTGTAGGGCAGTGGAGAATCAAACCAAGAGTCTCTGTATATAAGCCAGCTTGGCCTTTGACTATGAGGCTTCTTAAATAAAGACTTCTAATGGACAGGGAGAAGAAAGATTCTATTTTTCTACTTGAAAGTAACAACATTCAAGCTTTCTAACAGGTCTCCTCTGAAAGGTTCTCCTTCTATGAATGGCTGCCTACACAGTTTAACTATATAATGTAAATTCCCTTTTCTCGCTCTAGGATTTCAGTCCCTGATTTGCTTTGCCGGGATCACACTGACACAGAGCTATTATCAATGCATGTTTGGGACCCATAAAAATGTTAACACAAAATTTAGATTTTGTTCTGGACCACAGCCATTATTTAACAAGATGTGACAGTGCCATGCCCTCTGGGAGGCAGTGGATCAAAATCTATAAAGACTGGGACCCACTAAGCAACACATTCTGTACATATTATGTATGTGGAAAGTAGCTGCAGGTCTGCACAAGTAATTATGCTACCATAATAAACAAGTCTGTTCTAAGATTAAGTGATTATAAGGTCAAAGTAAAGCAGTGCCACAATATGAGTTCTCTCTGAAAGGCCAGGAAGTATGGCCTAGCACAGAGATGTAGAACTATTCTACTAAGTCATCCTTACTGCCAGAGCAGGTAGGTCCTAATAATGCCATCCTAAAAATATAAAAGGTGGTGGAGAGTTTCTGAACAGCAAAGAGAACTTGGGGATAAGGACAGAAATGGGGCAGTTGTGCAGGGAGGCAATCTGAGGAATTGCCAAACTCAGGCCATAATGTATATTGTTTATTAATTAAGTTAGCAGGAAAGGAAATCCCCATAAGAAGATACATTTGGACAATATTCCAAGTGCATATGTGCACTCTGGGAGGAGCAGGGTGAGAATGCTGTCTGATTACACTATCCTTGGTCCATTGTGGGAGATTTATTTGCAATGCTAACAGGGATAATTTATTTAAGTAACTTGATTTGTCTGAATGCTGACCTGCAATGTGAACTAGATCCAGACTTTGAGGTGTAGCTGACAATAAATATTAACTGAAGACCATACAATACTCTAGCCTGCTATATAGTTTTACAAGTGTGTCTGGCATATTTCAATCACTTACAAACAAGAACTTACAAAGACTTGATTTTGCCATATGATAATGGCAATGTCATTTTCTACTAAAAATAAAAAGGAACTGTATCAAAATAAGGAAAATAGTATGATCCCTAAACCAATTCATTTGCTGTCTGCCTTACTACTGAAAGCCTTCCTGAAATTCTTCTTCCTTGAGGTCTGACACTGATATCAAGAAACAGCACATACCTGTTTAGTTTTCTTGATGATAAATTATATACAAGGATCTCTGTAGAGAAACACCTGCAGATTCCAGAGAAGTGCCTGCTTTCCTCAGATGTACTAGTCAGAGAAAAGCAAAGTGCCGATTTTACCACCAAGTATGTAATATCAAGAGCACATCACGAATGTTGAAATATTTGCAGTAATACTTCGGGCTTTCTAGGCAAAAACATTTCTGAACGTCATTCACAATCAGATGTTTTAATTAAATATATTTGGCGCGCTCTTTAAACCTTTCACCTACAGTATGTTAAGACCTTTATATCCACTGGTACGAAGCGGCAAGCACTAGAAATGACTGAAGAGGTGCAAGATTTAGTTAAGCCAGCTGTTCACCAGTGAATTGTGAAAATCACAAACTACAAGTGGCCATATGCAATAGGGGCTACGGTGCAAAGTGATGCAAAGAGAGATTAACTGGCTTGGTTTCTAAAACTTCACTCATTAGTGAAAAGAATGACAATTCATAAAAGAGGTATGAAATTTGGGTTCCAAATTTTGTTTCAGGTCCATCTTTAGTTATAGGGTTGGATTCGGGCAATCTCCCATTTGAACAGTGCACCTCAATAATCACTATATATGGATGCAGAGAGCAATGACCTTTTCAAATAAGGTTTGTGCATAGAAATGAAGACTTCATCTTGCCAGGATACACACAGAATTCTAACAGGAATTTTAATGCAAAGCAGGTTTGTCATATTGGCATTGATAAGAACTTCCACAATTAATTTTTTTTAACTTCCAGTCAAATGGCAATCAAAAAGTACGAAACTATTTCTGCCTTCGAAAGAAATGTAAAAAACAAGGCCTCTCCTACTTTGAATCATGAAGTCAAAAGCCTTGCCGATCAGAGTATTTATAAAAATGCTAACCACAATGCAAACACACTTTTTGCTTTATACAGCAGAACGATCACTAAAAGCAGTGGTCGGTATAACCAGATTACATTTTAAATACCAACAAAGAGCCATGAGCGCAGGAGCAGCTTTGTAAAGGATTACTGAATATTATTGTTCTTATGTAACCATGAATGAACCAAATCTTAAATTAATTAATTTAAACTCATTGAGCAAACTCTGGCAGAGGATGTAACTGCCAAACTTAGCTCACATGGAGAATAGCAGAAAAAATTAAATGCCCTGTTGCCATTTTCTTACCCATCATCTTTCTGCAAATTCTTCTGTTTCAAGCAGCAGGGTTGCTCCTGCCACATGTTCCATTCACCACCAGTCCTGGGGGTTGGTCTCACCATTGAGGGGTCAACATCTCCATTTCCCTTTCTGCCTCTGCTCAAGTCAGACATTTACCATTTTAACCAATTCTGTAGCAACTGTCATATGAAGAAAAGCTAATTTCTGCAGCGGGATTCCTAACCGATTCTTTCCATTGATCCTAGCCACTGGTTCTTCTTCTCAGTTTCTTTAGAAACTGATGGTGATGGTGCTTCTTTTCCACCTGATGCTTATTCATGGTTCTGAAGCTCAACCGTTGCAATGTTCTTTTTCTTCATTTTCTCTTTATCACGAAGGTTTTTTTTTTAAAAAAAGGAAATTATTAAGTGCTGCCAACCCTTTGCATTACACGAAACATGAAAACATTATTTTTGTCCCAAGAAACTGACATTTTAGTGTCCAAATGTGTTGTCAGTTACACTAATGGGATTACATTGCATTTACATTGACATCACTAACAGCAGAATACTGATCTAAGTTTTTATGTATTAAGATGAATGTTTCCTCGTTTGAATGTTTTAGGTGGTCCAAATCTTTTCGCCTGTGTTTGGGTTTGTATGTGAGTTGATTTGGACGGCCCAATATTATTCCCACTAAAATTCAAGATTGAGACAAGTTTAAACATTTTATTCTTTATATTAGATAAGAAGAGATAAGAAGGTTTCAAAGTTCATCGGAACTGCATATGAATTCGCAAAGAGCTAATAAAAGGTTTGTACGCATGTGTGCTTGATCAAGGCCTTGAATTGGCATAAGGAGCAAAACAGGAACTAATACAGGGTGGGCAGCACCAACATGACCTGCTCATTCCTTGTCTCACTGAGGAGCCTGGCCACCATATGACTCATGGCCCTTTGTATAGCTTCCAATTTTTGCATCAGATACCATGAGCCACAGTAACAATCAGGAAGTGATGAAATCAAGATTCCTGCAGCAAGATCATCATCTGTAAGCAAGGATCTGAGGGGATATTTACCCCACCCAGGTTGCAATGAGATTTATAGGGGCTTAAGAGGCCAATTAACCGGCCAATGGGAGGAGAGCAGGGTCTGCCTCCATTAAGAACTGGGTGAATTGAGTTGAAGGGAGGGGATGAGATAGCAACTGCCCTCTTTCTGGAGATAAGCATTAAAACAAAGGCTGTGATGAGGGAGAAAAGGAACCAGACAGGCTTCTCCAGCAGTGAACTGGAAGCCTGATAGAGAGAGAGAGAGAGAGAGGCCCTGAAGAGATGGAGCCTTATGTAAAACCCTGAGGAAGGGGAGGAATGTGCCAGCCCCTGGACTGAAGGATTGATCCAACCGGGGAGAAGGAGGAGCATCAGCAAAGAGACCTGAACCAAAGCAACTGTCTGCCAAGCCCAGCCAGGCTGAAGGTTTGGATTGCCTACCTTGTGTATTGGAATTTGATAAAGGAAGAGTAGCACAGAAGGGAAAAGACTCTATAAAGTGGTCTGGCTGGAGAGTCAGGACTTTCTAATAGAGTAGAATAAAAGAAGGTTGCAAAAACTGAGGCAAAAGGTGATGCAATGGCATATTCAGCCAGTTGCATGTTAGGGTACCAACTTTGCCACAAAGGGGAGACTCTACCAAAATGTGCCTCACAAAACTGGCTGTTGGGGCATCTAGAGTTAGTGATGAGTCCAGCAGAATCCTGAGGCCTTCTCCACATTGGTGTATGGACAGTCAAACTTCCTTCACGTAATGTCTAATGAAGTTCCTTGAAACATTCCTCCCTTCTCAGTAGCCTCACTTTGGTCCTTTTGAGATTCAGTTTGAACAAAGTTTTCTTTATCCAGCTGCAGAGCTTATAAAAGCATTGTAATGTCTTTACACAAATCTGTTCTGAACAGAATCAGTGCCATCGGTGTATTGTTAGCAATGGTGTCTCTCAGATTTCCCACGTGAACTCACAGCTGTTGAGGAACATTGGGGACAACATAGGTCTCTGCCAGAGACAGAAAGAGAAAGCTCATAGGGAAGAAGAAGAGGTCCCCAACACTGTCTTGGCCCTAGTTTGGAGGAATGACTGAAGCCATCTAATGCCTTTTAGAAGAATATCTAGTATTAGGTTCTTAAAAGAATAAAATAGTGCAATATTTTAAGGAAATAAATTCTTGATTAGGACTTTGGAAAGCCATAAAGACATTGCCCCCCAATTAATCCATCTCAGATTTAACATTAGGCTCAGTGCACGTGTTCAGCAGACCTGATTGTAATTTCCATTAATGCTGAGTTTGACTGCATAAATTCAAGAAGTTCGCAGTGAACTGGTAGCCAAAGCACCAACAAACAAAATCCATAAAATCAAAGCGCTGATGGAATGAAAAAGAAAACAGAAGAACTGGAATCAGAATAATTTATTGGTATGACCTTTACAAGTCTCATTCTGAAAATGTTATTCCTGGAACATAGATTCTGGAAAGTCATATAAAAGTGAACATCACTAGATTTTTCTGAGCTCTCTGGAGACAGGATTTTTTTAAAATTGAATTTTTACTGTTTAAAACTTTTTATGAGTTTGCTACTCCCCTCTGGTTATCTTTTGGTCTAGGCTGACTAATAAATCTCTTGGGTAATCTATTTTAGCAGTGCTTTCTTTCTTTACTTAATTGTTTTGGCTTATTGAACAGCTAGAGGAATGGATTATGCAGCTAATTTGTGGGGTGGGTGGGCTGGGGAGATGTAGGAATTTTTACATATCAAAATGCTATAGTACACATCACTCCCAATTT
Source organism: Pelusios castaneus (assembly GCA_007922175.1). NCBI lineage: Eukaryota > Metazoa > Chordata > Testudines > Pelomedusidae > Pelusios > Pelusios castaneus. Next base: position 3,147,289 of record ML685812.1, read on the forward strand.
CTGAAAAGCCACGGGTTCACAGAAAAAGACTAGATCTTAAATCTGAATTTACTGCAGAAGTTTATTCTTTGTTTGATTTTTGGAGTTGATAAAATTTTATCTTGTTAAAAAGAAAAAAATTAGTGAGACACTACAAAAACATAGTTAAATTCTCATTGCATTACAGGCAGGGTGCCTTTTCTAAGTAGCTCTTTAAAACATACATGTTAACTTACATGTGTTGACACCACATCTTATTTCCTAGTCAACATAAGGCATTTAGGGCAGGAAACAAAGCTTGGCATCAGATGCAAACAGTGCTAACTGCTGATGCTACAATTTGTCCTGTTTCTGAAGTTGAGTCAAGTAATATTTAGCATTTACATAATGTCTTCTTTCCCCAAAGAACCCAAACTATAAAAGATACAGTACTGCAAGACTAAAATCACTGGGGCTTTAATGATGTACACCCAGATGAGGATCTATATTTTGTACAAGTTAATGGAAGCAGTTGGGAGGTTAACCAATGAACAGCCTAGACCTAAAATTAATAAAGTATCTCTCAAAGGTCAATCCTTAAATAAAGCTTAAATTTAATTAAAAGGAAGAGTAACATTCTCAGCACTCTTAATGAAATCAGGAAACTTCAGTGCAGATGTCTAAGGGAAACTAAAGCTTCTTAATAGACTGCTGTTGAGTCCACCTTTAAGAAAGAGCAACAGAGTCACAAACTGGTCAAACACGCACCTCATTTGGAATCAGAGTACACAATCAGGCAGCAACAGAGACCAAAAAAAGCAAACACAGTGTGTTTGTTAAACATAGAACTACTAAAAAAGAAAGCAGCATTTTTCTTCTCCGTAGAAAAGTTTCAAAGCTGTATTAAATCAACACTAAGTTGTAACTTTTGAAAGAACAACCTTACCCTTTTTTTCCAGAGTTACTGACAGTACAGAGTTATGAACAACCTTCATTCCCAAGCTGTTTGTAACTCTGTGGTTCTACTGTGTCAGATTAACCTGGAATATTGTGTTATCTGAGCCTCACGAAATAGAATTGATATAAAAAGCATAGCGGAAGTTAAATACTTGAATCTGAAAACAATCTGCAGACTGGCTCTACTACTACTGAGATCAAGAGGCTGAGGTAAAACTAAGTCATTTGTTTTGGAGAAAAATTCTTGTTTGAAAGAAAAACTTGCCTTGCTTCTAGACCTACCAGTGGAATACAAAATAAATAATGCTGCAGCCCAGGATGTATTTTGTCAGTGCCAGATATCTTCATTTTACAGCATCATCGGTGTCTGAGATGCTTTACAAACAACTAAGAAAACAAGGGCCTTCCTCTGGGAGCTCACTAAATAGATACAATAAATACCAATGAAAACTGACAAGAGGAAGCAAAAATTGCAGGAACAATGAGAATAATCCAGTTGTGACTCAGCACTACGTGATCATTGTCCTATTCTAAATCTACAGCTGGGGATCTCAATTGGTTCTGGACTGCAAACCTTTGCCTTGTGACTCACCATACCACAATTCCTTTGCCAGAAAGAACGGAAGGATTTGTGTCAGGAAAGACTATGGGGGTGTTGAACTTGTGGTGACTGGCAAGGCTCTTGCAGAGGGACAGTAGATAATAGTGTGGGGGCTGGAGTTGATATGCACATGAGGGAACTGTATTCTGCCGGACGCCCTTCTCACCTCAGCCTGAGCAATGCAGAAATCTGTGGGGTTAGAAATCTCTGCTTTGAGAGGCTACAGGGCTGGCACTTGAACCTCTTGAGTCCTCACCTGCCTGAAACAGAATGATGGTGGGATAGGGTTTACAGATCCTTTGGGTCTGCATTTTGGAAAATCATAATGGCAGCGGGGCCAAGAGAAGAGGGAACATTATTGTTCTTTCTTTCCCTGGTGGGCTCCTACTAAGTCCTGGTAATGTGGGGATTTTTCTGCTTCATTCCTCTACCCCCTCCCCCAGTACAGTGACTCACTGGCAGTCCCCTGATGTCCCACATCTAAGTCACACCATACTGAATGTGAAGTATTTGTCTACAGCGCACAACTCCTGGCCCACTGGGGGAACTGGAGATGTTTTATCAAAAGCCAACCTTGTTATCTTAGTCTCCAAGAGTGAGCTGATAACTTTAGTGAATTACTATATTACTGTATAAGTAATACAAAAGGAGCTATGTTCATAATTCATCTTGTTAGGAAAAATTCTGAAGATTCGTGATAAAGTGTCTCGTGACATGCCACCCTCATCATCACAAGAGGAAACAGATACTTGATGCAGCAAGAGAACACCTCACAAGCAGTTGACTGATAGCAAGAGAAACTTCTTTCCTTGGACCAAAATGATGGGTTCAGACTTTTTGATGGGTAGACTGTGGACTACCTCCTTATTTAATCAGCTATGCAGCTCCCATAATTTTCAAATGGAGAATGATAAGCGCTATTGCAAATATAAAGAGAAAGTTGGGAAAATGCCATTGGTTTCTTTCATTGTAAAAAGATTGCCAGAAACTGCCGAAAAACCAGTGCTGTCACTGAGGAGGGACTTTTCACAGAAGAGATGTCACATGCCATGTTATGTGGACCGCCCTTCAAAACCAATCACTGTCTAACAATTATGCCCTCGGATAAAGATTCAGCTATCCCATCCAAGCAGATAGACATATGCAGCCAAGACACTATGTATAAATATGAGAGTTAAGGGCATGATTCCCAGCTGTGAATGTCAAAACACTTATCTGGCCAGACATTAAAAGCCTCTGGTTAAATGGAAGCTGAATCACTAAATACCTAGCTCTAAACCACAAGTCAAATTACAAATATGCTAAAAACTCCTTAAATGAATAACCTTATTGCACCATCTTTTTACCACATAAGCAAGTTTGCTGGGTGCCCACTTAAGAAATCTCTGTTTTCTGAAATGTACTTCACATCATTAGTTTTATCAGGCTAAATATCTAAAACATTTAATACTTCTTTTCATTTATAATTCTGAGAAGTTACTGATAACAAGTTTTAAAAAGACAATAAAAATATTTTCCAAAATATCTCAAGATTTCACAGAAGATCAATGAAAGAAATCAATTTTCAGAAAAAAAAAAGGGGGGGGGGAAATCTCCATAGTGCTTTCTGATGGAATAGTTAGAGCTGGTTAGGAATTTTCTGTGCAAATATATTTCTGATGGAAAATAGTGTCTGCAAAATCAAAATTTGCCACAAAAAAATTCAGATCCATTGAACAGGATGGAGGCAGCAGGCTCCAAAGCTACAGATCCCATGAGGCAATGTGCCACAATGCAAAAATGCAATTTAATGTTGAATTGGCATGAAAAAGAATTCTGAGACATTTCAATAAATCAAAATTAAAAATTTCAATTTCATGAATATGTTGTTTAGATTGAAAATGTCAAAATAAAGCGTTGAGAGATTTGTAAACTGAATTTATTTTGGAATTGCCATTTTATGAAAAATTTCAACTTTTTTACTCGATTTGGGACCAAAAAAACCGATGTTGAAATTCCTCAGGACAGAACTTGTAAAGTTTGCTTAGTTTTAACATAATATGAAAGATATACGAGGAAAAATAAACATTTACATCAAAATCTGATTGATTTTGTAAATTCCAAGGACACAACTTCATTGGAAACTTTCAGACAAAGACTCATTGTCTAGCAAATTCCAAAGGGGTAGCCGTGTTAGTCTATTGTAGAAAGACAACAGAGTCCTCTGGCACTTTTAAAGACTAACAGTGTCTAAAGGGTCAGAGCAAATGCGGTTATATCTTAGGGCTTGACTGTACACAATGGATCGTGTGGTGTGTCTGTCTAAGTCTTTAAAAGTGCCACAGGACTCTGTTGTCTTCACTGTCTAGCAGACTTACTTTGACCAGATTAGCATGCATTGAAAGCAGTATGCCTTGCCTACACTGCACTTTTGAAATATGCTAGCTCATTAGCTAATGTGCTAAAAAGATACCTTCAATCCCAGTCTAGGCAAAGACCAGACATGATAGGGGATCAGATCAGGTCAAGTAACAGTAATAGGTCTGGGATGATTTCAAAGTTTGCCTTTTACAGGACATATATTTCTTTTAATTGTCTTTATAATCTTTATATATTTCTGGAATACAGGTAGAAGTCAATTATTCCTCTTGCTCATTTCCTCATACAACAAAACAATGCTTAATCAGAATATGTATTTACACAAAAGTTTCATGGTATAACTCGAATATAACAGGAAAACACTAATGCAATGAATAATAATTCCTTCTCTTGCAGGGGTGAGATGGGAGTGACTGGTACTGCTAAAGTACTACTTAATTGGTGTTATTGTGGAAATTATGGCTCCCACAATGGATCCACAGCAATTTTGATTTCAATTAATTTACTTTGCAGAGTCCATAATCTTGCAAGCATTTTGATGTCTTGCAATACACAATTCCCCCGACTGGACTGAATGCTGGAGCTGGTCCAGGAAGAGAACAGTCGGAGTCATGGTCATCAGAGAAGCATCAACCCAAATCACTTTCAAGATCAAAGAAAGGAGCATAGATCCTGAGAATGAAGTGACACTACAGCTGTATGGGCAAGCACACAGGATCTACACCAACCACTTCCACTGCTATGGCACGAACCAGCTCCTCAAGAGGCTGCTGTTGAAAGCCATACAAGTGAGTGCATCGTGCTGCAATGTTAAATGAATATAACTTATGGCAACGTTCATACGTAGAGTCAGGTAACCTCAGACACCCTCTTTAATGCAGGAGCTTGCTTACAGGGATAGAGCCTATTTCTCAAGCACTATTTATAGTGCACATAGAATGCACATCCCTCGCATAGACCCAGGAATATATTTAGGCTTGAAAGGGTTCTATTTTTATTGTTGTGTTGATTTCACGACCACACAAGAACTATCCATGAAAACTGAAATTTTCAGGTAGGCAAAGTAAGAAAAACACTGCTAAAGAACGTATTAGAGTTTGATTTAGGGATATTTACATCAAACCCCACAATTTGTATTTTAATAGCTATAAAGTTTTAACTTTTTTGAATCTCAACATCTACTGCTGTTAGATAATTACTGTCTGCCGCGGCACCCAATTTCCTGCATCTGCGAACACTGAAGCCAATAGAGAAAATGCTTAAAAACAAACATCAATATTCTCCATCAAAATTAGATATATAAAATAATTGAATTCTGCCAAGCCTCTACTTCATGGCTCCTGAAGGATACATGTACTGCTTATATAGCGGTACGGTATGAATAACGCATATAGGCTATGTCTACACTAGAAAAAGTTAGGTCGACTTTGTTAAGTTGACTTAATAAGGATGACTTTAAGTTGACTTAAAGTCGACCTAACCGCCATGCGGCCGTGAAAAATGCTAATGCACTTCTAGGATGTACCAGGAGAGGTATTTCAAGTAGAGACAGAGAGGTGATAGTGCCGCTGTACAAGGCACTGGTGAGACCCCATCTGGAATATTGTGTGCAGTTCTGGTCCCCCATGTTTAAAAAGGATGAATTCAAATTGGAACAGGTGCAGAGAAGGGCTACAAGGAGGTCTGTGGAGTGGAAAACCTGTCCTATGAGTGGAGACTCAAGAAGCTTGGCTTGTTCAGCCTAACCAAAAGAAGGTTGAGGGGGGATATGATTTCTCTCTATAAATACATCAGAGGGATTAATATCAGGGAGGGAGAGGAATTATTTGAGTACAGCACCAATGTGGACACCAGAACAAATGGTTATAAACTGTCCATCAAGAAATTTAGGCTTGAAATGAGACACAGGTTTCTAACCATTAGAGGAGTAAAGTTCTGGAATAACCTTCTAAGGGGAGTTGTGGGGGCAAAAACCATAACTGCTTTCAAAACGGAGCTTGATAAATTTATAGAGAGGATGGTATGATCAGCCTATTTTGGAAATTGACTGATATTTGGCTACGGGTGGTGGATATACAAGTGGCTTAAGATGGGAGAGTACATGGGGTGGGTTCTGAGTTATTACAGAGAATTGTTTCTTGGGTAACTGGCTGTTGAGACTTGCCCATGTGCTCAGGGTTTAACTGATCACCATATTTGGGGTCGGGAAGGAATTTTCCCCCAGGGCTGATTGGCCTGGGCTTGGGGATTTTTCGCCTTCCTCTGTAGCACAGGGCATGGCTCACCTACCGGTGAATTCTCTGTATCTTAAAATCCTCAGATCATGATTTAAGGAGGTAAATAACTCAGTCATAGGTTGATGGCCTATTGCTGGAGTGGGTGGGTGGGTGGGTGAGGTCTTGAGGCCTGCATTTTGCAGGAGGTCAGACTAGATGATCGTACTGGTCCCTTCTGACCTTAAAGTCTATGAGTCTATGAGTACATTAGAACCACATTTATCTGAGCTAATAGGCTATGTCTACACTGGGGAATTAAGGTCGACTTAAATAAGATGACTTTAATAAGTCGACTTTAAGTCTACCTTATTAAGTCCACTTAGAGAGTCCACACTGGACTCCTAAGTCAACTTAAAGGGGGCCTTACTAAGTCGACTTAGAGAGTCTACACTGGACTTTCTAAATCGACTTGTTCGGTCCAGGGAGAGCCAGCCCTACACAGGGGCTGGCTCTCCCCGGGGCAACAAGCCCCTGAGCGGTCCAGGGTAGAAGGGAGTGAGAAGAACTTCCCCAGGACTCAAGTGGTCTGGGCCAGGAGGAAGAGCCAGAGACCTGTGCTCCAGCTGCCAACTGCTGAGCAGCTGGAGTGCGGGCTGGAACCCCGGGGTTCCTTCTGATCAGTTGGAGCACGGGGCAGTAATGGCCAGCACTCCAGCTGATCAGAAGGAAACCCCGGGGTTTCCTAAAAAGTCGGAGCACCGGCAATTGCCGGCACTGCTGTGCTCCAGGTTCTGGGAAGCCCAAAGGCTTCCCAGAACCTGGAGTGCAACCCTGGCTAGGAGGGAGCGCAGGGCTCCCTCCTAGATGGACCGAGTGGTTGCGGCCAGAGGGAGTGTGGGTCTCCCATGCTCCCTCCTGGTCGGGACCGCAGGGTCCTGGCTAGGAGGGAGTGTGGGGCTCCCTTCTCT